>CM057343.1:343461410-344683622 GCA_030015575.1 Agapanthus africanus
TAAAAAATCGACAGAAACTTGTGTGCTGAAAATTGTGATTTCGGAAATTCCATTCGATCGATCTTTTAAACGCGTTAGCACAAGTTAGTAAAGCTTAATGGTGAGGCTCTGATACCACTGTAAGTCCACGGTAGCGTCCCGGCCATCTAACAAACGCCAAATGCGGAACAAAAACTTTTTACAACTGGCGCTATCGCGTACTATAACCCGGATCTTCCATTAAAGCTAAACTAACAAACTAGTCCTTCGGTCTTCAACCATCATCCCACGCTTTGTTGCGGCTGCTCCGATCTCCTGAATCTCCAGTCTTCTCGTCCAGGTGGCACCACGTCGACGGATCTTTAAACGGGCTCCCGCCTCTGAACCGAGACAACTCGATCATCAAGTTTGCTAAAAGAGATGACCAAGATTGATGTAGAGAATTAGTAGAACACTTTGTCTCGTTACGTCTAAAGTTATGGACGAACGGTTAATGAAGTTGCCCTTTTGGAACTGTGATGGAAATGAAAAGAGCTATGAAATTTCCATACACTATAAACTATATCTTTTCTCAAATGAACAACCATAATCACTCTCTCACTCATGGGCCGGCCATATATAGGAGAGGGGGGGTGAGTGTAGGAGGAGGGAGTGGTGACCACAAAGAAAAAGAAAGAATGAGTCACAATAACACCTTGTATGAACACATTTAATGCAAATGATGAATCATTAACCCTAGTCATCAAACATCATTAAATGCACTAATGAGTCACAAAGATGCATGAACCTAGTCACCACCTTCTAGAAGCCTCTAGAAACTTCCACACTCATCTCAAGAAAAGATAAATCCGTCTTTAACCGAATGTTAAAGACGGGCGATTGAAAACAGGAAACTAGCAACTTCCAAAAATGATCCTGAAACGAATTTCAGGATAACCCCGTATCAGTATAAACATACCCGCATTTGTATTATGGCCGAATACAAATGCAACTGAGACAAAGATATTATATCTACACGGTATAATATTCGGATCCGGCTTAAACCAAAGCCGACCAGTATTATCTGCCCGAAAAATGACACGTGCGAAAACACATGTGCATTTTCCGAACCCTGCCATAAAACCATACGGCCTCTACAACGTTTCGCCCGAACTTGGGAAACGGTCTGTGGGGGACTCTAATGACTCATCAACACACTGGCACTGGGTATAACCACTAGCACGTCAGAGGTACAAGCTGTACGTAACGGTTGCCTATGTATTGATTGGAAGGGAAGCTGACGAGCGAACTCATCCATAAACCCTATTAAGCCTAACAGTGACAATTTACATACAGTCCGCTCCGTTCGTCTATGAGTATCGCATATCGGCCTAGGGGCTGGTAACGTCAGACCCCCAATAGCAGTATAAGTCGTGTCAGAGAGTGGCCCAGAACACCCTGAGATACTACTGGAGTACCTACCAGTAAATCTGTTGCCTTGGCCGAGGGCTTTGTGTAATGGCTCTCCTAGACACAGCGCGATCTCACCCCCAATACCGGGAGAGACGAATCCCCTGCCGATCCGCTCACTTGCCTCCATGTGGCTCGGGACTGTACCCAAAAAAGACCTGTTTGCACGACTCCTTTGAGCCGTGGTAGGGTAGAAATCAAAGCACAGTGGGAACTCACATGAGACAAATGACGACCTCAGGTCGATGAACTAATCTGTACACATGTCACCAGGGAATTGCTATCTGACGCTAGGTATAATACCAACTAGTAGATTCCCGGCGAGTCCTGTCCGGTGTACTCATAACCCAATGAGCACCTGTATACATGTTAGGTGAACCAACTAACACCAATAGCTTGTGAGACCGGCCACCGCCCCTCGTCGGGGTTTCGACTGTATGCACTAGTCTACTCTAGAGTATCGATGCCCTGTCTCGAAACTCCCACAACTAGGGACACTTTAAGGATGTGCTTACAGACCCCAGCTCCCACGTATATGATCGCCATCATACTGCTGGTAGTCAAGCAAGAATCCTATGGGGTCTATCATCATGCAATAGTGAACTAAAGCATGTATACGATAATAAAGACAAACCAGATAGCATACTATCATCTCGAGCAAGACTGTCATATCGTTATAGGTCCTGTCTCAATTATTGCAATCACGTACCTGCGATCCAATAATTGACTTTGAGGGCACTATCTCCAACATGTTATATATATATATTTATATATATACTAGTAGATGTTGTATATGTTTTGCACCCGCGTTAGTCCAGGCCCTGCTCTGCCGTTAGTTAAGTATCCTAACGGTGCATGACGGGGCCCCATGGCAAATATGGATGGCATATACGTATATTGTATTTTCGTTCTTTTCTGGTGTGATAGGGATTAATTGATGGGACCTTATTAATTTTGATTAATGCAAGAAAAGAAACCTAAAAGATATTATTGGAACAAATTTCGAAAAACTATAGTCATATTCTTTCGCTTTGCATAGTGGTATTCGGTCAGGAATATTTAGCACCTCATTCGAGGAGGCAAGAGCCTAGATCCCTTCGCGGGGAGTTACCTCTTGAGCAAAAGTTTATACTGTAGATTACTCGGTTTTCGTCTAAACCACAAGTTTTCAAAAGCGGAGCCTAAACCACTCCTTTTTCAAAACTACTTGGTTCCTTCAACGATATCAAGTTCATTACGTTAAAGGTTTTTCGCCAAAATTCAGCCGTAGCCCTCCGTCATTTCAGATTAGTATTGCTTAGTATTCATGCTACGTATGTCGTGCTCAGCCGAGGCGTAGTGTTCGGTAGCTATGTAGTACTTTCCTGTAGTATTAGATGCGATTGGTTAGGACAGTCATACGGTCATTTTGGTTCAGTCAAGGACTCGTACGAGTGGGTTTAATGCAATCAAGATAATAACGGGTTGAACTTGACTAGGATCCTTTGATATGTTGGCTCGGTCAAGGTCACTTGGGTCTTAAGGGCAAAAACCACATTGGGAGTTTCAAATATACAGGAAACTTGTTAGTGTTGCATACCTTCTGGAGTGTGGTAACTCGAGTGGCTTCCATCTAGTTTATCACCCAATGATAGTTGGATCCCGATCCCACTGATGAGTAGGATTACTCTTGGGAGATATTTTTCATTTCACAATTAGCTGACCTATTAGGTGTCTAGAAAGGTGTTAATGGGGCTACGCCTTTGCGAAAACAAGGTTTATTTTAATTAGGTCTGTACGATAGTACGGGGAACCTCCTTCGGAGTACCAACACCGACCTGGCTGAACGATTAGCGAACTTATAAGGTGTTAATGATCCCAGCTAGTTCTCCTTTTAAGGTTTGAAAGAGAATTCGAGGAAACAGTAGGAGCCATCCTAATTTGATAAACTAATAACCAATCTAATCTTGTAAGAGCGCACGCTGAGTGTTTCTTTTCTCTCTCTCCAGGTAGCAACCAATTCATTCCTTAATCAATATAATAAAATGTATCGCTTGACCGATCTGAATTCTTATTCGGGGCTGGGGAACGTTGTTCGGCTCTAACTTATGACAACAGTCATGAGAATGAGCAAGAGAAAGAGGATTGCATGAATTCCTTGATTACCCCAACGAAGAAGAAGCATACTATTGCGTCTCCTTCAGGTGTTCTTGTTATTGAGAACTGTTTTTTAGTCAGTCCTACCCCTGGGTACTAGATACCGGATCAAGATCTCATATCTGTAATTTATTGCAGGGACTGAAAAAAAGTAGGATGGTTGGACCTGGTGATATGTCCCTCAGAGTAGGGAACGGAACATAAGTTGATGCTGCTGCCATCGGTGAATATCACCGAATGTTGCCAAATGGCAATACTATGATTTTGAACAATTGCTACTATGTACCTTCCATGGTTTGCAACATCATATCAGTTTCTTTACTTGATAAAGATGGATATAACTTTGTTCTAAATAGAAATATCATGAACATTTATCTTGATAAGGTATTGGTTGCAGAAGATACACTTTGTAATGGTATCTATGTTCTAAATCAAAACACAATTTTCAATGTACAAAACACACGCAAGAGTAAGAGTTTAGAAGTGAACGAATCCTACTTGCGGCATTATAGACTTGGTCATATCGGAGAGAAAAGACTAAGTAAGTTGCATAAAGATGGATATTTGAATACGTTCGAGTTTTTATCTTATGAAACTTGTCAGTCTTGTCTCAAGGGAAAAATGACTAAGTCTCCGTTCACCGGACATGGAGAAAGAGCAACAGAGCTCTTGGGACTCATACACAGTGTCACGACCCAAATGAGTGGAACGTGACTGACACTTAGATCACGCAACGTCTAGAGGTGTAATGTAATCTAAGTAAGCCAATGCCCAGAAATCTAAACCGTTTAAAGAAGTAGAGTGAAGGAAAAACTTGTTTAAAAGTTAAGTTAAACATAGAAAAGTTACTTTGAAAATCTTTATAAGAAGCTCAAGTTTTATAAAAATTTCGGCAGAGTTTCCTTTGTAAAAACTGGCCCCAAACGGATACAACACATGAATATACTTAAGCAATGAATAAAGGCATCCCCAAGCGGGAGCTAGCTCTTCGCCGAATGGCGGAACACAACCACGTGCAAGATATGTCATAATAATGCGGAATAAACACTTAAAGCAAGAAAACAGAAACAAAGTATAAAGTCGGCTCACACGAGCTCGACACCAGAAATCAGAATATATATACAAGTCTCACTGTCCAGTCTCTAGGTCACATATACAGGATGGTAGATGGAGTATGTTAGATACAAAGTAAACATACACAGTGGGAAACAAAAGAATATCCTCACAACCCCACCAACAAGCAAACCGCAAATCGATGCAAAGGTAGCAGAAGAAGAAACACGCCCGCCGCTACTATGCTGACAAGTCTGACCTGCAAGACACTGTGGCACAACGGGGGTGGGTTGCCAACTCGTGAGTAGTAAGTAACATATAAAAGGCTATCGTAAGCATGTACGCAAATGCGTCACAACCTACATATACAATGATGATGCGATGCACTAGTATGAATGCGACATGAATGAATAATCAATCGCGAAATCTGGATATATCTGGTATGAGAAAATCTGTGTTCTTATCTTAGTAAAACTTTTGTATAATAAAACTGGAGTATCATCAGTGAAATCAGCAGAAAATCCGTGTCAAGTATCGACACAATATATGTATCCCAATATCTCAATAGCCGTCTCTCAGATCGGCCCTCAAATCTGTCACATCCCACGACTCCGATCGGTATCCTCCGGATAACCGCCGAGCCAATAATAACCTGTAGGTCATACTCCTCTTCTAGGATCATTGTCTACAACTAGAGGTTCTTGCCCCAGGGTACCTTACCGGGTCCACCATGTACCCGAGACGGTTCATCCTACTTCTCGAATCGGGTCTCGAAAACCAACTCAAATCAGGAAAACTCATGGTGGACGCCATATATATCATGTCATGAGAAAACCGCAGCTTGCATTTTAAAAATGATAATAAGTTTATAAAATTCTTGTGGTTTCCCCCAAATCCAGAAATCTCATAAGTACTGAAATCTCCAAGAAGAATCATAATATATGAACATGTCGGTAATGATGGATGTCTATGATATCAATAATATACAATGCGATGTATGACTAGAGGGCTATGCATGAATGATGATGCAATGAGGTATATGACTAGCAAACCTACGTATCCATCCTGATGAAATGAATATACAACTACAAGTCTACATATCATATATGATGCAAATGCATAAATACCGATTTTAAGCAAGTTCTATAGTGTTCGTGATATAGCAATTACCAATGGCGTGTGTGTTCGCATAAAATATTGCACGTATGGCATGAACCAATGGTAATGGTGCAAGTGTCCAAGGTATTAATGTCATATGTAAGAAGATGCAATGCCATGATATGAATGATTGGGAGACTACACATATGAATACAAGAACTACTAATAATCCTAACTATCGGGCGCCTTGCGCCATCCAAACGATTCGCCCATAGATGTGTACATCTACTCACCGGAATGTCTCGGCTAATCTGACCCAATCACAGCCTTTCCTTTCCTTGCCGCATCCGACGTCTCCGCAACCGATCCTAGAATCGTACAATGCAAACATATAAGGCTAGATATTCTGTAAAACGCGATATCAAGACCATACGAGAAAACTAGCGCCCACAAGCTAAACACGTGTGCACTTGGAGCACAAAACGTGAGCGTTAACGTCTGCAACCACCTTGATTGGCTGTGATACACAGCAAACGTCAAAACTAGACTTGAATCGTACGTATCGCATATTAACAAAACGTCGGTTTTAAGGTAAAACGGTTTCAGATTTTGATACGAGTGCAATTAGAAAAAGTTGCATGCACCAGAGACCTAAACTATATAGAAGACACTAACCACACAAACCACGACACCCAAATCCTACATCTGGCCGCAAATTGCGGCCAGAATCACAAAAATGGTAGCCTTAGAATGGAGGTTACGGCTCGGGCTTCGATGGTGTAATCTATGTCCTATAAGCATCTCACAGTAATTGCAACTTTATTCTGTAACTGTAACAACCCTAAACTTTCTGTACAATTTTTTTTTCAAAAATACAGAAAGGAACACCTGAGCCTGAGCACAAGTTATAAATTTGATTTGCTTTTGAACAGAAAGAAAGCACTTGTAGCTCACTGGTAAAGCCTTGCACTGCTGTGACGTAGCCCCTGTGATCGAATACCCCCAGTAACATATATTTTTAATTGATTTTTCTTTTAATCTTTTAGAAGCTCAAAGGTTTACACGTGCACAACACGTAAAATGAAGAGTCACAGATTAAACAAACATGTGCACTGGAGTATACTAAGCGACCCTGACACGTGGCAAACATCTAGAGCCCCTCAACCTCTTGTTGGCCGGCGAGATTGCTATTGTGGCCGGTACCACCGGGGCCCCCATAGGGGATGGTCCCCAAATTCTTGTTGGATATGTATGCCCTAGAGGCCATTATTGTACAATACTAGTTTGTATATTATATTTTGGAAGCTTGGGATATATACATGGATTGACGACAGTCTTGCTCGATATAGTAGTATGCTACTTGGTATGTATCTATCTTAATATGTGTATATATTTCTTTTAAAATATCGCTAATACATATTTATGGAGCCCTTAGGATCTTTGCTTGACTACCAGCGTTGTGATCGTGGTCACACTAGTGGGGGCTGGGTAGTCTATAAGCACATCCTTATACAGGTCCCTAGTCGTAGGATTATCGAGACAGGGCATCGATACTCCAGAGTAGACTAGTGTATACGCTTCTCATCCCAACAGGGGAGATGGTCTGTCCCACAGCCATTAGTACGTCGTACTGGAGATATTATGCAGGTGCTTGTTAGGTTACGAGTACACTGGACAGGACTCGTCGGGAACTGTTGGTTGGTATTATACCTTTCGTTAGGTAGCAGTTCCCAAGTGACATTAGTACAGCTTAGTCCGTTGACTTAACACTGCTACTTCGCCTCAAGTGTGTTCCCACTGTTCTTTGATTGCTACCCTACCACGGCTCTATTGAGTCATGCAAACAGGTAGTAGTTGAGTGCAGTCCCGAAGCACTTGGAGGCAGTGACGGTTAGATAGGATTCGTCTCTTCCGGTATTGGGGGTTGATATCGCGCTGTGTTTGGAGAGCCATTACACAAAGTCCCTGGCCAGGGCAAGTGAGATTTACTGGTAGGTGTTCCAGTAGTTTCTCAGGGTGTTCCGGGCTACACTCCGACATGACTTATACCGCTATTAGGGGTCTGACGTTTACCACCCCCTAGGCCCGATATGCGATACTCTTAGACGAACAGACCGGACTGTACGGAGATTATCACAGATAGGCTCAGTAGGAGTTTGGATGATCTTGCTCGTCGACCTTCTTATCGACAGATACCTGGGTAGCCGTTACGCACAGCTAGTGCCGCTGACGTGCTTGTGGTTAAACCCACTGCCAAAGTATTGTCGAGTCTTTAGATTCCCACACAGAGGGTTTCCCAACTTCGGGCGAAACGAGTAGAGGTCGTATGGTTTTACGACAGGGTTCGATCACATACATGTACTTGTGCGCGTGTGGTGTTCGAGCGGATAATACTAGTGGGCTTTGGTTTAAACCGGATCCTAGTATTTGATTATTGGATTAGCTTCGTCTCATAGTATTCATGTTTCTCGGAACACGGATGCGGGTATGTATATACGGATGAGAGGGGGTATAGAAGGAGACATCTCATTAGGGTTTTGACCATTGGCTTGGTCAAAACAAATATGAGTAAAGGAAAAGTATTTGTTATTTTTGATAAATGATTTTTTGTGGCATGGCTACTTATGTTGACCACTTGACTTGGATTGACTTGTTGGCATTAAATATTTTGTGAGATATTTTTTACCTTAGATATTTTGTGAGATATTTTGGTGAGATATTTTCTATGTCATGTGGTCATATATAAGTTAGCCATTCTATTATTTATAATGATTATCACAAATACATTCTCTCTCCTCAAGCTTGCTCTCTTCTTCTTCCTCTCTAAACCCTAGTGTCTCATGTGTTGAGAATCAAGGGTTTAGTGAGACTAAGCTACTCTAAATCATACTCTACTCACTCTAGTCTACTTAGATTAGCAAGCTAAGTATTCTAGTTACCTCAAGTTAGAGGTTTAACTTAAGGTTGGAGCTCTCGGGTGGATCATCGTTGACACAAGGAGGCCGAAGTTCAAGCACGATCCATACTTCCATCGAGGAGCTTAAAGAGAGGATCGAAGACCCGAAGGACTTGTTTTCTTTAGGTATACTTTCTATCATAGTAGATAGAACCCTCACATGCTAGTTAGGTTTATGGTTTAAGATTCGGTTTAAGTTTATTCTAGCGCCAAGTTTATGATCGTAGTAAAATTTTTGTTCCGCATTTGGCCACGGAAGTTGGCCGGGGCGCTAGCGTAACCCTTCATGGTATCAGAGCCGGCCCATAAACCCTAGAATAGCAAGTTTAAATAATGTTAAAACAACGAAACCGAAACTACTCCGTAACATCAAAACCAAACTGCAGTTTCTGTCGAATTTTTTAAGGCTTCAATTTTTTTTAAACAACTGCAGAGTGATCCTTAGACAGTGAGATGTATCCAGAACAAAAACGATGCAATTCTACCATCATTTGGCCGGCCACAACCTCACAAAAACCGGCCTCCTCGGTTTTATGGTGGTGAAATGCATCGAGTTTTGTTCTGGGTTCTTATTTCAAGGAGTTTGGTTGTCTAGTGTTGTTTGTTTTTTGCCCAAGTTTGATTCTCTGTTGTTTTCTGTAAGGGGCAATTTGGAGTGTTTCGAAATCGTTATATTTGACACTGTTTAATAGTTTGCAGTACATTCACTTTTATCTGCGACCGTGAATGTCATTTGATCCGTAAACTCGTCTGATTGCTATATGTTCCTTTAGACGGGTTTGCGAACGTGACATTCGCGTTGATATTTTGTGCTTGTGCTGTGATTGTGGTTGGATAGTCATGATGGATAGCATGTGGTGAAATGTTAGCAGTACAGTTTATATTCATTTGTACATTTGATATTGCGGGGCAATCGTCCGACATGTGGATTGCCGTTTTTGCCGGGTTGTATATTATTTGATTGGGGCACAACCGGGTTGAGGTCGATGTCACCATTTGTACATATTATTTTCTTTTTCTATACTAGGATTACCCCACGGTGGAGTGTACGGATAGCCGGGTTCTAGAAGGCAACAAGCCCGCATCTTATGGCGTTGAGACGGAGGGGGCTTCGTTCTAGAATTGGCGGGCTATTCGCCGCACTCGTAGGGGGTATAGTTTGACCCACGGAGGGGCGCCCAAGTTACCAGATTCCGTGAAGTGCTGGGTGGCACATTCACTTTGTTGAAGGGGGCTGCCTCACTTCTGCGATTGGCGGGTAACTTGCCGCGCTCGTAGGGGTCCAGGTTTTCATTGCACAGGCTATCCACACGACCGGGAACGTCAGGTTTCATTTGCGGCTCAAATGAAACCCGGGGCTCCAAGATTATCCACCATTCTGTATTTCTGGCTGAGATTATGAGATGTTGATTATTATCATGCCTAGAACGAATGTTGTATATACTTATATATATACTAGTAGATGTTGTATATGTTTTGCACCCGCGCTAGTCCAGCCCCCGCTCTGTCGTTAGTTAAGTAACCTAACGGGTGATGACGGGGCCCAGTGGCGAATACGGATGGCATATACGTACATTGTATTTTCGTTCTTTTCTGGTGTGATAGGTTAATTGATGGGACCACATTAATTTTGATTAATGCAAGAAAATAGACCTAAAAGATGTTGTTGGAACAAATTTCGAAAAACTACAGTTATATTCTTTCGCTTTGCATAGTGGTATTCGGTCATGAATATCTAGTACCTCATTCTACGAGGCAAGAGCTGAGATCTCTTCGCGGGGAGTGACCTCTTGAGCTAAAGTCTATACTGTAGATTACTCGGTTTTTTCAAAAACCAGAAATTTTCAAAAGGCGGAGCTTAAAACCACTCCTTTTCAAAATTGCCCAGGTTCCTTCAACGATATCAAGTTCATTACGTTAACGGGTTTTTCGCCAAAAACCCAGCCGTAGTCCTCCGTCATTTCGGATTGGTATTGCTTAGTATTCGTGCTACGTATTTCGTGCTCAACCGAGACGTAGTGTTCGGTAGCTATGTAATATTTTTCTGTAGCAAATAAAGCGATTAGTTGGGACAGTCGTGCCGTCATTTTGGCTCAGTCAAGGACTCATACGGGTGGGTATAATGCAATCAAGATAATGACGGATTGAACTTGACTAGGATCCTTTGATATGTCGGCCCAGTCAAGGTCACTTGGGTCCTAGGGGCAAAAACCACATCGGGAGTTTCAAATATACAGGAAACATGCAGTTTTAGCATACTTTCTGGAGTGTAGTGACTAGAATGGATTCCATCTAGGTCATCACACAATGATAGTTGGATCCCGATCCCACTGATGAGTTGGATTACTCTCGGGAGATTATTTCACTTAACAATCAATGCTATAAACCAAGTAGGTGTCTAGAACAGTATTAGCGGGGCTACGCCTCCAGGGAAAAGAGGTTATATAATTAAGGAACTTCGCGAAAGCGTTGGAAAACCTCTCTCGAAGTACCAACACTAGCCTGACTGAAAGGTTAAGCAAGTATTGTGACGTGCGATTAAATCCTGACTAGTTCTTCTTTTAGGGTTTGAAGAAGAATTTGAGGAAACAGTGGGAGCTATCCTGGTTAGATAAATTAATAACCAATCTAATCTTGCAAGAGCGCACGCTGAGTGTTTCTTTTTCTCTCTCTCTAGGTAGCAACCATTTCACGCCCTAATCAAGATAATAAAATGTATCGCTTGACCGATCCGAATTCTTATTCAGGGCTGGGGAACGTCGGTTCGGCTCTAACTTACGACAACAGTCATAAGTGTGAGCAAGGGAAAGAGGATTGTATAGATTCCAAGAAGACCCTAATGAAGAAGAAGCATACTATTGCATGTACTTCAGGTGTTCTTGTAGTTGAGAACTGCTTTTCGGTCAGTCCTACCTCCTGGGTACTAGATACCGGATCAGGATCTCATATCTGTAATTTATTGCAGGGACTGAGAAAAAGTAGGATAGTTGGACCTGGTGATATGTCCCTCAGGGTAGGGAACGGAGCACAAGTTAATGCTGCAGCCGTCGGTCAATTTCACCTAGTGTTTCCAAATGGCAATACTATAATTTTGAACAATTGCTACCATGTACCTTCTATGGTTTGCAACATCATATCAGTTTCTTTACTTGATAAAGATGGATATAACTTTGTTCTTGATAGAAATATCATGAACATTTACCTTGATAAGGTACTAGTTGCAGAAGGTACACTGTGTAATGGTATCTATGTTCTAAATCAGAATACAGTTCTCAATATACAAAACACACGCAAGAGGAAGAGTTCAGATACGAATGAATCCTACTTGTGGCATTGTAGACTTGGTCATATCGGAGAGAAAAGACTAAGTAAGTTACATAAAGATGGACTCTTGAATACGTTCGAATTTTCATCTTATGAAATTTTTCAGTCTTGTCTCAAAGGAATGATGACCAAATCTCCATTCACCGGACATGGAGAAAGAGCAGCATAGCTTTTGGGACTCATACACATTGATGTGTGTGGTCCGATGTCTATACATGTAAGGGGTGGGTTCTCGTACTTCATTAAATTCACTGACGATCTCTCTAGATTCGGATATGTGTATCTTATGAAATACAAATCTGAAGCTTTTGAGAAATTCAAAGAATTCAGAAATGAAGTAAAGAACCAGGTTGGCAAAAGTATCAAGATCCTCCGGTCTGATAGGGGAGGGGAGTACTTAAGCACGGAATTCCTAGATTACTTAAAAGAGAATGGAATTCTCTCTCAGCTTACTTCTCCTTACACACCACAGCACAACGGTGTATCGGAGTGGAAGAATCGTACCCTATTGGATATGGTTCGCTCCATGATGAGTAGTGCTGAGTTGCCTCTTTCATTTTGGGGACATGCGCTTTTGACAACGGCATATCTGTTGCATGATGTTCCGTCCAAATCCGTGCCTAAGACACCATTCGAGCTATGGAATGGTAAAAGGCCGTATCTTAAACGTATTAAGATATGGGGTTGTCCGACCTATGTAAAAGTACAAAATCCGGACAAATTGCAGGCACGTTCAGTTTTATGTAAATTTGTGGAATATCCTAAAAAATCAATAGGATATCTGTTCTACCACACCGAGGAATAGAAGGTGTTTGTATCTCGCCACGACACCTTTTTAGAGTGGCAGTTTCTTACAAAAGAAATTAGTGGGAGAACGGTAGAACTGGAAGAAATTCAGCGACCACAAACTGAAACTGAAGATTTGACAGAACCTCAAGATTCAATAATCCAGACGAACCTCAGCCACTCTGTAGATCTGGTAGGATTTCTCATTCGCCCGAGAGATACTACGGTTTTCTCATAGACGGGGATTGAGAGGATTGCATCTTGGAAGAAGATGACCCTACCAGTTTCAGGCAGGCCATTATCAGTAGGGACTCTGATAAGTGGCTGGATGCTATGCGATCCGAAATGGAGTCCATGTACACCAATAAAGTGTGGACCTTGGATATTGCTCCACATGGGGTAAAACCTGTTGGATGCAAATGGATCTACAAAAGGAAACTTGGTATAGATGGGCAGGTGGAAACCTATAAGGCTAGACTCGTTGCAAAAAGTTTTCGTCAAAGACCTGGTGTGGACTATGACGAAACCTTTTCTCCAGTGTCTATGCTCAAATCCATTTGGATCCTACTTGCCATTGCTGCCTTCCATAAGATGAGATCTGGCAGATGGACGTAAAAACGGCTTTTCTAAATGGCAGTTTGGAAGAGTGCGTTTATATGGATCGGCCAGAAGGTTTTGTAGATAGTGGGAGCAGCGGGAAGGTGTGCAAATTGCTTAAATCCATTTATGGATTAAAGTAGGCATCGCGGAGTTGGAACATCTGTTTTGATGAAACAGTCAAAGAATTTGACTTCATCAAGAACGAAGATGAGACATGCATATATAAGAAGATTGTAGGACGAACTGTCATATTCCTAGTCTTGTACGTGGACGACATTCTTTTGATAAGAAATAATATTCCTATGCTACAATCGGTCAAGCTATTCTTGTCACAACGGTTCTCCATGAAAGACCTGGGTGATGCCTCGTGCATTCCGGGGATCAATATCTACAGAGATAGATCTAAGAGATTACTGGGAATTTCGCAGTCCAGGTACATAGAGACCATACTAAAGAGATTTAGTATGGAAGATTCCAAGCGCGGTAATATACCCGCATTGCACGGAATCACCCTCTCCAAGAAGATGTCTCCCAAGACTGACGAGGAGAGAGTTCGCATGAGCACTATACCCTACGCTTCGGCGGTAGGATCTATAATGTATACGATGCTATGTACAAGACCAGATGTAGCTTATGCGCTAAGCATGGTGAGTCGATATCAGTCAGACCCAGGTGAGAACCACTGGACATCAGTGAAGAACATTCTCAAGTACCTAAGAAGGACTAAGGAGATGTTCTTGGTACAGTAATGGAGACCTCAGGGTCGAGTCCTTTATTGATTCAAGCTTCAAGAGTGACAAGGACGACAGCAAGCCTGTCTCGGGTTTTGTGTTTACCCTCAATGGAGGGGCGGCGTGTTGGAAGAGCTCCAAACAGGATATCGTCGCAGACTCGATGAAGGAGGCTGAATACATTGCTGCAAGTGATGCCGCAAAAGAGGCAGTCTGGATAAAGAAGTTCATTAGTGAACTTCAGGTAGTTCCGTCCATTGTTGACCCAATACCTTTGTATTGCGATAACAATGGTACTATAGCTTTAGCGAAGGAACCATGGTCCCATCAGAAATCCAGGCATATCTTAAGGCGGTATCACCTGATCAGGGAGATCATTGATCGCCAGGAGATCGAGATACGGAGAGTGGACACTAAAGATAACACGGCGGATCCATTTGTTAGTGTATATGCCCTAGGGGCCATTATTGTATCATACTAGCTTGTATATTACTTAATGGAAGCTTGGGATATTCATAGTTATATAACATTCTTGCTAAACATGGTAGTATACTACTTGGTTTTATTTATCTTAATATGTGAGTATACGTATTGATAGAGCTCTTAGGATCTTGCTTCACCACCAGCGTTGTGATGGCAGTCACACTAGTGGGGGCTGGATAGTCTACAGGCACATCCTTTTTTAGGTCCCTAATCGTAGGATTATCGAGACAGGGCATCGATACTCCGGAGTAGACTAGTGTGTACACTTCTCATCCCAGTTGGGGAGATGGTCTGTCCCACAGCCATCAGTACGTCGTACTGGAGATAGTATACATGTGCTCGTTGGGTTACGGGTACACCGGACAGGACTCACGGGGAACTGTTGGTTGGTATTATACCCGTCATTAGTTAACAGTTCCCAGGTGACATGAGTACAGCATAGTCCGCAGACTTGACACTGCTACTTCGCCTCAAGTGTGTTCCACTGTTCTTAGATTACTACCCTACCACGGCTCAAAGGAGTCGTGCAAACAGGTAGCAGTTGGGTGCAGTCCCGAGCACTTGGAGGCAGTGGCGGTTAGACAGGATTCGTCTCTCCCGGTATTGGGAGTTGATATCGCGCTGTGTCAGAGAGCCATTACGCAAAGTCCCTGGCCAGGGCAAGCGAGATTTACTGGTAGGTTCCAGTTGTTTCTCAGGGTGTAATGGGCTACGCTCCGACACGACTTATACCGCTATTAGGGGACTGACGCTTGCCGCCCCCTAGGCCCGATATGCGATAGTCTTAGACGAACAGACCGGACTGTACGGAGATTGTCACATCAGGCTCAGTAGGAGTTCGGATGGGTTTCCTCATCGGCTTTCTTATCGACATCTACCTGGGGACCGTTACGTACAGCTAGTGCCGCTTGCGGTCTGTGGTTAAACCCACTGCCAGCGTAGTAGTCGAGTCTTTAGAGTCCCACACAGAGAGTTTCCCTGCTCCAGGCGAAACGATATAGAGGTCGTATGGTTTTACGACAAGGGTTCGGACGCATACGTGTGTTTACGCACGTACGACATTCGGACAGTTTTTACTAGCCGGCTTTGGTTTAAGCCAGATTCTAGTATCGGGTTATTGGATTTATACAGTCTAAAGTTTTTCCGTGTTTTCACGGATAGGAGGGGCGTTTTCGTAATTTCGCGAGAAGCTTCTAAAAGGATGGTGACTTGGGGGTTTAGGTGGCATTTGCATTTATTGTTTTAATGACTCATTTGTGTGATTCATCCATGGAGTTAATACTTCATTAATTGATCTAATGACTCATGAGATGAATCACTCATATGAATAAATGAAGCATGGTTGTTAAATCATTTAATTTATTTATTTGATAAAAGATAATGCTTCATATATTCAAATGAGTTCATCATTTCTTCTCATTCTGTTGCTCACCTTCTCTCTCCTCAAGCTCTCTCTCTTCAAACCCTAATCCTCCCCTCTCATGTGTTGAGATCAAGGATTAGATAGACTAATTAATCCATAACCTCACTCTATATCACCTAGGTACCTTTGATTAGCAACTAAAGAAGCCTAGTTACCTCAAGTTTAGAGGTGAAGCTTGGAATAGAAGCTCTCGGGTGGATCATCTATTACGTAGAGGAGCCGAGGAGGAGGTGGATAATGAAAAGAAGGACTAGGTTCACTAGGTATAATCTCTTTTCATAGTAGTTAAGAACTCCTATGCATGTGTTAGTTATAGTTTAGCAATGATTCTTCGGTTAGTCAATGTTAACTCATAGAACAAGATCGTTTTTCATATTTCCGCCTCCCCGCAACTACATCGACTTACAGTGGTATCAGAGCTTCGCTAAACAATAATTAACTTATTAGCAAAGTCGTATGAATTTTGAATGCAAAACGAACCAGAAAAGACATCGATATCACTAAGTTTCTGTCGAATTTAAAACAGGCCCTAAAATTTTTTCAGGGACCTCTAAAATTACAAGCAGGGAATTATAAGGATTATGGAGAAAATTGGGTGCATGAATCAGCCAAATAGCCGCGGAACCACGGCTGATCCCACCGATCCGCCTCGGATCCGCGGCCGAGTTGAAGCCGATTCAGCCCAAGTTTGCCCAGTAATTCTTCTGTGATGTTTTTGTCTTTTCTGGAATGTTTATTTTCTGCTCAAGTCTCAGGTGCACAGAGAAGTTTTGGAGTAGAATCTAAAGTGTTTGATCGATCGAAATTATACGATGTTTGCTAATTAGATTATATCTGTGAACTGTATAATGTGTTCGCAAACCTCCCCTAACTGCTAGTATGTCGGTTGGCAGGGGGTTGCACATTTCGGTAATGGATTTTACTATTTGTGGTTATGAACTGTATTGGATTGTTGTGATGATTAGCCGGGGTTTGTGATGGGTTGTCATATTCATTCATTCAATGTAATTGTAATATGTTGTAATATTATTTTGCGAGGCACATCCAGGTTGCGGTTGTAGCCACCATTGTATTATTTCATTTTACTGTTTTTGCTCCTAGGATAGACCCAAGGTGGGGTGCACAAACTACCGGGTATTTTGAAGTGTATAGTGGCCTACTCACGTTGTTGAGGGAGACCGCTTCACTTCGGGTACTTGGCGGGTAGTTTGCCGTACCCGTAGGGGTCTAGGGTGAGGTAATGGCTATTCATCACAACTGTGTAATTCGTCTTTCGTTGCAGGCTCAAAAGAAACGTGGATTGCTTGCATATCCAATAATGTTCATCTGTGATCTGGAATGCCTATCATTGCGTCTGACGAATGTACAATATCTATATATGATAGCTATTTAGACGCCACTTATGTTTTACACCCGTGCTAGCCCAGTCCCCGCTCTGCCGTTAGTTAAGTAACCTAACGGGTGATGACGGGACCTAGTGGCGAATGCGGATGGCATACGAGGACGTTGTATTTTCGTTGTTTTCTGCAATGATAGGTTAATGATGGGACGCATTATTATTAATGCAAAGAAAATAAACCAAAGTTGAATCGTTGAAACAGTTTAAAAGAAACCACTCGGTTATTTTTAAAACAAAAGATATTTTTAATTGCGGAGCTTTAACCACTCCTTTTAAAAGCTATCAGGTTCCTTCGGTCATATCAAGTTCACTATGTTCACGGTTTCGCCAAAACCATTCGTAGCCCTCTGTCATTTCATTTGGGTATTCAGTAGTATTCAAGCTATGTATTTTGACCAACGCCAAGGCATAGTGTTTGATAGCTGCTGGGTATTCATTTGTTGCATAGATAGATGAGTTAGTTTGGGACAGTCGTATTATCATTTTGGCCAACGTCAAGGGTATGTACGGATGGGTTCAAATTAACAAGATAATGATGGGTAGAACTTGACATGTGACTTATGACATTTTGACCAACGCCAAGGTCATAAGAGCATGGGGCAAAAATTTATATCGGGAATTTCTAAAGAAACTGAAATTTGCAAAGAGATGCATACCATTTGGAGTTTGATGAATGTTGGTAGGATTCCTTCAACATTATCATACGATGATATTTGGATCCCGATCCTACTGTGAGTACAAGCTACTCTTCAGGAGATTCGTCACTTAACGATCAATGCTATAAACCAAGTAGGTGTCGAGAAAGGTGTCAGCGGGGCTACGCCCCCAGAGAAAAGATGTTATTTAATTAAGGAACTTCGCGAAAGCGTTGGAAAACCTCCCTCGAAGTACCGACACCGGCCTGGCTGAACGGTTAAGCAAGTATTGTACGGTGAGAATAGTCCTGGCTAGTTCTTCCTTTTTGGTTTGAGGAGAGATTCGAGAAACAGTGGGAGCCATACAGTTTAGATAAACTAAAAACCACTCAAAACTTGCAAGATCATCATGCTAAAGTGTTCTCTCTCTCTCTCCTATTTGCAGCGACCCTGAAAATGACTGGACTTAAGTTACTTTTAGAAAAAAATATACTGACAGGGCCAAACTATAAAGATTGGCTGCGGAATGTCAAAATGGCTTTGACCTATGACAAATTAGGGTATGTCCTCACCGCTAAGGCACCTGCTGTCCCAGGTCCCAAATCCAGTAATGCAGATAAGGAAATCCGCAAAATCTGGGAGTATGATTGCGCGAAGGCCAAGTGCATCGTGCTTGCCTCGATGAACAATGAACATCAGAGGAGGCACGAGGATATGGATCTAGATGCCATATTTCTCCATACAAAGGAACTTTATGGAGAGCAATCTCGTATAGCAAGATACGAGACCTCAAAGAACTTGTTTCGAGCGAGGTTGGCTGTTTCGAGCGAGGTTGGCCGTCGGATCATCGGTAGGAGAACATGTCCTAAAGATGATTGGCTATATTGAAGAGCTGGCAGACCTTGGGACGACTTTGGATAATGAGCTCTATACAGACCTGATTCTCCAGTCCCTTCCTTCCACCTACGCCCAGTTTATTCTGAATTTCAACATTCAAAGAAAAGAAGTTGAACTTCCAGAACTCCTTAACATGTTGAGGAGTGCAGAGGGCACCTTGCAGAAGGCAAGAGAAACACCCGCTATGTTTGTTAGCGGTGCTTCATTTTCCAGGTCCAAGGCTAGGGCCAAAGGAAAGAAGAAGAAGGCCGCCACCAAACCTAAAGGAGGTGTTAGTAAGGTGGGAGCGAAGGGAAAGAAAAAGTTTTCGGTACCAGTAGTGGCCCAGGATGAGTGCTTCCATTGTCATAGGAAAGGGCACTGGAAGAAAGACTGCAAGGCGTGGAACGCCAAGAACCAGGAACCGAAGCAAGCCGTGGCTTCGACTTCAGGTGTGTTTGTAATTGAGAATTGTCTGTCAATCAACTCTACTTCCTGGGTATTGGATACCGGATCAGGATCTCATATATGCAATTCATTGCAGGCACTGAGAAACCGTAGAGTGCTGAAGGATGGTGATATGACCCTGATGGTTGCTAACGGAGCTAGCGTGGGAGCTGTGTCCGTAGGGGATTATCACCTGGGATTGACGAGTGGACACATTTTGGTTTTACATAACTGTTTTTGTGTACCTAGCTTAACGTGTAATATCATATCAATTTCCTTGTTATCAAATAAAGGTTATGATTTCACGTTTGTAAGTGATGTTGTTAACATCCACCTTAATCATAGTTTGATTGGGTCCGGTACACTGGATAACGGTATATATGTCTTAAACCAACTCCAGATTTTCAATGTCCAGAACACACTAAAAAGAAAGTCTCCAGATTTAAATAAGGCTTTCTTATGGCATTGTAGACTAGGTCACATCAATGAGACAAGGTTGACTAAGTTACATAGAGAATGATATTTGGACTCGTTCGAATATCAAACTTATGCCACTTGTCAATCATGTCTCAAAGGAAAGATGACAAAGACTCCATTCACTGGACATGGAGTAAGAGCGAGCGAGCTCTTAGGACTCATACACAGCGATGTATGTGGTCCAATGTCTACACATGCAAGATGTGGTTTTTCCTATTTCATTACTTTTACGGATGATTACTCAAGGTACGGATTCATTTATCTGATGAAACATAAATCCGAGGCTTTTGAGAAATTCCAAGAGTATAAGAATGAAGTAGGAAACCAAACCGGCAAAAGTATCAAGACACTGAGATCTGATCGAGGTGGTGAATACTTAAGTGCCGAGTTCCTAGGTTACTTAAAAGAGAAAGGAATTCTCTCTCAGCTTACTCATACACTCCACAACATAACGGTGTATCGGAGAGAAGGAATCGAACCCTATTGGATATGGTACGTTCCATGATGAGTAATGCTGAGTTACCACGATCTTTCTGGGGTTATGCGCTAGAATCAATGGCATATCTTTTGAACATTGTTCCTACCAAGACTATGCCTACCACGCCATATCAGATGTGGAGTGGGAAGAAACCCTATCTTCAATATCTGAAGATATGGAGATGTCCAGCTTTTGTTAAAAAGCAGCATGTGGACAAGCTCGAGGCACGATCAGTACAGTGTAAGTTTGTGGGATATCTAAAGAACTCCAAGGGGTATCTATTCTATTACGCAGAGGAACAAAAGGTTTTTGTTTCTCGTAATGCCCATTTTCTAGAATATCAGTTTTTAGAAAAGGAAATAAGTGGGAGCGAAATAGAACTGGAAGAAATTCCAGAACCACAAACTACTACTGAAAGTTTAGTAGAACCAGTAGTTCAAGAAGAACAGGACATTCCCGCACCCCTCCGCAGGAGTAGTAGGCCGT
This sequence comes from Agapanthus africanus, assembly GCA_030015575.1. Lineage (NCBI taxonomy): Eukaryota > Viridiplantae > Streptophyta > Magnoliopsida > Asparagales > Amaryllidaceae > Agapanthus > Agapanthus africanus. The sequence continues at coordinate 343,482,227 of CM057343.1, forward strand.
CTCATCCGCCTGAGAGATACTACGGTTTTCTCATAGATGGGGATAGAGAGGATTGCGTCATAGATGATGATGAACCTACTAGCTTCCAGCAGGCCATCCAGAGCGGCGACTTGGTACGATGGCTAGATGCAATGCGGACCGAAATAGAGTCCATGTACACCAATAAGTATGGACTTTGGACTTTGCTCCAGATGGGGTAAAACCCATAGGATGCAAATGGATCTTCAAGAAAAAGATTGGTGTAGATGGACAGGTGGAAACCTATAAGGATAGACTTGTTGTAAAGGGTTTTCGTCAAAGACCTGGTTTAGACTATGACGAAACTTTTTCTCCAGTGGCTATGCTCAAATCCATTCGGGTCCTTCCTGCTATTGCTGCCTTCCATGATTATGAAATCTGGCAGATGGACGTAAAGACGGCTTTTCTGAATGGTAATTTAGAAGAGTGCGTCTATATGGATCAGCCAGAAGGTTTCAATTAGAGTGGGAGCAGCGGGAAAGTATGCAAGTTGTTTAAGTCCATTTATGGACTAAAGCAGGCATCGCAGAGTTGGAACATTTGTTTTGATGAAACGGTCAAAGAATATGACTTTATCAAAAATCCAGATGAACCATGTATATATAGTAAAGTTGTAGCACGAACTGTCGTATTCCTCATCTTGTACGTGGATGATATTCTATTGATAGAAAATGACATTCCTATGCTACAATCTGTCAAAGGATTCTTGTCACACAGGTTCTCCATGAAAGACCTGGGTGATGCCTCTTACATTCTAGGGATCCGGATCTATCGTGATAGATCCAAGAGGATGTTGGGACTTTCGCAGTCCAGGTATATCAACACTATACTGAAAAGATTCAGTATGGAAGATTCTAAGCGCGGTAATCTACCGGCTTGTCACGGAATCACCCTATCCAAAGAGATGTCTCCCAAGACTGATTTGGAAAAGGAACGCATGTCTATTATACCCTACGCTTCTGCGGTAGGCTCTATAATGTATGCGATGTTGTGCACCAGACCAGATGTAGCTTACGCACTGAGCGTGGTAAGCCGGTATCAGTCAGACCCTGGGGAGAAGCACTGGATAGCAGTAAAGAACATTCTCAAGTACCTGAGAAGGACTAAGGAGATGTTCTTGGTTTACAGCGGAAAAGACCTCAAGATGGAGGCCTTTGCTGATTCCGGCTTCCAGAGTGATAAGGACGATTCCAAGTCCATGTCAGGTTATGTCTTTACCCTCAATGGAGGGGCGGTGTGCTGGAAGAGTTCCAAGCAGGACACCGTTGCTGACTCGACGATGGAAGCGGAGTATATTGCTGCTTGCGATGCCGCAAAATAAGCGGTCTGGATGAAGAAGTTCCTAACAGAACTTCAGGTGGTTCCTACCATTGTTGATCCAATACCTCTGTATTGCGAAAACAACAGAGTTATAGCTTTAGCAAGGAACCAAGGTCCCATCAGAAGTCCAGACACATCTTAAGGCGGTATCACCTGATCAGGGAGATCATAGATCGCCGAGAGATCGAGGTTCGGAGAGTTGCTATTAAAGAGAACATTGTTGATCTATTCACAAAGGCCCAACCTCAGATTCAGTTCGAGAGGCTACTCATCGGTCTTCGATATGCCAGTACATGGTGTTGGAGATAGTGCCCTCAGAGTCAATTATTGGATCACAGGCACGTGATTGCAATGATTGAGGGAGGACCTATCCCGGTAGAACAGTCTTACTCGAGATGATAGTATGCTATCTGGTTTACCTTTATCATCGTGTACTGCTTTAGGTGACCTGACAGGTCGCTACTGCACGTTGATAGAGCCCCTAGGATTCTTGCTTGACTGCCAGCAGTATGAGGGCGATCATATAAGTGAGAGCTGGAGTCTACAAGCACATCCTTAAAAGGTCCCTAGTCGTGGGAGTTTCGAGACAGGGCATCGATTCTCCAGAGTAGACTAGTGTATACAGTCGAGACCCCGACGAGGGGCGGTGACCGGTCTCACAGGCCACTGGTGTCAGTTGGTTCACCTAAGATGTATATAGGTGCTCATTGGGTTATGAGTACACCGGACAGGACTCGCCGGGAACATGCTAGTTGGTCTTATACCTGACGTCAGATAGCAGTTCCCAGGTGACATGTGTACAGGATAGTTCATCGACCTGGGGATCGTCATTTGTCTCGTGTGAGTTCCCACTGTGCTTTGATTACTACCCTACCACGGCTCAAAGGAGTCGTGCAAACAGGTTTTAGTTGGGTACAGTCCCGAGCCACATGGAGACAGTGAGCGGATCTTCGGGGGTTCGTCTCTCCCGGTATTGGGGGTGAGGTCGCGCTGTGTCTAGGAGAGCCATTACACGAAGTCCTTGGCCAAGGCAGGAGATTTATTGGTAGGTATTCCAGTAGTATCTCAGGGTGTTCTGGGCTACACTCCGACACGACTTGTACCGCTTTTGGGGGTCTGACTTTTACCCACCCCCTAGGCCCGACATGCGATGCTCATAGACGAACGGACCGGACTGTATGGATATTGTCACTGACAGGCTCAGTAGGGTGTCAGGATGAGTTCGCTCATCGACGTCCCTTTTAGTCAATAGCTGGTGGCCCGTTACGTATTGGCTTATACCTCTGACGTGCCAGTGGTTAAATCCACAGCCATAGTATTGACGAGTCTTTAGAGTCCACCACACTTTCAGTTACTCAGCTTTCGGGCGAAACGCTGTAGAGGCCGTATGGAGATATGGCAGGGTTCGATCAGATACGTGCGGTATTGCATGGATCGTGATCGGACGGTTTTTTTTACTAGCCGGCTTTGGCTTAAGCCGGATCTTAGTATTTGATAGTGTAGTTTTGTCTCTTTACATTTGTATCCGGTCGGAATACAGATGCGGGTGCGTATACACAGTATCGGGGTTTTTCCTGTAATTTATTACGGGACCAGTTTTCTGGAGTTGCCAGTTTGCATTCCGTTCCGGCCGGTTTTTCTTTGTTCTTTCCCGGCCGGACTTTTCCGATGGAGGGTGTTATTTGCAGGTTTGCAAATAACACATGGTGGGGGGTTTTATTGCATAAGGTGTGATATGATAAGCATCTTTGCTTTTCATGCTTTATTGTGATAAGAAAGGATTAGGATTGATGGAAAGTTTTGTGATGATTATGTTTATGGTTATGGTCACCCTCCTCCTTTTTACTACCATCACCTCCCTTCATGCTTCATAATTCCTTCTTCCACCATTTTGTGATGAGTTTTTTTTTTTGTTTTTGAGAAAAGAGAGAAGAAGAAAAGAGAGAAGAAGAAAAGAGAAGAGAGGAAGAAAAATGAGAGTGATTCATTTTTGTGCATATCATTCTTCATCTCATTCCATTGCTAGAAAATTGAAAGCACCAATTTTCTATACACCATTCCTCCATCTATGGCAACCAACCCCAAAGTGAGACATACACTCTACACTATATTCCTACAGCAAATCTTGGACGCGTCGATTCGCCAGCTTCGCGCCCGAGTTGCCTCGGTATTGAGGTGGGAGCCCGTAAAAGTACCCGGCTTCGTGGTGCCCTTTCCGACGAGGAGGAGACGACCGGAGATCCCGCGAGGAGATCGGAGTGGAGATGAAGACCGGAGGACTCGGATCAGTCGGTACATCTCTAACCTATCTTGTTACTTAGCTTAGACTAGTTAATGGCACGATCCGGGGTTTAGTGCGCGGTGGTGCCGGTTTGCTAAGTCCGCAAAATTAAAGTTTACCATCGTTTCCGCATTCCGGCGTCGGATTGACGGCCGGGGCGCCGCCGTGCACTTACATTGGTATCAGAGCCTCGCCATTAACATAGTCTAGCTTGCTGTAATGTGTTTTTCTGTTTCGATCGATCGAATGTTCCAAAACTGCATTTTAGTTCGCATCAGTTTCTGTTGAAAATTTTTGGTCTCGAAAAATTTTTCAGGTTGTAAAATATTGATGTACTGGACAATCTAAGAGCTCTGTAAAAATTCGACGAAGTAACTCCACAGTGGGAGCGCGGAACCGCCGCGAAAACCCCCTTCCCGCGGCCCTTCCGCCGCACACTGTGGAGATCACTTCACCAATTTTTTACAGAGGCCTTCTGGGCTTAAAATATGGGTTTTGGAATATTAAAATTAGGCCCAGGATTTCTGTGAGTGCTACAGTTTTGATTGGGGGGCCCACTTGTTAATTTTTGATCGATCAGATATTTTAAACACATTTTTTCACAGTATTTACATTATATCTGCGACCGTGAATGTCACTCGATCGGTAAATCCTGTCTAACTGCTATAGCCCAGTTAGAAGGATTTGCGAACGTGACTTTCACGTTGATGTTCTATGTATTTGCTGTGATGTTGCGGATCGGTCGGTGGGGATAGCCTGGATGCAATGCTAGTACAGTTGTTGTTGTATTATGTACATTTGATATTGCGGGGCGAGCATCCGACATGTGGACTGCCGTCACTGCCTGATTGTATTATTTATTTTGGGGCACGACCTGGTTGCGGTCGATGTACCCGTTGTATGTATATTTTACTTTCTGTACTAGGATTGCCCCGCGGAGGGGTGCACGAATAGCCGGGTTCTGGAGGGCAACAAGCCCGCATCTCATGGCATTGAGACGGAGGGGGCTTCACTCTAGAATTGGCGGGCTATTCGCCGCACTCGTAGGGGGTACAGGTTGACCCAGGAGGGGTGCCCAAGTTACCGGATTCCGTGAAGTGCTGGGTGGTCCATTCACGGTGCTGAAGGGGGCTGCCTCGCTTCAGGTTTTGGCGGGTGACTTGCCGCGCCCGTAGGGGTCTAGGATTACATTGCACAGGCTATCCACACGACCAGGGGAACGTCGGGTTTCAGTAGCGGCTCTGTGAAACCCGGGGTTCCCAGATATCTGTATTGTTCTGTGATGCTGTACATTTCTGTGATATTGCATTTTATTCACGCCTTGAGCGAATATAATATATTGGTATATATATTAGTAGATGTTGTATATGTTTTGCATCCGCGCTAGTCCAGTCCCCGCTCTGTCGTTAGTTAGCTAACCTAACGGGTAATGACGGGACCCAGTGGCGAATGCGGATGGCATATACGTACATCAGTATATTTTCGTTCTTTTTGGTGTGATCAACTGATGGGACTGCATTGATTCGGATCAATGCAAGTTAAACAAACCTAATCTGATGTTGTTGGAACACTTTTCAAAAAGCTGTTATTGCAAGGACGTTCACTTTTGTTTTGCGTCGTGGTATTCATTTGGAATATCCTGCTCCTCAGTCGACGAGGCAAGGGCCGAGATCCCTTCACCGGGAGTGACCCCTTGGACAGAAGTTTGCGTCAGGGCATTAACTTCACTATAGCCGATTACTTTTGCTTTGCACAGTGATATTCGGTTATGAATATCCAGCACCCCATTCTACGGGGAAAGAGCCGAGATCCCTTCACCGGGAGTGACCTCTTTAGTAAAGGTTTTCGTCACTATATTTTCTAAAAAGCTATCCGTTCCTTCAACGATATCAAGTTCATTACGTTAAAGGTTTTCGCCAGAAACCATTCGTAGCCCTCCGTCGTTTTATATGGATAGTCAATAGTATTCAAGCTGTGTATGTTGGCCAAAGTCAAGGCACAGTGTTTGGTAGCTGTTGGGTATTCATATGCAGCATAGATAGATGCGTTGGTTTGGGACAGCCGTACTGCCATTTTGGCCAAAGTCAAGGGTATGTACGGGTGGACTCAAATTAACCTGGAGAATGACGGGTTGAACTTGACATGTGACTTATGATATGTTGGCCAAAGTCAAGGTCATAAGAGCATGGGGTAGAAATCACATCGGGAGTTTCAAAAGAACTGAAACTTGCCAGATATGCGCATACCTTCTGGAGTGTGATACCGTGAGCGGATTCCGTCACGTTGTCATGCGATGAGAGTTGGATCCCGATTCCCACTGATGAGTTAGTATACTCCTCGGGTGACCCCGACTAATTCTTCTTTCAGGTTTGGAGGAGAATTTGAGGTACAGTGGGAGGTTTCCTGATTAGATAAATTGGTAACCATTCTAATCTAGGTTAGAGTGCACGCTGAGTGTTTCTTTTCTCTCTCTCTCTGGCAGCGACCATTGACCCGACCCTAAGACTACGACTCAGAGACCAAGTTGACCGAACCTTCTTAACACTGGCTTTTGGATTGTCAGAGTTGCAGACCTCATTGCCACTCCTACTTTTACCCTTTTCTCCAGGACACCCCGTATTACTACGAACATCCACTTCCATTGGACAAAACCATCGTATGGTTAGATACGAACTCGAAGGAATTCGAGGATGGTTTCCGGTTCTGGAGAAAACGAATAGGACTATTCAGTTGTCTTTTCCTTTTACCTTCTCTCAGTTTGCGAGTACTCCTTGGTTTAGGAGATAGTACACCTATTATGCAAATTGGATAGTCTTCTTCCAAACCTTAGGCTGGTGCCGAACGGTAGGGAATGAAGAAAACCAATTAGCATAACGATGGTGTGCAGAAGGTATTAAGATTAAAACAAAGCAAGGGATTAGTAAGAGGGCAAAGTAAATTGCGACTGATATTCACGACCAAACCAAGTATTTCTTCGCCAATCCTAAATCACCTTTGTATTTCTCCAGGACACTCCGTATCACTACGAAGATCCACAGTTTATTGGATACTCCATCGTATGGTTATATACGAACTCGAAAGGAACTTGTTCCAGTTCGGGGATGGATTCTGGTCCAGGAGAAATAGGAATAAGGTTTTATTCGGTTGTCTTTTATCTTCACCTTCTCTCGCATTGCGAGTGCTCCTAGGACTAGGACAGTACACCCATTATGCTTATTGGATAGTCTTCTTCCAAACCATAGGCTGGTGCCGAACGGTAGGGAAGGAAGAAAACCATTTGGCCTAAAGGGGTGTGCAGAAGGTAATGACTAAAGACATATAAAGGGATTTGGAGAAGTGGCAAAGAATTATACGGTTATAGTTGTGAATCTGGATAATGGTAGAGGCATTACTAGGAATACCAGGATACCCCATCGAAACAATTAAATGTTTCAATTCAACTGTGTGCTGTTAAAAGAAAACTGATTTCCCGATTTGACACTTACTCCAGGGTATGTATTTGCCAGGTATGATTCTCACATCTGTATGGTTTTACAAATGATGAGTGGGAGTAAGTTATTGGGAATTGGGTGATCATCCTCATTATATCGGGATTCGTTGTAATCGGTGATATTTGAGGAGATCACCTGGGCTGTTTGCCGGTCGGCAAATGTTTGGTTTTGAATATCCGCTGTTGTGCACCAATTTCAAATTGATATATCTGTACGTCTATTTTCATAGAGTGAGATATACCTTTTGATATTATGTCGATGACATTTACCTATATCAGTGGATGGTTAGGTAAGGAGCATTAAACAGCGGTGTAATTCTTCTTAACCATAAGTACAGCTTTCAACCTACGACACACAGTGAAAGAGTTGTTAGACTCAGCGGACTTATACAGAGTATTGTATGTTGTCCAGTGTCTATTAGGACGGAGGGGTTGGTTCTCGTACTATATTCGGTTTACTTTTAACTTCTCTAGTTCTTAGACATGCGTTTCGTAGAAACACAGGGTCTAAGTTTTGAGGAGTTATAGGTATTTGAATAGAGTAGAGAACCAGGTGTTGCAAGTATCGGGATTCTTCAAAGTGATCGAAGATGTAGATACTTGTGTATGGTATTCAGTTGATAGTAATAATAAAGAGAAATTGCTTCTCTTTCAGGTTACTCATAATTGGAAGCATTCCTAAGTTGAGTAACGCTGATCGGCCTCTCTCCATTTAGTTGACATGCACTGGAGACAGCTGCATGATTTGAATCTGGTTCAATTAAATCAGTGCCTCTGGTTCTATATTGGATATAGTACAGTTCATATCTTAACATTGTTAAGGTACGGGGAGTTGTCCGGCTTATGATTAAAACCAGACTCTGGATAACTCAAGGCACGTTTCTGTAATGGCTGTTTGTGGGTTGACCCAGGCTATGACGAGGGTTGACATTCTACCATAAGAAAGATCAATAGTGATATTGTTCTTGACTCGCCACAGTTTTAATAAAAATGGATTTTTTCAAAAACAGTAGTGGGAGTATGGTAGAACTGGAAGTGATTCCAGAGCCGCAAACGATTACTGAAGATTTGATAAGGAACCTAAAGATTCAATCTGATTTGACATTCCATTGGCCACTCCGCAGATAAGGTGGGTAACTTCAGGCACCCGAGAGGTACTCCGGTAGCCTCAAGGACGGTGACAGGGAAGTTCTTGTTTACCCACACTTGCCATTGTTGTTGTTCCAGGCTGCGAGACCCGGCAGGAGGATGAGTATAGCGTCGTTCTAAACTAGCTTTAGAAGTGCACGTCTATATGACTCTGCCAGAGGGTTGTCGTAGTCAGTGGGAGCAGCGGAAGCATTGGTGGACATCAGGCTCATGTCTATTTATAGACTAAAGCAGATATAGCGGAGACAGATCATCTATTTCTATGTGACAGTCATAGGTTTGACGTCATCAGAATAGGGGATGGATCTGTTAAGAAGGTAGTAGGGTGTGATATCCTGGTATTTGGATGACATACACAAAGTAGGAAGTGACATTCCTATACTACGATCGGTTATACTTTGGTCGTCACACAGTGGTTTCTCCACAAGGGACTTGGACATTATATCAGACATACTGGTTACTAGATCTATGGTTTTAGATCTAGATTTGGGTGGTTTCCCAATCAGGGTACTTTGACAGCATTCTAAGAGTATTTAGAATGGACGACTCCTGGCACGGTAGTGTACCTGCAGGTGATGGAGTCACCCTCTCTAAAGGTGTCTTATAGACTAAAGGGGAGAGGGATGCGCATGATTGGCAGATCACTTGCTTAGGCAATTGAGTCAATCATGAGATGTCAAGTACCACACCAGATGTTGTTCCTGCACGAGATGCAATAAGTTGACATTGATCCAATCCTGGAGAAGCAGCCGGAAGCAGTTTTAGAACATAAGTGGATGTTCTAGGGATATGATAATGACAGCCTCATTTGGGAGACAGTTATCATTCCAGGCTTCCAAGGTGGCATGGACGACAGGGTGATCGTCAGAGTTATATTTTTCCCTCTGACGAGGGGCAGTATTTTGGACAGGTGATCCAAGGAAATACTGAGGGTGGCATGGCGCAGGATACTGATTAAGTTCAGTTGACGATACAGTCTAAGAATTTTGGATTTGGAGTTCATTTATGAGCACGGTCCCATCAGACATCCAGACATTCTAAGACAGGTATTGCTCATTTCGGGAGATGGTTTTCTCCGCGAACTTGAGATATAGAGAGACATAGAAAGAAACTTCAGAGCGGATCCACTCGCTGAGGCTATTCCTCGAACGCAATAGTCTCGCAAACGAGCTTTGTGAGACTGACTAGTAGAGGAGTTGGGTGTTCGGTATCACACGGGCTGTGAGTATGCGACATCGCAATAATTAGCCTTGAGTGCAAGTGGGAGATTGTTGGAGATAGTGCCCTCAGAGTCAATTATTGGATCACAGGCACCTGATTGCAATGATTGAGGGAGGACCTATCCCGGTAGAACAGTCTTACTCGAGATGATAGTATGCTATCTGGTTTACCTTTATCATCGTGTACTGCTTTAGGTGACCTGACAGGTCGCTACTGCACGTTGATAGAGCCCCTAGGATTCTTGCTTGACTGCCAGCAGTATGAGGGCGATCATATAAGTGAGAGCTGGAGTCTACAAGCACATCCTTAAAAGGTCCCTAGTCGTGGGAGTTTCGAGACAGGGCATCGATTCTCCAGAGTAGACTAGTGTATACAGTCGAGACCCCGACGAGGGGCGGTGACCGGTCTCACAGGCCACTGGTGTCAGTTGGTTCACCTAAGATGTATATAGGTGCTCATTGGGTTATGAGTACACCGGACAGGACTCGCCGGGAACATGCTAGTTGGTCTTATACCTGACGTCAGATAGCAGTTCCCAGGTGACATGTGTACAGGATAGTTCATCGACCTGGGGATCGTCATTTGTCTCGTATGAGTTCCCACTGTGCTTTGATTACTACCCTACCACGGCTCAAAGGAGTCGTGCAAACAGGTTTTAGTTGGGTACAGTCCCGAGCCACATGGAGACAGTGAGCGGATCTTCGGGGGTTCGTCTCTCCCGGTATTGGGGGTGAGGTCGCGCTGTGTCTAGGAGAGCCATTACACGAAGTCCTTGGCCAAGGCAGGAGATTTACTGGTAGGTATTCCAGTAGTATCTCAGGGTGTTCTGGGCTACACTCCGACACGACTTGTACCGCTTTTGGGGGTCTGACTTTTACCCACCCCCTAGGCCCGACATGCGATGCTCATAGACGAACGGACCGGACTGTACGGATATTGTCACTGACAGGCTCAGTAGGGTGTCAGGATGAGTTCGCTCATCGACGTCCATTTTAGTCAATAGCTGGTGGCCCGTTACGTATTGGCTTATACCTCTGACGTGCCAGTGGTTAAATCCACAGCCATAGTATTGACGAGTCTTTAGAGTCCACCACACTTTCAGTTACTCAGCTTTCGGGCGAAACGCTGTAGAGGCCGTATGGAGATATGGCAGGGTTCGATCAGATACGTGCGGTATTGCACGGATCGTGATCGGACGGTTTTTTTTACTAGCCGGCTTTGGCTTAAGCCGGATCTTAGTATTTGATAGTGTAGTTTTGTCTCTTTACATTTGTATCCGGTCGGAATACAGATACGGGTGCGTATGCACAGTATCGGGGTTTTTCCTGTAATTTATTACGGGACCAGTTTTCTGGAGTTGCCAGTTTGCATTCCGTTCCGGCCGGTTTTTCTTTGTTCTTTCCCGGCCGGACTTTTCCGATGGAGGGTGTTATTTGCAGGTTTGCAAATAACACATGGTGGGGGGTTTTATTGCATAAGGTGTGATATGATAAGCATCTTTGCTTTTCATGCTTTATTGTGATAAGAAAGGATTAGGATTGATGGAAAGTTTTGTGATGATTATGTTTATGGTTATGGTCACCCTCCTCCTTTTTACTACCATCACCTCCCTTCATGCTTCATAATTCCTTCTTCCACCATTTTGTGATGAGGGTTTTTTTTTGTTTTTGAGAAAAGAGAGAAGAAGAAAAGAGAGAAGAAGAAAAGAGAAGAGAGGAAGAAAAATGAGAGTGATTCATTTTTGTGCATATCATTCTTCATCTCATTCCATTGCTAGAAAATTGAAAGCACCAATTTTCTATACACCATTCCTCCATCTATGGCAACCAACCCCAAAGTGAGACATACACTCTACACTATATTCCTACAGCAAATCTTGGACGCGTCGATTCGCCAGCTTCGCGCCCGAGTTGCCTCGGTATTGAGGTGGGAGCCCGTAAAAGTACCCGGCTTCGTGGTGCCCTTTCCGACGAGGAGGAGATGACCGGAGATCCCGCGAGGAGATCGGAGTGGAGATGAAGACCGGAGGACTCGGATCAGTCGGTACATCTCTAACCTATCTTGTTACTTAGCTTAGACTAGTTAATGGCACGATCCGGGGTTTAGTGCGCGGTGGTGCCGGTTTGCTAAGTCCGCAAAATTAAAGTTTACCATCGTTTCCGCATTCCGGCGTCGGATTGACGGCCGGGGCGCCGCCGTGCACTTACACATGGCCCTAGTGCAAGTGGGAGATTGTTAGTGTATATGCCCTAGGGACCATTATTGTATCATACTAGCTTGTATATTACTTAATGGAAGCTTGGGATATTCACAGTTATATAACAGTCTTGCTAAACATGGTAGTATGCTACTTGGTTTTATCTATCTTAATATGTGAGTATACGTATTGATAGAGCTCTTAGGATCTTGCTTCACTACCAGCATTGTGATGGCAGTCACACTAGTGGGGGCTGGGTAGTCTACAGGCACATCCTTTTTCAGGTCCCTAGTCGTAGGATTATCGAGATAGGGCATCGATACTCCGGAGTAGACTAGTGTTTACGCTTCTCATTCCAGTTGGAGAGATGGTCTATCCCACAGCCATCAGTACATCGTACTGGAGATAGTATACAGGTGCTCGTTGGGTTACGGGTACACCGGACAGGACTCACGGGGAACTGTTGGTTGGTATTATACCCGTCGTCAGTTAACAGTTCCCAGGTGACATGAGTACAGCATAGTCCGCAGACTTGATACTGCTACACCGCCTCAAGTGTGTCCCACTGTTCTTAGATTGCTACTGTAACGTTTTGAAAATCGTTTCGGTGAAATTTCGAAAAATCGGTAAAATAAGGGGGGTTTCTGTAAAAATTCAAAATATAAATATCTTTATTATAAAATTAAAAATACATATTCTAGCTATGAAATTGCTAGTGTTTAGTGTTTAATAAGCCACTGGTAAAAATTCTGGTTTTCTGAAATTTTTTCCGAATTTAATTATTTTTAATATTATTTTAAGCCGGTAAGAAAATACATTAAATTAGCTATAAATACAAATTTAAATGGGCTAATTTAAATCTTTAAAATCATGTTAATTAAAATCTAGTTGTAATATAATTTTTTAGTATTTTATTTCAAGTTTTAATTGGTTTTTATTATGGAAAACAAAAATATAATTTTTTTGAACTAAAACTTGCAAATATGGTATTGTGGAGGGTCTTTTTGCATAGAATTTTTTTGTAAAGTCTATCACACTCACCCTCACTCCCCTTGGCCGGCCCCACACTGTTGTAGCAGCCCAAGAATTTTCTTTCCCTCTTTTTGACCATAAATGATGTGAAGAAATGGGTTAAAATAAGGGTTTTTATATATATTAAAAGGGTAGGGGTATTATGGTAATTTGTGAGGGCATTGACCTTGGAATTTCCAGACAAATCCCCTCACCTCTCCCTCTCCTCTTCTCTGGACAAAATTCTGCACCTCATCACCCCTATTTCACAACCTTATCTCATCTCCAAAATCCTTCAAAAACTTCTTCAAAAATCAAGTAAAACCTCACCGAAATCAAAATCCAACTCCTACCCATTTCTCATTTGCCTATCTATCATGGATCTAGGGAACAAGATTTCAATTTGGGAGGCTATGGGTGCTTATGGATTTTCAAATGTTTTGGGTATAATTTCTAAACATTTTGCATAATTTGTTAGTTAATTCCTTAAAGCTAATTTATTTAAATGTAAATTAGGCTTTTGTTGCAAGTTTAGAAATTCTAGAAAGGGATTGAATGCAAGTTAGGGTTTTGTGGATTTGGTATATGGTTGTGTGTTGTAATTAGGCCCTTATGACATGTTAAAACAAAGTTTGTAGCTAGTTGTTAATTGTTAGTTTAAAAATGTTGATAATTACGCTAATTTGCTAACTAGGTTTTTAAAATTGGTTAAATAATTGGGTTTAAAAATGTAATTAGGTTTTTCATGACTTCATTAACATTATAAAGTGTAGTTTAATAATTTAGTTCATGGAAATCCAAGCTAAATTGTTGTTGTGCATTTTTGCAATAAAATTGTTAAAATTGGGTATATTGTAAACTAGAATTTTGGGGTTAATGAAATTTAATAAGATTAAATTGTGGAAATTGTTTTTATGACTTATTTGAGATGTTTAATAAGTATTATGGCCGCTAGATTTGTTTAAACGTCGGGTTTTGTACTAAAACGGATAATTTGCTTGCTAGATTTTCGGAAAAATGGCTTTTAAGGTGAATTTGGGGTTTTTGTGAATTTTAACCTATTTTATATTATAATTAGTGTTCGTGAATGCGCAAATGAGAGTGTTTGGGTTTTTCTCGATGGTTTGACGTTTGTACATCGACATCGAGGGTTGGGTTGGTTATTCTTGCATGCGTAGGCGATAGGTTTTGACCTATGCGTGATACGCGTGCCGATTTGATTTTCGTATGCCGTTTCGATTTTGAATTTAGTTTTAATGCGATACGGTGCGTTATGATTTGTAGATACCCCATGTGGACTTCGAGACGACAATCAAGCGCGTGGCGACATCGGCACCGGCGAGCAAGGACCAGGTGAGTAGATTTATATCTACGGGGAGAAGTCGGGTGGATGGCGTATAGCACCCCCGCAGTTCGTGCTGATGTATACGAATACGTATACACACCTATATTTTGATTATATATATTATGTTGATATGAGACTTGATGATAAGGGTAGATTCTAGGTGTTCATTGATTAGTTTAGTGTTAGTTGCGAAACCCTAGAGTAATTGTTACACCCACATACGCACACACACACATGCATACATCTATGTTATTACCTGTGCATATATGGGGAGATGTGTTTATGTGTTCACCTGGGTATGGGACTAGGTGTTCACATACTGGATTTGCGGATGATACTTGGGATTGAGATGAGTCGATGAGATTTGATTTGAGATTACGATATCGGCGATATGGCAGGATTCGTACTTGAGATACGTCCTGATGTTTATAGCGGATCTTTGGATGACGATACCATGTGAATAGTGATATATATAGAATGGTTGAGTATGATATTGACCCGTACCCAGATTTGGGGATGCCGTACGACGGATTTACGTACGAGCTATATATTAATGTTTGATCCGCACACTTGACTTGGGATGTCTGATTATAAATATGGTATCGGATATGATGTTATTGAGGCGGGATTACCGACTAATATATATACAGGTATGTATATGTATCGAATCTGATGTTAGGCGGTTTCCTTACCTGTAGTTCAGCTTGTTAGTTCAGCCGTATAGTTTAGTGTAGTTATTAGACTAGATTAGACTCCTACCTATTTCAAAACTAACGGATCATGGGTATTTTAAAAGACAGGTCAAGAGATTCTACGGATATTTCAAAAGAAGTATCTTTTCTTAAAAATACCTTAGCCCTTATTTTCAAAACACCGCGATTCGTGTTATTTCAAAAGGCACTACTGTTGACTTATAGTATCATTGTGTTTAGTATTCAGCTCCCGCTCATTCTTGCTGTTCGCTCCGCATCGCTTACTTATATTATAATTTCGTATTGCATTGTTGATATCATACTGTTAGGACACCAGCACCATTACCGATGGTGCGTATGTACCACGTACACTTACTTGCCGGCTCACACACATCTTCATCGGTAATTTCCATGTCACGTACATCTTAGAAAATATTATTGCTCGACTTAGCTTGTTAGTTAGTAATTTGACATGATATTAGTGTACCTGCCTTACATATGCCAGCTTAACATTGTAGTTATTACTTGTCACTTCATGCATACTGTTATTCATTGTTATGCCGCATTCATGGTTTTACATGCTATTGATGATTTGGATTCAGATTTCCATGAGATTTTCTGGATTTAGGGGGAAAACTGCAAAACTTATATAAACTGCTTTCTTTCTTTTTAAATAAAAAGTGCGGTTTTTCCCATGATGTATGAGTCGTCCATCATGAGTTTGCTGATGGATTTCGAGACCCGATTCGAGGAGTGGATGAACCGTTTCGGATACATGGTGGGCCCGGTGCGGTACCCCGGGACAAGAGGATCATGTTGTTGACGTTGAGCCTGGCAGGGGAGCACTACCGACCGGTGATTTTACCCGACGCGTCGGATATCCGGAGGATACCGTCGTGGTCTTGAGATGGATGGTAGGCGCCGGTCTGGACTGACGGCGCCTTAGATATTGTGATTGAGACATTGAGATTTTGAGATATTGAGATACAGAGATTGTGACACAGAGATATCGAGATATTTGGACACTTGTTTTGTGTCGATGCTGGGCACTGTTTTATGCTGATTTCATTTATAGTACCTCATTTTTAATATACAGAAATCTCACTGATTTATGAAAGTAGTTTTATTCAGTACATGCATTCTGTTTCATGCATTCATACATCATCCATATGATATATTGCTACCTGAGGCACTGACACGGGCACATGGGAATACACCCGGGTTAGATATTTACCCTAATCATTGTTATAGGCTGCATGTTATATATATTTGAGGATATATTATGATCGTTGAGCTAGGTTTGCGTTGTTCATGCGGTTTCTGTTCGTAGATGTTTTTCTACTCACGAGTGAGCAACTCACCCCCGTTGTGCCACAGTTCCTTGCAGGTTTTGCCGTACAGGTTTCATTACGGCTTTGCTGGCACTGCTTCTTTCGGGTGACTTGCTAGTCGGTGGGTTTATTTGTATCGTACCCATCATTATACATTGTATATTATTATTCAGTTGTATTTAGAAGTTCCATCAACCAAACATGTATTTAATTTGAGATAGAGACCAGTGATGTTATTCTTTCGACCTTAGAGTCGCGCGTTATATTTCTGTAGATTTCTTGGGGTTTTGAGTTCCCTTTTGAGTTTTTGATCCTCGTCCTTGGCGTTGTATATTATATTGCTTGTGTGGTTGTGACCATCGATTGACGAAGAGCTAGCTCCCGCTTGGGGATGCCTTTTATTGATTTCGTATACTATTCATGTTGTATCCCGTTTGGGGGCCAGTATTTACAAAGGAGACTCTGCCGAAATTTTCAGTAAATATTTGATGTTTTTTAAAAACGTATAATTCGGCTTATGCTATTAAAACTACTTGATTTGAATTGGTTTTCCTTCACTCTACTACTTTTCTTGGTTTGGATTTCTGGGTTTTCGGTTTACTTAGATTACGTACGCTTCGAGACGTTTCGTAGTTTAAGTGCCGGTCATGTTCCGTTCTTTCGGGACATGACAAAGTTGGTATCAGAGCGTAAGGTATTACCTTCGGAGCGTAGGATGACCCTTGGTTGATGGAATAGGTGAATAAAGTAGAATGACGTACCGTGGGTATGTTCCGCGGCATACTTACGACACACCACTCCACTTAAGGAGCCTTAGGATGTACATTTCTTTGCTCAGTATTATATTCATTCCGATCTAGCCTCATCAGTTCCAGTTATGGTTTTGCTGCCACGATTACGGGCAGGGAGAGCTATGGCTAGAGTTGCGGTCAGCACGAGCTCGTTATGAACGATGACTGACCAGAGCATAATTCCGACGACACACGATTGTAGAGATGTGTCTTTTGATTGTGCTTTCGCGCCACGAGCGTTGGATGGATCGCTATATGAGATTACTTGGACGTGCCGATCTGCACTAGAGGATTGAGCCACTGACAGAGGCCAGCCAGATTTTGATGACCGTTGGTGTATTGCTTACTCATGATGATTGATGCACTGTTCAGCGTGCGGATGAGTGAGCCAGTTGTTGCTGCGGACGACGGGATATCACCCTAGATGTTGGAGCTATTGCAGTACGAGATTGTACTAAGAGATGATAGAAGGTCGCTAGTCACCGAGGATGAATGACTAGGATATGTGGTTCGTTCGCTACCCCGATGCGAGGTCATCAAATAGATTGATTCCAGCTAGAGACGACTTCACGCAGAGACGTTGAGAGTCGACAGAGACGATCGAATGTCAGCAACCTATTATTCCAAGTTTAAAGTATTCGGAAAGACGTGCAGGCAATTTTATGGACCCTCTAGAAGAATGAAACCCTAACTCGACTTAATGACCGTGTGAAAGCCTTTGAACCTTAGGGTTTGCGGCAGTTCCGCGGTGCCATTAGTGAGGCTTGGATTTGCCCTTCTACGGCTGGACCATCGATACTGTGGTACGTACTCGATACTGTTAAACTATACCCAAGATGTTGAGCTCTTGGGGGATTATGAGGTTTTGACAGATCGATCGGATGGTTCGATTTCATTCGGATGCTAGGTGGTGAGATGCATTCTTGGGAGACTCCAGATACGAGGGTAGCCGTTGGAGCTCAGTCCATGCAGCCACGACGAGACGAGCCCGAAGCAGTCGACATTAGAGAAAAGTGGAGTAAGAGGTTCGTACGAGATCTTGATGAGACGACGTTCCACTCCGCCGACATCAGAGATGCGATACGCATGCCGAGGCATTGTACTTGGATATACCTTCCAGAAGGAGTCGCGATGAGTATGTAGCCGTTCCGGAACGAAAACAGATCTAGTAAGGGACGATGACTTCCGGACAGTTCGGCAGAGACGAGATTTGGGAGAGATCTCGACAGGACCTTTCTGGAATGAATTACGAGAAGACTTGGACCCAGGAGTGGTCATGTTACGCACACCGGCAGGCCAGAGTCCAGGATCATCGACGAGACATGCTATGAGTGACCACGACGGTTGGCCAGGGATTCTTGGAGGATGTGCTTGAGCGGGACTATTCCGCCATACTTGATTTTGGGTATTTTGGGGATCTATTCGCATGATTAATTTTGATGATTGAGTTTCATGATATTTGTTTTCATGGACCATGGTTGCATCTGCTGAGTATTTGCGAGTTGTTGCACTTGATATCGTTTTCGTGCCTTGGTTTCTCACGTTTATGATTTTATGGGTTTCATACAGTTGAGTTGATTTTGTGCGTATATACGCACACGATTTGGTTTTTGCACTCGGTATGATTCACATATGCTTGCAGTGCAGTGATACGCATTTTGTGCACTTAGATGCACTGGACTTCGATTTCGATTGAGATACTCGATGTTTGTTTTGTGCAACTTGTGCACCTGATTTGATTTTGCGCATGTTCGGCGCTTGATATTGGATTTCATGATTTCGTACATAATGGATGCACCTGATTTGGATTTTCGCGCATGTTGAGCGCATGTTTTGAGATACGATTTTGGTGCACACCAGATGCACTAAATCGAGCTTCTTCGTGCATGTCAGATGCATCCGTTTTGCTGTCAGGCACACCTGTTGCCCTTGACAGATGTTTTATGCACACCCGATGCACTAAGATATTGTTTCTGTGTGCATGTATGGCACATTCAAGGATTTTGATTTCCGTGCGCACCAGACGCACGTAGTATTCATGTGCATATTTTGGGATTGATTTTTTATGGAGCAGTACGTTTTTATGATGTTATTATTGTTTTTGTACTGAGCAGGACTAGTCAGAGGACAGTACCTGAATATATTTTGCATGCTTCGATAGTTATCGAAGGGATTTCCAAAAGCGAGCTATAGTCTCAGTATTTACCTACGTGTCTGATATGACACGAAACGTTTTAAAACAAGGAAACCCTTCTAAATTGTTTTCAAAACGGCGGGACGTGTATGTTAAAAAAAGGATATATATATATATATATATATAGTTATTTTCTCACAATGGACGTCCGCCACTGTGCAGTAATACACACATCGCACAGCGATTTGAAAAAAAAAGGGGTTGGCATGCATTGCTTCCAGATGTTTTAATGATGTATATCATATTGGTTTCATATTGGATGTTGGCATTGATGTCTTCCCTAGGACTCCGATGATTGTGGGATGCTGGATGGAGTTTGATTTTGAGTTATAGGCTCATTTTTCATGCGCATGCGTTGTGCTATGATTTGTTTTATGTACTTATGGTTTTAGAGTCCCGACGACTTGATGGTTTCGCTGAAATGTTTTAGTATTTGGGGGGAGTTCTAATTTAAATTCGGGGACCGAATTTCTTTAAGGGGGGAAGATTGTAACGTTTTGAAAATCGTTTCGGTGAAATTTCGAAAAATCGGTAAAATAAGGGGGTTTTCTGTAAAAAGTCAAAATATAAATATCTTTATTATAAAATTAAAAATACATATTATATCTATGAAATTGCTAGTGTTTAGTGTTTATTGAGCCACTGGTAAAATTTCTGGTTTTCTGAAAATTTTTCCGAATTTAATTATTTTTAATATTATTTTAAGCCGGTAAGAAAATACATTAAATTAGCGATAAATACAAATTTAAATGGGCTAATTTAAATCTTTAAAATCATGTTAATTAAAATCTAGTTGTAATATAATTTTTTAGTATTTTATTTCAAGTTTTAATTGGTTTTTATTATGGAAAATAAAAATATAATTATTTTGAACTAAAACTTGCAAATATGGTATTGTGGGGGGTCATTTTGCATAGAATTTTTTTGTAAAGTCTCTCACACTCACCCTCACTCCCCTTGGCCGGCCCCACACTGTTGTAGCAGCCCAAGAATTTTCTTTCCCTCCTTTTGACCTTAAATCATGTGAAGAAATGGGTTAAAATAAAGGTTTTTATATATATTAAAAGGGTAGGGGTATTATGGTAATTTGTGAGGGCATTGACCTTGGAATTTCCACACAAATACCCTCACCTCTCCCTCTCCTCTCCTCTGGACGAAATTCTGCACCTCATCCCCCCCATTTCACAACCTTATCTCATCTCCAAAATGCTTCATAAAGTTCTTCAAAAATCAAGTAAAACCTCACCGAAATCAAAATCCAACTCCTACCCATTTCTCATTTGCCTATCTAGCATGGATCTAGGGAACAAGATTTCAATTTGGGAGGCTATGGGTGCTTATGGATCTTCAAATGTTTTGGGTATAATTTCTAAACCTTTTGCTTAATTTGTTAGTTAATTCCTTAAAGCTAATTTATTTAAGTGTAAATTAGGTTTTTGTTGCAAGTTTGGAAATTCTAGAAAGGGATTGAATGCAAGTTAGGGTTTTGTGAATTTGGTGTATGGTTGTGTGTTGTAATTAGGCCCTTATGACATGTTAAAACAAAGTTTGTAGCTAGTTGTTAATTGTTAGTTTAAAAATGTTGATAATTACGCTAATTTGCTAACTAGGTTTTTAAAATTGGTTAAATAATTGGGTTTAAAAATGTAATTAGGTTTTTCATGACGTCATTAACATTATAAAGTGTAGTTTAATACTTTAGTTTATGGAAATCCAAGCTAAATTGTTGTTGTGCATTTTTGCTATAAAATTGTTAAAATTGGGTATATTGTAAACTAAAATTTTGGGGTTAATGAAATTTAATGAGATTAAATTATGGAAATTGTTTTTATGACTTATTTGAGATGTTTAATAAGTATTATGGCCACTAGATTTGTTTAAACGTCGGGTTTTGTACTAAAACGGATAATTGTTGCTTGCTAGATTTTCGGAAAAATGGCTTTTAAGGTGAATTTGGGGTTTTTGTGAATTTTAACCTATTTTATATTATAATTAGTGTTCGTGAATGCGCAAATGAGAGTGTTTGGGTTTTTCTCGATGGTTTGACGTTTGTACATCGACATTGAGGGTTGGGTTGGCTATTCTTGCATGCGTAGGCGATAGGTTTTGACCTATGCGTGATACGCGTGCCGATTTGATTTTCGTATGCCGTTTCGATTTTGAATTTAGTTTTAATGCGATACGGTGCGTTATGATATGTAGGTACCCCATGTGGACTTCGAGACGACAAGCAAGCGCGTGGCGACATCGGCACCGACGAGCAAGGACCAGGTGAGTAGATTTATATCTACGGGGAGAAGTCGGGTGGATGGCGTATAGCACCCCCATAGTTCGTGGTGATGTATACGAATTCGTATACACACCTATATTTTGATTATATATATTATGTTGATATGAGACTTGATGATAAGGGTAGATTCTAGGTGTTCATAGATTAGTTTAGTGTTAGTTGCGAAACCCTAGAGTAATTGTTACACCCACACACGCACACACATACATGCATACATCTATGTTATTACCTGTGCGTATATGGGGAGATGTGTTTATGTGTTCACCTGGGTATGGGACTAGGTGTTCACATACTGGATTTGCGGATGATACTTGGGATTGAGATGAGTCGATGAGATTTGATTTGAGATTACGATATCGGTGATATGGCAGGATTCGTACTTGAGATACGTCCTGATGTTTATAGCGGATCTTTGGACGACGATACCATGTGAATAGTGATATACATAGAATGGTTGAGTATGATATTGACCCGTTCCCAGATTTGGGGATGCCGTACGACGGATTTACGTACGAGCTATATATTGATGTTTGATCCGCACTCTTGACTTGGGATGTCTGATTATAGATATGGTATCGGATATGATGTTATTGAGACGGGATCACCGACTAATATATATATACAGGTATGTATATGTATCGAACCAGATGTTAGGCGGTTTCCTTACCTGTAGTTCAGCTTGTTTGTTCAGCCGTATAGTTTAGTGTAGTTATTAGACTAGATTAGACTCCTATCTATTTCAAAACTAACGGATCGTGGGTATTTTAAAAGACAGGTCAAGAGATTCTACGGATATTTCAAAAGAAGTATCTTTTCTTAAAAACACCGTAGCCCTTATTTTCAAAACACCGCGATTCGTGTTATTTCAAAAGGCACTATTGTTGATTTATAATATCATTGTGTTTAGTATTCAGCTCCCGCTCATTATTGCTGTTCGCTCCGCATCGCATACTTATATTATAATTTCTTATTGCATTGTTGATATCATACTGTTAGGACACCAGCACCATTACCGATGGTGCGTATGTACCACGTACACTTACTTGCTGGCTCACACACATCTTCATCGGTAATTGACATGTCACGTACATCTTAGAAAATATTATTGCTTGACTTAGCTTATTAGTTAGTAATTTGACATGATATTAGTGTACCTGCCTTACATATGCCAGCTTAACATTGTAGTTATTACTTGTCACTTCATGCATACTGTTATTCATTGTTATGCCGCATTCATGGTTTTACATGCTATTGATGATTTGGATTCGGATTTCCATGAGATTTTCTGGATTTAGGGGGAAAACTGCAAAACTTATATAAACCGCTTTCTCTCTTTTTAAATAAAAAGTGCGGTTTTTCTCATGATGTATGAGTCGTCCACCATGAGTTTGCTGATGGATTTCGAGACCCGATTCGAGGAGCGGAGGAATCGTTTCGGGTACATGGTAGGCCCGGTACGGTACCCCGGGGTAAGAAGATCGTGTTGTTGACGTTGAGCCTGGCAGGGGAGCACTACCGACCGGTGAATTTACCCGACGCGTCGGATATCCGGAGGATACCGTCGTGGTCTTGAGATGGATGGTAGGGGCCGGTCTGGACTGACGGCGCCCTAGATATTGTGATTGAGACATTGGGATTTTGAGATATTGAGGTACAGAGATTGTGACACAGAGATATCGAGATATTTGGACACTTGTTTTGTGTCGATGCTGGGCACTGTTTTATGCTGATTTCATTTATGTTATCTCATTTTTAAAATACAGAAATCTCACTGATTTATGAAAGCAGTTTTATTCAGTACATGCATTCTGTTTCATGCATTCATACATCATCCATATGATATATTGCTACCTGAGGCATTGACACGGGCACATGGGATTACACTCGGATTAGATATTTACCCTAGTCATTGTTATAGGCTGCATGTTATATATATTTGAGGATATATTATGATCGTTGAGCTAGGTTTGCGTTGTTCATGCGGTTTCTGTTCGTAGATGTTTTTCTACTCACGAGTTGGCAACTCACCCCCGTTGTGCCACAGTTCCTTGCAGGTTTTGCCGTACAGGTTTCATTACGGCTTTGCTGGCACTGCTTCTTTCGGGTGACTTGCTAGTCGGTGGGTTTATTTGTATCGTACCCATCATTATACATTGTATATTATTATTCAGTTGTATCTAGAAGTTCCATCAACCAAACATGTATTTATTTTGAGATAGAGACCAGTGATGTTATTCTTTCGACCTTAGAGTCGCGCGTTATATTTCTGTGGATTTCTTAGGGTTTTGAGTTCCCTTTTGAGTTTTTGATCCTCGCCTTTGGCGTTGTATATTATATTGCTTGTGTGGTTGTGACCGTCGATTGACGAAGAGCTAGCACCCGCTTGGGGATGCCTTTTATTGATTTCGTATACTATTCATGTTGTATCCCGTTTGGGGGCCAGTATTTACAAAGGAGACTCTGCCGAAATTTTCAGTAAATATTTGATGTTTTTTTAAAAACGTATAATTCGGCTTATGCTATTAAAACTACTTGATTTAAATTGGTTTTCCTTCACTCTACTACTTTTCTTGGTTTGGATTTTTGGGTTTTCGGTTTACTTATATTACGTACGCCTCGAGACGTTTCGTAGTTTAAGTGCCGGTCATGTTCCATACTTTCGGGACGTGACAGCTACCCTACCACGGCTCAAAGGAGTCAGGCAAACAGGTAGCAGTTGGGTGCAGGCCCGAGCACTTGGAGGCAGTGGCGGTTAGACAGGATCTCTCCCGGTATTGGGAGTTGATATCGCGCTGTGTCAGAGAGCCATTACGCAAAGTCCCTGGCCAGGGCAAGCGAGATTTACTGGTAGGTTCCAGTTGTTTCTCAGGGTGTAATGGGCTACGCTCCGATACGACTTATACCGCTATTAGGGGACTGACGCTTGCCGCCCTCTAGGCCCGATATGCGACAGTCTTAGACGAACAGACCGGACTGTACGGAGATTGTCACATCAGGCTCAGTAGGAGTTCGGATGGGTTTCCTCATCGGCTTTCTTATCGACATCTACCTGGGGACCGTTACGTACAGCTAGTGCCGCTTGTGGTTTGTGGTTAAACCCACTGCCAGCGTAGTAGTCGAGTCTTTAGAGTCCCACACAGAGAGTTTCCCTGCTCCAGGCGAAACGATATAGAGGTCGTATGGTTTTACAACAAGGGTTCGGACGCATACGTGTGTTTACGCACGTACGACATTCGGACAGTTTTTACTAGCCGGCTTTGGTTTAAGCCAGATTCTAGTATCGGGTTATTGGATTTATACAGTCTAAAGTTTTTCCGTGTTTTCACGGATAGGAGGGGCATTCTCGTAATTTCGCGAGAAGCTTCTAAAAGGATGGTGACTTGGGGGTTTATGTGGCATTTGCATTTATTGTTTTAATGACTCATTTGTGTGATTCATCCATGGAGTTAATGCTTCATTAATTGATCTAATGACTCATGAGATGAATCACTCATATGAATAAATGAAGCATGGTTGTTAAATCATTTAATTTATTTATTTGATAAAAGATAATGCTTCATATATTCAAATGAGTTCATTATTTCTTCTCATTCTCTTGCTCACCTTCTCTCTCCTCAAGCTCTCTCTCTTCAAACCCTAATCCTCCCCTCTCATATGTTGAGATCAAGGATTAGATAGACTAATTAATCCATAACCTCACTCTATATCACCTAGGTACCTTTGATTAGCAACTAAAGAAACCTAGTTACCTCAAGTTTAGAGGTGAAGCTTGGAATAGAAGCTCTCGGGTGGATCGTCTATTACGTAGAGGAGGCCGAGGAGGAGGTGGATAACGAAAAGAAGAAGGACTAGGTTCACTAGGTATAATCTCTTTTCATAGTAGTTAAGAACTCATATGCATGTGTTAGTTATAGTTTTGCAAAGATTCTTTGGTTAGTCGATGTTAACTCATAGAACAAGATCGTTTTTCATATTTCCGCCTCCCCGCAACTCGTGGGGTGTTGTACATCGACTTACACCATTCACAAAGGCCCTCCCTCAAGCACAGTTCTAGCGACTTTTTGAGCTATTGGGTATGCGGTACGCTAGCAGCTGACCTTAGTGCAGACGTTGGGTATGCGGTACACCAATTACTAGCCTTTAGTGCAAGTAGGAGATTGTTGGATATGTATGCCCTAGAGGCCATTATTGTATAATACTAGTTTGTATATTACATTTTGGAAGCTTGGGATATATACACGGATTGACGACAGTCTTGCTCGATATAGTAGTATTCTACTTGGTTTGTATCTATCTTAATATGTGTATATGTTTCTTTTAACATATCGCTAATACATATTGATGGAGCCCTTAGGATCTTTGCTTGACTACCAGCGTTGTGATGGCAGTCACACTAGTGGGGGCTGGTAGTCTATAAGCACATCCTTATACAGGTCCCTAGTCGTAGGATTATCGAGACAGGACATCGATACTCCAGAGTAGACTAGTGTATACGCTTCTCATCCCAGCAGGGGAGATGGTCTGTCCCACAGCCATTAGACCGTTGTACTGGAGATAGTATGCAGGTGCTCGTTAGGTTACGAGTACACTGGACAGGACTCATCGGGAACTGTTGGTTGGTATTATACCTTTTGTTAGGTAGCAGTTCCCAAGTGACATTAGTACAGCTTAGTCCGTTGACTTGACACTGCTACTTCGCCTCAAGTGTGTTCCTACTGTTCTTTGATTGCTACCCTACCACGACTCTTTTGAGTCATGCAAACAGGTAGTAGTTGGGTGCAGTCCCAAAGCACTTGGAGGCAGTGGCGGTTAGATAGGATTCGTCTCTCCCGGTATTGGGGGTTGATACCGCGCTGTGTTTGGAGAGCCATTACAAAAAGTCCCTGGCCAGGGCAAGTGAGATTTACCGGTAGGAGTTCCAGTAGTTTCTCAGGGTGTTCTGGGCTACACTCCGACACGACTTATACCGCTATTAGGGGTCTGACGTTTACCACCCCCTAAGCCCGATATACGATACTCTTAGACGAACAGACCGGAATGTACGGAGATTGTCACAGATAGGCTCAGTAGGAGTTTGGATGAGCTTGCTCATCGACCTTCTTATCAACAGATACCTGGGTAGCTATTACGCACAGCTAGTGCCACTGACGTGCTTGTGGTTAAACCCACTTCCAGAGTACTGTCGAGTCTTTAGAGTCCCACACAGAGACTTTACCAGCTTCGGGCGAAACGAGTAGAGGTCGTATGGTTTTACGACAGGGTTCGATCACATACGTGTACTTGTGCACGTATGGTGTTCGAGCGGATAATACTAGTGGGCTTTGGCTTAAGCCGGATCCTAGTATTTGATTATTGGATTAGCTTCGTCTCATAGTATTCATGTTTCTTGGAACACGGATGCGGGTATGTATATACGGATGAGAGGGGGTATAGAAGGAGACATCTTATTAGGGTTTTGACCATTGACTTGGTCAAAACAAATATGAGAAAAGGAAAAGTATTTGTTATTTTTGATAAATGATTTTTTGTGGCATGGCTACTTATGTTGACCACTTGACTTGGATTGACTTGTTGACTTTAGATATTTTGTGAGATATTTTTTTACCTTAGATATTTTGTGAGATATTTTGGTGAGATATTTTCCATGTCATGTGGTCATATATAAGTTAGTCATTCTATTATTTATAATGATTATCATAAATACATTATCTCTCCTCAAGCTTGCTCTCTTCTTCTTCCTCTCTAAACCCTAGTGTCTCATGTGTTAAGAATCAAGGGTTTAGTAAGACTAAGCTACTCTAAGTCATACTCTACTCACTCTAGTATACTTAGATTAGCAAGCTAAGTATTCTAGTTACCTCAAGTTGGAGGTTTAGCTCAAGATTGGAGCTCTCGGGTGGATCATCGTTGACACAAGGATGCCGAAGTTCAAGCATGATCCATACTTCCATCGAGGAGCTTAAGGAGAGGATCGAAGATCCGAAGGACTTGTTTTCTTTAGGTATACTTTCTATCATAGTAGATAGAACCCTCACATGCTAGTTAGGTTTATGGTTAAAGATCCGGTTTAGGTTTATTCTAGCGCCAAGTTTATGACCGTAGTAAAAATTTTGTTCCGCATTTGGCCACGGAAGTTGGCCGGGGCGCTAGCGTAACCCTTCAATTCTTCCCCTGGCACCCCTTGGCCTACCCCACTTCCCTCATATTGTTTGATTTTTCTGCACATTACAGAGGGATTAAAATCACATCTTTAATCCATTTTAATTCTCAAAATTCATTACCCTAAACCGTAATTTTCCTTATAAATACCACACCACATTTCACACTTCCTCATTCAGAATTTCATTACAAAAACTCTTAAAAATTTCCAAGTCCCAAGTTGTGCAAGTGGAGTTAGCAAGAGGCGGAGTTCCGACGACGTTTTGAGGAGATTCCGGCGACGAAACGACGCCCCGACGGTTCCTAAAGTTTCCTCCTCCTCTCTTCCTTCTTAATAGGTTGTAATTCCCCTCTCCCCTTCTCTTTTGCTATACTAAAACTTCTCCTTTTCAAAACCCGTCGGAAGCGGAGTTATTCCGACTTCCGATTCTTTTTTCTTTAAAAACTCCACTTTTCTTAAACAATAAAATACCATATTCTCATATAATGGTAACAAACATAAATAAATATATTAGAATAAGTTTCATCTCAAAATAATTCATGTTGCAATTTCTATTTCACTTTTACAGTAAAATACCATCATGTTTACAAACGATAATGTTATCCACTTTTAACCGTATTACCTTTAGAAAACTCATGAGGTAATGACCTATCTCATCACAACACACATTTTTTACATAGCACGATGAAATTTGGGATCTAGATTATGGGAAAATACGCTTTTACGAGTAAATACCTAAACAATTAAAAACTGTTTTTTTAAAAAAGAGTGTTAATTAATTCCTTGCAAATACGCCTCTACTGTAGGGATTCTTTAGCACCATGCTTAGGGTTTGGGTTGCATCACACATGCTATAATAAAAATTTAGGGGGTTCTAAACATTACCAAGCATGAATCAAACTAGAAATCTAGG
Source organism: Agapanthus africanus (assembly GCA_030015575.1). Classification (NCBI taxonomy): domain Eukaryota; kingdom Viridiplantae; phylum Streptophyta; class Magnoliopsida; order Asparagales; family Amaryllidaceae; genus Agapanthus; species Agapanthus africanus. Next base: position 343,510,630 of record CM057343.1, read on the forward strand.
GTAACAAGCAACTAATATCACATACTAGAAGTATTTTAACACTAAGAGGTGAGTAATACAACCTTTGTAGACCTCCCTCCTTGACTCCTTGGATTAACTAGGGTTTGAAACGGTTTGCTTGAATCCTTCCAAGTCCACGACGATCCACCACGAAGTCCCTTTGCTTAAGCACCTAGCTTCACTTGAACTTTGAAGAAGTGGAGCAAACAATCTACACAAGTGGGCTAGACTAATATAGATTGGTGATGTGGGTTTGGATCTCACTAAAAAAACCTTTCCTTTTTGTTTCCTTCACTCACTTGAAAAGGGTAGAAAGCATAAAGGAGGAAGAAGAAGGAGATGGCTAAGCTTGAGCTCTTTTGTTTGTGATAATTCTCAAATAAAAATGAGAAATGAAAATACTTATATGAGAGTCACACTCATATATAACCATGGTCAATAAATATCTAGATATTTTAGTTAGTGAGTTAAAGAACAAATGAAATTAAACCATGGTTGTAAACAAGGTTAAGAAAAGAAGAGTGTAGAAACTTTCAACCATGATTTAATCCATTTTCTTTTCCTCAATAACAAATATATATATATATATATATAGACACACACACACACACACACCATGTGAGTCTTGCATTGCCATCTCCAATTTATCAACAACCATGACACATGTATGCATGTATGTGTACATTCATATCAACATGTAAATATACATACATACATTCATGCACACATCCAAATAGAAAAGGTTTAAATAAATGAGCTAAAAGTCAATATTAAATCAACACTTGATTTAATAAACCGGTCATATCACATACGACCCGACCAATAGTAAACGTCCGATTAAAATATGGTATCATATATTTAATCGAGCTCCCACGCATATCTCATATGCACCCCACATCATTTCGCCTGAGCTAAGAAACCCCTCTGTGGGACTCTAAGACTCGTCAATACTCTAGCAGTAGGTAGTGATCATATTACATACCCACAAACCGTTAGCGACACTAGCTGTACGTAACGGCTTCCAGGTATTGAATGATCAGAAGAAAAACAAGCGAACTTGTCAAAACTCCCGTCGAGCCAACTGGTAACACTTACCATACAGTCCGGTCTCTTCGTCAGATATGCTGCATATCGAGTCTAGGGATGGTATCGTCGACCCCAATAACTCAATAAGTCATGCCGGTATATGGCTAATAACAGATCGAGAAACTACTGATAACACTTATCAGTAAATCTCATCAGCCCTGGCCAAAGACTTCCTGTTATAGCCAATCGAGCATAGAGCAACATCAACCCCCAATACCGGGAGAGACGAAACCCCTCCTATCGCTCATTACCTCCATGTGCCTCGGGACTGTACCCAAAATCCACCTGTTTGCACGACTCAGTAGAGCCATGGTAGGGTGGAGATCAAAGTACAGTGGGAGGACACACAAGACTCTATGACGATCTCGGGTCTACAGACTAACCTGTACCAGTGTCACATGAAAACTGCTATCCGGCGATAGATATAATACCACATAGGAGTTCTCGGCGAGTCCGTTCAGTGTACCCAGTCTCCACTGAGCACCCGTATACAATCTTTAGTGTCACCACACCAATGGATATGGGATCATCCATCGCCCATCATATGGGACAAGAACCGTATACGCTAGTCTACTCTGGAATTTCGATGCCCCGTCTCGATACACCTACGACTAGGAACATTTCAAGGATATGCTTATAAACTACACATGTCCCACTAGTATGATCTGCATCATTGTCCCAGTAGTCAAGCAAATATCCTAAAGGCTTTATCAACATGTACCAAAAGAGTAAGATGCATGATCAAATGAACATGTCAAGATAAAGTACAACCAGATAGCATACTATCATGTCGAGCAAGAATGTCCTCTGAATATATATATACATACACATACCGATACATTCACTATCATATAATGGCCTCTAGGGCATACATATATCCAACAATCTCCCACTTGCACTAAGGCCAATTATTGGCGTATCTCATACCCAACATCTCAAAAAGTCGCTCATGCTGCGGCAGAGGGAGGGCCTTGGTGAGTGGATCCACGGTGTTATTCTTTATATCTACTCTTCGAATCTCGATCTCGTGGCGATCAACTATCTCCCGGATCAGATGATATCGCCTCAGGATGTGTCTGGATCGCTGATGGGACCTGGGCTCTTTGGCCAATGTCATAGCCCCATTATTATCACAATACAATAGTATTGGATCAATAATGGTTGGAACTACTCCTAGCTCCGAGATGAACTTCCTCATCCAGACGGCTTCCTTGGCAGCATCATTTGCAGCAATATACTCAGCTTCCATCATGGAGTCTGCAACGATATCATGTTTGGAACTCTTCCAACATACCGCCCCTCCATTGAGGGTAAATACAAACCCTGAGATAGATTTGCTGTCATCCTTATCACTCTGGAAGCTCGAATTAGTAAAGGCCTCCATTTGGATATCCCTGTTACCATATACCAAGAACATTTCTTTAGTCCTCGCAAGTACTTAAGAATGTTCTTCATAGCTGTCCAGTGATTCTCCCCTGGGTTGGATTGATACCTGCTTACTACACCCATTGCATAAGCTACATCAAGGCGCGTACATAACATCGCATACATTATAGATCCTACGGCTAAAGCGTAGGTTATAATGCTCATGCGAGCTCTCTCTCCATCAGTCTTTGGGAAAAAGTCCTTGGAGAGAGTGACTCCATGACAAGCGGGTAAGGCACCCCGCTTGGAGTCTTCCATACTAAACCTCTTTAGGATGGTGTTAATGTACCTGTTCCGGGACAACCCCAACAACCTTTTAGGTCTATCCCTATAGATCTTCATGCCGAGTATGTATGAGGCATCACCCAGGTCCTTCATGGAGAACCTTTGTGATAAGAATAGTTTGACCGATTGTAGCATAGGAACATCGTTTCCTATCAGAAGAATGTCATCCACGTACAATACGAGGAATGTGACAGTACTCCCTAAATCTTCTTATAAACATAAGGTTCATCTGGATTTTTGACGTAATCAAACTCTTTGATGACATCATCAAAACAGATATTCCAACTTCGTGATGCCTGCTTTAATCCATAAATGGATTTAAGCAACCTACATACTTTCCCGCTGCTCCCACTGTCAATAAAGCCCTCTGGCTAATCCATATAAACGCATTCTTCTAAATCACCATTTAGAAAAGCCGTTTTAACGTCCATCTGCCAGATTTCATAGTCGTAGTGAGCAGCAATAGCAAGTAGGATCCGAATGGATTTAAGCATGGCTACAGGAGAAAAAGTTTCGTCATAGTCCAGACCTGGTCTTTGATGAAATCCTTTCGCCACAAGCCTTCCCTTATAGGTCTCCACCTGCCCATCTATATCGATCTTTCTCTTAAAAATCCATTTGCACCCTACGGGTTTTACCCCAGAGGGTACAACATCCAAAGTCCATACTTTGTTGGTGTATATAGACTCCATTTCGGATCTCATGGCATCCGGCCACTTCACAGAGTCACCACTCGTGATAGCTTGCTGAAAACTGGTAGGGCCATCATCATCCATGATGAAATCTTCTCTATCACCATCAATGAGAAAACCATAGTATCTCTCCGGTGGACGAGAAGTCCTACCAGATCTACGGAGTGGCTGAGGTTCATAAGATTTTGTTGCAACATTAGGTTCAACAAAGTCGTCATTTGCAACTTGTGTCTCTAGAATCTCTTCTAGATCTACCACATTGCCATCAGTATCATTTGGAAAAATCTCATTTTCTAAAAATATGGTATGTTGAGAAACAAAAACCTTTTGTTCCTCCTTGTGGTAGAAAAGATATCCAAACGAATGTTTTGGATATCCCACAAATATACATTTGACCGATCGTGTCTCGAGTTTGTCTAGATTCTGCTTTTTGACAAAAGCCGGACATCCCAAAATCTTAACTCGTTTAAGAGATAGTCTCTTCCCATACCATATCTCATATGGAGTGGTAGACACAGTCTTGGTTGGAACTTTGTTCAATAGAAAAGCTGCAGTCTCCAATGCATGCCCCCAAAAGGAGAGAGGTAACTCAGTATCACTCATCATGGATCGTACCATATCTAATAGGGTACGATTCCGCCACTCTGATACACCGTTGTGCTGTGGCGTGTAAGGGGGAGTGAGCTGAGAGAGAATCCCATTCTCTTTTAGGAAGTTCGAAAACTCTGTACTAAGATACTCTCCACCTCGATCTGATCGAGGTATTTTGATGCTCATTCCTGTTTGTTTTTCTACTTTAAGTTTGTACTCTTTGAATTTCTCGAAAGCTTCAGACTTATGTTTTAATAAAAACACATGACCGAATCTTGAGAAATCATCAGTAAAAGTTATGAAGTAAGAAAAACCGCCTCTCGCATGTGTAGACATTGGCCCACATACATCACTATGTATGAGGCCCAAGAGCTCTATAGCTCTTTCTCCGTGTCCAGTAAACGGAGTTTTGGTCATTTTCCCTTTGATACAAGACTGACAAGTCGCATAAGATTTATACTCAAAAGGATTTAAATATCCATCTTTATGAAGCTTGTTTAGTCTTGTTTCATTAATATGACCAAGTCTACAATGACAAAGAAAAGATTCATTTATATCTGAAAATTTTCTTTTATTTGTATGTTGTATGTTGAAAACTGTGTGTTGATTAAGGACGTATATCCCGTTATTAAGTGTACCATAACCAATCAACTCTTGATTCAGTTTAATGTTCATAACATTGTGCTGCAATACAAAATGATATCCTTCATTGTCTAACAAAGAAACGGATATTATATTACAAAGCATGCTTGGTACAAAATAACATGGTTTCAAAACCAATATACAACCCGACGGCAACCCTAGGTGATACTCTCCCACTGAAACTGCATGTACATTGGAACCATTTCCAACTCGGAGAGTGTGATCACCGGTCTTCAAAACTCTGCTATTTCTCAAGCCCTGTACAGAATTGCAGATATGAGAACCCGAACCGATATCCAATACCCAGGAAGTAGAGTTTATAGAAAAACAATTTTCAGTTACGAACACACCTGAAGTTGAAGCATCACCATGCTTCCTTTTCTTGAGATCAAGGTATTCCGTACAGTTCCGCTTCCAGTGCCCCGTCTTCTTGCAGTGAAAATATTCTCCTTTTCCTGACTTCTCAACCTTGGATTTGTCTCTCCCTTGTGCCTTCTTGATTCCACCTCTCGGTTTGGTGGATTTCTTCTTATTCTTTCCCTTGGCCTTGGCCTTTGGGACGGAAGAAGAAGATTGTCCAACAATCAGAGAGGGGAGACTTCTCCTTAAGCGTGCTCTCCGCACTTCTCAATATATTGAGAAGTTCGGGTAGTGACTTCTCCATGTTATGCATGTTGAAGTTCACTATGAATTGAGCAAAGGCAGGGGGAAGAGACTGAAGAACAATATCAATATACTATTCGTTCTCCATTGTCCATCCGAGGTCCTCAAGCTCTTCAATAAGAGCTATCATCTTCAAAACGTGATCGCCTACTGGTGTGCCAGGAGCCATCCGCATCTGAAATAACTTTCGAGATGCTTCGTATCTCAGGGTCCGAGATTGCTCCCCATACAACTCTTTTGTATGGAGAAAGATGGATTGAACATCCACCTGCTCGTGCTGCTTTTGATGTGTAATGTCCATCGATGCAAGCGCAAGGTATTTGGCAGTAGCATAGTCAATATCCCATATTTTGCGGATCTCCTTATCCGCAACAGAAGATTCAGGGCCTGGGCTGGGTGGGGCTGAGGCAGTGAGGATATATGATACTTTATCATATGTGAGAGCAATGTTAATGTTCCTCAGCCAGTCTTTATAGTTCGGCCCAGTTAGCTTATTTTTCTCTAACAGTAACTGAAGTCCAGTCATAGTAATCTGCCATTAGGAGAGAGAAAAGAATATACTCAGCGAAAGCTCTTGCAAAAATCAGATTGGTTATTATCTTATCTAATCGATGTTTCCCACTACTTTTATCAAATTTTCCTTCAAACCTTAAAAAGAAAATTAGCCAGGATTAATTACATTCTGTAACTTCGCTAACCGTTCAGCCAGGCCAGTGCCGGTACTTTGAGGGAGGTTCCCCGTGCTTTCGCACGGACCTAATTAGAATAAACCTTGTTTTCCCAGAGACATAGCCCCATTGACACCTTCTAGACACCTAATGGGTTAGCTAATTGTAAAGTGCAAAACTCTCCCGGGAGTAGCTCTTGCTCACAGTGGGATCGGGATCCTACTATCATAAGAAGGTATGCAATCTCATTGCAAATTTCAACTCTTGAAACTCCTGATATGGTTTTTACCCCTAGCACTTATGACCTTGGCTATGGTCAATATATCATAAGAACTAGTCAAGTTCTATCCGTCATTTCATGATTAATTAGACCAACCCACATGACCCTTGGTTATGGTCAACATAATCATGTGACTGTCCTAATTAATCGCATCATATGCTGTGTAGAAAGACATCACTTAGCTACCGTACACTACGCCTTGGCTATAGTCAACATACATAGCACGAATACTAAGTACTCTACTTCCTAAAATGACGGAGGGCTGCGAATAGTTTTTAAGAAAACCTTTAACGCTTTGAACTTGATATCGTTGTAGAATCTAATGGTTTTAAATGGAGTGGCTTAAGCTCCACACTTTGAAAACTTGCTTTTTCATAAAAAGCCGAGTAGGATTCAAATCCGATTCGACAACATCTTTTAGGTTCATTTTTCTTTACATTAATCTCATTAGTGTAGTCCCATCATTTAAGTCCTTAAGCCATCACAGAAAAGAAATGAAAATAGAACGTACGCTTATGCCATCCGCATTCACCACAATGTCCCGTTATGTACCGTTAAGTTCTTAACTAACGACATAGCGGGGCGGGACTAGTGCGGATGCAAAATATAAGCAACGTTTATTATATATCATATATATAATACACCATTCGTCTCAGCATATAAAGTGATCACATCACAGAATATCAACAGCAGAAGCACATATATGAAAATATAAGATATACTAGGAGGTCCTTATTTTGTATTTAGCCAACAATAGAAAATACAGATTCCACGGTCGCGATGAATAGCCAAGCCCACACCCCTAGACCCCTACGAGAGCGGTAAGTGACCCTACCAATTTTAGAGTTTAGGAGACCCAGTCTCGACTCCTCGAGATGGCCTCCCACTGAACCCTAGAACCCGGTCACTTGTGCTCCCCTCCTTGGGTCTATCCTAATGTGGAAAAGTAAGTAATATACAACAACGGTGACATCATCCTCAACCCGGAAGTGCCCCAATTAAAAGAATATTACATACAATGAATTTTACATGAATGAAAATAAAAACTCCCATCTCATATAAAAACCCCGGCCATTCATTCATGACGATCCTGTACATCATAACTCAGCAACACATAACATCATATGTCATCAACGTAAGTAAGTATGCGTACCCCAATTGTCATTGATGTATAGCAACGAAACCGGCGATACACCACATACTACACTTACGGTCGCAGAAAAGAAAGTGAAAAACTACAACAATTGGAATCATCACTTTCACATATATCTAGACGATGTTAAATGTTTCGATTGAATCAACAAACACTCACAAATTACCCCGAGAGCTCAACACTCAAGCAAAGTTAAATACCCAAAACTTGCCACAGTGCCTATAGACCAACCATAGAAGGGTTAACCCTTGCCTCACTTATGGCGCCACGGAGCTATGGCAAACCCTAAGGTTTAGCCGCGGTTCCATTGTCATAGAATCGAGTTAGGGTTACGTTCTTCTAGAGGGTCCATAGGGTTACTTGCATTATCTTTTGAATATATTTAACTTGGAAAATTCCAACACTTGGAAAATTTCCAGCGAGAGTAATAAGGTAGTGATTCATGTTCTTTCGAACTGTTAAACGTCGTCTAAGTTACCAAAAACAATGTTAAAATTACGACTATGAAATATTCCGAATTAGCCCCTAAACAAAATAAACATCACATGAAATTTTGGGCTAAACAAACAATACCTGAAACCCTAAAATATACAGACCAGAGCACCTAAGAAAAACGAGACGAAATGGGGTGAAAAGGGCCGGCCAGGCCGGAATTTTAGGCAATGTCACCGGGTCCAAACCGGTGGATGGGCCTCGTTTTTCTCCAGTGTTCTCAGTGCATCACATGCAAGCTTCTGCAGTTGCTAAAATAATTTTCAGAGGCCATTTAAAAATCGACAGAAAGCAAGATTTAAGGTTTCAGATTATCGTATTTTCGGAGTTGTTTCGGTTTCGTAATATTTATAATATCGTCTAAGTTTCTAGCTTGGCTCTGATACCACTGTAGAGATTCTTTAGCACCATGCCTAAGGTTTGGGTTGCATCACACATGCTATAATAAAAATTTAGGGGGTGCTAAACAATACCAACCATGAATCGAACTAGAAATCTAGGGTAACAAGCAACTAATATCATATACTACAAGTATTTTAACACTGAGAGGTGAGTAATACAACCTTTGTATACCTCCCTCCTAGACTCCTTGGATCAACTAGGGTTTGAAACGGTTTGCTTGAATCCTTCCAAGTCCACGACGATCCACCATGAAGTCCCTTTGCTCAAGCTCCTAACTTCACTTGATCTTTGAAGAAGTGGAGCAAACAATCTACACAAGTGAGATAGACTAATATAGATTGGTGATGTGGGTTTGGATCTCACTAAAAAACCATTCCTTTTTGTTTCCTTCGTTCACTTGAAAATGGTAGAGAGCATGAAGGAGGAAGAAGAAGGAGATGGCTAAGCTTGAGCTCTTTTGTTTGTGATAATTCTCAAATAAAAATGAGAAAAGAAAATACTTATATGAGAGTCACACTCACATATAACCATGGTCAATAAATATCTAGATATTTTAGTTAGTGAGTTAAAGAACAAATGAAATTAAACCATGGTTGTAAACAAGGTTAAGCAAAGAAGAGTGTAGAAACTTTCAACCATGATTTAATCATTTTTCTTTTTCTCAATAACAAATATATATATATATATATATATATATATATATATATATATATATATATATATATATATATATATATATGCACCATGTGAGTCTTGCATGGCCACCTCCAATGTATCAACAACCATGACACATGTATGCATGTATGTGTGCATTCATATCAACATGTAAATATACATACATACATTCATGCACACATCCAAATAGAAAAGGTTTAAATAAATGAGCTAAAATTCAATATTAAATCAACACTTGATTTAATAAACTGGTCATATCACATACGACCCGACCAATAGTAAACGCCCGATTAAAATACGGTATCATATACACGCATTTAATCGAGCTCCCGCGCATATCTTATATGCACCCCACATCATTTCGCCTGAGCTAGGAAACCCCTCTGTGGGACTCTAAGACTCGTCAATACGCTAGCAGTAGGCAGTGATCATATCACATACCCACAAACCGTCAGCGGCATTAGCTGTACGTAACGACTCCCAGGTATTGAGCGATCAGAAGAAAAACAAGCGAACCTGTCAAAACTCCCGTCGAGCCAACTGGCAACACTTACCGTACAGTCCGGTCTCTTCGTCAGATATGCTGCATATCGAGTCTAGGGATGGTATCGTCAACCCCAATAACTCAATAAGTCATGTCGGTATATGGCTCATAACAGATCGAGAAACTACTGATAAAACTTATTAGTAAATCTCATCAGCCCTGTCCAGGGACTTCCTGTTATAGCCAATCGAGCATAGCGCAACATCAACCCCCAATATCGGGAGAGACGAAACCCCTCATATCGCTCATTGCCTCCATGTGCCTCGGGACTGTACCCAAAATCCACCTGTTTGCACGACTCAGTAGAGCCGTGGTAGCGTGGAGATCAAAGTACAGTGGGAGGACACACAAGACTCTATGACGATCTCGGGTCTACAGACTAACCTGTACCAGTGTCACCTGAGAACTGCTATCCGGCGATAGATATAATACCACATAGGAGTTCTCGGCGAGTCCGTTTAGTGTACCCAGTCTCCACTGAGCACCTGTATACAATCTTTGGTGTCACCACACCAATGGATATAGGATCATCCATCGCCCATCATATGGGACAAGAACCGTATACGCTAGTCTACTCTGGAATTTTTATGCCCCGTCTCGATACACCTACGACTAGGAACATTTTAAGGATATGCTTATAAACTACACATGTCCCACTAGTATGATCTGCATCATAGTCCCAGTAGTCAAGCAAATATCCTAAGGGCTTTATCAACATGTACCAAAAGAGTAAGATGCATGATCAAATGAACATGTCAAGATAAAGTACAACCAGATAGCATACTATCATGTCGAGCAAGAATGTCTTCTGAATATGTATACACACATACCGATACATCCACTATCATATAATGGCCTCTAGGGCATACATATATCCAACATCTATAACCCATTTTGGGGAACCCTGATCGGGATGGTGCGGGTTATCGCACATCCTCGGGCCCAGTAGAGCGGGATGCAGATCTCCTAACAGAGCATTCGATCTCGATGGAATTTTTAATCCAATTTTTAAGAAAATGAGATTTCTACAAAAATAAATAAAATTTATTTTTATTAAATATATATATTTATAACTTTTATCAAAATATCTATTTTAAAATATATTATAAATATTCCATGTTTTCTAAATCAAAGGAATCACAATCTCATTAAACTACCATTACAATCTAATACAAATTCTAATATTTCATTAAAATACCATATACAATGAAAACTAGGTTCTACTTACTAGAAAATTTCACTTTTATAAAATATACATCTATGAAAACCCTAAAGATGATAATTAAATACTTGGGGTGTATTTTGAAAATATATCAAAACTATTCGTACATAAAAACCCCTCAAGTTATATCAATTTACAATAAGGACCCTAGTAAATATAGGTTTAAGCGGGACCAATTCTCTTGAGCCTCGGGGAGTCGGAGAATGTGGGTGCTTGCCTATCTAAGGTAGACAATCTAATAATGGTGTTATCACACGATAATTGTCTTGGAAAAAGACATAAATCCTGCCGTCCATGTGCAGCAGTTACCGATAACTCCAAAACAATCATGATTTCAATTCTGTTTAAAAGTCTGACTCAGCTCGAGTCAAGATCAAATCTGGAAATAATCTGACTTGAATTCAATTCAAGTATAACTGCAATACAACATGAATTCATGAATGCCAGAATACAATCCATATCAACATGAAAATGACTGAACCAAACCATGGATATACTCTGATTACATGACTATCCATTTATATCCATTCCGTTTACTGATATCATGGTTTCGGCAAGTCTTCCATTTACTACAAGACAATATAATACAATCAATACAATCAATACAATAAACATTACGGGGTTTAAAAAGGGGCAGATTGGTACGGAACATAAAGGTGGCACGAAGTGGTCACTAAAAGACGTAATTGCATCCATGCCGTTGTTCCGTGGTATTCTCGACGGAGCCTTGTACTACGGGTTACCAAAGTCCATGGTGTAAGTTGGACTCTTCTCATATACACTGACATATTCTGTATCAAGCTACAAACACTACGTTAACATAACAATCAAACATTATACTAGATATACTCTCTTTTTTGTCTATTCTACTTCTTCTTTCTTTGGGACTTATCGAGCGATTGTTCGCTGACGACATTTCTTTTTCTCTTATTCTTTGGAATTTTGTCAGGAGGACCCGACTCTGAGGAGCTCGAGACCAGCCAGGAGCACTTGGAGCAGTTCATAGAAGACCCTGAGCATTAGACTTTACTTGTACATACTTTTTATTTCAGTTATGCCTTTGTTTAGGCATTGCATTCCATCCTTGTATTTACATTTCCAGTTGTACCTGTAAAAGAATATTTAATAAATAAAGTTGATGTTATTTTATATTCATGTCTCTTGTGTACTTTTTACTTATATTGCTTAGATACGCTTAGCGTGTTTATTTCGGAGTAAATACGCGGCAGCCTTGTCGCGCCTCCTTACCGTACACTGGGAAGCGAGGCGTGACAGGTTTTGTTGGCGGCCCATGCAGGTCAGTTCTTTATGGACATGCGGGTCAATTCTGCATGAAGTCCTGAGCAATATAACATAAGAATCAGCAACTAAAAATATTCTTTGAATCTTATAATTTTATATAATTTGAATCTGTCCTAACCCTATTTTTCTTTCAAGCTTATGGATTCTCCAAACAATACCAGCACCAAATTCAACAACACTCCACCACCTCTACCGGTTACGCCTACCGTCGCTGCTCCGATTAATGAGCAGACGGTACTGCTTGAGGCGATCCGAACCCTTTTGGAAGGACAGCAGCAGCAGACTACTATCTTACTGAACCGTCCAGAAGTGGAAGCGCCCGGAGTGAAGCAATTCCGGGCATTGCACCCAAAACAATTTTCGGGAAAAGAGAGCCCTCTGAAAGATGATGAATGGGCTCAGAGTGTCGAGGATGATCTGGCAGCAACACAAGTGCCAGAGATCGCTTGGATTCGAGTTGCGAAGCTGCAACTTACCGACAACGCCCGAGTTTGGTGGAAGGCGGAAGAAAGCCGTCTTGACCAACCTATTGAATGGAGGACTTTTCGCAACATGTTCGACATGAAATACTTCCCAGAGACTGCCCGATTTGACATGGAGCAGCAATTTATCCATCTACAACAGGGTTCGATGTGGACCAAATTAGTGGATGAGTATGATGCTGAGTTTACCATACTTAGTAGGTAAGATATGTCTCAATATTTGATTTTCTAAATATCACATACTACACAGCTAACACAAGACCGTAACAGGTTTGCGGCACACTTGATACCGACTGCTGAGATCAGGTCTAGACGATTTCAGCAAGGGTTAGATTCGGAGATCCAAGCTGCCTTAGCTACAGGGGATTTCCCAACCCACGACATGGCTTTGAAAGCTGCCCGTCCATATGAGGCAGTGGTGAAGAAGAAGGGCAGACCCAATCTGCCGGAGTGAAATGCCTTACCACTCAGATGGCAGGAGGAGCCTCTTTAAGGCCAACTTTTGAACCTAGGAGACCGGAAGAAACAAATAACCAGCAAAATCCAGATTTTTGCATCTACTGCAAGAGGGATGGGCACCTGTGGAAGGACTGTAGGGGCGCAAAAGGCCTGTGCTTAGCTTGTGGTGCATCCAATCATGGAATTGGAACATATCCTTATAGGCGCAACACAGTTCCAACTCACAACACTTATCCGCAGCGGCCAGCTATTCAGGCTCCTACACCTCATCTTGCACACCCAACTCCACCTCCACGTAGACCTCCTGCACAGCCTAATCGCCAATTCCACCAGGCACTGAGGAACATGCCTCGAGGGCAGAGGAACATGCCTCGAGGACAGAGGAATGTGCCTCCAGTTAGGAGGAATGTACCCCGGCGTCAGGCTTTCACATTAGCGGCCGTAGAAGCCGAGACTGTAGACCAAGGTAACCCTGGTAATTCCCTCACATCTGTCCAAAACTTTTGCATTCTTTCGTTCTTCCAAATATTTTTCATGCACTATCAATAGTTCCATCACCAAATTGCTTTGATCTGTTACACTTTCCTTCTACAAATTTCGAGAACAAAATTTTTATAAGGAGGGTAGAATGTAACAACCCTAAACTTTCTGTACAGAAATTTTTTCAAAAATACAGAAAGGAACACCTGAGCCTGAGCATAAGTTATAAATTTGATTTGCTTTTGAACAACAAGAAAGCCCTTGTAGCTCATTGGTAAAGCCTTGCACTGCTGTGACGTAGCCCCTGTGATCGAATCCCCCCAGTCACATATATTTTTAATTTATTTTTCTTTTAATATTTTAGAAGCCCAAAGGTTTACACGTGCACTACACGTAAAATGAAGAGCCACAGATTAAACAAACTAGTACACTGGAGTATACCAAGCGACCCTGACACGTGGCAAACATCTAGAGACCCTCACCCTCTTGTTGGCCGGTGAGATTGCCATTGTGGCCGGTACCACCGGGCCCCCCGTAGGGGATGGTCCCCAAATTCTTCCCCTGGCACCCTTTGGCCTACCCCACTTCCCTCATATTGTTTGATTTTTCTGCACATTTACAGAGAGATTAAAATCACCTCTTTAATCCATTTTAATGCACATTTTAATTCTCAAAATTCGTTACTCTAAACCCTAATTTTCCCTATAAATACCACACCATATTTCACACCTCCTCATTCAGAATTTCATTACAAAAACTCTCAAAAATTTCCAAGTCCCAAGTTGCGCAAGTGGAGTTAGCAAAAGGCGGAGTTCCGACGACGTTTCAAGGAGATTCCGGCGACGAAACGACGCCCCGACGGTTCCTAAAGTTTCTTCCTCCTCTCTTCCTTCTTAATAGCTTATAAGTCCCCTCTCCCCTTCTCCTTTTCTATACTAAAACTTCTCTTTTTCAAAACTCGTCGGAAGCGGAGTTATTCCGACTTCCGATTCGTTTTTCTTTAAAAACTCCACTTTTCTTATACAATAAAATACCATATTCTCATATAATGTTTAACAAAAATAAATAAACATATTAGAACAAGTTTCATCTCAAAATAATTCATGCTGCAATTTCTATTTCACTTTTTACAGTAAAATATCATCATGTTTACAAACGATATTGTTATCCACTTTTAACCGTATTACCTTTAGAAAACTCACGAGGTAATGACCTACCTCATCACAACACATATTTTTGACATAGCACGATGAATTTTGGAATTCTAGATTATGGGAAAATACACTTTTACGAGTAAATACCTTAAACAATTAAAAACCGTTTTCTTTAAAAACAGTGTTAATTAATTCCTTGCAAATACGCCTCTACAACCCATTTTGGGGAACCCCGATCGGGATGGTGTGGGTTATCGCACGTCCTCGGGCCTAGTAGAGCGAGGTGCAGACCTCCTAACGGAGCATTCGATCTCGATGGAATTTTTAATGCAATTTTTAAGAAAATGAGATTTCTACAAAAATAAATAAAATTTATTTTTATTAAATATATATATTTATAACTTTTATCAAAATATCTATTTTAAAATATATTATAAATATTCCATGTTTTCTAAATCAAAAGAATCACAATCTCATGAAGCTACTATTACAATCCAATACAAATTCCAATATTTCATTAAAATACCATATACAATGAAAACTAAGTTCTACTCACTAGAAAATTTCACTTTTATAAAATATACATCTGTGAAAACCTTAAAGACGATAATTAAATACTTGTGGTGTATTTTGAAAATATATCAAAACTATTCATACATAAAACCCCATCAAGTTATATCAATTTAAAATAAGGACCCTAGTAAATATAGGTTTAAGCGGGACCAATTCTCTTGAGCCTCAGGGAGCCGGAGAATGTGGGTGCTTTCCTATCTAAGGTAGACAATCTAATAACGGTGTTATCACACGGTAATTATCTTAGAAAAAGACACAAATCCTGTCGTCCATGTGTAGCAGTTACCGATAACTCCAAAACAATCAGGATTTCAATTCTGTTTAAAAGTCTGACTCGATTCGAGTCAAGGTCAAATCTGGAAATAATCTGACTTGAATTCAATTCAAGTATAACTGCAATACAACATGAATCCATGAATGCCAGAATACAATCTATATCAACATGAACATGACCGAACCAAACCATGGATATACTCCGATTACATGACTATCCATTTATATCCATTCCGTTTACTGATATCATGATTTCGGCAAGTCTTACATTTACTATAAGATAATACAATACAATCAATATAATAAACATTACGGGGTTTAAAAAGGGGTAGACTGGTACGGAACATGAAAGTGGCATGAGGTGGTCACTAAAAGACGTAATTACATCCATACCGTTGTTCCGTGGTATTTTCGACGGAGCCTTGTACTACGGGTTACCAAAGTCCACGGTGTAAGTTGAACTCCTCTTGTATACACTGGCATATTCTGTACCAAGCTATAAACACTACGTTAACATAACAATCAAATATTATACTAGATATACTCTCTTTTCTGTCTATTCTACTTCTTCTTTCTTTGGGACTTACCGAGCGATTGTTCGCTGACGACATTCCTATTTCTCTTCTTCTTTGGAATGTTGTCAGGAGGACCCGACTCTAAGGAGCTCGAGACCAGCCAGGAGCACTTGGAGTAGTTCACAGAAGACCCTGAGCATTAGACTTTATTTGTACATACTTTTCATTTTAGTTATGCCATTGTTTAGGCATTGCATTACATCCTTGTATTTACATTTCCAGTTGTACCTGTAAAAGAATGTTTAATAATTAAAGTTGTTATTCTTTTATATTCATGTCTCCTGTGTACTTTTTACTTATATTTCTTAGATACGCTTAGCGTGTTACTTCGGAGTAAATACGCAGCGGCCTCGTCGCGTCTCCTTACCGTACACTGGGAAGCAGGGCGTGACAGTAACCATGGGCTCAAGAGCAGATCACAAAAGAACACTAATTTAAACTAAAAACTGTAATTAGACACTAATTTAAACATTATGGTATTTTGGTGAAATCTATTAGATTAATAAGGTTATAAGGTGATAAACTACACTTAATTACCCTAATGAGTCATCAAAACCCCAAACTTATTCAAACCCTCTCATTGAAACCCTAAACTTATACTAAACATTACCCTAACACCTAATTAAGAATAATTAGGGCAAGGATTATCAAAACAAGAAGTAGACTTAAGTCATACCTCAAGAAGATTAGAAGAGAACCCAAACTTGAGAAGATAGCCTCACCAAAGAAAGACTTGCTTCAACAAAACCCTTAAAGAGGTTTGAAAGTAAGATTTGAAGTGATTAGAGGAGGTTTTTGTGTTGTGATTTGTGATGATTATGTAGGGTTTAATTGAGGTAGAGAAAGGTTTAGTGATGAGGAAGGAAGAAGAAAGAGATAAGAAATGAGAGGGGGGGGGGGAAGAGTCTAGAGAAAATGGGAAATATCCAAACCATGGCTCTCACCCTCTCTCTTAATAAATGCACCATGCCTCAATTGTTGATTTATTTTATTTTTCATTTTCTTTTTACATAAATTCTAGAACCCTCTTTCATTATGAGCCATGAACATGTTACAAAAATATTGTTAAGTTGTCATGGTTGCATAAAACTTGATCAACATATTGTTAACCTAGGGCTAACACAAGATTAGTGTGTGTGTGCTTGTTAAAATAATTTTAATAATTAATAATTAAGGAAAATAATTAAGTGAACCAAATAGTAAATAAAAGATAATAAATACCAAATAAATAAGCAATTTCCTAATTAAAATAGTTATATTTATGTCTATAAGGAAAAATAATTACAATTAGGTTTTACGGAAAAACACGTATTATGCTACTAATTATCACATAATTAACCTAAACGATTTTCTAAAGTGTTACAATCTTCCCCCCTTAAAGAAATTCGGTCCCTGAATTTAAAATCTAATTACGTGTACCTTCGAAGAGATGGGGACATTTCTTCCGCATCTCGTCCTCGGCTTCCCACGTGACCTCTTCGCTGTTCGGGCCACGCCAAAGAACCTTTACGGACGGTAAGACCTTTGATCTCAGTTTCTTCACCTGCCGATCCAGAATGACTATCGGCTACTCGGTGAAAGAAATGTCGCGCTCCAACTAGATCATTTGATACTGAATTGCGTGAGAGGGGTCATGAAGGTACTTGCGGAGCATTGATATATGAAACACGGGGTGAACATCTGGAAAACTGGGTGGAAGAGCCAGACGATAAGCAACTGTACCGACTCGCTCGAGAATCTCGAAGGGACCCACATATCTGGGACTAAGCTTCCCTTTCTTTCCGAATCCCATCACGCCCTTCATTGGAGAAACCCGCAAGAAAACATGATCACCCATGGCGAACTCGAGTCTGCGCCGACGTCGATCAGCATAAGATTTCAACCTGCTCTGGGCCGCTCTCATCCTTTCCCGAATCAACTGGATCTTATCTGTCGTCTCCTGCACAAGCTGCGGTCCTAAAACACTACTTTCACTGAGCTTTGTCCAACAAACTGGTGATCGACATCTCCTCCCATATAATGCCTCGAAAGGTGCCATCTGAATCGTCTCCTGAAAGCTGTTATTCTAGGAGAACTCTATTAAGGGCAAATGACGATCCCAACTGCCATCGAAGTCTAGAACGCAAGCTCAGAGCATGTCCTCAAGAGTCTGTATGGTCCGCTCTGACTGACCATTGGTATGTGGATGGAAAGCTGTACTGAAACTCAATCGGGTCCCTAAAGCTTCCTGATGTTTCTGCCAAAGGCGGCTGGTGAACCGAGTGCCTCTGTCGGACACAATGCAAGTCGGAACGCCGTGTAGTCGCACAATCTCATCAATGTAAATCTAAGCATACTGAGCAAATCCGAAAGTGGTATTTACTGGCAGAAAGTGAGCCGCTTTCATCAATCGGTCTACGATCACCCAAATAAAGTCATACCCTCGACTGGTCTTAGGTAGACCCATGATGAAATCCATAGAGATCTGTTCCCACTTCCACTCCGGAATGGGTAAAGGCTGTAACTCTCCTGCCGGCCTCTGATGCTCGGCCTTAACTTGCTGGAAAGTCCGACATCTCGAAACAAAATCTGTGACATCTCTTTTCATCCCTTCCCACCAGTAGACATCTCTCAAGTTATGATACATCTTGGTGGAACCCGGATGAACACTATATGCTGAATGATGTGCCTCCTCTAAAATCTTAGGTCTCATCCCCTCAGAATCTGGCACACATAGTCGAGTCCCAAATCGCAGCACTCCCTGGTCATCGATCACGAACTTTGAATCCTTGCCCTGTTGAACCTGCTCCATGATGTCTGACAAATGAGCATCGCCGGACTGTGCTTCACGGATACGGTCATGTAAAAGTGGCCGTGCACGGACATGGGCAAGATGTCCCCTGGTCGAAGTAAACTCGAACTGTACTCGGCTTTCGCATAGAATCTTCCAATCTGCGGAAGACTGTCTCTGGACTGCGCTCACATAGGACAAGCTACCTCCGGGTCTCTGACTCAAAGCATCTGCCACAACATTCACCTTGCCCGGATGATAAAGAATCTCGCAGTCATAGTCCTTCACAAGATCCATCCAACGACGCTGTCTCAAATTCAGATCTCGCTGCTGAAAGATGTACTTTAAGCTTTTGTGGTCTGTGAATATCTGGCACGACTCGCCGTATAAGTAGTGTCTCCAGATCTTGAGTGCAAAAACCACCACAACCATCTCTGAGTCATGAGTGGGATAATTCTGCTCGTGCTTCTTCAACCGCCGAGAAGCATAAGCGACGACCCTGCCGTACTACATCAACACACAACCTAGCCCCACTCGAGAAGCATCGCAATAGACAACAAAACCGCCCGGTCCTGAAGGCAAAGATACTACTGGTGCAGTCATCAAACGAGTCGTCAACTGCTGAAAGCTCTGCTCGCATGCCTCGATACAAAGAAAAGGAACTCCCTTCCGGGTCAACCCGGTCAGCGGTGCAGCGATACGAGAAAAATCCTGAACAAAGCATCGGTAGTAACCGGCCAAACCCAAAAAGCTATGAACCTCCATCACTGATACGGGTCTGGGCCAGTGTTGAACGACCTCGATCTTCTTTGGGTCCATACGTATGCCATCTCTCGTAACCACGTGACCCAAGAAATCGACGCTGTCAAGCCAGAAGGCGCACTTGAAGAATTTAGCGAACATCTGATGCTCCCTCAAAGTCTGCAATGTGATCCTCAAATGTTGTTCATGCTCCTCTCGACTCCGGGAGTATACTAAAATTGTTAGGAATATGTATGCCTTAGAGGCCATTATTGATGATATAGTGGATGCTTGGACATATATATAGAGGACTTTCCTGCTCGACAGTATGCTATCAGGTTACCTTTATCTTAACATGTAGACTGGTATTTATACTGTCTGTTTCTTACATGTTGATAAACCCCTTAGGATATGTACTTGACTACCAGGATTATGATGAGATCATACAAGTGAGGCCAGGGTGGTCCAAAAGTACATCCTTTAATCAGTTCCTAGTCGAGGGAATATCGAGACTAGGGCATCGATATTCCAGAGTAGACTAGTGTGTACGTTTTTTGTCCCTTAGAGGGCGATGGTTGATCCCACAACCATTGGTGTGTAGCATCAAATATTGTACACAGGTGCTCATTGGAGAATGGGTACACCGAACAGGACTCACCGAGGACTCCTATGTGGCAGTATACCTATCGTCAGATAGGAGTCCTCTGGTGACACTGGTACATGTTAGTCTGTAGACCCGAGATCGTCATAGAGTCTTGTGTGGCTCCCACCGTGCTGTGATTTCCTCCCTACCACGCTCAAGAGGAGTTGTGCAAACATGTGGATTTTGGGTACAGTCCCGAGTCACATGGAGGCAATGAGCGATAGGAGGGGTTTAGTCTCTCTCAGTATTGGGGGTTGATATTGCGCTATGCTCGATAGGCTATAACTGGAAGTCCCTGGCCAGGGCTGCTGCCGAGATTTACTGATAAGTGTTATCAGTAGTTTCTCGAACCGTTATAGGCCAGACATCGGCATGACTTATCACATTACTGTGGTCTGACATTTACCACCCTTAGACATGATATGCGACATATCAGACGAAGAGACCGGACTGTACGGTAGTGTTACTGATAGGCTTCATGGAGACTATGGACGAGCTTGCTTGTTGATCTTCATATCGCTCAATACCCGGATAGCCGTTACGTCCAGCTAGTACCGCTGACGGCTTATGGATGACTGAAGTGATCATCACCTACTGCTGGTTTATTGACTAGTCTTTAGAGTCCCACATAGAAGTTCCCTGGTTCAAGCAAAACGAAGTAGGACACATATGTGATATGTGTGTGGGCCTGATTAAATACGTGTATGTGATACCGTATTGTAATCTGGTAGTTATCTGTTATCGGTTCGGTTATATGTGATATAGCCAGATTGTCGAATCAAGTGTTGATTTGATAATGTGATATACATATAAATGATATTAGTCGGTCATATGTGATATAACCGGATTATTAAATTAAGTGTTGATTTAATAATGTGATATATATTATATGTGATATAATTATATCTTAACTAATATCATTAGCTCACTAAATATTTTCTTATATGTATTAATATATATATATATATATATATATATATATAAGTATATATATGTAGCATGTCATGATTTCTATTTTTGAGAAAAATAGAAATGAGGTGGAAAATGAGAGCATGGTTGCAAGCATGGGCTTTATATTTGTTTATTCATCTTGACTCACTATTGAAGTATGGTTGCAATTTTATATTGCAAAATTCCATGCTTGAATGAGTGGGGGTCAAGAGTTGCCATTCATTCTTAGCTCATTCTCACCACTTGGCCATTTTCTTTAGTTGCTCCCATGGTTGCTCTCTAGCTTCTTCATCTTCCTCATTTTCCATGGTTCAAGCTTCAACCCTCACATGTGATGTGAACCATGAAGCTTGAACACAATCTTGTGAGCAAAATCATATCCCCTACTTCACCATCCTACACTTGACTAGCAATTGAGTGTAGCGTGTTTCCTACGCTAAAGAGTTTAGTGTAGAGGTAGCTTGAGTTGGAAGGACTTCGCATGGATCATCTTCGGCATGAAGGTCGTCGGAGGAAACTCGTCAAAAGCCTTAAGTGGAGCCTAGTGGAGTCGCGGGACTACTACACGGAGCATGTGAAGTGAAGGACTCAATCTACGAGGGTATAACCTTCTTTTCTTTCTCTAGTATTTCATATAATCATAGCAATCCCTAATATTCTAGCAAATATCTTATATAGTCTAACTTAAAAATTAAAATTTGGCATGCTTGATGCTACTAAAACCTCATGGTGGTGCTAGGGTCGACTTTCATGGTATCAGAGACAGGCTAGAACATTAGGGTAGAATATTATAGCTTGTAGCGACGTTAGAAATCCACCGTTTTTGTCACACAAAAACTGCCGATAAAAACAGTTTCCAAAATTATGTTTTGAGTTGTTTGCACACCCCGCGAGCTCACGGTTTGAACCGAGAAGCCGCAGGGTGAAGCGTGCACATCCCGGAGACACCCCAGGGGGGACCAGAGGCCGAACCCACACCCCAAGACCACCACAAGGTGGCCTTGGGGGTGGGTGACCCGAGAGCACCCTAACTGGGTGCTCTCGGGTCTGCCTACCCCTAGGGTCCGCTATGAGGTGTCCCCCGGGGGTGGGTACCCCCCGAGGCCCCCCATTTGATAGTTAATTTTGGGATATTCGCCTCCGTGAAGATTCGGGCGGGTTTTGAGTACGTTTCGACTCCCGGATTGGCTTAAAACGATCGGTTTTGGAACTTTAGCTCACTGGATTTTTCATGTCTTGGAAAAATTGGTTTAGTTTGCTAATTGCGTGCGGAATTCTAATGTTGCGGTTACTTTACAAGATTTATGATGTATGATACAATTATTAGAATCCGGATTAATTAGTTTTATGAAAACTAGTTAGTATATTGTAAACCTAGCCGTTTAGTCTCAATTGATCGATTGCCACGAAGTTTTGATTCGGATCAAAACTCCGTCGCAATTGCGTATTGTACGCGATCACTAAGTCGGGAATCTTGTTGAATTATCCGACAACCAATTGAAAAGAGTTTTCAATTTGAGACTAAAATGCAAGTTTTATAAGTTAGGCATGAAATTCGGAATATGAGATATTCCGGGTTCATGATGTCTAAGGATATTACGGATTCTAATTATTGTAGTTTTTCATTTTCTTTTCTGCGACCTTACGTGTAATATGTGGGGTATCCCGATCTGGTTGCTATATGTCAATGAGTTTCGGGATACGCGTATTTACTTACGTTGATGACATGAGATGTTATGTGCTGCTGGTGATATGATTTATTAGATCGTCGTGAATGAATAGCCCCGGGGTTTTATGTGAGATGAGAGTTTTTATTTTCATTCATGTAAAATCTGTATGTAATATTCTTTTATTGGGGCACTTCCGGGTTGAGGATGATGTCACCACTGTTGTATATTATTTATTTTTCCGTATTAGGATAGACCCAAGGCGGGGAGCACAAGTAACCGGGTTCTAGAGTCCAGTGGGAGACCATCTCAAGGAGTTGAGACCGGGTCTCCTAACTCTGGAATTGGCAGGGTTACTTGCCGCTCTCGTAGGGGTCTAGGGATGTGGGTTTGGCTATTCATCATGACCGTGGAATCTGTGTTTTACATTACTAGCTAAATTTAAAACACAGACATCCTAGTATATCCAATATTTCATATGTTGCTTCTGCTGCTTGATTCTGTAATGTTGATCATATAACTGCGTGAGACGAATGTAACATTATATATATG
Organism: Agapanthus africanus; assembly: GCA_030015575.1. Taxonomy (NCBI): domain Eukaryota; kingdom Viridiplantae; phylum Streptophyta; class Magnoliopsida; order Asparagales; family Amaryllidaceae; genus Agapanthus; species Agapanthus africanus. The sequence continues at coordinate 343,534,072 of CM057343.1, forward strand.
ATATATAATAAACGTTGCTTATGTTTTGCATCTGCGCTAGTCCAACCCCCGCTCTGCCGGTAGTTAAGTAACCTAACGGTGCATGACGGGGTCCCATGGTGAATGAGGATGACATAAGCGTACGTTCTATTTTCGTTTCATTTTTCTGTAATGTTTAAGAAATATTAATTGATGGGACTTCATTAATATGATTAATGAAAAGAAAGAAACCTAAAGATGTTGTAGAATCAAATTTTCAAAAAGGGTAGCTCTAGTTTTTGCTCTGCATAGTGGTATTCCTTGATGAATATCCAGCACCTCATTCGATGAGGAAAGAGCCGAGATCCCTTCACCGGGAGTGACCTCTTTAGCGAAACTGGCAAATGCTACAACCCACTCGGTTTTGTCTTTTGATTGCTTCTCTAGTTCTTGCTTTGCATAGTGGTATTCATGAATATCCTGCACCTCATTCGGTGAGAAAAGAGCCGAGATCCCTTCACCAGGAGTGACCTCTTTAGCAAAACTAGCAAAAGCCTAAAAAACACTCCTTTTCAAAAACATTAGATTCTACAATGATATCAAGTTCATTACGCTCATGGTTTTCTTAAAAACCTGCGTAAGCCTCCGTCATTTTAGATAAATACTATTTAGTATTCGTGCTACGTTTGTTGACCTTAGACAAGGCGTAGTGTGCGGTAGCTAATTAGTGCTTGTCTGCGGCATGTGATGCGATTGGGTTAGGGTAGTGTGTGGCCTTGTTGATCTTGTCAAGAGTCGTGCGGGTGGGTTTAATTCAATCAAGAAATGACGGGTATAACTTGACCAGCGCTTATGATTTGTTGACCTTGTCAAGGTCATAAGTGGCTTGGGGTAAAAACCATTATTGGGAATTTCAAGTGTCGAAATTTGCAATGAGATTGCATACCTTCTATGTGATAGTTGGATCCCGATACCCACTTCGAGTAAGAGTTACTCCTGGGAGAATTTTGCGCTTTACAATTAGCTAATCCAGTAGGTGTCTAGAAAGGTGTCAACGGGGTTATTCCTATAGGGAAATGAGGTTTATTTTAATTAGGTCCGTGCGAAAGCACGGGGAACCTTCCTCGGAGCACCGATACCTGCCTGGCCAAACGATTGGCGAACCTGTAGGGTGTAATTAATCCCAGCTAATATTACTTTTTAGGGTTTGAAGGAAGATTTGATAAAACCAGTGGGAGCCATCCTAATTAAATAAAATAACCAATCTAATCTTGCAAAGAGCGCACGCAAAGTGATTGCATTTCTCTCTCTCTTGGTAGCGACCAATGAAATGCCTTAATTAAGATAATAATATGGATGTTTTGACCGAACCTACTTATTATACTGGGCTAGGTTCCGCTCTATCTTATGATTGTCATAAGTCTGATCAAGGAATACGGGAATATACAGATTCCCACGCCACCCAAATGAAGAATAAGCATGTTGATGCATTGTCTTCGGGTGTGTTCGTAACCAAGAACTGTTTCTCAGTTACGTCTACGTCCTGGGTATTGGATACTTGATCAGGATCACACACATGTAATTTGTTACATGGGCTATAGACAGGTGGAGAACTGGGAAAGGGTGATATGTCTCTAGTAGTAGAGAATGGTGCAATTGTTGCAGCCAAAGCAGTTGGCAGATATCACCTGGTGTTACCAACTGGTAATAAATTGATTTTTAGCGACTGTTATTTCGTACCAATAAATATTATGAATATTTTCCTAAATCAAGTGTTGATTGGGTAAGGTATGTTGTATAACAGTGTACACGTTCTGAATCAAACTGCAGTTCTACATGTACAGAACACACACAAGAGGAACAGTTCAGAAATGAACGAAGTCTTCTTGAGGCATTGTAGACTAGGTCATGTCGATAAGACAAGACTAGCTGAAGTTCCACATGGATGCATATTTGAATCCATTCAAATTTATATCGTATGAAACTTGCCAGTCATGTCTCAAAGACTAGGTAACCAAATCTCCGTTTACTGGAAACGGAGAAAGAGCTACTGAACTCTTGGACAGATACATGGTGATGTATGCGGTCCTATATCTACACATGCCAGGGATGGTTCCACGTACTTTATTACATTCACCGATGTTCTCCCAAGATACGGACATGTGTTCTTGTTGAAACAAAAATCTGAATCTTTTGAGAATTTCAAAGAATATAAGTACGAAGTTGAGAACCAGATGGGTAAAAGTATTCAAATCCTTCGATATGATCAGGAAGGAGAATACTTGAGCACGGAATTCCGGGATTATTTAAAAGAGAATGAGATTCTCCCTCAGCTTACTCCTCCGTATACACCACAGCACAACGGTATATCGAGGTGGAGGAATCGCACCCTATAAGATATGGTGCGATCTATGATGAGTACTGCTGAGTTACCTATTTCCTTTTGGGGATATGCACTTGAGAGAGCTGCATACCTATTGAATAGAGTTCCAACCAAATCCATTGCCTACCACTCCATATGAGATATGGAATGGGAAGAGACCATCTCTTAAACGAGTTAAGATATGGGGTTGTCCGGCCTATGTTGGAAAGCAAAATCCGGACAAGCTTGAGGCAAGGTCACTTATGTGCAAGTTTGTAGGATATCCCAAACATTCGCGAGGGTATATCTTCTACTATACTGAGGAACAAAAGGTGTTTTGTTTCTCAACATGCCATCTTTTTAGAAAAGGAATTTCTTGTGAAAGAAATTAGTGGCGATAAGGTAGAACTGGAAGAAGTTCCAGCAAAGCAAACTATAACTGACGATTTGGTGGAACCGGAGGATTCAATAGTCCCCGACGAAACGCAGCCATTCCGCAGATCTAGTTGGGTTCCTCATCCACCTGAGAGATACTACGGTTTTCTTGTAGACGGTGGGAGCAAGGACTGCATCATAGAGATGATGACCCAACTAGTTTCGAGCAGGCTATCACAAGTGGGGACTCTGTGAAATGGCTGGATGCTATGCGATCTGAGATGGAATCCATGCACACCAACAAAGTGTTGACTTTGGATGTTGCTCCTGAAGGGGTAAAACCCATCGGAAGCAAAAGGATCTTTGAGAAAGATAATTTGGTGTAGATAGAAAAGTTGAGACTTTCAAAGCTATACTTATGTCCATCAGGATCCTACTTGCCATTGCTGCATACCATGACTACGAAATCTGGCAGACTGCACGTCAAAACCTCTTTTCTAAATGGTGATTTAGAAGAGAGCGTGTATATGACGCTGCCAGAGGGCTTCGTAGACAGTGGGAGCAGCAGAAGCATGTGCAAGCTGCTTAAATCCATCTACGGGTTAAAGCAGGCTTCGCGGAGATGGAACATCTGTTTTGATAAAGCTGTCAAAGAGTTTGACTTTATAAAAAAGGTAGATAAACCATGTATAAATAAGAAGGTTGTAGAGAGTATGGTTGTCTTCCTCGTATTGTACGCGGATAACATACTCTTGATAGGAAAGGGTGTTCCTATGCTACACTCAGTCAAGCACCTCTTATCACACAGGTTCTCTATGAAAGATCTAACTGATGTCTTCTACATCCTGCGGATATAGATCTATAGAGATAGATCTAAATGGATTTGGGATTGTCCTAATCCAGGTACATATACACCATGCTAAAGGGGTTTAGTATGGATGATTCTAAGCGTGGTAATATACCCGCTTGTTCAGGAATCACTCTCTCCAAAGAGATGTCTCTTAAGACTGATTTGGAGAGGGCTCGCATACAAGGGATACCCTATGCTTTAGCAGACAGGTCAATCATGTATGCGATGTTATGTATCAGACCAAATGTAGGTTACTCACTAGGTGTAGTGAATAAGTATCGAAAAGATCTTTGGGAAAACCACTGGACAGTTGAAGAACATTCTTATGTGTTTGAGAAGGAATAAAGAGATGTTCTTGGTGTTGCAGGGTTACCTAGCACGACAGCAAGATTTCGGTAGGCATCGTCCATGCCAATTTAAAAATTTGCCATACTAAAGAACCCTAACCCTAGAATCTTAACTAGAGAATTATACGAATCAAGCATGCAAACAACTTTACATACAAAGTGAATGAGTAATGCAACCTTTGTAGACCGGTCCTTCACTTCTAAAGCTCCGTGTAGTAGTCCCTTCGCACCAAGTAGTGAACACCCGAACTCTAGTAAGTGTTCACATGAAGAAATGAACAAGCTTGCTCGAAGTCTTCGAGGCCGAAGATGATCTACGTCGAGGAGACTCAAGCTCATGCCACCTCTTCACAAATGGTAGATTAGTGAAGCAAACACCCTAAACTAAATGGCTAATATAGTAGAGGATGATGAAGTAGGAATTAGGCTCACTTTAGATTAATTTTTCTCACAATATTTCATCACCTTGAGAAAAGCTAGAAAGCTTTCTCATGAGGAAGAAGAAGATGAAGTGGAGATGAGAATGAAACTCACGAGGTGAGAATAGCAACCGTGGGTGAGTTAGTGTCATACACTAACTCATGTAGAGACTAAACTATGGCTAAGGATAATGGTTAGGTTAATAAATATTTTAAGTAAAACAAATTAGTGGACTAAGTCAATGGACACAACAAGCTTCTCCAAGCTTTTAGCCATGGCATAATTCCACCAATTTGTGAATTACTAAAATAAATAAAAACCTATAATTATCAAGAGTATAGTGTAAGTCTCATACACCCATGAAGCATGTGGCATCAAGCATGATACAAATAAAATGTACATTGATATATATCACATATATACTATAGGCACACAAGTGAGAAAAAGAAATGTTTAAGTGAGCTAATATTAGTTAATGTAAATTAATATATCACATATATAATTCTACATTAAATTATTAAATCAACACTTGATTTAATAATCCGGCTATATCATATATAACCGACTAATATCATATGTATCAACTTATCGAATCAACACTTGATCCGATAACCCGGCTATATCTCATATAACTGATCGATATCACATATCGCGAGAATAGAATGTGGTATCACATACGAGCATTAATCTCGGTCCCGCACATATCACATATGTGCTCCTACTTCGTTTCGCATGAACCAGAAAACCTCCGTGTAGGACTCTAAAGACTCGTCAATACGGCGGCAGTAGATGATGATCATATCAAACACCCACAAGCCGCAAGCGGTCTGCTAAACGTAACGGCCACCCGGGTATTGAGCGATCAGAAGATCAACATGCAAGCCTGCTCATACTCCTGCGAATCTAATCAGTAACACTACCGTACAGTCCGGTCTCTTTGTCAGATATGTCGCATATCACAGCCTGGGGGTGGTATAACGTCAGACCCCAATAGCCTGATAAGTCATGCCGAAGCAAGGTCCATAACGGTTCGAGAAACTACTGATAACACTTACCAGTAAATCTCAGCAACCCTGGCCAGGGATTTCCTGTTATGGCCAATCGAGCATAGCGCAACATCAACCCCCAATACCGGGAGAGACGAAATCCCCTCCTATCGCTCATTGCCTCTATGTGACTCGGGACTGTACCCAAAAACCACCGTTTTGCACGATCTCTTGAACGTGGTAAGGTGGAAATCAAAGCACAGCGGGAATCACACAAGACTCTATGATGATATTGGGTCGACAGACTAACCTGTACCAGTGTCACCAGAGAACTGCTATCTGATGATAGGTATAATACCATCTAGAAGTTCTCGGCAAGTCCGTTCAGTGTACCCAGTCTCCACTGAGCACCCATATATCTTCTCTGATGTCAAACACCAATGGATGTTGGATCATCCATCGCCCATCATATGGGTCAAGAAGCGCATACGCTTGTCTACTCTTATAACATTTCAGAAAATATAAACCATTATTTTTGGAATTTAATAATAAAATAATATTTTTCCCGAAAATTGCCCGATTTGCGAAATTGGGGTTTTCGAAAAAGGGTATAAATATATACCGTTAATTGTGAAATAAATAGAAGTTAAAATGATTTATTCATTTAAAAATATATTTAAAGGATTTGGCATTTTAAAAATTTATTATATGCAGTTTGGATAAAAACCCGATTAGTACACTGCTAATCGCAATTAAGCCAAATCCGCGTTACTACAGTTTTCCATGGCTAGTGCACCATGTCATGTTACATTTGGTTTCATGTTGTTGCATTTGTGTTGTTTTATGGGTATTATATGATTTGGTTTTGAAATTTAAAAGAGAAAAGAAAAGGTAATGAAGAGGGTTAAAAAGGTGAATGATTGGAGAGAGAGAGTGTGTGAGAATAAGTGAGAGAGAGGAGGGAGGCTGCTGCCATAACTTTCTCCCCCATCATTTTCATCTCCTTCTTCATCCCCTCAAGCTCACTTCCCTCCACTTCTACCCCTAGATCCATCTCCAAATAATCCCCAAAACCTTATATCCCTTCACAAAAATTAATCCCCATCTCTTCCTCTACACATTGGACCAAGCAAAGTGGGATTTTAATAACATTGAGCAGCTAGGGTTTTCTTGAGTGGCCTATATGAGGTATAATCCCTTCACTTAGTTTAGTTTCAAGTTTTCCTAGCATTCTAGTTTAGATTGGAAATTGTTTACGAATGGGTTTGTGAACTTTGAAATTCTAGATTAGGGTTTGGGAAATTGATGATGTATAGGGGCTGTACAAGACCTTAGGGATTGAATTCAGAGGCTGGGATTTCGTATAGAAACTAAAATATGGATTTAGGAATTGATCCATGTCGGTTTTGTGAGGGTTAGCATGCCTACAGGGAATCTGGGATGACCCGGGGGATTTCTAAGACAACCAAACAATACCGGGGACCAAATTAGGGCACTAGGAGACCACCCTGACCAGATGAAGCCTAATGGAGCCTAAGGGGACGAGCTCACCGGAATATGGGGCTATGTCACCGGCCACATGGTGTGGGTTGGGTTCTAGGTTGGTCCAGTAACTCATACACTCCATGTACAGCACCCTATACCTGTTTGTTTAACTCCTTTTGGCCTGAGTCAAAATCTGGGAGCACTTTGGTGTGATTTTGGCTATGTTTTCCGTATTTTGAAATGTTTGGTTTTGCTATTTGGATTTGTATTTGGTTGTTGGATGTTTGTACATCAACAACAAGGGTTGTTTGCTTGTTTTTGCACGCGTAGGCCATAGGTTCTAACCTATAAGCGCGTCGTGTGCCGTATCGGTTTTCCGGATTCGATTTTAATAGCGATTGCGATTGTGTATTGTTGTAGGTACCTTCGCGTGGATTCCGAGGCGACGGATCATGGCGTTATCGACTTCGGCAAGTAAGGATCAAGATGAGTAGTTCTATATCTACGGGGGAAGTCGGGTGGATGGCGTATAACACCCCCGCACACTTTGTCAGGACCCGAAATAGCCCGTGACTGGCACTTGAATCATATAAAGTCTATAGGACCCTATCTAATTCAAGTAAGCCAAAAGCCCAGTAATCTAAAACCATTTTTGTGTAATAAATAAAGGAAATGGTTTTAAGAAGTGAAGAAAACAAGTTTTTAAAACAAAGGTTTTAAAATAGGTAAGCCGAATATGCATTTTAAATCCTCCATATCTTTTCTAAAAATTTCGGCAGAGTTTCCTTTGTAAATACTGGCCCCGAACGGGGTACAACATGAATAATATATATATGCACAATAAAAGGCATCCCCAAGCGGGAGCTAGCTCTTCGTCAATCGACGGTCACAACCACGCAAGCAATATAATATACAACGCCAAAGGGCGAGGATCAAAACTCAAAAGAAACTCAAACTCAACATGAAAACCATAATATTACAACGCGCGACTCTAAGGTCGAAATAATACATAACTGGTTTTCTAAGTCTGAAACAATATACAAGTTTTGGTTGATGGAATTACTAGATACAACTGAATAAAATAATATAAGGGTGGTCACGATGCGAGTGAACCCACCTACCAATGCAATTACCCAGAAAGGGAGCAGTGTGCCAGAAAAGCCGCAATGAAATCTGTACGGCAAAGCCTGCAAGAACTGTGGCACAACGGGGGTGAGTTGCCAACTCATGAATAGAAAACATCACAGAGCAGAAATCGAATGTATGACACAATCCTAGGTCAATACGATCAGTAATAATATATCCTCAATATGAATAAGTCTGAAGCATGATAAGGTGGCAATGTAACATCTATACATGAGTGTAGTGCCAAGTGCTCGTGCCAGTGCCTCAGGTAATAACATATCGTAAATATGAGGTATGATCAATGTCGACTATATCATGAAGTCTATGAAAAAGTGGATATCATCCAACTATGTAATCAATGTCATCAATGTCAATATATGTATGTGGAAATCTTCCACGCGTCACCCAATGACAATAATCATCATGCATGAAATATCATAAAGCATATGCATGGAAATATGAGGATATAAATCAACATGTGTCACTCGCGACATATCAAATCATGGAACCTGAGTGTCAAGCATCGACACTCGAAAACTGTAAGACTACGGTAACGCCCCGGCCGTCTTTCCGAGGCCAAAATGCGGAAACGAAAATTTTTCTTAACTTGAAAACCGGCGCTATCGTATACTTAAAACCCGGATCGAACCATTAACCTACAACTAGCTATCTAGAGAGAGCGTTGGAAAGCTATACGGATCGATCCGTGTCCTTCGGTCTTTGGCCACCATCCTAAGCTCCTCGCGGCATCTCCGGTCTCGATCTCCTCGTCGGAAAGGGCACCACATCATCGATTCTTTTTACGGGCTCCCGCTTCATCCGAAGCAACTCAGGCACAAAGTGTGCTAGCCGACGTGTCCAAGGTGGTGTAGAGAATGTTTGTGATCACTTTGTCTCTTACATCCATTGATTTGGATGGAGATTAGAGATGAAGCCATTGATGGAGATCATGAGCTAGAGGAAGAAGATGAAGATGAAACCCTTTTCTTTTTCTTATGTTGTATGTTGATCATGAAAGTGAGAGTGTGAACAATAATATGAGAGCTAACCTTACCCTTGGCTGCCCCTCTCTCTCCTCTCATCAAATCAACTCACAAATCCATCATATAATGTGACATTAGCACATAAAAAGAGACCATGAGTCACTAATGTGTCCATGTCACATTTAATGCATGTCATGATGAATTCTAGCTCATAATTTCCAAATGCAAACATTAATCCAAATGTTTGCAACAACAAAAAGATACGGTAACATCTAAAGTAAACTCGTGACGGATCACAAGGATACCCCTCACCTGTATATACATACCTGCATCCGCATTCCGACTGAATGCGAATGCGATGAGACTACAGTAATCCAACAAATCTAATACTAGGATCCGGCTTAAACCAAAGCCCACTAGTATGATCCGCTCGATCATGATCCGTGCAATACCGCACGTATATGATCGAACCTTGCCATATATCATACGGCCTCTACAACATTTCATCCGAAACTTGAGAAACTGTCTGTGGGGGACTCTAAAGACTCGTCAATACTTTGGCTGTGGATTTAACCACTAGCACGTCAGAGGTACTAGTCGTACGTGACGGGCTACCAGGTATTGACCAAAAGGGAGGTCCATGAGCGAACTCATCCTGACACCCTACTGAGCCTGTCAGTGACAATATCCGTACAATCCGGTCCGTTTGTCTATGAGTATCGCATGGCGGGCCTAGGTGGTTGGTAAAATTCAGACCCCCAAAAGCGGTACAAGTCGTGTCGGAGTGTAGCCCAGAACACCCTGAGATACTACTGGAATACCTACCAGTAAATCTCCTGCCTCGGCCGAGGCTTTGTGTAATGGCTCTCCTAGACACAGCGCGATCTCACCCCCAATACCGGGAGAGATGAATCCCCTGCCGATCCGCTCACTTGCCTCCATGTGGCTTGGGACTGTACCCAACTAAAACCTGTTTGCACGACTCCTTTGAGCCATGGTAGGGTAGTAATCAAAGCACAGTAGGAACTCATACGAGACAAATGACGATCTCAGGTCGATGAACTAACCTGTACACATGTCACCAGGGAACTGCTATCTGACGTCAGGTATAATACCAACTAGCAGGTTCCCTGCGAGTCATGTCTGGTGTACTCATAACCCAATGAGCACCTGTATACATCTTAGGTGAACCAACTGACACCAATGGCTTGTGAGACCGGCCACCGCCCCTCGTCCGGGTCTCGACTGTATACACTAGTCTACTAATGGAGTATCGATGCCCAGTTTCGAAACTCCCACGACTAGGGACCTTTTAAGGATGTGCTTATAGACCCCAGCTCCCACGTATATGATCGCCATCATACTGCTGGAAGTCAAGCAAGAATCCTAAGGGCTCTATCAACGTGTAATAGCGACCTGTTAGGTCACCTAAAGCAGTACACGATGATAAAGATAAACCATGGTAGCATACTATTCTCCATCAACGTGTAATGGTGAACCACAATGTCACCTAAAGCATGTACACGATGATAAAGAGAAACCAGATAGTATACAAACCTCTCGAGTAAGACTGTCCTACCGGTATAGGTCCTCCCTCAATCATTACAATCACGTGCCTACGATCCAATAATTGACTCTGAGGGCACTATATCCAAAAAAAATATCATGAAACCTGTGCCTATCATCGGCACGTAAATCCTCATATATCGGGCTCCGTCAGTCTGGATCGGCCCCTATCATCTCTCTGTTAGTTGTATGTATGCCCTAGAGGCCAGTATTGTACAGATGATGTATATTATATTGGATGCTTGGACATATATAGAGATGACTTTCTTGCTCGATATGATAGTATGCTATCTGGTTGCTCTTTATCTTAACATGTATACTAGTCTCTTTAAACTGTCTTATAGTTACATGTTGGTAAAGCCCTTAGGATGTGTACTTGACTACCTGGACTATGATGCAGATCATACTAGTGGGGACATGGTAGTCCATAAGTACATCCTTCAAGGTCCCTAGTCGTGGGTGTATCGAGACGGGGCATCGATATACCAGTGTAGACTAGCGTATACGCCTCTCGACCCATGAGATGGGCGATGGATGATCCCATATCCATTGGTGTTTGACATCAGAGATGGTATACGGGTGCTCAGTGGAGACTGGGTACACTGGACGGACTCGCCGAGAACTCCCAGATGGTATTATACCTCACGTCAGATGGCATTATACCTCACGTCAGATGGCAGTTCTCAGGTGACACTTGTACAGGTTAGTCTGTAGACCCGAGATCGTCATAGAGTCTTGTGTGATTCCCACTGTGCTTTGATCTCCACCTTACCACGTCCATGAGGGCGTGCAAAACGGTGATCTTTGGGTACAGTCCCGAGTCACATGGAGGCAATGAGCGATAGGAGGGGTTTCGTCTCTCCCGGTATTGGGGGTTGATGTTGCGCTGTGCTCGATTGGCCGTAACAGGGAAGTCCCTGGCCAGGGCTGATCAGAGATCTGCTGGTAAGTGTTACCAGTAGTTTCTCGACCCGTTATTAGCCTCACATCGGCATGACTTATCGGTTATTGGGGTCTGACGTTTACCACCCCTAGACTCGATATGCGACATATCAGATGAATAGACCGGACTGTACGGTAAGTGTTACTGGTTGGATTCACAGGAGTGTGAGCGGGCTAGCTCGTCGATCTTCTGATCGCTCAATACCCCGGTGGCCGTTACGTTTGGCAGACCACTTGCGGCTTGTGGGTGCTTGATATGATCATCATCTGCTACCGGCGTATTGACGAGTCTTTAGAGTCCTACACAGAGGTTTCCTGGCTCAAGCGAAACGAAATAGGAGCGCATATGAGATATGTGCAGGACCGAGAATAATGCGTGTATGTGATACCGTATTTCATTCTTGCGATGAATGTTTCGATTGGTTGTATGCGATATAACCTAGTTATCAAATCAAAGATTGATTCGATAAGTCGATTCATTGGATACTAGTCGGTTATGTGCGACATGACCGGATCATTGAATCAAGTGTTGATTTAATGATTTAATGTATAATTATATATTTGATATATTACTTTGCATTAACTAGTATTGGTTCACTTTAAAACGATTTTCTCACTTGATGTGCAAGTTGTATATGTGATATACTTTTATGCACATGATTGTATCATATTAGATGATACATGCTAACTTGGTTAAGTGTAAAGAATTAAACCATGGTTAAACTAATGATTAGGGTTTTGTTTATCCATTACTTATTTATTCATTTATTTATTTACATTTTCATTTTGAAAGGATAAATGAATGGTGAATTGGTTTGTTTGTTAGTCAAAGCTTCATGAAGCTTTGACTAAGTCATCATTCTTATCTTATACTTAACCCTAACCATTCAAGTTAACCATGGTCTATTCTCTACACTCAATTAAGGTTAGTATATGATAAGTATTTCATTTATTTTCTAGATAATTCAACACTTATCATATTCTATCATCTTCTTCATCTTCTTCTTCAAAGAAAAATCTTGCTACCAACAATAGCATCTTGAGCTAAAGTGTGAGAAATCCAATTCTAAAGTGAACCTACCTCCTATTTCTTCACCCTCTACCTCTTTCCAAGTAGTATAGCGTGTTTTCTTCACATGTTTCACAACTTGGTGAAGTTGGAGCTTGATCTTGTGTAACCTCGACGTAGATCATCTTCGGCATCGTAGCCGACGACTTGTCCGCTCATTTCTCCGATGAAGCCGATGCTAGAGTCCGGGATCCGACTAGGACAGCGAGAGGACGTCTACGTGGAGCTAAGGAAGTGGAGAACCGGATCTACAAAGGTTGTAGCTTCTCACTTTTAGTTAAGATGTTAACTAGCTTATTGTTTCGCCTAAAATTCTAGTTAACGATCCGTATTAGGGTTTCTCGGCACCCATAAAATTTGAAATTGGTATGGTTGATGCCTTGTGAGACTTCATTAGCGTGCCTAGGAACCCTACAGTGGTATCAGAGCCTAGCTAGAGCCTTAGGCGATTGGTAGACGACGTTTGAAACCCGATCGAACCGAAACCCTAAAAACCAAAATGCTCTCTGGACTTTTTCTAAAAACTGGGTTTTTTCCAGATTAAAAATGCTTAAAAAATTCAGCATGGAATTATAAGAATTACGGTGTAAAATTTGACCATTGATACCACAAAGCTGCGGCGGAACCCCGGCAGAAGCCTAGCTTCTGCGGCGGTTCCGCGGCCCTCTGATGACATCATCATTCCCTGTTTGCACAGTAACTCCTATTTTATTATGCTGAGTTTTCTGGGAATTTTTAAATTGACTCAAGAGTTGAGTATTCTGGGGTTGTATTGGGAATCAAAGATTCGATCGGATTATCAGATTTTGTCTATGTGATTTCCGGATAACTTTAGAATATGTTAAAAAGTTCGACCGGATATAAATACCCAATTTTTCCCCTGCCGGAAAATTTCCAAGTGTTGGATTTTTCTATGGTTTAAGGACGTTCTGAGTAGTGCAAGTAACGCGATGGTCCCTCTAGAAGACAACAAACCTTAACTCGATTATGTGACCGTCTTGAACTGCCCTTTGAACCTTAGGGTTTGGGGCAGTACGGCGTGCCACATATGAGGCGTTGGCTTGACCCTTCTACAGCTGGACCGTTGGTACTGAGGCATGAAGTGAATGTCTTTGGACTTATTTCATGTGTTAAACGGTTTCGGGAAAACTTGGGTGTTCGAATGTTCGATCGGAAAGTTTAATATTTTCTATTTATCCGGAATGGGATACAATAATTGGAATTCACAAACAGTTATGAGATAGCTGAATGAATGTTATAAATCTAGCGGTGTAGTCTCACTTGATATTGAAAAGAGTTTTCGATAATGGGACTAAACTGCGGGGTTTATAATTGTTAGGCATGTGATGTCTAAGTATTTCATTTGATTAGGCATGCGATGTCTAAAGAGGTTGCGGATTCCAACTGTTGTAGTTTTACACTTTCTTTTCTGTGACCGTAAGTGTAATATGTGATATCGCCGGTTTCGTTGCTATATGTTAACGACAATTGGGATGCGCATATTTACTTACGTTGATGACATGTGATGTTATGTGTTGCTGGATATGTTATATTGGATTGTCGTGTTTGAATAGCCGGGTTTTTTTTATGTGAGATGAGTGTTTTTCATTTTCATTCATGTAAAAAACTTGTATGTAATATTCTTTTATTTGGGGCACTTCCAGGTTGCGGAAGTTGTCACCTTTTGTATATTATTTACTTTTCCGCATTAGGATAGACCCAAGGAGGGGAGCACAAGTAACCGGGTTCTAGGGTCCAGTGGGAGACCATCTCGAGGAGTCGAGTGCGGGTCTCCTAACCCTAGAATTGGTAGGGTTGCTTGCCGCTCTCGTAGGGGTCTAGGGGTGTGGGATTGGCTATTCATCACGACCGTGGAATCCGTGTTTTATACTGGCTCGTATTAAAAACACGGACGTCCTAGTATATCCAATGTTTCATATGTTTCTTCTGCTGCGATATCTGTGATGTGATCATATGATGTTCTGTGATAGATACAGTATATAGTATATATGATATATTATATAGACGTTACTTATGTTTTTCACCCGCATTAGCCCTGCCCTACTCTATCGTTAGTTACCTAACCTAACGGTGCACGAGGGGACATCCAGGCGAATGCGGATGGCATAAGTGTACGTCGTATTTACCTGTGATGTTTAGGTGACTTAAATGATGGGACTTCATTAATGTGATTAATGAAAGAAAAGAAACCTAAGATATTGTAGAATCAAATTTTAAACAAAACAGGTAGCTACAGTTCTTGCTTTGCATAGCGGTATATATGATATACCCTGCACCTTATTCGATGAGGAAAGGACCGAGATCCCTTCACCGGGAGTGACTCCTTTAGCAATAACTGGCAGATGCTACACACTCGGTTTGACTTTTGATTGCTTCTATAGTTTATGCTTTGCACAGTGATATATATGATATATCCCGCACCTCATTCGACGAGGAAAGGGCCGACGATCCCTTCACCGGGAGTGACCCCTTTAGCAAAACTAGAAAAGCCTCAAAATCACTCCATTTCAAAACTTCATTTGATTCTACAACGATATCAAGTTCATTACGCTCATGGTTTTCAGAAAAACCTGCGTAGCCCTCCGTCAATTCAGATATGTAATATTCAGTATTCGTGCTACGGTTGTTTGGCATGCGTCAAGGCGTAGTGTACGGTAGCTGATTATTACTTATCTGTAGTATGAGATGCGATTGGATTAAGGTATTCGTACGGCGTTGTTTGGCATGCGTCAAGGGTCGTACGGGTGGGTTTAATTCGATCACGAATTGTACGGGTTGAACTTGACTAGCAGACTATGGGTTGTTTGGCATGCGTCAAGGTCATAGCACGCTAGGGGCAAAATATTATCGGGAATTTCAAGTGTTGAAATTTGCAATGAGATTGCATACCTTCTATGAGATAGTTGGATCCCGATACCCACTGCGAGTAAGAGTTACTCCTGGGAGAGTTTTACACATTGCAATTAGCTGATCAAGTAGGTGTCTAGAAAGGTGTCAACGAGGTTACGCCTCTGGGAAAACGAGGTTTACATTAATTAGGTTCGTGCGAAAGCACGGGGGACCTCCCTCAAAGTACCGACACTGGCCTGGCTGAAAGATTGGCGAACTTGTAGTGTGTAATTAATCCCGGCTAGTCTTTCCTTTTAGGGTTTGAAGGAAGATTTGATAAAAACCAGTGGGAGCCATCCTGATTAGATAAGATAATAACCAATCTGATCTTGCACGAGCATACGCTAAAGCGTTTTCTTCTCTCTCTCTCCAGGTAGCGACCATTTCATGCCCTAATCAAGATAATAATATGGATGTATTGACCGAACCCGCATGTTATACTGTGCTGGGGAACGTTGGTTCCGTTCTTTCCTATAAGAGTTATAGGACTGAACAGGATATAGGGGAATACCAGGATTCCCATGCCACCCGAATGAAGAAAGTACATGTTGATGCATTTTCTTCGGGTGTGTTCGTTACAGAGAACTGTTTCTCCATTTGCTCTACGTCCTGGGTATTAGATACCGGGTCAGGATCCCATATATGTAATCAGTTACATGGGCTTAGAAAAGGTAGAGAACTTGGAGAAGGTGATAAAGACATTAGAGTTGGAAATGGTGCAATTGTTGCAGCTAAGACTGTCGGGGAATATCACCTTGTATTACCAACTGGTAATACATTGGTTCTGAACGAATGCGATTACATGCCGAACCTGATATGCAACATTATATCGGTTTCTTTATTGAGTAAAGAGGGATATAATTTTGTATTACAGGACAATGTTATGAACATTTTCCGTAACCAAAAGTTGGTTGGATCAGGAACGTTATGCAATGGCATTTATGTTCTAAATCAATCAACAGTTCTGAGCATAACAAACACACACAAGAGGAAGAGTTCTGAACTGAATGAATCCTTCTTGTGGCATTGTAGACTAGGTCACATCAATGCGACACGACTAGCAAAGTTGCATAAGGATAGATATTTAAATCCGTTTGAATTTTCATCTTATGACACTTGCCAGTCATGTCTCAAAGGCAAGATGACCAAAACTCCGTTTACGGGACACGGAGAAAGAGTTATCGAACTCTTGGGACTGATACATAGTGATGTATGTGGTCCCATGTCTACACATGCCAGGGATGGTTCTTCGTACTTCATTACATTCACTGACGATCTCTCTAGATTCGGATATGTGTTCCTGATGAAACACAAATCAGAAGCTTTTGAGAAATTTAGAGAATATAAACAAGAAGTCGAGAACCAAACCGGAAAAAGTATTAAAATCCTTCGATCTGATCGAGGAGGTGAATACTGAGCAATGAATTCCTGGACTTCCTAAAAGAGAATGGGATTCTCTCTCAGCTGACTCCTCCATATACACCACAGCACAACGGTGTATCAGAACGGAGGAACCGCACCCTATTAGATATGGTGCGCTCTATGATGAGCACAGCTGAGTTACCTATTTCCTTCTGGGGATATGCGCTTCAGACAGCCATGGACCTATTGAATAGAGTTCCTACCAAATCAGTGCCTACCACTCCATATGAGATATGGAAAGGGAAGAGACCACATCTTAATTACATTAAGATATGGGGTTGTCCAGCCTATGTCAAAAGACAAAATCCGGACAAACTCGAGGCAAGATCAGTCTTATGTAAGTTTATAGGATATCCCAAAAATTCACAAGGGAATATCTTCTACCATCCCGAGGAACAAAAGGTGTTTGTTTCTCGACATGCCACTTTCTTAGAAAAAAGTTTTCTTATGAAACAGATAAGTGGCATTGAGGTAGAACTGGAAGAGGTTCCAGCGACACAAACTATAACAGAAGACTTGGTAGAACCAGAGGATTCAGTAGTACCCGACGAACCCCAGCCTCTCCGTCGATCTAGTAGGGTTCCTCGCCAACCTGAGAGATACTACGGTTTTCTCATGGATGGTGGGAGCGAGGATTGCATCATGGAGGATGATGACCCAACTAGCTTCGAGCAGGCCATCACGAGTAGGGACTCAGTGAAATGGCTGGATGCAATGCGGTCCGAGATGGAATCCATGTACACCAACAAAGTATGGACTTTGGAATTTGCTCTTGAAGGGGTAAAACCCATTAGGAGCAAATGGATCTTCAAGAAAAAACTTGGTGTAGATGGGAAAGTGGAGACTTTCAAAGCTAGACTTGTTGCAAAGGGTTTTCGTCAAAGACCAGGTGTGGACTATGACGAAACCTTTTCTCCAGTGGCTATGCTTAAATCCATCCGGATCATGCTTGCCATCGCTGCATATCATGACTACGAAATCTGGCAAATGGATGTTAAGACCGCCTTTCTAAATGGTGATTTAGAAGAGTTCGTGTACATGACTCAGCCAGAGGGCTTCGTAGACAGTGGGAGCAGCGGGAAGGTGTGCAAGCTGCTTAAATCCATTTATGGATTAAAGCAAGCATCGCGGAGTTGGAACATCTGCTTTGATGTCGTTATCAAAGAGTTTGATTTCGTCAAAAACCCAGATGAACCTTGTATCTACAAGAAGGTAGCAGAGAGTAAGGTTGTCTTCCTCGTATTGTACGTGGACGACATACTCTTGATAGGAAATGATATTCCTATGCTGCAATCGGTCAAGCTCTTCTTATCACAAAGATTCTCAATGAAAGATCTTGGTGATGCCTCCTGCATATTGGGAATTAGGATCTATAGAGATAGATCCAAACGGATATTGGGATTGTCCCAATCCAGGTACATTGACACCATACTAAAGAGGTTTAGTATGGAAGAATCCAAGCATGGGAATTTATCCACGATCTCTGGAGTCACTCTCTCCAAAGAGATGTCTCCCAAGACTGATTTGGAGAGAGCTCGCATGCATGGGATACCCTATGCTTTGGCTGTAGGCTCTATCATGTACGCGATGCTATGTACCAGACCCGATGTTGCATACTCACTAAGTGTAGTGAGCAGGTATCAAGCTGATCCTGGAGAGAGTCACTGGACAGCTGTGAAGAGCATTCTCAAGTACTTACAAAGGACTAAAGAGATGCTCTTGGTGTATGGTAACGGAGAACTCCAAGTGGAGTCCTTTACCGATTCGAGCTTCCAGAGTGATAAGGATGACTCTAAGTCGCAGTCGGGATTTGTCTTTACCCTTTACG
This sequence comes from Agapanthus africanus, assembly GCA_030015575.1. NCBI lineage: Eukaryota > Viridiplantae > Streptophyta > Magnoliopsida > Asparagales > Amaryllidaceae > Agapanthus > Agapanthus africanus. The sequence continues at coordinate 343,552,700 of CM057343.1, forward strand.
GAGGGGCGGTTAGCTGGAAGAGTTCCAAGCAAGAAACCGTGGCAGACTCGACGATGGAGGCTGAATACATCGCTGCCAACGATGCTGCTAAAGAGGCTGTCTGGATCAAGAAGTTCATTACTGAACTTGGAGTGGTTCCATCCATTGAGCATCCAATACCTTTGTATTGCGATAACAATGGAGCGGTGGCTTTGGCCAAGGAACCCAGGTCCCATCAGCGATCCAGGCATATTCTGAGGCGGTATCACCTGATCCGGGACATAGTTGATCGCCGGGAGATTGAGGTCAGGAGGGTTGACACGAAGAACAACACGGCGGATCCACTCACGAAGGCCATTCCCCAGATACAGTTTGAGAGACTCTTCGGGATGCTCGGTATGCGATACTACAGCAGCTGGCCCTAGTGCAAGTGGGAGATTGTTAGTTGTATGTATGCCCTAGAGGCCAGTATTGTACAGATGATGTATATTATATTGGATGCTTGGACATATATAGAGATGACTTTCTTGCTCGATATGATAGTATGCTATCTGGTTGCTCTTTATCTTAACATGTATACTAGTCTCTTTAAACTGTCTTATAGTTACATGTTGGTAAAGCCCTTAGGATGTGTACTTGACTACCTGGACTATGATGCAGATCATACTAGTAGGGACATGGTAGTCCATAAGTACATCCTTCAAGGTCCCTAGTCGTGGGTGTATCGAGACGGGGCATCGATATACCAGTGTAGACTAGCGTATACGCCTCTCGACCCATGAGATGGGCGATGGATGATCCCATATCCATTGGTGTTTGACATCAGAGATGGTATACGGGTGCTCAGTGGAGACTGGGTACACTGGACGGACTCGCCGAGAACTCCCAGATGGTATTATACCTCACGTCAGATGGCAGTTCTCAGGTGACACTTGTACAGGTTAGTCTGTAGACCCGAGATCGTCATAGAGTCTTGTGTGATTCCCACTGTGCTTTGATCTCCACCTTACCACGTCCATGAGGGCGTGCAAAACGGTGGTCTTTGGGTACAGTCCCGAGTCACATGGAGGCAATGAGCGATAGGAGGGGTTTCGTCTCTCCCGGTATTGGGGGTTGATGTTGCGCTGTGCTCGATTGGCCGTAACAGGGAAGTCCCTGGCCAGGGCTGATCAGAGATCTGCTGGTAAGTGTTACCAGTAGTTTCTCGACCCGTTATGAGCCTCACATCGGCACGACTTATCGGTTATTGGTGTCTGACGTTTACCACCCCTAGACTCGATATGCGACATATCAGACGAATAGACCGGACTGTACGGTAAGTGTTACTGGTTGGATTCACAGGAGTGTGAGCGGGCTAGCTCGTCGATCTTCTGATCGCTCAATACCCGGGTGGCCGTTACGTTTGGCAGACCACTTGCGGCTTGTGGGTGCTTGATATGATCATCATCTGCTACCGGCGTATTGGCGAGTCTTTAGAGTCCTACACAGAGGTTTCCTGGCTCAAGCGAAACGAAATAGGAGCGCATATGAGATATGTGCAGGACCGAGAATAATGCGTGTATGTGATACCGTATTTCATTCTCGTGATGAATGTTTCGATTGGTTGTATGCGATATAACCTAGTTATCGAATCAAAGATTGATTCGATAAGTCGATTCATTGGATACTAGTCGGTTATGTGCGACATGACCGGATCATTGAATCAAGTGTTGATTTAATGATTTAATGTATAATTATATATTTGATATATTACTTTGCATTAACTAGTATTGGTTCACTTTAAAAGGATTTTCTCACTTGATGTGCAAGTTGTATATGTGATATACTTTTATGCACATGATTGTATCATATTAGATGATACATGCTAACTTGGTTAAGCGTAAAGAATTAAACCATGGTTAAACTAATGATTAGGGTTTTGTTTATCCATTACTTATTTATTCATTTATTTATTTACATTTTCATTTTGAAAGGATAAATGAATGGTGAATTTGTTTGTTTGTTAGTCAAAGCTTCATGAAGCTTTGACTAAGTCATCATTCTTATCTTATACTTAACCCTAACCATTCAAGTTAACCATGGTCTATTCTCTACACTCCACTAAGGTTAGTATATGATAAGTATTTCATTTATTTTCTAGATAATTCAACACTTATCATATTCTATCATCTTCTTCATCTTCTTCTTTAAAGAAAAAGCTTGCTACCAACAATGGCAACTTGAGCTAAAGTGTGAGAAATCCAATTCTAAAGTGAACCCACCTCCTATTTCTTCATCCTCTACCTCTTGCCAAGTAGTATAGCGTGTTTTCTTCACAAGTTTCACAACTTGGTGAAGTTGGAGCTTGATCTTGTGTAACCTCGACGTAGATCATCTTCGGCATCGTAGCCGACGACTTGTCCGCTCATTTCTCCGATGAAGCCGATGCTAGAGTCCGAGATCCGACTAGGACAGCGAGAGGACGTCTACGTGGAGCTAAGGAAGTGGAGAACCGGATCTACAAAGGTTGTAGCTTCTCACTTTTAGTTAAGATGTTAACTAGCTTATTGTTTCGCCTAAAATTCTAGTTAACGATCCGTATTAGGGTTTCTCGGCACCCATAAAATTTGAAATTGGCATGGTTGATGCCTTGTGAGACTTCATTAGCGTGCCTAGGAACCCTACACTCTCAACTCCGGTCGGTATCCTCCGGATATCCGCCGAGCCCAAATAATATTACCGGTAGGTAGTGGTCCCTCTGCTAGGCTCACTGTCTAGCTACACAGCAGATCCGTTCTCGTCCCGGGGTACCATACCGGGTCCACCTTGTACCCGCAATCGGCCTCATCCGCCTTCTCGAATCGGGTTTCACATGTCGCTCTCAGCACCGAGAAAACACATGGTGGACGCACTGAAATATCATATCTAGGGTAACCGGGTTTTTAAAACAATTACATACTCTCTTTTGAAATATCCACGGTTCCCAAATCCAGAAATATCATGGAAACAACATATCTCAATGCGTATAATCAAAAGCATGATGTATGCGACATGTAAAAGAAATATAAGCATATCAGTATATCATGCAGTATGAAATAGTAATATGCACACATTAAGGGAAACCGCTCTTTTAAAATGAACCAGTTTTAAAGAGTATCTTGCGGTTCCCAAATCTCTAATCAAGCCAGAATCATCTATGTATGTGCAAATACTTATGTATGATAAATATGGGTGTACAATGGGTATGTAAACAAGTATGCCATGCAAGAGATCATATCCTGAATGCAACAGTACTACAGTGTAGTGACATGGCAATTATCGATGATGAAGTGTGTGAGCCGGCAAGCAAGTGTACGTGGAACATACGCATCATCGATAATGGTGCTGGCATCCTAACAGCATGGGTTTAATATACAATAAACTCATTTACACATGCAATGCGATGCGAATAGCATGAATATGCGGAAATCGAATAATAAATGCAACAGTGACGTATCTGCATCAATATAAAATGTCTTACAGTTTGCCTTTTGAAATAAGACGAATTGGGTTTTTTTAGTAAAATAAGGGCTACGGTGTTTTTAAGAAAAGATGCGTCTTTTGAAAATATCTGTAGAATCCTTTTGCCTATCATTGAAATACTCCCGGTTCGTTAGTTTTGAAATAGGTATAACATCGGCCTAGTCTAACATCTACTAAGTAACTACAGATCTAGCAAATACGCTAATCGGGAGGGGTATGGAAACCACCTACATCTGAGTCGATATATATATATATATATATATATATATATATATTAGTCGGTGATCCCGCCTCAATAGTATCACGTACGATACAGTATATCATATGACGTCCTCGACTCATGAGTGTGGATCTATCATCAATGTAAAGCTCGTACGGTAAATTATCGCACGGCATCCCAATAGCTGGGTACGGGTCAATATCACATTCACCTCATCAATTATCTGGTATCCTTATCGTCATATCACATAATCTGTGGTACTGATCTAAGTCCAGTACAATCGATACCATCTATATAAATATGAATGCGTGAGTGAAACACACGTCAAAAGGCCCGCTAAAATCACATGTCATATCCCAAATACGAATCACATCATATCACCGATATCATGGCACTATGCCCAATCTCATCGACTCATCTCCAAATATCATATACTATCCTCGTCATCTAAGTATAAGTATAACGAATATGCATGTGTGTGCGTGTGGGTGTAAGCCTATTCTAGGGTACGCAACTAGGAACTATACTAGTTTACTTCTACGCCCTAATCTAATCATAGTACACCTAATCTCATCTCAAATATCCACGACACACCATAAGCTATCATAAAAAGTATATATATACTACTAAATATCGGACTGCGGGGGTGCTATACGCCATCCACCCGACTTCCCCCGTAGATATAATCTACTCACCTTGCGTCTCGCTTCTTGTATGCTGATACCGATGTCTCCATCTTCATCTTCAACGTCTCGAAATCACGTGGGGTACCTATACATATAACGTATCGTATCGCGTTAAAATCAAATTCAAAGACGAAACGACACACGAAAACCAAAACGATACGTTTAAAAGCCTATAGCTTAGAACCTATGGACTACTCTTTCAAAACCACCAAATAACACTTGATATAGACGTACAAACGTCAAGCGATCAAGTACAATACCAAATATCAAAACTTGAATTCATAAACAACACTAAATACAAGGCAGAAACAAAGAAAACATGCCCCATATTTTAGTTCAGGTCCAAACTAGGTGCACAAACAATACTGGGGTGAAGTATAGGGTACATATGAGCTACTGGAACAACCTGGACACATCCCACCACTAAGTGGCCGGCCACTCCCTTGCCAAAACTGGCCTCCTCGGTTTTCCTGTAGATATGGGGTGTCGTCTGGTCAGGGTGGTCTCACATGGTCTCAAATTGGCCTCTGGACTTGTTTGTTTATCTCGTATTGGTCCCGGTTCACTCCAGATTCACCTGCACACTCCAATCACTCACAAACCGACATGAAAGTTTCGTAATTCCGTATTTTTTGGGTTTCAGGTTATGTATATGTGTTTAGTCTGGGTTTAAAACATTGTAGGGGGGGTTTAAGGTCACCAAACACACTCAAGTTCACCACACTACTCAATTTAAACCCTAACCCTCTTTAGTAATGTCCAAAGTGCACTAAACTACCCGACATCGATTTCAAACTTGAAATAAGGCTTAAGCACAAGAAAAACTACACTAATTGTGAAGGAATTACCTCATTATACACTCATGAATTCTCAACAGCGCCAAAATGAATACTTTCTTGGTCCAAAGGGTTGCTTGAGGGCTTGTGCACATTTTTTGTGAAAAGGGAGTGGGGTTTTGAGTTTGTTTTGATGATGAAGTGGGGGTTTGAAGATGGGGAGGGATGAGGTGCTGCCATGAGCTGAAGAGAGAGAGGTTAGGGATGAAAATGGTGAATGAAACAAAGCCAAGGCCAAGGTTTGACTCCCCCTCACCTCACTTTCTCTCTCACCCATACCTTACACTATGCACCATTGTTTAATATTCTCATTTCTTTTCTTTTATCTTCTCATTCCTTTAAAAATTGAATAGGAAACCCAAATGAAACCATGGTAGAAAATATAACACAAGTGTGAAATGATATGGTGCATGTTTTGCACAAAACCCGCTTAAAATCCGATTAGCAATTTTTAATCGCGATTAGCACAAAATTAGAGTCAAATTAATCATAAAAACTTAAAATTTGCATAATTCACATAAAACACCCTCTTTTTTGTAATTTCTATAATTTTTCCAAATTTCCCCCCATTTATCGGTATTTAATTATACCGAAATATTAAAATATTCATTAAAAATAATATTAAATTATAAAAATTACCAAAAATAATATTTTATTTTTGAATTGTTACACACTTTGATGGAAACCGATTTATATATAGATTATGGTTAATGAAACCTTTAATAGAAAACTATAGATAGGGTAAAAAGGTAGTTAGAGAACCATATTAGAAACTAAGGATAGTTAAAAGTGATATGATACAACTATTATATGATGATGGGATTTGAGGATGATATTTGATGATATTGCCGTTTAGGGTACTATAAGACTAGATAGTCGACGTAGATGTGTCATCCGAACCATACCTATTTCCAAACTGAAGAATCGTATGTATCTTTTAAACAGATATCTTGAGGGACGTTACGGATTTTCAAATGATATCTTTTCTTTAAAGACACCGTAGCCCCTACTTCCAAAACTACGATTTGCATCTTTCAAAAACTGTTTGTATGGTTCGGGTGTGTATGTTAGATTAGATACGTATGCTTATAGTAAAGGTAGAATGTATTTGTAAAATTGACTTGATGTGGGATATAAATGCGATGAAAAGAATATATGACGTGATATGATGATTTGATGATATGTTGGTATACGGATGCGAGTCGATTGAGATGATTGATATCTTGCCGGTCCCCTGATATGAGATTGTTATGGATGTGACCTGGGACATAGGTATATAGATATATTTATATATGTTGTGAATCGTGAGTGATAGCCGTACGAGACGTTAGGTCCGTACCCCTCATTGTCGCAAAGGTTGATAGGATCCCTGATAGCTTAATGCCGCCGTATGATGATTTTCCATACGTGATGAGTTTGACTTGAGGTTTGATCCATACTCTTGACTAGAGGATGCCGTACGATGGATTATACCGTACGTGATTTTGTGTGGCTAGATGCCGATTGATAGATTCACCGACTCGGTCATGTTAGATACGTATACCAGTCAGCATTTGCATATGATTTACCTTATGCGCATTCATATTATTCTCATTGCATTGCTTATACATGTGCTAGTACACCTGCACCATTATCGATGATGCGTATGTTACACTTACACAGATTTGCCGGCTCACACACTTCATCATCGATAATTGCCATGTCACTACACAGTAGGATTGTTGCATCCATATATGACTCTTTGCATAAAATACTTGCGTACATACATATTGTACATCCATACTTGCGTATATACCACTTGTACATCCATATTGGTGCATATACATATTGTACACCCATATTTGCGTACATACATATTGTACACCCATACTTGCGGACATACACATTTGTACGTCCATACTTGCGTACATACACATATGCACCTTTATACGATATTGCATTCGATTTTGGAGATTTGGGAACCGCAAGATATATTTTAAAACCGGATTCATGTAAAAGAGTAGTTTTCCCTCGATATGTGCATATTATTGTTCTATGTTGCATGATATACGGATGTGCTTACATTTCTGTTATATATCGCATACATCATGCTTTATGATTACACGCATTGAAATATGTTGTTATCATGAGATTTCTGGATTTGAGAACCGTGGCTATTTCAAAAGAAAGCATGTACTGTTTTAAAAACCCGGTTTCTCTTGATATGATATTTTAGTGCGTCCACCATGCGTTTTCTCGGTTCTGAGACGTATGACATGTGAACCCCGATTCGAGGAGCTGGATGAGGCCGATTGCGGGTACATGGTGGACCCGGAATGGATTGCTGTGCAGTAGATGGTGATCCTGGCAGAGGGAATACTACCTACCGGTGATAGTATTTGGGCTCGACGGATATCCAGAGAATACCGACCAGAGTCGAGAGATGATATGGGCCGATCTGGACTGACGGAGCCCGGGATATGAGGATTTATGTGTCGATGTTGGACACGGGTTTCATGATGTTTTCGAGTGTCGATACTGGACACCCAGGTTCCATGATTTTGATGTGTCGCGAGGGACACCCGTTGATTTATATCCTCATACTTCCATACATATGCTTTTATGATATTTACATACATGATATTGTTGTGTCATTGGTTGACACGCGGACGGGATCCACTTGCATACATACATTGATGATATGGTTGGACGAGATCCACATGCATACATACATTGATTATATTGTTGGATGATATCCACATGCGGATAGACATTGATATTTGTGTTGGCACATATACCGATACGGTCACCCTAGATATCATAGTATTACCTTTATGATATAGTTGACCTAGGAGTCGTTGTTCATTCGATTTCTACTTGTAGATGTTTTTCTATTCACGAGTTGGCAACTCACCCCGTTGTGCCACAGTTCTTGCAGGTTTACCGCACGGATCAGTAGCGGCTTCGCTGGCACACAGTTGCATTCGGGTGTTTTGTTTTGGTAGGTGGGACATTTGTATCTTACCTCCTCTTGTATTTACTATTTCAATTGTATCTAGTCAACTCCATCAGTCAAAACTAGTAATTGTATAAGTAATGAGACTTAGCAAGACTTGTAGTTGCGAGACTTGAGCGATGGGTTTATGTTCGCTTTGGGGGATTTATGTCTTGCTTTTCCTTATCTTTTGTGGTGATCTTCGCCGTTGGGCGTCGTATACCTATTTATACTATCTTGCGTGGTTGTGTCCGCCGATTGGCGAAGAGCTAGCTCCCGCTGTTGTGACCTCTTGTTGAGGCGAGTGTTTGGTTTTACCCCAGATGATTGGGCCATTGTTAGAGCCACCAGTGGCAAGAGGACTGTTGATGTACAGCCTACCTCAGAGATTGTGATGTCGTCTACCGTCCAGACAGATGACCCAGCTGTTGCTGAGATGATGGGATGTCGCTTCCAAGGCTTACGAGCTGAGATCGCTGGAGCTTCCAGGCAGAGATGCGACAGGTGATAGCTTGTCTACCCCGAGATGAGAGACAAAGGTGATTCGTCAAATTGATGCGCCAACGCAGGCCCAGTTGAGTTGAAGATTTCCAGTGTGGAGAGTCTTATTCAGATCTAGAGTAGACCGATCCAGAGATGACCGTTGACGTATCGTTTTTCCTGGAAGATTGAGGCATTGTTTAGCATGCGGATGAAGGGTACTCGCATGTCGGCTTGGCAAAGTTAAAAAGTTCGAACGAATGTCAGAAACCCATTTTTCCAAGTTTAAAGTATTCGGAGGAACATGCAAGTAATTCTGTGGGCCCTCTAGAAGAATGAAACTCTAACTCGACATGATGACCATGGAACCACTTTTGAACCTTAGGGTTTGCGGCAGTTTAGCGGTGCTATCAGTGAGGCTTGGGTTTGCCCTTCTACGGCTGGTCGAGAGGTACCATGGTATGTACCATATATTTTTAGACTGTGCTCAGGTGTTAAGCCTTCGGGAAATTTTAGGACTTCGATGACTCGATCGAAAAGTTTGACGTCGTCCGGATATCATGTGATAAGAGATCAGCAAGCTGACCAGCTTCGGATGGAGGACCTCACCCAGATGTGTTGCGAGTTGATCGAGAGCGGACGGGTGTTGAGTATTCCTCCGATGGTTGGGACGAGTTCCCGAGAACGTGTTCGGCCAGATATCTTTTACAGAGTGATGAAGATACCAAGTTTGTAATTTCGAGTCCATGCGAGAAACCCCGGATTAACTGTAGCCGAGGACCATTGCAGTACGCAGATAGCACGACATGACATCGAAGTGGACGATGATACAGACGAGTGGAACGAGAGGTTCGTGCGAGATGATGACGAGCTGTTGTTACTCCCCGTCGAGATGAGAGATCCGATATGTATATAAAGGCGTTGGGATGCGGCCAGTTTCCGAGGAAATGTTGTGTTGAAAACGCAGATGTCCAGAAGACGAGAACATATTATGTAAGAGTACCAGCCTCCGTACAGTTCGGGATAGGCGAGATCGGAAGAGACCTTGAGCAGGATTCCTTCCAGGATACTGCTGCAATAAGATTTGCACCGAGGATTAGACGTGTGACATGTATTCAGAGAGCCAGAGGCCGACGCCAGTGACGTGCTGCTTTACGGGTGGTCGTGATAATTGGCCGAGAGATGACCAGAGAAGTACTAGAGCGGATCGTTTCCGTTAGTACACCGGACCGGGCCGATCATCCGATAGATTGCGAGATTGGCATATCCACAGAGAAGATAAGGACCCAGAGACAGAGGACGCCAGACCATGAGCAAGAGGCAAGCAGATGTTCTTGTTCTGCTAGTTTTAGCCCTCCGACATTTTTTCGATATTGTAGGAGGTGTACCTCAATATCATTTATTGTGATTTGCATTGTGATCCGAGTATCATGCTTATATCGCTTTGATTCGAGTTTTGATGATTGAGTTTCATGATATTGATTTCGTGCACCATGGCTGCACCTACTGGGTATTTACATTTTTGTGCATAGTTATTGCACTTGATATATATTTTATACACCGTTGTGTTGATTTGCGATTTGTGCGTATCTATTACACTTGAGATTCGGTTTGTGCCTTGGCTGCACGTATTTATGATTTCGTGGATTTCATACGGTTGATTTGATTTTGTGCGTGTGGTACGCACTCGATTTGATTTTTGCACTCGGTATAGCTTACATGTGCTTGCATTGCATTGATACGTGTTTTGTGCACGCAGTTGCACGCGTTTACGATTTTATACACCCTGGTACACTCGGTGTTGCTTTTATACGCATTTGAGTTATGGATTTGTATTTCGTGGACTGGATGCACTGTATTCGTATTTCGTGCACTGGATGCACTATATTCGTACTTCATGCACTGGATGCACTGTATTCGTATTTCGTGCACTGGATGCACTGTATTCGTATTTCGTGCACTGGATGCACCGGATTTGCACTTCGTGCATTTTTGCACTAGATTTTCATTTCGTGCAATTGTCGCACCAGATTTATATTTTTGTGCATTTGCTGCACCAGATTCATATTTCGTATATTAGTTGCACTAGATTTGCATTCCTTGCATTTGTTGCACCGGATGGGTATTTGTTCATTTGTCGCACTGGATTTATACTCCGTACCTTGGTTGCACCCGATTTATGTCTTTGAGCATTTGTGTTACCAGATTTGTGTTTTCGTGCGCATTGGCACTTGCCGTTCGTTTTCGTGCATGCTACTGCACTATATGCTTTTACGGACCTGACGTGCTTGGATTGGATTTTTGCGCACATTAGGCGCTTGATTTTGGATTTTTGTGCGCATCGGATGCACTTGAGTGAGATTTTTATTCGTGCATGTTGGATACACTTGATTTTGATTTTTATTCGTGCATGTTAGTTGCACCGGATGCACTCTAGATGCACTTGATATTGTTGTCGTGCATACCCGTTGCACTGGACAGATGCTTTCGTGCACACCCGTTGCACTGAGTTTTGCTTTTGTGCATATTGTGGCATTTGTATTTGTATTTGATTTCCGTGCGCACCAGACACACGTGATTATTGGATACGCTTTTTTAGGCTGATTTTGCTTTTGAGCACTTTGTTTTCATCATTGGCACTGTGTTATGTAGTAGCCAAATAGGACTGATCTGAGAACAGTACCTGAGTATTTTGCATGCATTTAAAAGTTTAGCCAGAGGTTTTCAAAAAGGAGCTATAGCCTCGCTATTTCTTACGTGTCTGTGAGCGACACAAACGTTTACAAAGGAAAACCTTTTGGGATATTTTGAAGCGACGGAACGTATATTTAGCAAAACATATATGGACATATATTATTATTTTACAAATGAGCGTCCATCACTTATGCCGTGAGTTACGCATCACACGGAGATTCAGAAAGGATTTTGCATGTATTTTATTCAAATCTTGGAGTTTTTCAAGGATGCGTACTATATACATATTATAGTATTTGACTACTGTATGTTGGTTTTCAGTATTGGATTTCGAGATCTGTATCTCCATTGTAACTCCGTGGATATGCGTGCAAATCCAATGATTTGCGTGACGCTTTACGGAGTTCGATTTGAGTTTTGTATTCGTTTTCAGGCGCACGTGATGCGCGGTGGTATTTCTGTATCTTCCGTGATTTCGGAACCCCGTTGATCTGAGTTGATTATAGAAATGTTTTAGATTTTGGGGGTTTAAATTTAAATTCGGGGACCGAATTTATTTAAGGCGGGAAGATTGTAACATTTCAGAAAATATAAACTATTATTTTTGGAATTTAATATTAAAATAATATTTTTCCCGAAAACAGCCTGATTTGCGAAATTGGGGTTTTCGAAAAAGGGTATAAATATATACCGATAATTATGAAATAAATAGAAGTTAAAATGATTTATTCATTTAAAAATATATTTAAAGGATTTGGCATTTTTAAAATTAATTATATGCAGTTTGGATAAAAACCCGATTAGTACACTGCTAATCGCAATTAAGCCAAATCCGTGTTTTTACAGTTTTCCATGGCTAGTGCACCATGTCATGTTACATTTGATTTCATGTTGTTGCATTTGTATTGTTTTATGGGTATTTTTTGATTTGGTTTTGAAATTTAAAAGAGAAAAGAAAAAGTAATGAAAAGGGTTAAAAATGTAAATGATTGGAGAGAGAGAGAGAGTGTGAGAATAAGTGAGAGAGAGGGTGGGCTGCTGCTGCCATAACTTTCTCCCCCATAATTTTCATCTCCTTCTTCATCCCTTCAAGCTCACTTCCCTCCACTTCTACCCCTAGATCCATCTCCAAATAATCCCCAAAACCTTATACTCCATTCACAAAAATTAATCCCCATCTCTTCCTCTACACATTGGACCAAGCAAAGTGAGATTTTGATAACATTGAGCAGCTAGGGTTTTCTTCAGTGGCCTATATGAGGTATAATCCCTTCGCTTTAGTTTATTTTCAAGTTTTCCTAGCATTCTAGTTTAGATTGGAAATTGTTTACGAATGGGTTTGTGAACTTTGAAATTCTAGAGAAGGGTTTGGGAAATTGATGATGTATAGGGGCTGTACAAGACCTTAGGGATTGAATTCAGGGGCTGGGATATAGTATAGAAACCAAAATATGGTTTTAGGAATTGATCCATGTCGGTTTTGTGAGGGTTAGCATGCCTACAGGGAATCTGGGATGACCCGGGGGATTTCTAAGACAACCAAACAATACCAGGGACCAAATTAAGGCACTAGGAGACCACCCTGACTAGACGAAGCCTAATGGATCCTAGGAGGCCGAGCTCGCCGGAATCTGGGGCCATGTCGCCGGCCACATGGGTTGGGTTGGGTTCTAGGTTGGTCCAGCAACTCATACACTCCATGTACAGCACCCTATACCTGTTTGTTTAACTCCTTTTGTCCTGAGTCAAAATCTCGGAGCACTTTGGTGTGATTTTGGCTATGTTTTCCGTATTTTGAAATGTTTGGTTTTGCTATTTGGATTTGTATTTGGTTGTTGGATGTTTGTACATCAACAACAAGGGTTGTTTGATTGTTTTTGCACGCGTAGGCAATAGATTCTAACCTATGAGCGCGACGTGTGCCGTATCGGTTTTCCGAATTCGATTTTAATAGCGATTGCGATTGTGTATTTTTGTAGGTACCTTCGTGTGGATTCCGAGGTGACGGAGTATGGCGTCATCGACTTCGGCAAGTAAGAATCAAGGTGAGTAGATCTATATCTACGGGGGAAGTCGGGTGGATGGCGTATAGCACCCCGCACACTTTGATAAAAACCGATTTATATATAGATTATGGCTAATGAAACCTTTAATAGAAAACTATAGATAGAGTAAAAAGGTAGTTAGAGAACCATATTAGAAACTAAGGATAGTTAGAAGTGATATGATACGACTAGTATGTGATGACGAGATTTGAGGATGATATTTGATGATATTGCCATTTAGGGTACTATAAGACTAGATAGTCGACATAGATGTGTCATCCGAACCATACCTATTTCCAAACTGAAGAATCGTATGCATCTTTTAAACAGATACCTTAAGGGATGTTACGGATTTTCAAATGATATCTTTTCTTTAAAAACACCATAGCCCCTACTTTCAAAACTACGATTTGCATCTTTCAAAAACTGTTTGTATGGTTCGGGTGTGTATGTTAGATTAGATACGTATGCTTATAGTAAAGGTAGAATGTATTTGTAAAATTGACTTGATGTGGGATATAAATGCGATGAAAAGAATATATGACGTGATATGATGATTTGATAATATGTTGGTATACAGATGCGAGTCGATTGAGATGATTGATACCTTGTCGGTCCCCTGATATGAGATTGTTATGGATGTGACCTGGGACATAGGTATATAGATATATTTATATATGTTGTGAATCGTGAGTGATAGACGTACGAGAAGTTAGGTACGTACCCCTCATTGTCGCAAAGGTTGATAGGATCCCTGATAGCTTAATGCCGCCGTACGATGATTTTCCGTACGCGATGAGTTTGAATTGAGGTTTGATCCATACCCTTGACTAGAGGATGCCGTACGATGAATTATACCGTACGTGATGTTGTGTGGCTAGATGCCGATTGATAGATTCACCGACTCGGTCATGTTAGATACGTATACCTGTCAGCATTTGCATATGATTTACCTTATGCTGCATTCATATTATTCTCATTGCATTGCTTATACCTGTGCTAGTACACCTGCACCATTATCGATGATGCGTATGTTACACTTACACAGATTTGCCGGCTCACACACTTCATCATCGATAATTACCATGTCACTACACAGTTGGATTGCTGCATCCTGATATGACTCTTTGCATAAAATACTTGCGTACATATATATTGTACATCCATACTTGCGTATATACCACTTGTACATCCATATTGGTGCATATACATATTGTACACCCATACTTGCGTACATACATATTTTACACCCATACTTGCGGACATACACATTTGTACGTCCATACTTGTGTACATACACATATGCACCTATATACGACATTGCATTCGATTTTGGAGATTTGGGAACCGCATGATATATTTTAAAACTGGATTCATGTAAAAGAGCGGTTTTCCCTCGATATGTGCATATTACTGTTCCATTTTGCATGATATACGGATATGCTTACATTTCTGTTATATATCGCATACATCATGCTTTATGATTACACGCATTGAGATATGTTGTTTTCATGAGATTTCTGGATTTGAGAACCGTGGCTATTTCAAAAGAAAGCATGTACTAATTATAAAACCCGGTTTCTCTTGATATGATATTTCAGTGCGTCTACCATACGTTTTCTCGGTTCTGAGACGTATGACATGTGAAACCCTATTTGAGGAGCTGGATGGGGCCGATTGCGGGTACATGGTGGACCTGGTATGGTACCCAGGGATGAGAACGGATTGCTGTGTAATAGACGGTGATCCTGGAAGAGGAACTACTACATACCAGTGATAGTATTTGGGCATGGCGGATATCCAGAGGATACCGACCGGAGTCGAGAGATGATATGTGCCGATCCGGACTGACGGAGCACATGGGCCGATCCGAACTGACGAAGCCCGGGATATGAGGATTTATGTGTCGATGTTGGACACGGGTTTCATTATGTTTTTGAGTATCGATGCTGGATACCCAGGTTCCATGATTTTGATGTGTCGCGAGGGACACACGTTGATTTATATCCTCATACTTCCATGCATATGCTTTTATGATATTTACATACATGATGTTGTTGTGTCATCGGTTGACACGTGGACGGAATCTACTTGCATACATACATTGATGATATGGTTGGACGAGATCCACATGCATACATACATTGATTATATTGTTGGATGATATCCACATGCGGATAGACATTGATATTTGTGTTGGCACATATACCGATACGGTCACCCTAGATATCATAGTATTACCTTTATGATATAGTTGACCTAGGAGTCGTTGTTCATTCGATTTCTACTTGTAGATGTTTTTCTATTCACGAGTTGGCAAAGCACCCCCGTTGTGCCACAGTTCTTGCAGGTTGACCGCACGGATCAGTAGCGGCTTCGCTGGCACACAGTTGCATTTGGGTGTTTTGTTTTGGTAGGTGGGACATTTGTATCTTACCCCCTCTTGTATTTACTATTTCATATTGTATCTAGTCAACTCTATCAGTCAAAACTAGTAATTGTATAAGTAATGAGACTTAGCAAGACTTGTAGTTGCGAGACTTGAGCGATGGGTTTATGTTTGCTTTAGGGGATTTATGTCTTGCTTTTCCTTATCTTTTGTGGTGATCTTCGTCGTTGGGCGTCGTATACTTATTTATACTATCTTGCGTGGTTGTGATCCGCAGATTGGCGAAGAGCTAGCTCCCGCTTGGGGATGCCTTTATTTTATCATGTATTGTGGTTTTGGATCAAAAAATACAAAGGAAGTGCTGCCTAAATTTTTAAAAGACGAAACATGTTTTCAAACTAGAAAAATTTCACTTGCATTATTTATGTCCCTTTTTTCCATGCATTTGAGAAAACTTGATTTCATTATACCTTTATTTCAAAACTTCACCTCTTTTCTTTTCTTAAAAAGGTTTAGATTTCTGGGTTTCAGCTTACTTGAATTCCGTTACGCCTTTAGACGTTGCGTGATTCAAGTGCTGGTCTTGTGCTAATATTTCGGATCGTGACAACTCTGGTGTATCGATGCCCTGTCTCGATACTCCCACGACTAGGAACATTTGAAGGATGTACTTACCGACTATCTCTGCCCCACTAGTATGATCTGCATCATAGTCCTGGTAGTCAAGTACTCATCCTAAGTGCTTTATCAACATGTAATAGAGAGACAATAAGTGTACACGTTAAGATAAAGAGGAACCAGATAGCATACTATCATGTCGAGCAAGAAAGTCCTCTCTATATATGTCCAAGCATCCACTACAATGTACATCTCATGTACAGTAATGGCCTCTAGGGCATACATATAACTACAATCTCCCACTTGCACTAAGGCCATTTGTTGTAGTATCTCATACTCAACGTCTTATAGAAGTCTCTCTAGGGAAAGGCCTTTGTGAGTGGATCCACCGTGTTATCCATCGCATCAACTCTCCTCACCTCGATCCCCTAGTTTTCAACCATCTCTCTAATCAGGTGATACTGTCCTCAGAATATGTCTAGATCACTGATGGGACCTGCGTTTCTAAGCCAAAGCCATAACTCCATTGTTGTCACAATAACAATTATTGGACGCTCAATGGTAAGAACCATGTTCATCTTATGAACAAGAAATATCCAGACAACCTCTTTGGTAGCATCGTTGGTAGCGATGTATTCAGCCTTTATCGTCTAGTTTGCCACGGTATATAGCTTGTAACTCTTCTAACATACCGTCTCTCCACTGAGGGTAAAGACAATTCCTGTGACTGACTTTCAGTCGTCCTTATCACTCTGGAAGCTCGAACCAAGAACTTTCTTTTAGTACTTCTCAAGTACTTAAGAATGTCCTCCATAGCTGTCTAGTGATTCTCCCAAGATCCGATTGATTCCTGATCACTATACCTAGTGAGTGATCTACATCCGGTATGGTACATAACATCGCATACATGATAAAGTATACTGCCGAAGCATATGATATCCCTTGCATGCGAGCTCTCTCCAAATCAGTCTTGGAAGACATCTTTTTGGAGAGAGTGATTTCTGAGTAAGTGGACGAACCACCATGCTTAGAATCTTCCATACTAAACCCCTTTAGTATGGTGTTAATGTACCTAGATTTGTGACACTCCCAACATCTACTTAGATCTATCACCATAGATCCTTATCCACAAGATGTAGTAGGTATCATCCAGATCTTCCATTGAGAATCCTCGTGATAAGAGGAGCTTGACCGAGTGTAGCATAGGAAACCATTTCCTATCAAGAGTATGTCATCTACGTACAATACGTGTAAGACAACCTCACTCTCTACAACCTTCTTGTATATACAAGGTTCATCTACCATTTTGATGAAGTCAAACTCTTTGACTGGCACATCAAAATAGATGTTCCAACTCCGCGATGCTTTCTTTAATCCTGATGGACTTTGAAAGTCTCAACTTTTCCATTTACACCAAGAATCTTCTCAAGATATATTTGCTCCCAATGAGTTTTACCCCTTTCAGGTGCAACATTCAAAGTCATATTTTGTTGGTGTACATGGATTCCATCTTTGATCGCATAGCATCCAACCATTTCACAAAGTCTCCACTTGTTATGGCCTGTATGAACCTAGTTGGGCCATCATCTACCATGATGCAATCCTCACTCCCACTGTCACCGAGAAGACCGTAGTATCTCTCAAGTGGATGAGGAACCCTACCAGATTCGTGGAGAGGTTGAGATTCGTTGGAGACTATTGAACCTTTTGGTTTCACCAAATCATGAGCTGTTAGTTTGTCTAGCTGGAACTCCTTCCAGTTCTACCTCATGATCACTAATTTCTTCACAAGAAATTCCTTTTCTAAAAAGGTGTCATGCTGAGAAACAAAACACCTTTTGCTCCTCAGTGTGGTAGAAGATATTCTCTTGCGAATGTTCGGGATGTCCAACAAACTTATACAGAACTGACCTTGCCTCGAGTTTTTTTGGATTTTTCTTTTCAACATAGGCTGAACAACCCCATATCTTAACTCGTTTAAGACATGGTCACTTCCCATTCCATATCTCATATGTAGTGGTAGGCAGTTATTTGGATGGAACCCCATTCAATAGGTATGCAGCTTCTCAAGTGCATAACTCCAAAAGGAAACAGGCAACTCACCAATACTCATCATAGAGCGCACCATATCTCATAGGGTGCGATGCCTCCGCCCCGATACACCGTTATGCTGTGGTGTATACGAAGGAGTAAGCTGAGAGAGAATCTCATTCTCCTTTTTAGAAAGCTCCAGGAACTCCATGCGCAAGCATTCGCCTCCTCGATCACATCGAAGGACTTAATACTTCTACCCGTCTGGTTCTCAACTTCATGCTTATATTCCTCGAATTTCTCAAAAGTTTCAGACTCGTGTTTCAACAGGAACACATGTCCGAATCTTGAGAGATCGTCGATGAATGTAATGAAGTGCAAAGAACCAACCCTGGCATTTGTAGACATATGGCCGTATACATCATCATGTATCCGTCCCAATAGTTCAGTAACTCTATCTCCGTTTCTAGTAAACGGAGTATTGGTCACTTTACCTTTGCGACAAGACTGGCAAGTATCATAAGATGAAAATTCGAACAGATTCTCATATTCATCCTTATGTAACTTAGCTGGTCATGTCGCATTGATATAACCTAGTCTACAATGCCACAAGAAGGATTCGTTCATTTCTGAACTACTCCTCTTGAGTGTGTTCTATATACTTTGAACTGTAGTTTGATTTAGAACGTATATGCCATTACATAACGTGCCTGATCCAATCAACTCTTGATTCAGGAAAATGTTCACAACATTATCCTCCAATGCAAAATTATATCCTTCTTTAACTTAATAAAGAATCTGATATAATGTTGTATATCAGGTTCGGTATGTAATAACATTCGTTCAGAATCAATGTATTTACCATTTGGTAATACAAGGTGATATTTGCCAACTGGTTTGGCTGCAACAATTGCACCATTCTCTAACACTTAGAGATATATCTCCCAATCCTAGTTCTCTACCTTTCTGTAGCCCATATAACAGATACATATGTGGGATCCTAATCCGGTATCTCATACCTAGGACGTAGAGGATACTGAGAAACAGTTCTTGGTAATGAATACACCCGAAGAATATACATCAACATGTTCATTCCTCGTTTGGGTTGCATAGGAATCCGGATATTCCCCTATATCCTGCTCGGACTTATAACAATTATAAGATAAAGCGGAACCAACGTTCCCCAGCTCAGTATAATAAGCAGGTTCGGTCAATGCATCTATATTATTATCTTGATTAAGGCGTGACATGGTCGCTACCAGGAGAGAGAGAAGAAAACACTATGCATATGCTCTTGCAAGATCAGATTGGTTATTATTTTATCTAATCAGGATGGCCTCCACTGTTTTTATCAAATCTTTCTTCAAACCCTAAAAAGTAAGACTAGCCGGGATTAATTATACCTTACAAGTTCGCCAATCTATCGGCCAAGCCAGTATCGGTACTTTGAGGGAGGTTCCTCGTGCTTTCGTACGGACCTAATTAAAATAATCCTCGTTTTCCCAGGGGCGTAACCCCGTTAACACCTTTCTAGACACCTACTTGATCGGCTAACTGTAATGTGTAAAACACTCCCAGGAGTAACTCTTACTCGCCGTGGGTATCGGGATCCAACTATCTCATAGAAGGTATGCAATCTCATTGCAAATTTCAACACTTGAAATTCCCGATAATATTTTACCCTTAGCTTCCTATGACCTTGACGAAGGCCAACAAACCATAGGCCACTAGTCAAGTTCAACCCGTACATTTCATGATTGAATTAAACCCACCCGCACGACCCTTGACGAAGGCCAACAAAGTCGC
Organism: Agapanthus africanus; assembly: GCA_030015575.1. Lineage (NCBI taxonomy): Eukaryota > Viridiplantae > Streptophyta > Magnoliopsida > Asparagales > Amaryllidaceae > Agapanthus > Agapanthus africanus. The sequence goes on from CM057343.1 coordinate 343,572,959, forward strand.
ACGACTACCCTAATCCAATCGCATCTCATGCTTTAGCAGATAAGCACTAGTTAGCTACCGCACACTATGCCTTGACGAAGGCCAACAAACATAGCACGAATACTAAGTAGCACTCATCTGAAATGACGGAGGGCTACGGCAGGTTTTTAAGAAAACCTTATGCGTAATGAACTTGATCTCGTTGTAGAATCGAGTGAATTTTAAAAGGAGTGTTTTGAGGCTTTTACTAGTTTAGCTAAAGAGGTCACTCCCGGTGAAGAGATCTCGGCTCTTTCCTTATCAAATAAGGTGCATGATATTTCATAAATACCACTATGCAAAGCAAAAACTATAGAAACAATCAAAAGACAAACCGAGTGGGTTGTAGCATCTGCCAGTTTCGCTAAAGAGGTCACTACCGGTGATGGGATCTTGGCTCTTTCCTTATCGAATAAGGTGCAGGATATTCTACAAGGAATACCGCTATGCAAAGCAAGAACTAGAGCTACCAGTTTTTAAAACAATATTCTGCAACATCTTTAGGTTTCATTTATTTCATTAATCTCATTAATGAAGTCCCATCAAATTATGCTTCCTAAGCATCACAGAAGAAACGAAAGCATCAATATTTACTATATATCATCATATATATAATATAAGCATTCGTCTTAACATATAAAGTGATCACATCACAGAATATCAGCAGCAGAAGAACACATATGAAATATTGGATATACTAGGAATTCCGTGTTTTAAATTAAGCCAGTAAAAAACACGGATTCCATAGTCGTGATGAATAGCCAAACCCACATCCCTAGACCCCTACGAGAGCGGCAAGCAACCCTACCAATTCTAGAGTTAGGAGACCCGGTCTCGACTCCTCGAGATGGTCTCCCACTGGACCCTAGAACCCGGTTACTTGTGCTCTCCTCCTTGGGTCTATCCTAATGCGGAAAAGTAAATAATATACATCAAATGGTGATATCATCCTCAACCCAGAAGTGCCTCAATAAAAGAATATTACATACAAGCTTTTACATGAATGAAAATGAAAAACTCTCATCTCACATAAAAAAACCCCGGCTATTCAAAACACGACGATCCAATATAACATATCACAACAACACATAACATCACATGTCATCAACGTAAGTAAATATGCGTATCTCAATTGTCGTTGACATATAGCAATGAAACCGGCGATACACCACATATTACACTTACGGTCGCAGAAAAAAAGTGAAAAACTACAACAATTGGAATCCGCAACCACCTTAGACATCATAAACCCAATGTATCATATACTTTGGATTTCATGCCCAACCAAATGAATTCCTTAGACATCACATGCCTAACAATTATAAACCCCGCATTTTAGTCTCGATATTGGAAACACTTTTCAATAACCTGTCGGGTAATTCAATAAGATTTCCGATAACCTGATCGAATGCTTGTCGGAAACTTTAGTAGACGGCCACACCCCCGATGCCGTCGACGAAGTGCAATAAGGCGGAACACCGCGGCCGCAAGCACCCGAATGGATTCTTTTGGCGACGGGGTTCTCCTATAGTCACTTGATCGAGGCTATGGGGCATGGCTTTCTAGTAAGGTTACCCGGCGAGTATCCGCGTATGCTACGTGATTGCGACGGACTTTTAATCCACATCAAAATTCCGTGGCAACCGATCAAATAAGACTAAACTGCTAGATTTATAAAATTCAAACTAGTTATCTCATAACTAATTATGTGGATTCCAAATATTATATCACAATCACAGATAGCTAGACGATGTTAAACTTTTCGATCGAATAAACAAACACCCAAAATTTCCTATAAAGCTCAACACTTGAGCGAAGTCTAAGAAATACCCAGAACATGCCACAACACCTATGAACCATCCGTAGAAGGGCCGACCCATGCCTCACTCATGTCGCCACGAAATTGCCGCAAATCCTAGGGTGTGACCGCGGTTCCGCGATCCAAAAAGTCGAGTTTGGGTATCGTTCTTCTAGAGGGTCCACAGAATCGCTTGCATGATTTTTTGAAGATTTCTTGGAAAAAATCCAACTCTTGGAAAATTTCCAGCGAGGGAAAAATTGGGTTATTGATATCCGTTTGAACTTTTTAACGTCACCTAAATAACCCGAAAATATGTTAGAATTATGACTACGAAACACTCCGAATTGTCTTTACAGAAAGTTAACATCTCATGCAATTTCAGAAAAAACAAGCAACACCTGAAACACCAAAACCCAGAGACTGGAACACCACAGAAATTTGAAGCTAAAATGCCCCAGAAGAACCGGTGAGCTTGGATATTGTGGCCTTGTGGTCGGCCATAATCAGGTGGTCTTGCTTCAAATTTGTATGGTGTTCATGTTATATCACATAGAACATTCTGCGGTTGCTTAAAAAAATTTTAGAGGCCATTTAAAAATCGATAGAAACTAGGTTTTAGCGTTGCAAGTTTCGGAGTAGTTTCGGTTTCGTAATCTAACAAACATCGTCTAATTCTCTAGCTTGGCACTGATACCACTGCAGGGTTACCTAGCACGACAGCAAGGTTTCACGAGGCATCGTCCATGCCAATTTAAAAATTTGCCGTACTAAAGTGTTGGGTTAACCTAGCACCTCATCAAGGGTTTAGAAGCATCACATATGCCAAAATCAAATTTTTAAGGTGCTAAGTGAACTTGCAAAGAATCATAACTAGAAATTTAGGGTTTCATTTCAACTAAGCATTACATGCAAATGAAAAACTATTACTAAGGGTAGAGATTACAACCTTTGTAGACCTTCCTTGGTGACTCCTTGGCACTTTGAGAGTTTGGAACGGATCGATGGAAGCCTTCCTTGTCCATGAAGATCCACCCGAAGTCCCTTTGCCCAAAGCTCCTTGCTTTACTTGATATGTGAATGAAGTAGAGCAAACACCCTACACAAATGGGCTAGATGTGTGTAGTATGATAATATGGTTTGTATTCTATAATCAAAACCCTTTCTTTTTATCAACTTCACTCAAAGAAATTTTCAAGAGAGGAAGAAGAAGATGGAGGCTAAGCTTGAGCTCATAAGAAAATGATATGAGTGAATTATTGAAATGAGAAAAGAATAATCCATATTAATCCTTCTCACTTCAACCATGGTTAGTAATTATCTAGATCTTTATCAAATGAGTTAAAAAAGGCAAAAGGAAAATTAACTCAAGGTTAAAAAGTGGTTGAAGCATGGTTAAAGATGATAAACATTAACCATGTGTGAATTATCCTTTCCTTTATTCAAAATGATAAATAAATAGATAATTACTACAATATGAGTCTTGCATTACCACCAAATATGTATCAACAACCATGATACAATGTATGTATGTATGTGCCCATGCACATCATCATGTGCATAAATGCATGCATACAAAAAACTAGAAAAAGGGTTTAATAAAAGAATTAATCTAAAAGTCATTTGTTAAATCAACACATGATTTTGCAAACTGGTCATATCACATACGACCCGACCAAAAGAAAATTCCCGATTAATATACGGTATCACATATCCGTATTTAATCGGGTCCCCGTGCATATCTCATATGCACACCACATCTTTTCGCCTGAGCCAGGAAACTTCATTGTGGGACTCTAAGAATCGTCAATATGCCGGCAGTAGGTAATGATCATATCAAATACCTACAAGCTGCAAGCGGTCAGCTAAACGTAACGGCCACCCGTGTATTGATCGATCAGAAGAAAACCGGCGAAGCTGTCAAAACTCCCGTCGAGCCAACTGGCAACACTTACCGTACAGTCCGGTCTCCTCGTCATATATGTTGCATATTGAGTCTAGGGATGGAATCGTCGACCCCAATAACTCAATAAGTCATGCTGGTGTATGGCTCATAACAGATCGAGAAACTACTGATAACGCTTATCAATAAATCTCAGCAGCCCTGGCCAGGGACTTCCTGTTATAGCCAATCAAGCATATCACAACATCAACTCCCAATACCGGGAGAGACGAAACCCCTCCTATCGCTCATCGCCTCCATGTGCCTCGAGACTGTACCCAAAGTCCACCTGTTTGCACGACTCAGTAGAGCCGTGGTAGGGTGGATATCAAAGTACAGTGGGAGGACACACAAGACTCTATAATGATCTTGGGTCTACAGACTAACCTGTACCAGTGTCACCTGAGAACTGCTATCCAACGATAGATATAATACCACATAGGAGTTCTCTGTGAGTCCGTTCAGTGTACCCAGTCTCCACTGAGCACCCGCATACAATCTTTGGTGTCACCTCACCAGATGGATATGGGATCATCCATCGCCCATCATATGGGACAAGAATAGTATACGCTAGTCTACTCTGGAATATCGATGCCCCGTCTCGATACACCCACGACTAGGAACAGTTCAAGGATATGCTTATAAACTACACATGCCCCACTAGTATGATCCGCATCATAGTCATAGGCAAGCAAATATCCTAAGGGCTTTATCAACATGTGCAAATGAATAAAAGCATGATCAAATCAATATGTCAAGATAAAGTAAACCAGATAGCATACTATCATGTTGAGCGAGAAAGTCATCTCAATCCATATATACATGTCCAAGCATCCACTATACATATAATGGACTCTAGGGCATACATATATCTAACAATCTTCCACTTACACTAAAACCAGTTATTGACGTATCTCATACCTAACATCTCAAAAAGTCGCTCATGCTGCGGCTGTGGAAGGGCCTTGGTGAGTGGATCCGCTGTGTTATCCTTTGTATCTACTCTCCGAATCTCGATCTCCTGGCGATCTACTATCTCCCGGATCAAATGATATCGCCTCAGGATGTGTCTGGGTTTCTGATGGGACCTTGGTTCTTTGGCTAACGCCATAGCTCCATTATTATCACAATACAAGGGTATTGGATCAACAATGGTTGGAACTACTCCTAGTTCCGCGATGAACTTCCTCATCCAGACGGCTTCCTTGGCAGCATCATTTGCAGCAATATACTCAGCTTCCATCATAGAGTCTGCAACGGTATCCTGTTTGGAACTCTTCCAACTAACCGCCCCTCCGTTGAGGGTAAATACAACCCCTGAGATAGATTTGCTGTCATCCTTATCACTTTGGAAGCTGGAATCGGTAAAGGCCTCCATCTGGAGATCCCCATTACCATACACCAAGAACAATTCTTTAGTCCTTCGCAAGTATTTAAGAATGTTCTTCACTGCTATCCAATGTTTCTTCCCTGGGTTGGATTGATACCTGCTTACTACAGCTAGTGCATAAGCTACATCAGGGCGAGTACATAATATCGCATACATTATAGATCCTACAGCTGAAGCGTAGGGTATAACGCTCATGCAAGCTCTCTCTTCATCAGTCTTCGGACAGAAGTTCTTGGAGAGAGTGATTCCATGACAAGTAGGTAAGGCACCACTCTTAGAATCTTCCATACTAAACCTTTTTAGGATGGTGTCTATGTACTTTGATTGGGACAATCCCAATAACCTCTTGGATCTATCTCTATAGATCCTTATGCCCAAAATGCATGAGGCATCACCCAGGTCCTTCATAGAGAACCTTTGTGATAAGAATAGTTTGACCGATTGTAGTATAAGAATATCATTTTCTATCAGGAGAATGTCATCTACGTACAATATGAGAAATGTGACAGTACTCCCTACAATCTTCTTATAAATGCATGGTTCATCTATATTTTTTATAAAATCAAACTCTTTGATTGTATCATCAAAGCAGATGTTCCAGCTCCGTGAGGCCTGCTTTAATCCATAAATGGATTTAAACAATCTACATGCTTTCCCGCTGCTCCCACTATCAATGAAGCCCTCTGGCTGATCCATAAAAACGCATTCTTCTAAATCACCATTTAGAAATGCAGTTTTAACGTCCATCTGCCAGATTTCATAATCATAGTGAGAAGCAATAGCAAGCAGGATCCTAATGGATTTAAGCATTGCTACTGGAGAGAAAGTTTCATCATAGTCCAATCCTGGTCGTTGACGAAAACCTTTCGCTACTAGCCTTGCTTTAAAGGTCTCTACCTGTCCATCTATACCAATCTTTCTTTTAAAGATCCATTTGCACCCAACGGGTTTTATCCTAGGAGGCGCAACGTCCAAAGTCCATACTTTGTTGGTATACATGGACTCCATTTCGGATCTCATGGCTTCCAGCCACTTCACTGAGTCACCACTCATGATAGCTTGCTGAAAACTAGTAGGGTCATCATCATCCATGATGCAATCTTCTCTATCACCATCAATGAGAAACCCATAGTATCTCTCTGGTAGGCGAGAAGTTCTACCAGATCTCCGGAGCGGCTGAGGTTCTTGAAGTTCTACCGAAACATCAGTTTCAACCAATTCGTCCTGAATAATTTGTGTCTCTAAAACCTCTTCTAGTTCTACCGCATTACCATCAGTACTGTCTATAAAGATTTCATTTTCCAAAAATGTGGCATGCTGAGCAACAAACACCTTTTGTTCCTCCTTGTGGTAGAATAGATATCCATATGAATGTTTTGGATACCCCATAAATTTACACATGACCGATCGTGTCTCGAGTTTGTCTAGATTCTGCTTTTTAACAAAAGCCGGACAACCCCAAATCCTAACTCTTTTAAGAGATGGTCTCTTTCCACTCCATATCTCATATGGAGTGGTAGACACGGTCTTGGTTGGAACCCTGTTCAATAGATACATTGCTGTCTCTAATGCATGCCCCCAAAAGGAAAGCGGTAACTCGGCATCACACATCATGGATCGTACCATATCTAATAGGGTACAATTCCTCTATTCTGACACACCATTGTGCTGTGGTGTGTATGTAGGGTTCCTAGGCACTCTCAAGAGGTCTCACAAGGCATCAACCATGCCAATTTCAAATTTTAACGGTGCCGAGAAACCCTAATACGGATCGTTGGCTAGAATTCTAGGCGAAAGAAGCAACTAGTAAACTACTTTACTAAAGGAACGGAAATACAACCTTTGTAGATCCGGTCCTCCACCTCCACGGCTCCGTGATGAAGTCCTCTCCGCTGTCCAAATCAAAATCCGGGCTCTAGCGTCGGCTTCATCGGAGAAGAAGCGGGCTAGGTCATCGACGACGTGCCGAAGATGATCTACGTCGAGGCATCGCTAGATCAAGCTCCAACTTCACCAAGTCAAGAAAACATGTGAAGGAAACACACTCTACTACTTGGCAAGAGGTAGAGGATGAAGAAATAGGAAGTGGGTTCACTTTAGAATTGGATTTCTCACTCACTTTCATCAAACACCATTGATGAAGTCAAGGTTTCTTCTTTGAAGAAGATGAAGAAGAAGAAGATAATATTATGATATCATTATTAGAATAGAAAAGAAAAATCCATTCTTATCATAATATTAACCATGGTAATGTGTAGAGAATTGACTAAGGTTAAATGAATGGTTAGGGTTAATGAGATGAAGACAAAAGGGTTTCTTTGGTCAAAGCTTCATGAAGCTTCAACAAGCTTCATGAAAGAAAGAAACCTTTTTTTTTCCTTTTCTCTTATCTTTAATCCAAAAACAAATAAATAAATGAATGAATAATCAAATAAAAACCCTAACCATTTATTTAAACAAGGTTTAATTCTTTACACAAACCCTAGCAAACATGTATCATCAAACATGATACAATCAAGTGCACGAAAATATATCGAATATACAATGTGCACATCCGAGCGAGAAAATCCATTTAAAGTGAACCAATATTAGTTAATGCAAAGTAATATATCAAATATATAATTATACATTAAATCATTAAATCAACACTTGATTTAACGATCCGGTTATATCGCATATAACCGACTAATATCCAATGTATCGATTTATCGAATCAATCCTTGATTCGATAACTAGGTTATATCGCATACAACCATTCGACACATTCATCGCGAGAATAGAATACGGTATCACATACACGCATTATTCTCGGTCCCGCACATATCTCATATGCGCTCCTATTTCGTTTCGCTTGAGCCAGGAAACCTCTGTGTAGGACTCTAAAGACTCGTCAATACGCCGGCAGCAGATGATGATCATATCAAACACCCACAAGCCGCAAGCGGTCTGCTAAACGTAACGGCCACCCGGGTATTGAGCGATCTGAAGATCGACGAGCAAGCCCGCTCACACTCCAGTGAATCCAACCAGTAACACTACCGTACAGTCCGGTCTGATCGTCTGATATGTCGCATATCTCGCCTAGGGGTGGTAAACGTCAGACCCCAATAGCTCGATAAGTCGTGTCGATATGAGGTCTATAACAATTCGAGAAACTACTGGTAACACTTACCAGTAAATCTCAGCAACCCTGGCCAGGGATTTCCTGTTATAGCCAATCGAACACAGCGCAACATCAACTCCCTATACCGGGAGAGACGAATCCCCTCCCATCGCTCATTGCCTCCATGTGACTCAGGACTGTACCCAAAAACCACCGTTTTGCACGCCCTCTTGGACGTGGTAAGATGGAAATCAAAGCACAGTGGGAACCACACAAGACTCTATGACGATCTCGGGTCAACAGACTACTCTGTACCAGTGTCACCAGAGAACTGCCATCTGACGTGAGGTATAATACCATCTGGGAGTTTTCGGCGAGTCCGTCCAGTGTACCCAGTCTCTACTGAGCACCCGTATATCATCTCTGATGTCAAACACCAATGGATATGGGATCATCCATCGCCCATCTGTATGAGTCGAGAAGGTAAACGCTAGTCTACTCTGGTATATCGATGCTCCGTCTCGATACACCATCGACTAGGGACTTTGAAGGATGTACTTATGGACTACCATGTCCCTACTAGTATGATCCGCATCATAGTCCAGGTAGTCAAGCACACATCCTAAGGGCTTTACCAACATGTAACAGAGAGACAATCAGTATACACGTTAAGGTAAAGTTCAACCAGATAGCATACTATCATGTCGAGCAAGAAAGTCCTCCCTATATATGTCCCAGCATCCACTACAATATACATCCTATGTACAGTAATGGCCTCTAGGGCATACATATAACTAACAGTGTAAGGAGGAGTGAGCTGAGAGAGAATCCCATTCTCTTTTAAGAAGTCTAAAAACTCTGTACTTAAATATTCATCACCTCGATCTGATCGAAGTTTCTTGATGCTCAAGCCTGTTTGTTTTTCTACTTCAAGTTTATACTCCTTGAATTTCTCGAAAGCTTCGGATTTATGCTTTATCAAAAACACGTGTCCGAATCTTGAGAAATCATCAGTAAAAGTAATGAAGTATGAAAAACCACCTTTAGCATGTGTAGACATTGGTCCGCATACATCACTATGTATGAGGCTTAAGAGTTCCACAGCTCTTTCTACGTGTCCAGTAAACGGAGTTTTGGTCATTTTACCTTTGATACAAGACTGACAAGTTGCATAAGATTTATATTCAAAAGAATTTAAATATCCATCTTTATGTAGTTTGTTTAGTCATGTTTCATTAATATGACCAAGTCTACAATACCAAAGAAAAGCTTCATTTATATCTGAAAACTTTCTTTTATTAGTATGTTGTATATTGAAAACTGTGTGTTGGTTCAGGACGTAAATACCGTTATTTAATGTACCATACCTAATCAACTCTTGATTCAAGTTAATGTTCATAACATTATTTTGCAATACAAAATGATATCCTTCATTGTCTAACAAAGAAACGGATATTATATTACATAGCATACTGGGTACAAAATAACACGGGTTCAAAACCAAAATACAACCCGAAGGCAACCCAAGATGATACTCTCCCACGGATACAGCATGTACATTGGAACCATTTCCAACCCGCAGAGTATGGTCACCAGTCTTCAAAACTCTACTATTTCTCAATCCCTGCATACAATTGCAGATGTGAGAACCAGAACCGGTATCTAATACCCAAGATGCAGAGTTTAGAGAAAAGCAGTTTTCAGTTACAAACACACCTGAAGTGGAAGCATCAGCATACTTCTTCTTCTTGAGATCAGCAAGATACACAGCACAGTTGCGTTTCCAATGTCCTGACTTGTAGCAGTAAAAACATTCTCCTTTCCCACTTCCCACAGCCTCGGATTTGTCTTTCCCCATTCCCTTTTTAACTCCACCTTTCTGTTTGATGGACTTCTTCTTTTTCTTTCCCTTGGCTTTGGCTTTTGGGAATGAAGAGGAAGATGGCCCAGCAAGCAGAGCGGGAGTCCTCATTGTTTTCAACGTGCTCTCTGCACTTCTCAACATATTAAGAAGTTCAGGTATTGATTTCTCCAAATCATTCATATTGAAGTTCACTATGAACGGAGCAAAGGCAAGGGGGAGAGACTGTAGAACAATATCTGTATACTGCTCATTGTCCATGGTCCATCCCAGTTCCTCCAGTTCTTCTATAAGACCAATCATCTTTAAAACATGGTCTCCTACTGATATACCATGGGCCATTCGTATCTGAAACAGCTTTCGAGATGCCTCGTATCTCAAAGTATGAGATTGCTCTTCATACAAGTCCTTTGTGTGAAGAAAGATGGATTGTACATCCATATTCTTGTGTTGCTTCTGATGGATATTGTCCATAGAAGCAAGCGCGAGGCACTTGGCCGTGTTACAATCAGCATCCCAAGCTTTTCGGATTTCCCTATCCGAGACAGATGATTCAGGTCCTGGGACGGATGGGGCATTGGATGTGAGGACATATGATACTTTATCATATGCTAGTGCGATGTTCAAGTTCCTCAACCATTCTTTATAGTTCGGTCCCGTCAGTTTATTTTTCTCTAGTAGAAGCTTAAGTCCCATTATAGGTATCTGTCATTAGGAGAGAGAAAAGAATACACTCAGCGAAATGCTCTTGCAAAGAATTAGATTGGTTATTATCTTATCTAATCGATATCTCCCGCTGCTTTTTATCAAATTTTCTTTCAAAACCTGAAAAGAAAACTAGCCGGGATTAATTAAATTCTACAGTTTCGCTAACCGGTCAGCCAGGCCAGTGTCGGTACTTTGAGGGAGGTTCCCCGTACTTTCGTACGAACCTAATTAAAGTAAACCTCGTTTTCCCAGAGGTCAAACCCCGTTGACACCTTTCTAGACTCCTACTGTATTAGCTAATTGTAAAGTGCAAAATTCTCCTGGATGTAACACTTACTCACAGTGGGATCGGGATCCAACAATCATATAGATGGTATGCAATCTCATTGCAAATTTCAACTCTTGAAACTCCCGATATGGTTTTTACCCCAAGTTACTTATGACCTTGGCTATGGTCAAAATATCATAAGTACTAGTCAAGTTCTACCCGTCATTTCGAGATCAACTAGACCCACCCATATGACCCTTGACTATGATCAACATAATCATATGAATGTCCTAACTGATCGCATCATATGCTTTGTAGGAAGACATCACTTAGCTACCGTACACTACGCCTTGACTATGATCAAAATACGCAGCACGAATACTAAGTACTCTGCTTCCTAAAATGACGGAAGGTTGCGGATGGTTTTTATGAAAACCTTTAATGCTTTGAACTTGATCTCGTTGTAGAATCAAAATAGTTTTAGAAAAGGAGTGGCTTAAGCTCCGCATCTTTTGAAACTTACATTTTTCATAAAAAGGCCGAGTGGGTTTCAAATCTGATTCTACAATATCTTTTAGGTTTCTTTTTCTTTACATTAATCTCATTAATGTAATCCCATCATTTAAGTTTCTAAGCCATCACAGAAAAGAAACGAAAATAGAATGTACACTTATGCCATCCGCATTCGCCACAGTGTCCCGTTATGCACCGTTAGATTACTTAACTAACGGCATAGCGGGGCGGGACTAGTGCGGATGTAAAACATAAACAACGTTTATTATATATCATATATATAATAATAATCCATTCGTCTCAGATACTAAGTAATCACATTACAGAATATCAACTGCAGAAGCACATATGAAAATAAAAGGATATCTAGGACGTCCGTATTTTGTATTTAGCCAACAATAGAAAATACGGATTCCACGGTCACGATGAATAGCCAAGCCCACACCCCCAGACCCCTATGAGAGCGGCAAGTGATCTTGCCAATTCTAGAGTTTAGGAGACCCAGTCTCGACTCCTCGAGATGGCCTCCCACTGAACCCTAGAACCCGGTCACTTGTGCTCCCCTCCTTGGGTCTATCCTAATGCGGAAAAGTAAATAATATACAATAATGGAAACATCTTCCTCAGCCCGGAAGTGCCCCAAATAAAAGAATATTACATACAATTGATTTATACATGAATGAAAATAAAACTCTCATCTCACATAAAAGCCCCCGGCTATTCAATCGCGACAATCCTGCACATCATATCTCAGCAACACATAATATCTCATATCATCAACGTAAGCAAGTATGCATATCCCGATTGTCGTTGATGTATAGCAACGAAGCCGGCGATATCCCACATACTACGCTTACGGTCACAGAAAATAAAGTGTAAAACTGCAACATTTGGAATCCACAATCTCTTTAGACATCGTAAATCCGAAATATCACATACTTCGCATTTCATGCCTAACTATATGAATTCCACATATTGTATCACATTCCAGATAAATAGACAGTATTAAACTTTCCGATCGAATAATCAAATACCCAAGATTTCCTAATTAGCTCAACACTTGAGCAGAGTTCAAAAATCCCAGAATGTGTCACAGTAGCAGTGGTCCAGCCGTAGAAGGGTCAAGCCAACGCCTCACATGTGGCACGCCGTACTGCCCCAACTCTAAGGTTTAGAGGCGGTTCAGACGGTCACATAATCGAGTTAAGGTTTGTGTTCTTCTATAGGGTCCACCACGTTACTTGCACGTATTTCTGAAAGATTTAAACTCGAGAAAAAATCAACACTTGAAAGTTTTTCGTGCCGGGAAAAAGTGAGTTAATGATATCCGTTCGAACTTTTTAATACTTTATAAATTACCCGAAAACAGCACAAAATTAAATTTTCCGATCAAATCAACGAATCCAAAATAATCCCCAGAACACTCAACACTTGAGTCAGATTAAAAATACCCAAAAATATGTACAAGCAGCTACGGGCATTACTGTGCAAAAAAGATGCCATGATGATTCTGTACGGCCGCGGATCCGCGGCCCAAGCGAGGTATGGCCGCGGTTCCGCGTCGGAATGTACGGATCATGGTGTCATTTTTTACAGTTATGCTTATATTTCCCTGCTGAATTTTTTAAGTATTTTTAATTCAGAAAAAATCACAGTTTTAAAAAATGTCCAGAGAAGGGTCTAATTCCGATTTCGTGGTTCGATCGGAGTTTTAACTTCGCCTAAACATCGCCTAAAGCTCTAGCTTGGCTCTGATACCATTGTTGGGTTAACTTAGTACCTCATCATGGGTTTAGAAGCATCACATATGCCAAAATCAAATTTTTAAGGTGCTAAGTGAACTTGCAAAGAATCATAACTAGAAATTTAGGGTTTCATTTCAACTAAGCATCACATGCAAATGAAAAACTATCACTAAGGGTAGAGATTACAACCTTTTTAGACCTCCCTTGGTGACTCCTTGGCACTTTGAGAGTTTGGAACGGATCGATGGAAGCCTTCCTTGTCCACGAAGATCCACCCGAAGTCCCTTTGCCCAAAGCTCCTTGCTTTACTTGATATGTGAATGAAGTAGAGCAAACACCCTACACAAATGGGCTAGATGTATGTAGTATGATGATGTGGTTTGTATTCTATAATCAAAACCCTTTCTTTTTATCAACTTCATTCAAAGAAATTTTCAAGAGAGGAAGAAGAAGATGGAGGCTAAGCTTGAGCTCATAAGAAAATGATATGAGTGAATTATTGAAATAAGAAAAGAATAATCCATATTAATCCTTCTCACTTCAACCATGGTTAGCAATTATATAGATCTTTATCAAATGAGTTAGAAAGGCAAAAGGAAAATTAACTCAAGGTTAAAAAGTGGTTGAGGCATGGTTAAAGATGATAAACATTAACCATGTGTGAATTATCCTTTCCTTTATTCAAAATGATAAATAAATAGATAATTACTACAATATGAGTCTTGCATTGCCACCAAATATGTATCAACAACCATGATACAATGTATGTATGTATGTGTCCATGCACATCATCATGTGCATACATGCATGCATACAAAAAATAGAAAAAGGGTTTAATAAAAGAATTAATCTAAAACTCATTTGTTAAATCAACACATGATTTTGCAAACCAGTCATATCACATACGACCCAACCAATAGAAAATGCCCGATTAATATACGGTATCACATATCCGTATTTAATCGGGTCCCCGCGCATATCTCATATGCACACCACATCTTTTCGCTTGAGCCAGGAAACTTCATTTTGGGACTCTAAGACTCGTCAATACGCCGGAGTAGGTAATGATCATATCAAATACCTACAAGCCGCAAGCGGTCAGCTAAATGTAATGGCCACCCGGGTATTAATCGATCAGAAGAAAACCAGCGAAGCTGTCAAAACTCCCGTCGAGCCAACTAGCAAAACTTACCGTACAGTCCGGTTTCCTCGTCAGATATGCTGCATATCGAGTCTAGGGATGGAACCTTCGACCCTAATAACTCAATAAGTCATGCTGGTGTATGACTCATAACAGATCGAGAAACTACTGATAACGCTTATCGGTAAATCTCAGCAGCACTGGCCAGGGACTTCCTGTTATAGCCAATCAAGCATAGCACAACATCAACTCCCAATACCGGGAGAGACGAAACCCCTCCTATCACTCATCGCCTCCATATGCCTTGGGACTGTACCCAAAGTCCACCTGTTTGCACGACTCAGTAGAGCCGTGGTAGGGTGGATATCAAATACAGTGGGAGGACACACAAGACTCTATGACGATCTTGGGTCTACAGACTAACATGTACCAGTGTCACCTGAGAACTGCTATCCGACGATAGATATAATACCACATAGGAGTTCTCTGTGAGTCCGTTCAGTGTACCCAGTCTCCACTGAGCACCCGCATACAATCTTTGGTGTCACCTCACCAGATGGATATGGGATCATCCATCGCCCATCATATGGGACAAGAATAGTATACGCTAGTCTACTCTGGAATATCGATACCCCGTCTCGATACACCCACGACTAGGAACAGTTCAAGGATATGCTTATAAACTATACATGCCCCACTAGTATGATCCGCATCATAGTCACGGTAGTCAAGCAAATATCCTAAGGGCTTTATCAACATGTGCAAATGAATAAAAGCATGATCAAATCAACATGTCAAGATAAAGTAAACCAGATAGCATACTATCATGTTGAGCGAGAAATTCATCTCAATCCATATATACATGTCCAAGCATCCACTATACATATAATGGCCTCTAGGGCATACATATATCTAACATAAAGAACCCTAAACCTAGAATCTTAACTAGAGAATTATACAGATCAAGCATGCAAACAACTTTACATACAAACTGAATGAGGAATACAACCTTTGTAGACCGGTCCTTCACTTCTAAAGCTCCGTGTAGTAGTCCCTTTGCTCCAAGTAGTGAACACCCGAACTCTAGTAAGGGTTCACATGAAGAAATGAACAAGCTTGCTCGAAGTCTTCAAGGCCGAAGATGATCTACGTCGAGTAGACTCAAGCTCATGCTACCTCTTCACCAATGGTAGATTAGTGAAGCAAACACCCTAAACTAAATGTCTAATATAGTAGAGGATGATGAAGTAGGAATTGGACTCACTTTAGATTAATTTTTCTCACAATATTTCATCACCTTGAGAAAAGTTAGAAAGCTTTCTCATGAGGAAGAAGAAGATGAAGTGGAGATGAGAATGAAACTCATGAGGTGAGAATAGCAACCATGGGTGAATTAGTGTCATACACTAACTCATGTAGAGACTAAACTATGGCTAAGGATAATGGTTAGGTTAATAAATATCTTAAGTAAAACAAATTAGTGGACTAAGTCAATGGACACAATAAGCTTCTCCAAGTTTCTAGCCATGACATAATTCCACCAATTTGTGAATTACTAAAATAAATAAAAACCTATAATTATCAAGTGTATAGTGTAAGTCTCATACACTCATGAAGCATGTGGCATCAAGCATGACACAAATAAAATGTACATTAATATATATCACATATATACTATATGCACACAAGTGAGAAAAAGAAATGTTTAAGTGAGCTAATATTAGTTAATGTAAATTAATATATCACATATATAATTCTACATTAAATTATTAAATCAACACTTGATTTAATAAACCGGCTATATCACATATAACCGACTAATATCATATGTATCAACTTATCGAATCAACACTTGATCCAATAACCCGGCTATATCTTATATAACCTACCGATATCACATATCGCGAGAATAGAATGCGGTATCACATACGCGCATTAATCTCGGTCCCACACATATCACATATATGCTCCTACTTCGTTTCGCATAAACCAGGAAACCTCTGTGTAGGACTCTAACGACTCGTTAATACGCCGGCAGTAGGTGATGATCATATCAAACACCCATAAGCCGCAAGCGGTCTGCTAAACGTAACGGCCGCCCGGGTATTGAGCGATCAGAAGGTCAACAAGCAAGCCTGCTCATACTTCTGCGAATCCAATCAGTAACACTACCGTAAAGTCTGGTCTCTTCGTCAGATATGTTGCATATCATGCCGATGCAAGATCCATAACGGTTCGAGAAACTATTGATAACATTTACCAGTAAATCTCAGCAGCCCTGGACTTGGATTTCCTGTTATGGCCAATCGAGCAGAGCGTAACATCAATCCATAATCCCGGGAGAGACGAAATCCCCTCCTATCGCTCATTGCCTCCATGTGACTCGAGACTGTACCCAAAAACCACCGTTTTGCACGATCTCTTGAACGTGGTAAGGTGGAAATCAAAGCACAGTGGGAATCACACAAGACACTATGATGATCTCGGGTCGACAGACTAACCTGTACCAGTGTCACCAGAGAACTGCTATCTGATGATAGGTATAATACCATCTAGGAGTTCTCGGCAAGTCCGTTCTGTTAGTTGTATGTATGCCCTAGAGGCCAGTATTGTACAGATGATGTATATTATATTGGATGCTTGGACATATATAGAGATGACTTTCTTGCTCGATATGATAGTATGCTATCTGGTTACTCTTTATCTTAACATGTACACTAGTCTCTTTAAACTGTCTTATGGTTACATGTTGGTAAAGCCCTTAGGATGTGTACTTGACTACCTGGACTATGATGCGGATCATACTAGTGGAGACATGGTAGTCCATAAGTACATCCTTCAAGGTCCCTAGTCGTGGGTGTATCGAGACGGGGTATCGATATACCAGAGTAGACTAGCGTATACGCTTCTCGACCCATGAGATGGGCGATGGATGATCCCATATCCATTGGTGTTTGACATCAGAGATGGTATACGGGTGCTCAGTGGAGACTGGGTACACTGGACGGACTCACCGAGAACTCCCAGATGGTATTATACCTCACGTCAGATGGCAGTTCTCAGGTGACACTTGTGCAGGTTAGTCTGTAGACCCGAGATCGTCATAGAGTCTTGTGTGATTCCCACTGTGCTTTGATCTCCACCTTACCACGTCCATGAGGGCGTGCAAAACGGTGGTCTTTGGGTACAGTCCCGAGTCACATGGAGGCAATGAGCGATAGGAGGGGTTTCGTCTCTCCCGGTATTGGGGGTTGATGTTGCGCTGTGCTCGATTGGCCGTAACAGGGAAGTCCCTGGCCAGGGCTGATCAGAGATTTGCTGGTAAGTGTTACCAGTAGTTTCTCGACCCGTTATGAGCCTCACATCGGCACGACTTATCGGTTATTGGGGTCTGACGTTTACCACCCCTAGACTTGATATGCGACGTATCAGACGAACAGACCGGACTGTACGGTAAGTGTTACTGGTTGGATTCACAGGAGTGTGAGCGGGCTAGCTCGTCGATCTTCTGATCGCTCAATACCCGGATGGCCGTTACGTTTAGCAGACCGCTTGCGGCTTGTGGATGCTTGATATGATCATCATCTGCTACCGGCGTATTGACGAGTCTTTAGAGTCCTACACAGAGGTTTCCTGGCTCAAGCGAAAAGAAATAGGAGCGCATATGAGATATGTGCGGGAGCGAGAATAATGCGTGTATGTGATACCGCATTTCATTCTCGCGATAAATGTTTCGATTGGTTATATTCGATATGACCTAGTTATCGAATCATTGATTCGATAAATCGATACATTGGATACTAGTCGGTTATGTGCGACATGACCGGATCATTGACTCAAATGTTGATTTAATGATTTAATGTATAATTATATATTTGATATATTACTTTGCATTAACTAGTATTGGTTCACTTTAAATGGATTTTCTCACTTGATGTACACATTGTATATGTGATATACTTTTGTACACTTGTTTGTATCATGTTTGATGATACTTGCTCGCTTGGGTTTGTGTAAAGATTAAACCATGGTTATATGAATGGTTAGGGTTTTGATTATTTACTTAGTTATTTATTTATTTATTCATTTTGGAAATAGTTAAGTATGGTGGCTTATTTTGTTTCATGTTGAAGCTTCAAGAAGCTTTGAAAAAGTCCACCATTCTTATCTCTTCCTTAACCTTAACCATTCCAACTAACCTTAGTTTAATCTCTACACTTGACCATAGTTTATATTATGATAAGTATTCATTTTCTTTTCATTTTAAATAACTTATCATAATATTTCCTTCTTGATCATCTTCTTCTTCAAGAAAGAAAGCTTGATGCCATCAATGGCAACTTGAGCAAAAGTGAGTGAAATCCAATTCCAAAGTGAACCCACCTCCTATTTCTTCACCCTCTACCTCTTGCCAAGTTGTTTTGGGTGTTTTCTTCACAAGTTTCACAACTTGGTGAAGTTGGAGCTTGAACTTGTGCAACCTCGACGTAGATCATCTTCGGCACGAAGCCGACGACCTATTCCGCTCATTTCTCCGATGAAGCCGTCGCGAGAGTCCGAGATTCGAGATGGACAGCGAGGGGACGACCACATGGAGCTAAGGAAGTAGATAACCGGATCTACAAAGGTTGTAGCCTCTCTCCTTTAGTTAAATCGTTAACTAGTTTAATGTTTCGCCTAGAATTCTAGCCGACGATCCGTGTTAGGGTTTCTCGGCACCCATAATTTTTGAAATTGGCATGGTTGATGCCTTGTGAGACCTCTATAGGGTGCCTAGGAACCTTTCACGTTCAGTGTACCCAGTCTCCACTGAGCACCCGTATACCTTCTCTGATGTCAAACACCAATGGATGTGGGATCATCCATCGCCCATCATATGGGTCAAGAAGCGCATACACTAGTCTACTCTGGAGTATCGATGCCCTGTCTCAATACTCCCACGACTAGAAACATTTGAAGGATGTACTTACCGACTACCTCTGCCCCACTAGTATGATATGCATCATAGTCTAGGTAGTCAAGTACTCATCCTAAAGGATTTATCAACATGTAATAGAGAGACAATAAGTGTACATGTTAAGATAAAGAGCAACCAGATAGCATACTATCATGTCGAGCAAGAAAGTCCTCCCTATATATGTCTAAGCATCCACTACAATATACATCGTATGTACAGTAATGGCCTCTAGTGCATACATATAACTAACAGGTGTATGGTAACGGTGAACTCCAGATGGAGTCCTTTACCGATTCGAGCTTCCAGAGTAATAAGGACAACTGAAAGTCAGTCTCGAGTTTTGTCTTCACCCTCAGTGGAGGGACGGTATGTTGGAAGGGTTCCAAGCTATATACCATATCAGACTCGTTGATAGAGGCTAATTACATCGCTACCAACGATACTGCCAAAGAAGTTGTCTGGACGAATAAGTTCATATGATGAACTTGGTTCCTACCATTGGGCATCCAATATTTGTATATTGTGATGACAATGGAGCTGTGGCTTTGGCCTAGGAACCCCGGTCCCATCAGCGATCCAGACATATTCTTAGATAGTATCACCTGATCAGGGATATAGTTAATCTCCGGGAGATCGAGGCCAGGAGAGTTGACACAGAGGATAACACAGCGGATCCACTCACCGAGGCCATCCCCCAGATGATATTCGAGAGACATTTAGGACTTTGGGTATGAGATACTACAACAACTAACCTTAGTGCAAGTGGGAGATTGTTAGGAATATGTATGTCCTAGAAGCCATTATTGATGATATAGTGGATGCTTGGACATATATATAGAGGACTTTCTTGCTCGACATGATAGTATACTATCAGGTTACCTTTATCTTAACATGTAGACTGGTATTTATACTGTCTGTCTCTTACATGTTGATAAAGCCCTTAGGATATGTACTTGACTACCATGATTATGATGAGATCATACTAGTGGGGCCAGGGTGGTCCAAAAGTACATCCTTTAATCAGTTCCTAATCGAGGGAATATCGAGACTAGGGCATCAATGTTCCAGAGCAGACTAGTGTGTACATTTCTTGTCCCTTAGAGGGCGATGGTTGATCCCACCACCATTGGTGTGTGACATCAAAGATTGTACACAAGTGCTCATTGGAGAATGGGTACACCGAACAAGACTCGCCGTGGACTCCTATGTGGCAGTATATCTATTGTCAGATAGCAGTCCTCTGGTGACACTGGTACAGGTTAGTTTGTAGACCCGAGATCGTCATAGAGTCTTGTGTGGCTCCCACTGTGCTTTGATTTCTTCCCTACCACGCTCAAGAGGAGTTGTACAAACAGGTGGATTTTGGGTGCAGTCCCGAGTCAAATGGAGGCAATGAGTGATAGGAGGGGTTTCGTCTCTCCCGGTATTGGGGGTTGATGTTGCGCTATGCTTGATTGGCTATAACTGGAAGTCCCTGGCCAGGGCTGCTGCCGAGATTTACTGATAAGTGTTATCAGTAGTTTCTCGAACCGTTATAGGCCAAACATCGGCATGACTTATCACGTTACTGGGGTCTGACGTTTACCACCCCTAGACATGATATGCGACATATCAGACGAAGAGACCGGACTGTACTGTAGTGTTACTGATAGGCTTCATGGAGACTATGGACGAGCTTGCTTGTTGATCTTCATATCGCTCAATACCCGGGTAGCCGTTACGTCCAGCTAGTACCGCTGACGGCTTGTGGGTGATTAATGTGATCATCACCTATTGCTGGCATATTGACGAGTCTTTAGAGCCCCACACAGAAGTTCCCTGGTTCAAGCGAAACGAAGTAGGACACATATATGATATGTGTGTGGGCCTGATTAAATACGTGTATGTGATACCGTATTGTAATCTGGTAGTTATCTGTTATCGGTTCGGTTATATGTGATATAACCAGATTGTCAAATCAAGTGTTGATTTGATAATATGATATACAGATAAATGATATTAGTCGGTTGTCACGGCCCGAAAGTACGGAACATGACCGACACTTAAACTACGAACGTCTCGAGACGTACGTAATCTAAGTAAACCGAAAACCCAGAAATCCAAACCAAGAAAAGTAGTAGAGTGCAGGAAAAACCAACTTAAAGCAAGTAATTTCAATAGCATAAGCCGAATTATGCGGTTTTTAAAACATCAAAAATTTACTGAAAATTTCGGCAGTCTCCTTTGTAAATACTGGCCCCCAAACGGGATACAACATGAATAGTATACGAAATCAAGAAAAAAGGCATCCCCAAGCGGGAGCTAGCTCTTCGTCAATCGACGGTCACAACCACACAAGCAATATAATATACAACGCCAACGGCGAGGATCAAAATTCAAAAGGAAACTCAAACCACAAGAAAACCACAGAAATATAACGCGCGGCTCTAAGGTCGAAGGAATAACATCACTGGTCTCTATCTCAAAATAAATACATGTTTGGTTGATGGAACTTCTAGATACAACAGAGTAATAATATACAAGTTATATAATGGGGGGTACGATACAAGTAAACCCACCTACTAGCAAATCACCCGAAGGAAACTATGCCCGCAAGCCGTAATGAAACCTGTACGGCAAACCTGCAAGAAACTGGGGCACAACGGGGGCGAGTTGCCAACTCGTGAATAGAAAAACATCTACGAAAAGAAATCGCATAAATAACGCAACCTAGGTCAATGATCATAATATATCCTCAAAAACGTATATAACATGCAGCCTAACAATGGCTAGGGTAAATATCTAACCCGAGTGTAAACTCATATGCCCGTGTCAGTGCCTCAGGTAGCAATATATCATATGGATGATGTATGAATGCATGAAACAGAATGCATGTACGGAATAAAACTGGTTTCATAAATCAGTGAGATTTCTGTATTTTAAAAGAAATGAGGTACCATATATGAAATCAGCATAAAACAGTGCCCAGCATCGACACAAAACAAGTGTCCAAATACCTCGATATCTCTGTGTCACAATCTATGTACCTCAAGTCTCAATCTCAATGTCTCAATCACAATATTTAGGGCGCCGTCAGTCCAGACCGGCCCCTACCATCCATCTCAAGACCACGACGGTATCCTCCGGATATCCGACGCGTCGGGTAATATCACCGGTAGGTAGTGCTCCCCTGCCAGGCTCACATCGTCATCATCACGCGCTTCTTGCCCCGGGGTACCTTACCGGGTCCACCATGTACCCGAAACGGTTCATCCGTCTCCTCGAATCGGGTCTCAAAATCCATCAGCAAACTCATGGTGGACGACTCATTCATCATGGGAAAACCGCACTTTTTTATTTTAAAAGAGAGAAAAGGTTTATTTATGTTTTTGCTGTTTTCCTCCAAATCCAGAAAATCTCATGGAAATCCGAATCCAAAACCTCAATAATACGTAAAATAGTGAATATATGCATGAGAAACCATGAATGCGGCATAACAATGAATAACAGTATGCATGAAGTAGCAGGTAATAACTACAATGTCTAAACTAACATATGAGGAAAGTATACTAATATCATGTCAAATTACTAACTAACAAGCTAAGTCAAGCAATAATATTTTCTAAGGTGTACGTGACATGGCAATTACCGATGAAGATGTGTGTGAGCCGGCAAGTAAGTGTACGTGGCACATACGCATCATCGGTAATGGTGCTGGTGTCCTAACAACATAATATCAACAATGCAATATGAAATAACAATGTAAGTATGCGATGCGGAGCGAGTAACCAAAATGAGCGGGAGCTAAATATTAAACACTGGTGCCATTTGAAATAACACGAATCGTGGGGTTTTGAAAATAGGGCTACGGCAGTTTTAAGAAAGGATACGTCTTTTGAAATATCCGTAGATCCCTTGACTTGTCTTTTAAAATACCCACGATCCGCTAGTTTTGAAATAGGTAGGAGTCTAATCTAATCTAATAACTAAATTAAACTAAAGGGCTAAGCTAACAAGCTGGACTACAGGTAAGGAAACCGCCTAACATCTGAGTCGATATATATACATACCTGTATATATATTAGTCGGTGATCCCGCCTCAATAATATCATATCCGATACCATATCTATAATCAGACATCCCAAGTCAAGAGTGCGGATCAATCATCAAAATATAGCTCGTACGTAAATCCGTCGTACGGCATCCCCAAATCTGGGTACGGGTCAATATCATATTCATCACACTATTCATTCGGTATCCTCTTTATCAAAGATCATAGTCTAGGGTACTGACCTATGTCTAGTACAATACTAATATCATCAATATGGTCATGATCTGGCTACTGATCGACAGTCTCGTACAAACTGATATCATCAGCATATCATCATCAAGGGGTATACATCGCCCAATACGGCCTAATATCAATATCCTAGCATATCATGTCTCATATCACGATCATATGTCGACCATTTTATTTATAACACTATTCACCTGTATCGCCGCCCTAAGATCCGCTATGACACCAGGACGTACCTCAAGTACGAATCCTGCCATATCACCGATATCACAAGCTCAACACAAATCTCATCGACTCATCTCAATCCCAAGTATCATCCTCAGATCCGTATATGAACACATAGTCCCATACCCATGTGAACACATAACTATAAAGAATCCCATGAGCACATATAAATAGGAATGTATGCAAGTATGTATGTGTGTATGTGTAGTGCAACACTACCCTAGGGTTCGCAACAATAAAGTAATCCAACACACCAATATCCATCCTAACATCGTTATTAATCCCAAAACATACAATAATTGTTGGTGTGTATACGCATCCGTATACACCACCACGGACTGCGGGGGTGCTATACGCCATCCACCCGACTTCTCCCCGTAGATATAAATCTACTCACCTGGTACTCGCTTGCCGGTGCCGACGCCGCCACGCGCTTGCTTGTCGCCTCGAAGTCCACATGGGGTACCTACATATCATAACGCACCTTATCGCATTAAAACTAAATTCGAAATCGAAACGGCATACGAAAATCAAATCGGCACGCGTATCACGCATAGGTCCAAACCTATCGCTTACGCATGCAAGAATAGTCAAACCAACCCTCGATGTCGATGTACAAACGTCAAACCATCGAGAAAAATCCAATCACACTCATTTGCATATTCACGAACACTAATTTTAATATAAACTAGGTTAAAACTCACAAAAACCCCAATTTCACTTAAAAAGTCATTTTTCCGAAAATCTAGCAAGCACAATTCGCCGTTTTTGTACAAAACATGACGTTTAAATGAATGTAGCGGCCAATATACTTATTAAATATCTTAAATAAGTCATAGAAACAATTTCCGGAATTTAATCTCATTAAATTCCAAAAAGCCTAATATTCTAGTTTACAAAATACCCTTTTTAACAATTTCATAGCCAAAAATGCACAAACTACAATTTAGGTTGGATTTCCATGCTCTAAAGCATTAAACTACACTCAATAAAGTTAATAATACGATAAAAACCCTAACCATATTTTTAATCTCCTAAATTTGCATAATTTCCAAAATCCTAGTTTGCAAAAATATCAATTTTAACACTTTTTAATGTAAAATTCACAATTTTACAATTAAACTTGGTTTTGCATATTTTAAATGGTTAAACCACTCATGGAAACCTTAATGATGTGCTAAAAATCCTAACTAGATTTTAATCCCACATTTTTATTTAATTTCCAAAACCTAGTTAGCAATTTAGCATAATTATCACCATTTTTAAACTAACAAATTAGCAACTAGTAACCAAATTAGATTTTGCATTCAATTACATGTTAATCCCCTCATTACAATCATAAGCTAATGATAAAGAACCTAATTTAATTCAAACCCTAGCTTCAATTCAAAATCCCCACTTGAATTTCCAAACATTCAATTAAACCCACAATTTAACACCTAATTAGACTACATTGAAGTAATTAATCGAAAATTACATTATGGTTTAGGATTTATACCTCAACATGATTGAGATCTAGCATGCTAACATAGCCTCCAAACTGAGTTCTAAATCCCTAGATCCATGCAATGGTAGCCAAGGAAAAATGGGTAGGAGGTGGATTTTGATTTGGATTTTTGCTTGATTTTTGACAATTTTTTTCTTGAGGATTTTTTTGGAGAAGAGAAGAAATGAGGGAAAGAGAGGGGAGGGGCTGAACAAATCAGCAATGGTCGGCTAGAGAGGAGGGGGGAGAGGTGAGAGAGTGTGGGTGTTGGTTTGAAAGTCAAAAATAAAGTCAAAAGCCCATTCTTATGCATGTATATTATTCTTTCTTTTCTTTTCTTTTGTTTTCTTCTCTTTTCTTTTTTGAAGTGGGGAAAAGAGTGGGAGTGGGGCAGCAAGGGTTCAGCCATCATGATGGGGAAATGGGGGTTTGGGTGTGTTTACGGGTGTGGGGTGATGAAAAATGATAAATACAATACCCCAAACATCCATTTACGCTAAAAAAAAGCCTTTTTTCTTCAATAAATTCTAAACCGTTTTGGCAAATAATTTCGTTCCAAAAATCACATGATAAAATTTTATTTAATGTTTTATGATGCACAA
Source organism: Agapanthus africanus (assembly GCA_030015575.1). Taxonomy (NCBI): domain Eukaryota; kingdom Viridiplantae; phylum Streptophyta; class Magnoliopsida; order Asparagales; family Amaryllidaceae; genus Agapanthus; species Agapanthus africanus. The sequence goes on from CM057343.1 coordinate 343,598,992, forward strand.
AATTTGTTTCAACTCATTCCAATTTGTAATTTTCCCTAATTAAATGTATTAGTGACGGCTTAAAATAATAATAAAATAATATTTTTGTCAGAAAATTTAAAATTTCACCAGCGGCTCAATAAACACCAAATAATAGCAATTACATAGCTATAATATGTATATTTAATTTTTATAATAAGATATTTGTATTTTGACTTTTTACAGAAAACCCCCTTATTTTACCGATTTTTTTCGAAATTTCACCGAAACGATTTTCAAAACGTTACATCGGTCATATGTGATATAACCGGATTATTAAATCAAGTATATTATATGTGATATAATTATATCTTAACTAATATCATTAGCTCACTAAATATTTTCTTATATGTATTTATATATATATATATATATATATATATATATATATATATATATATATATATATGATATATATATAAGTATATATATGTAGCATGGCATGGTTTCTATTTTTGAGAAAAATAGAAATGAGGTAGAAAATGAGAGCATGGTTGCAAGCATGGGCTTTATATTTGTTTATTCATCTTGACTCACTATTCAAGAATTGTTGCCATTTTATATTGCAAAATTCCATGCTTGAATGAGTGGGGGTCAAGAGTTGCCATTCATTCTTAGCTCATTCTCAACACTTGGCCATTTCCTTTAGTTTCTCCCATGGTTGCTCTCTAGCTTCTTCATCTTCCTCATTTGCCATGGTTCAAGCTTTAATCCTCACATGTGATGTGAACCATGAAGTTTGAACACAATCTTGTGAGCAAAATCATATCCCCTACTTCACCATCCTACACTTAACTAGCGATTGAGTGTAGCATGTTTCCTACGCTAAGGAGTTTAGTGTGGAGGTAGCTTGAGTTGGAGGGACTTCGCGTGGATCATCTTCGGCACGAAGGTCATCGGAGGAAGCTCGTCCAAAACCTCAAGTGGAGCCTAGTGGAGTCGCGGGACTACTGCATGGAGCATATGAAGTGAAGGACTCGATCTATTAGGGTATAACCTTCTTTCCTTTCTCTAGTATTTCATATCATCAGAGCAAACCCTAATATTCTAGCAATGATCTTGTATAGTCTAACTTAGCACCTAATAAAAATTAAAATTTGGCATGCTTGATGCTACTAAAACCTCATGGTGGTGCTAGGGCCGACTTTCAAAAATGTCATCAATGAACACGATAATAAACTGATCAAGAAACGGCCTGAATATGCGGTTCATCAAATCCATGAACGCTGCTGGGGCATTGGTGAGCCCGAACGACATCACCAAAAAATCATAATGCCCGTAGCGCGTACGAAAAACAGTCTTCGGAATATCATCCTTCCAAACCCGCAACTGATGATAACCCGACCGCATGTCAATCTTCGAGAAGTGTCCCGCACGCTGGAGCTGATTGAACAAATCGTCAATGCGAGGCAGGGGATATCTATTCCGCACAATTACTCGATTTAACTGACGATAATTGATGCATAATCTCATACCGCCATCCTTTTTCTTGACGAACAGGACAGGAGCTCCCCAAGGTGACACACTCGGACGAATAAGCCCTTTATCCAGCAAATCTTGCAACTGATCCTTCAACTATTTAAGCTCTGCTGGGGTCATCAGATAAGGCGGTATAGAAATAGGCCCTGTGCCGGGGATCAATTCAATGCAGAACTCGATATCGCGCTCTGGCGGCAATCCAAGCAGCTCATCAGGAAAGACATCGGGAAATTCCCTCACAATCGAGACTTGGTCCAACGGGACCTCTGCGGCTCCGGCATCACGACCATACGCAAAAAAATCCTGACACCCTTTCCTCAAGAGCCGACTAGCGTGAAGAGAAGAAATCAAACTGGGAAGGGTGGCACTACGGTCTCCCTGAATAACAAAAACTGGCTCACCCGGAAAACTAAATTTGACTGCCTTCTCACGGCAGTCTACGGACGCATAGCAAGTGGCTATCCAGTCTATGCCCAGAAGAACGTCGAAGTCTAATATGCCGAGGAGAATCAAGTCAATAAAAGAATCCCTATCCCCGATACGAACAGAACACGATCGAAATACATGTCGAGCGACAAAATACTCGCCTACGGGAGTAAGAACAATAAGTGGCTGATCTAGCAAAGATGACTCTCGACCCAACCTCGGTGCAAAGTGTGTGGATACATAAGAATGTATGGAAACTGGGTCAAATAATACCCGCGTGTTGAAAGAACATACTGGAAGAGTACCTGTCACAACGGCATTGGATGCCTGCGCATCCTGAGGAGTCAAAGCGAACACTCGGGCATGTCCCCCACCAGTAGCCGGCTGTCTTCTGCCTCTTGCGCCTCGTCCTCTCTGAACCTGGCCGCCATGCCTACGGCCTCTAGGAGCATCTGCCTGGCGTAGAGCATCAACAAGGGTAGGAGGTAAAATTCTCGGAGAGGGGGTGAAGGTGGTAAAGTCACATGTGGAACTGTCGTCGCGCCCTGGCGCCTCACAATACAGTCTCTGATACGGTGATACTAACTCCCACACCGAAAACATCCTGACGGCAACTGCTGACCCTATGTGTAAGAGCCATATAGTTGACCTCGTCTCAATCCTCTGCAGCCACCGTCTTCCGGAAAGAATCTGTCGCGGCGTCTACCTAGCCGCCTCTGAGCCGGCACACCAGTACAAATCCGCTTCGGTCCTGAAACGAAAGAAGTCTCGGAAATGCGCTCCTCCAACAGTAAGGCCGCGTCCATAATAGCCGCATAAGTGTCAAAATGCTGGGCGCCGATAGCAAGAAATAACTGCATGTCAAGTCCCCGTAGTAGGAGGAATATCATCGGACCTCGGAGCTCGGCTGGCCTCAACTAAGGATCCAACCATCTGGCGTAAATCCTGAATGCTTGCCTCCAGCCTGGAGAAGGCAGATCAATCTGTCCCTGAGGGGTAGGCGCACCACCCTGATCGGCCCTCATCTCAGATGAGCCCGCTCTAATCTCATCTCTGGCGGCGGCCCTCTAGGCCATCGTAGTCTTCGGCCGCTTAGTGGCTGAAATTAGAAACATGATTGATAAGAACATTGCAATCGAATCAAGAGGATATATGGAATCAAGGAAGAAATACAAGCAAATATATATCCTAAGGTCACTTAGGCGGAGTACCGTATCGTAAGTATGCCGCGGAACATATACACGCTACGTCACTCTGCTTAAGTCACCTACTCCATCTACCAAGGGTCATCCTACACTCAGAAAGGTAAAACCTAACGTTATGATACCAACTTTGTCACGACCCAAATGAGAGGAACATGACTGGCACTTAGATCACACAACGTCTAGAGGCGTTACGTAATCTAAGCAAGTCAAAGCCCAGAAATCTGTAATATTTCAGGGAAATAAAATATTGTTTTCGGGATTAAATAATTTAAATAATATATTTTACGAATGGAAAGGTTGTATTTGAGATGTATTTAGTGGTCCCAACCCTAGTGTTAGTATTTTAGGACAACCCGAGACATAGCAAATGAAAGAAAATTTCTAAATAAAAATAAAATATAAATATATATACTAATTCCTTACCCACACCCTCACAATTTCAGTCCCTAATTCCTCACTTAGTTTTTTCCCCTAGTTCCTTTATATATTCCTTGTTGCCCCCTTTTCTTTCTCCCCTACTGGAAAATTCCATAACAAAAGAAAAACTTTCCCACCCCATCCTCCGAGCAAGATCCGAGGCACACCCTCGTCGCCGTCGACGTCTCTCCTCCGTCTCCCTACAAAATTCAAACCCTAACCCTATTGATGGCACGTGCGGCATCTCCTCCCCTGAGCCAGGCGCGCTTCCCGTTCTTCTCCGACGACGTCGTCTTCAACGTCGTGGCCAAGAAGGAGGCGGATCCCCATGAATGAGCGTGCCTCTCCCGTGTCTCTACCCGCTTCGCCTCCCTCATCGCCACCTACTGCTTCCAATCGAGATGCCTTCCGATCGAGCTGCCTTCATCGCAGCTCACGCCTTCTCTTTCTCCTCTACAAGCTCCCAATCGTCTTCGGCGCCACCAACGATGACATCCCGAACCTCACAGCATTTTCCCCCTCGGCCGTGTTCCAGTGGGTCGCCGCCAGCGTCACACTTTTCATTCCCGCAGTGAGGATTTCAGTCGTCGCCGTCGGGAACGAGGTGCTCGAGTTGAACGACGCGGGGGTGGCGTCTCTGCTGCTGCCAGCGATGCCGTCTTCCCGCAGGTATACTTCATAAGGGTAGCGGTTATTGCTTTGTTTGCTTGAGTTCTGTGATGATTTATATTGTTATTGGCATTGGGTCCCTTGTATGGCTGCGATCGTATTTGATTAATTCGATTGCAGCTCATTTTTGTAGTGTCTTGTTTCGTCGGCGATGGTGAACCGAACTGCGATGGCAACAAATTGATGATCGTATGGCGAAGCAAGAAATGATCAATTCCTTGTTGTAAAGGTCGGCCACCATTTTCTTAACAAAGGAAACTGTTACTAATTTCAAGGGTTCTAAGGTAGAAAATGCTATAGATTGGTACCTGGTGGTAAAGCAAAGGGAAAGAATTCATTCTTTGGCACTCAGAAACTGGTTTAGTCAAATCCTTGAGCTTGGATTTTCCCAACTATCTCAGGCACTGGAAAAGTTCATATTGTGTAAGTTTTGTTGATGGAAAAGATTGGAAACGGTGTTGCTGGAAGAGTTTTGAAGCTTGTGAGGTCTTAGCGAAGTCCTTCTGCCAATGTGATATTTTGAAGATTAAGAACTAGTGCTGGAATGGAGGCTGTTTCACATGGATCGAGTGCGGGTGATTCCGAGGTGGCAAGGAAAGGCAGGACATTCGTGGACGTGACTTGTATCATCGTCAGGTGAGTAGATGTATATCTACGGAGGAAGTCGGGTGGATGGCGTATAGCACCCCCGCAACTTCGTAAGATATGACGTGGTCTTGAAATAGTAATATATAGATATGTTATTGCGAGATACGAATACGAAGCGAGAAAGGTTTTAGGAGACCACGGATCGAAGTTTGTGTAAGTTGGATGATAGTGTTTTTAGTCTAGTTCTTAGTCGCGAGACCCTAGAGTATAGGTTGACACATACACACACACTCATACACTTGACTTGGGGTGTGTGTGTGTGTGTGTGTGTGTGTGTGTATACACGCGTGATATGAGGATGTTATATGATACTTGGGGATGAGTCGATATGATCGGACATGATGCCGTAAGATAGTTGACATATGATCGAGTTATGATATAAGATATGTTATGATATTTATAACGGATTGCTTGGGCGATGTATACTCATATATGATCATATGTGTTGATGATATTGGATTGCACGACACTTTAGATTGGTAACCAGATCATGATATTGTTTGACGATGATGCCATATGAATGATGATATATATATGATAGTTGATCCGTACCTCAATTTTGGGATGCCGTACGATGGATTTTACCGTACGAGATATATATGTGTTGATTGATCCGCACTCTTGACTCGAGGAAGTCGTACTATGTACGTGACGCTATTGAGGCTGGATCGCCGACTACTAGAGACATCGACTCGGATTTTAGGTGGATTCTTCTTACCTTTCGACTAGTTTCTTTAGTTAGTCCCTTAGTTGGTTAGGTAGATGATAGTTTAAGCTCGAGTCATACTTATTTTTAAAACTAACGAATCGTGCGCATTTTTAAAGACAGCCTGAGGGATAATACAGATTTTCAATGGATGTATCTTTTCTTAAAAACCCCGTAGCCCCTATTTTTCTAAAAACCACGATTCGTGCTTTTTCAAATAACAAACTGTATGACTCGTAATTAGTATGTATATTCTAATTGTGCATTTACTACACATTCACCGTTATATTCATGTTGTATTCATCGCATTGCATGTTCATACATATGTTTCTTTATCTAATATGAAACCCTGCACGTTAGGACCAACACCATTACCGATGATGCGTATGTTCCACGTACACTTATTTGCCGGCTCACACACATCATCATCGATAATTGCCATATCATGCACACTTTAGAAAAGCTACTTCATTTCGTATAGCTGTAAAATTAGTAGTTTAAAACATATTTTACCATGCTTGCTCTCATGTGCTAGTTAGACATTGCATTTCTTACTTAGACACTTCATGCATTTACATATTCATACTATCATGCAGTATTGAGGGTCTTATGCCGATACTTATTTATCTACTCATGATTTTGAGATTTCTGATTTCCATGAGATTTCTGGATTTTAGGGGGAAAACCGCAAGAATTTAATAAAAGCTTATTATCATCATTTTTAAAATGCAAGTTGCGGTTTTGTTGTGATGTATGGGTCGTCCACCATGAGTTTTCATGTTTTCTGTTGGATTTCGAGACCCGATTCGAGGAGTGGAGGAACCGTCTCGGGTACATGGTGGGCCCGGTAGGTACCCAGGGCGAGATAGAGATTTTGTTTGGATGACGATGAGCCTGGCAGGGGCACGGACTACCTACCGGTGATGTCCGGCGCGGCGGATATCCGGAGGATACCGACTGTTGTCGTGAGATTTGATGATATGGGCCGATCCGGACTGACGGAGCCCGAGATATTGAGATATTATGATAATGAGACATTGAGATATTGAGATACTGGGGCTTGAGATATTGAGATATTGTGTCGATACTTAACATGGACTTTTTGTCGATTTCACTGATGATGTTTCAGTTTTATTATACAGGATTCATTGATGTTTTTCTTATATCAGATTATTCAGATTTAGTGTTGGATTTTCTCATTCATGATGCATTCATACATCAGGTATGTGACTCATTACTGTTTAGCGACACTGACACGATGCACTGATTATTGCACTTATGCATAGATTATTACCCTGTCACTACTAGATGACTAGTATTATATATGTATATTATTATGACCTAGGAGATCGTCGTGCATACGATTTCTACCCGCAGATGTCTTCTACTCACGAGTTGGCAACTCACCCCCGTTGTGCCAATCTTGCAGGTTTAGATGTACAGGTTTTCTTAGCGGCTTGCTGGCACACCATTTCTTTCAGGGTGATTGCTTGGTAGGTTGGTTCACTTGTATCGTGACCGCCGTTGTACTTTTATTTATTTCAGTTGTATCTAGTAAGCTCCATCAACCAAACTTGTATATTTTTATAGATTTAGAAGACGGTTGTTTATTCTTTCGACCTTTGAGTCGCGCTTGTATTATTATGGTTTTCTGGTAGATTTTGGTTTTCTTCTGAGTTTTGTTCTTCGCCCTTTGGCGTTGTATATTGTTGCTTGTGTGGTTGTGTCCGCCAATTGGCGAAGAGATAGCTCCCGCTCGGGGATGCCTTTATTATTGCTTATGTATATTATTCTTGTTTGTACCCGTTTTGGAGCCAGTTTTTACAAAGAAGACTCTGCCGAAATTTTCTAGAAAATTTGATGTTTTTAAACAAGTTTTTCCTTCGCTTCTTCTTTAAATGGTTTAGATTTCTGGGCTTCGGCTTACTTAAATTACGTTGCGCCTCTAGACGTTTCGTAATTTAAGTGCCGGTCACGTTCCGTACCTTCGGGTCGTGACAAAGTTGGTATCAGAGCGCTAGGTTTAACCTTTGTTCGAGTCTAGGTTGACCTTGGTTGATCGAGTAGGTGACTTCGGTAGAGCGACGTACTGTGTGCATGATCCGCGGCATACTTACGATGCGCTACTCCGCTTAAGAAACCTTAGGATGTACATTTCTTTGCACCGTATTCTATTCGTTCCTATGATCTATCTTCATCGATGTCGGATTGTGGTTTCCGTTATCATGGTTGCACGGGCAGAGAGAGCTGCGGCTAGAGTTGCGGTTAGCATGAGTTCGTCTTTGATGAAGACTGACCAGGGCATGATTCCGGTGACTCACGATTGCATAAATACGTCGTTTATTTGTGTTCTTCATGAAGTGATCGTTTCGATGCGTTGTTTTGCTGAGATTTCTCGTTGACGCAAACGTTCAGATTACCACCAGAGGATGTAGGTCACTGCTAGAGGTCGTCTAGAATGTGATGACCGTTAGTATATCATCTATCCTTGAGGATTGAGGAATTGTTTAGCGTGCGAACGAAGGGTATTCACATGTCTCCTAGACGAAGTTAAAAGGTTCGAACGAATGTCAGAAACCCATTTTCCCAAGCTTAAGGTATTCGGAAAAACATACAGGTAATTCTATGGACCCTCTAGAAGAATGAAACCCTAACCCGACATAATGACCATGAGAACGCTTGTGAACTTTAGGGTTGCGGTAGTTCCGTGGTGCCATTAGTGAGTCTTGGGTTTACCCTTCTATGACTGGTCCGCAGGTGATGTGGCATGTACTGGATATTTTTAAACTGTACTCGAGTGTTGAGCTCTCAGGGAATTATGGGACTTTGACGAATCGATCGAAAAATTTAACGTAGTCCGGATATCATATGATGTGATACATTACTTGGGAGACTCTAGATATGAGTATAGCTGTTTGTAGCGCCGTTCATATAGCTACGAAGAGACGGGTTCGAATCAGTTGATACCATAGAAAAGAGGAGACTTGGACCCAGGATTGGTCGTATCATGCACACCCAGTAGACGAGAGTTCGGCATCGTCGACGAGACATGTTATGAGTGACCATGATAGTTGGCCAGAGATCTTTTAGAGGATGCGCCAGAGCGGAAATGATTCCGTCATCACTCTGTATTGGGCCGCTGAGCCGGGGGGTTATGTAAGTGGCAATCCACAGTAAGAGACGAGAGCCTGAGAGCATAAGGCGCCAGACCGTGAACAGAGGCAGGTAGATTATTGCTCGGCTAGCCTGGATACACCGACACCCTTCAACGTTAGAGAAAGAGTATATCGACATTAGTGTTTACGATTTGCGAATTGGTGATTCGAATATCACATTTTCTTGCTTGGATTCTGGTATTTGAGGATTTCGTTTTACGATTGATATTTCCTAGGCGCACATTCATTGCACTCGATTCGTGTTTCATGTATCAGTTGTATTGATGCTTGTTTTGCGCATACCCATTGCACTTGATTTTGGTTATACATTCTGAGATTTTGATTTTATATCGTGCATATGGGTCGCACATGATTCTGGCTTAGGTTTTCGGTATAATTTTTATGCACTTTTCGTACATTGATTTAGTTTTGTGCACGCTGATGCATGTAGTTGTGAGTTTGTTTATCGCGGTGTACTTGATTTTGTTACGGTGTATGTCGTATACTGCTGATTTCGATTTTGATATGCGATATTGTTTTCGTGTACTCTAGTGCACTGGATTTATGTTTTCATGCACCTTGTACACTCGATTGAGATTTTGCGCATACTTGGCGCACTTGATGCGATTTTGTGCACACCAGATGCACTAAATCGGGATTTTTCGTGCATATTAGATGCACCAAATATTGTTGTCGTGCACACCCGTTGCACTTGACAGATGTTTTGGTGCACACCGGTTGCACTCAGTTTTTCTTCTTTGCATATTCGTGGTATCTGTATTTGGTTTCGATGTCCGTGCGCCCCAGACGCACGTGGTATTCTTGTCTACATTCTTGGGGTGATTTACTACTGAGCAGTATGTTTTATGATATTTACTATTTGGTGTGGTAATCGAGCAGGGCTGTGCTGAGAACAGTACTTGAATAATGATTTTTTTGCATGCATCGATAGTTACCAGAGGGATTTCCAAAAAGGAGCTATAGTCTCAATATTTTTCCTACGTATCCGAGATGACACGAAACAATTTACAAAGGAAACCCTTATACACTATTTTCAAAAAAATGGCGGGACGTATATGTTAAACAAGGAATATATATATATATATATAGTTATTTTTACAATAAACGTCCGCTAATTGTGCCGTGATACGCGCATCGCACGGTGATTTGAAACAGCTTTTGCATGCACTTGATTTCAGTTGTCTTAAAGATTTTACAACGATGCGTACTATATACTTGTTATAATTTTGAGTACATCACGTCGGTTTTCGTAACGGATTTTGAAATTTGTATTTTCACCATAACTTCGATGATTGCGTGACTTGACGGAGTTTTGCTTTTGAGTTTGACCCTCATCTTTATGCGTATGTATTGCGCTAGGATATGTTTTGTGTATTCATGATCTCGGAGCCCCGTTGATTTGATTTACTGGCTGAAATATTTTAAGTTTTTTGGCGGGTTTAAATTTAAATTCGGGGACTGAATTTATTTAAGGGGGGAAGATTGTAACATTTCAGGGAAATAAATTTTTTTTTTTGGCATTAAATAATTTAAATAATATATTTTACGAATGGAAGGGTTATATTTGAGATGTATTTAGTGGTCCTAACCCTAGTGTTAGTATTTTGGGATAACCCGAGACATAGCAAACAAAAGAAAATTTCTAAATATAAATATATATACTAATTCCTTACCCACACCCTCACAATTTCAGTCCCTAATTCCCCACTTAGTTTTTTTCCCTAGTTCCTTTATATATTCCTTGTTGCCCCCTTTTTCTTTCTCCCTTGCTGGAAAATTCCATAACAAAAGAAAAACTTTCCCATCCTATCCTCCGAGCGAGATCCGAGGCGCACCCTCGTCGCCGTCGACGTCTCTCCTCCGTCTCCCCCCCTAAATTCAAACCCTAACCCTATTGATGGCACGTGCGGCATCTCCTCCCCTGAGCCAGGCGCACTTCCCGTTCTTCTCCGACTACGCCGTCTTCAACGTCGTGGCCAAGAAGGAGGCGGATCCCCACGAATGGGCGCGCCTCTCCCGCGTCTCTACCCGCTTCGCCTCCCTCATCGCCACCTACTGCTTCCGATCGAGATGCCTTCCGATCGAGCTGCCTTCTTCGCAGCTCACGCCTTCTCTTTCTCCTCTACAAGCTCCCAATCGTCATTGGCGCCACCAACGATGACATCCCGAACTTCGCAGCGTTTTCCCCCCCGGCCGTGTTCCAGTGGGTCGCCGCCAGCATCGCGCCTTTCATTCCCGCAGTGAGGATTTCATTTGTCACCGTCGGGAACGAGGTGCTCGAGTCGAACGATGCGGGGCTGGCGTCTCTGCTGCTGCCGGCGATGCCGTCTTTCCACAGGTATACTTCACAAGGGTAGCGGTTATTGCTTTGTTTGCTAGAGTTCTGTGATGATTTATTATGTTATTAGCATTGGGTCCCTTGTATGGCTGCGATCGTCTTTGATTAATTCGATTGCAGCTCATTTTTATAGTGTCTTGTTTCGTCGGCGATGGTGAACCGTACTGCGACGACAACAGATTGATGATCGTATGGCGAAGCAAGAAATGATCAATTCCTTGTTGTAAGGTCGGCCACCATTTTCTTAACAAAGGAAACTGTTACTAATTTTAAGGGTTCTAAGGTAGAGAATGCTATAGATTGGTACCTAGTGGTGAGGCAAAGGGAAAGAATTCATTCTTTGGCACTCAGAAACTGGTTTAGCCAAATCCTTGAGCTTGGATTTTCCCAACTATCTCAGGCACTGGAAAAGTTCATACTGTGTAAAGTTTGTTGATGGAAAAGATTGGAAACGGTGTTGCTGGAAGAGTTTTGAAGCTTGTGAGGTCTTAGCGAAGTCTTTCTGCCAATGTGATATTTTGAAGATTGAGAACTAGTGCTCGAACTTGGATCGAGTGCGGGTGATTCCGAGGTGGCAAGGAAAGGAAGGACATTCGTGGACGTGACTTGTATGATCGTCAGGTGAGTAGATGTATATTTACGGGGGAAGTCGGGTGGATGGCGTATAGCACCCCTGCAACTTCGTAGTATATGACGTGGTCTTGATATAGTAATATATAGATATGTTATTGCAAGATACGAATACGGAGCGAGAAAGGTTTCAGGAGACCACGGATCAAAGTTTGTGTAAGTTGGATGATAGTGTTTTTAGTCTAATTCTTAGTCGCGAGACCCTAGAGTATAGGTTAACACATACACGCACACTCATACACTTGACTTGGTGTGTGTGTGTGCGCGCGCGCGCGCGTATACGCGTGATATGAGGATGTTATATGATACTTGGGGATGAGTCGATATGATCGGGCATGATTCCGTGAGATAGTTGACATATGATCGAGTTATGATATGAGATATGTTATGATATTTATAACGGATCGCTTGGGCGATGTATACTCATATATGATAATATGTGTTGATGACATTGGATTGCACGAGACTTTAGATCGGTAACCAGATCATGATATTGTTTGACGATGATACCATATGAATGATGATATATGTTGGAGATAGTGCCCTCAGAGTCAATTATTGGATCACAGGCACGTGATTGCGATGATTGAGGGAGGACCTACCCCGGTAGGACAGTCTTACTCAAGATGATAGTATGCTATCTGGTTTATCTTTATCATCGTGTACTGCTTTAGGTGACCTGACAGGTCGCTATTACATGTTGATAGAGCCCCTAGGATTCTTGCTTGACGACCAGCAGTATGATGGCGATCATATACGTGGGAGCTGGGGTCTATAAGCACATCCTTAAAAGGTCCCTAGTCGTGGGAGTTTCGAGACTGGGCATCGATACTCCATTAGTAGACTAGTGTATACAGTCGAGACCCCGACGAGGGGCGGTGGCCGGTCTCACAAGCCACTGGTGTCAGTTGGTTCACCTAAGATGTATACAGGTGCTCATTAGGTTATGAGTACACCGGACAGGACTCGCCGGGAACCTGCTAGTTGGGATTATACCATACGTCAGATAGCAGTTCCCAGGTGACATGTGTACAGGTTAGTTCATCGACCTGAGATCGTCATTTGTCTCGTGTGAGTTCCCACTGTGCTTTGATTACTACCCTACCACGGCTCAAAGGAGTCGTGCAAACAGGTTTTAGTTGGGTACAGTCCCGAGCCACATGGAGGCAGTGAGCGGATCTTCAGGGGTTCGTCTCTCCCGGTATTGGGGGTGAGGTCGCGCTGTGTCTAGGAGAGCCATTACGCAAAGCCCTCGGCCGAGGCAGGAGATTTACTGGTAGGTATTCCAGTAGTATCTCAGGGCGTTCTGGGCTACACTCCGACACGACTTGTACCGCCTTTGGGGGTCTGACTTTTACCAACCCCCTAGGCCCGCCATGCGATGCTCATAGACGAACGGACCGGACTGTACGGATATTGTCACTGACAGGCTCAGTAGGGTGTCAGGATGAGTTCGCTCATCGACGTCCCTTTTGGTCAATAGCTGGTGGCCCGTCACGTATTGGCTAATACCTCTGACGTGCTAGTGGTTAAATCCACAGCCATAGTATTGACGAGTCTTTAGAGTCCACCACACTTTCAGTTACTCAAGCTTTCGGGCGAAACGCTGTAGAGGCCGTATGGAGATATGGCAGGGTCCGATCAGATACGTGCGGTATTGCACGGATCAGGATCGGACGGTTTGTACTAGTGGCCGTATGGATATATGGCAGGGTTCGATCAGATACGTGCGGTATTGCACGGATCAGGATCGAACGGATTTTACTAGCCGGCTTTGTTTTAAGCCGGTCCTAGTTTAGTACAGTGTAGATTTTGTCTCTTTGCATTTGTATCCGGACGGAATGCAGATGCGGGTGTGTATGCACAGTATCGGGGTTTTCCTGTAATTTATTACGGGGCCAGTTTTCTGGAGTTGCCAGTTTGCATTCCGTTCCGGCCGGTTTTCCTTTGTTCTTTCCCGGCCGGACTTTTCCGATGGAGGGGGTTATTTGCAAGTTTGCAAATAACACTTTGTGGAGGGGTTTCTTGCAAATGTTTTGATTATGATGGCATCTTTTCTTTTCCACCATAACTTGCATTAATTGTGATAAGAGAGGGTATGTTTGGATGTAAGTTTGTAATGATAATGTTTGGATGTGGTCACTTCTTGCTTTATCCTACACTCACCTCCCTTCATGAGTTTTGATTTTCCTCCACCATTCTCACACAAAAGAGGCCGGCCACTTTAGTTGGAGAATGAGAGAAATTTCCATTTTGGTTGTAGCACATATTTCATCATCTCATTCTTCTAGTTTTGGAAAAATGAAAGCACCATTTTTCCTTAACCTTATTCCTCCATCAATGGCAACTACATAAACTCCAAGAGACAAAGTTTCTACACTACATTCTACAGCATATCTTGGGCATGTCGACTTGCCGGCTTCATGCCCGAGTTGCCTCGGTATTGAGGCGGGAGCCCGTAAAAGACGCAGGCGATGTGGTGCCCTTCCGGCGAGGAGGCGACGATATGGAGACAAGACTTTCCGCAGGAGATCGGGACGATGACGAGAAGACCGGAGGACTCGGATCACTCGGTATACTTCTCTTCCCATCTCTTGTTTGCTAGTATAGGTTAATGGTTAACGATCCGGGTTTTATTGTCCGCGGTAGCGCCAGTTTCCAAGTAAGGAAAATTTTTGATTCCGCATTTTGGCCTCGGTAAGACGGCCGGGGCGCTGCCGTGGCGCAACATGGTATCAGAGACACGCCATTAACCTTGTCTAGCTTGTTCTAATGTGTTTTACTTATCCGATCGACCAAAATTCCAAAAACCGCGTTTTGCATGCATCAGTTTTCTGTCGATTTTTTCCGGGCTCGAAAATTTTTTCAGGTGATTGCAGAATGATGTACAGAGAAACTTAAGAACACTGGAAAAATTTGGTAACCCAATTCTTCCGTACGACCGCGGAACCGCGGCCTTGACCCTTTTTTGGCCGCGGTTCCGCCGCAGGAAGTTGGGATCACTTCGCCATATTTTTACAGTGGGCTTGTGGGCTAATTTTAGGGGTTTTGGAATATTAATATTGGGCCCAGATTTTCTGTGAGTACTACAGTATTGCTTGGGGGCCCACTTGTTAATTTTTGATCGATCGGATATTTTAAACACATTATTTCACAGTATTTACATTATATCTGCGACCGTGAATATCACTTGATCGGTAAATCCTGTCTAACTGCTATAGCCCGGTTAGACGGATTTGCGAACGTGATTTTCACGTTGATATTCTGTGTTTATGCTGTGTTGATGCGGATCGGTCGTGGGGATAGCCTGGATGCAATGCTAGTACAGTTTCTGTTGTATTATGTACATTTGATATTGCGGGGCGAGCGTCCGACATGTGGACTGCCGTCACTGCCTGATTGTATTATTCTTTTGGGGCACGGCCTGGTTGCGGTCGATGTACCCGTTGTATGTATATTTTACTTTCTGTACTAGGACTGCCCCGCGGTGGGGTGCACGGATAGCCGGGTTCTGGAGGGCAACAAGCCCGCATCTCATGGCATTGGGACGGAGGGGGCTTCACTCAAGGATTGGCGGGCTATTCGCCGCACTCGTAGGGGGTACAGGTTGACCCAGGAGGGGTGCCCAAGTTACCGGATTCCATGAAGTGTTGGGTGGTCCATTCACGGTGCTGAAGGGGGCTGCCTCGCTTCAGGTTTTGGCGGGTGACTTGCCGCGCCCATAGGGGTCTAGGATTTCATTGCACAGGCTATCCACACGACCAGGGGAACGTCGGGTTTCAGCAGCGGCTCTGTGAAACCCGGGGATCCCAGATATCTGTATTGTTCTGTGATGCTGTACATTTCTGTGATGTTGCATTCTTATCACGCCTTGAGCGAATATAATATATTGGTATATATATTAGTAGATGTTGTATATGTTTTTCATCCGCGCTAGTCCAGTCCCCGCTCTGCCGTTAGTTAGCTAACCTAACGGGTGATGACGGGACCCAGTGGCGAATGCGGATGGCATATACGTACGTCAGTATATTTTCGTTCTTTGTGGTGTGATCAATTGATGGGACTGCATTGATTCGGATCAATGCAAGTTAAAACAAACCTATTCTGATGTTGTTGGAACACTTTTCAAAAAGCTGTTATTGCAAGGACGTTCACTTTTGTTTTGCATCGTGGTATTCATTTGGAATATCCTGCTCCTCAGTCGACGAGGCAAGGGCCGAGATCCCTTCACCGGGAGTGACCCCTTGGACAGAAGTTTGTGTCAGGGCATTAACTTCACTATAGCCGATTACTTTTGCTTTGCATCGTGGTATTCAGTTGGAATATCCTGCACCTTATTCTACGGGGAAAGAGCCGAGATCCCTTCACCGGGAGTGACCTCTTTAGCAAGGGTTTTCGTCACTATATTTTATAAAAAGCCATGCAGTTCCTTCAACGATATCAAGTTCATTACGTTAAAGGTTTTTCGCCAAAAACCAGCCGTAGCCCTCCGTCATTTCCTACAGGTATTATTTGGTATTCGTGCTGCGTTTGTTGACCTAGTCAAGACGTAGTGTTCGGTAGCTAAGTGGTACTTGTTTGTTGCATAAGTGGGATTGGTTAAGACAGTCGTGCGGCCTTGTTGACCTAGTCAAGGGCACGTACGGGTGGGTTTAATGCAATCCAGAATAATGACGGGTTGAACTTGACTGGCAGTTTATGGTTTGTTGACCTAGTCAAGGTCATAAACCGCTTGGGGTAAAAATCACATCGGGAGTTTCAAAAGAACTGAAACTTGCCAGACATGCGCATACCTTCTGGAGTGTGGTGACTTGAGTGGATTCCGTCAAGTTATCATGCGATGATAGTTGGATCCCGATTCCTGCTGATGAGTTGGTTTACTCCTCGGGTGATCCCGACTAGTTCTTCTTTCAGGTTTGGAGAAGAATTTGACGGTACAGTGGGAGGTTTCCAGATTAGATAAAGTGATAACCATTCTGATCTAGGTTAGAGTGCACGCTGAGTGTTTCTTTTCTCTCTCTCTTTGGCAGCGTCCATTGACTCGACCCTGGACTATGACTCAGTGACCAAGTTGACCGAACCTTCTTTACACTGGCTTTTGGATTGTCAGAGTTGCAAACCTCATTGCCACTCCTACTTTTACCCTTTTCTCCAGGACACCCCGTATTACTACGAACGTCCACTTCCATTGGACAAAACCATCGTATGGTTATATACGAACTCGAAGGACTTCGAGGATGGTTTCTGGTTCTGGAGAAAACGGATAGGATTATTCAGTTGTCTCTTCCTTTTACCTTCTCTCAAGTTGTGAGTACTCCTTGGTTTAGGAGACAGTACACCTATTACGCAAATTGGATAGTCTTCTTCCAAACCTTAGGCTGGTGCCGAACGGTGGGGAATGAAGAAAACCAATTAGCATAACGATGGTGTGCAGAAGGTATTAAGTTAAGACAAAGCAAGGGATTAGTAAGAGGGCAACGTAAATTGCGACTGATATTCACGACTAAACCAAGTATTCCTTCGCCAATCCTAAATCACCTTTGTATTTCTCCAGGAAACTCCGTATCACTATGAAGATCCACAGTTTATTGGATACTCCATCGTATGGTTATATACGAACTCGAAAGAAACTTGTTCCAGTTCGGGGATGGATTCTGGACCAGGAGAAATAGGAATAAGGTTTATTCGGTTGTCTTTTATCCTCACCTTCTCTCGCATTGCGAGTGCTCCTAGGACTAGGATAGTACACCCATTATGCTTATTGGATAGTCTTCTTCCAAACCATAGGCTGGTGCCGAACGGTAGGGAAGGAAGAAAACCATTTGGCCTAAGGGGTGTGCAGAAGGTAATGACTAAAGACATATAAAGGGATTTGGAGAGGTGGCAAAGAATTATACGGTTATAGTTATGAATCTGGATAATGGTAGAGGCATTACTAGGAATACAAGGATACCCCATCGAAACGTTTCAATGTTTCAGTTTCACTGTGTACTGTTAAAAGAAAACTGATTTCCCGATTGGATACTTGCTCCAGGGTATGTATTTACCAGGTTTGATTCTCACATCTGTATGGTTTTATAGATGATGAGTGGGAGTAAGTTATTGGAAATAGGGTAATCATCCTCATTATATCGGGATTCGTTGTAATCGGTGATATTTGAGGAGATCACCTGAGCTGTTTGCCGGTCGGCAAATATTTGGTTTTGAATATCCGCTGTTGTGCACCAATTTCAAATTGATATATCTGTACGTCTATTTTCATAGAGTGAGATATACCTTTTGATATTATGTCGATGACATTTACCTATATCAGTGGATGGTTAGGTAAGGAGCATTAAACAGCGGTGTAATTCTTCTTAACCATAAGTACAGTTTTCAACCTACAACACACAGTGAAAGAGTTGTTAGACTCAGCAGACTTATACAGAGTATTGTATGTTGTCCAGTGTCCATTGGGACAGAGGGGTTGGTCCTCATACTATATTCTGTTTACTTTTAACTTCTCTAGTTCTTAGACATGTGTTTCGTAGAAACACAGGGTCTAAGTTTTGAGGAGTTATAGGTATTTGAATAGAGTAGAGAACCAGGTGTAGCAAGTATCGGGATTCTTCAAGGTTATCGAAGATGTAGATACTTGTGTATGGTATTCAGTTGATAGTAATGATAAAGAGAAATTGCTTCTCTTTCAGGTTACTCATAATTGGAAGCATTCCTAAGTTGAGTAACGCTGATCGGCCTCTCTCCATTTAGTTGACATGCACTGGAGACAGCTGCATGATTTGAATCTGGTTCAATTAAATCAGTGCCTCTGGTTCTGTATTGGATATAGTACAGTTCATATCTTAACATTGTTAAGGTACGGGGAGTTGTCCGGCTTATGATTAAAACCAGACTCTGGATAACTCAAGGCACGTTTCTGTAATGGCTGCTTGTGGGTTGACCCAGGCTATGACAAGGGTTGACTTTCTACCATCTGGCAGATCAATAGAAATATTGTTCTAGACTCGCCACAGTTTTATTAAAAATGGATTTTTTCAAAACAGTAGTGGGAGTATGGTAGAACTGGAAGTGATTCCAGAACCGCAAACGATTACTGAAGATTTGATAAGGAACCTAAAGATTCAATCTGTTTTTGACATTCCATTAGCCACTCCGCAGATATGGTGGGTAACCTCAGGCACTCGAAAGGTACTTCGGTATGCTCAAGGACGGTGGCAGGGAGGTTCTTGTTTACCCACACTTACCATTGCTGTTGTTCCAGACTGTGAGACCCGGCAGGAGGATGAGTATAGCGTCGTTCTAAACTAGGTTTAGAAGTGTACGTCTATATGACTCTGCCATAGGGTTGTCGTAGTCAGTGGGAGCAGCGGAAGCATTGGTGGACAGGTGGCTTATGTCTATTTATAGACTAAAGCAGATACAGCGGAGATAGATCATCTATTTCTGATGTGACAGTCATAGGTTTGACTTCATCAGAATAGGGGATGGATCTGTTGAGAAGGTAGTAGGGTGTGATGTCATGGTATTTGGATGACATACACAGAGTAGGAAGTGATATTCCTATACTACGATCGGTTATACTTTAGTTGTCACACAGTGTTTTCTCCACACAGGACTTGGATATTATATCAGACATTCTGGTTACTAGATCTATAGTTTTAGATCTAGATTTGGGTGGTTTCCTAATCTGGGTACCTTGACAGCATTCTATGAGTATTTAGAATGGACGACTCCTGGCACGGTAGTATACTTGCAGGTAATGGAGTCACCCTCTCTAAAGGTGTCCTTCAGACTAAAGTAGAGAGGGATGTGCATGATTGGCAGATCACTTGCTTAGGCAATTGAGTCAATCATGAGATGTCAAGTATCACACCAGATGTTGTTCTTGCACTAGATGCAATAAGTTGATATTGATCCAATCCTGGAGGAACAGTCGGAAGCAGTTTTAGAACATAAGTGGATGTTCTAGGGATATGATAACGACAGCCTCATTTGGGAGACAGTTATCATTCCAGGCTTCCAAGGTGACATGGATGGCAGAGTGGCTGTCAGAGTTGTAGTTTCTCCTTCTGACGAGGGGCAGTATTTTGGACAGGTGGTCCAAGGCAATACTGAGGGAGGCATGGCGCTGGGTACTGATTAATTTCAGTTATCGATACAGTCTAAGAAGTTTGGATTGTTGGAGATAGTGCCCTCAGAGTCAATTATTAGGTCACAGGTACGTGATTGTAATGATTGAGGGAGGACCTATCCCAGTAGGACAGTCTTGCTCGAGATGATAGTATGCTATCTGGTTTACCTTTATCATCGTGTACTGCTTTAGGTGACATGACACGTCGCTATTACACGTTGATAGAGCCCCTAGGATTCTTGCTTGACCACCAGCAGTATGAGGGCGATCATATAAGTGGGAGCTGGGGGTCTATAAGCTTATCCTTAAAAGGTCCCTAGTCGTGGGAGTTTCGAGACTGGGCATCGATACTCCATTAGTAGACTAGTGTATACAGTCGAGACCCCGACGAGGGGCGGTGGCCGGTCTCACAAGCCACTGGTGTCAGTTGGATCACCTAAGATGTATACAGGTGCTCATTGGGTTATGAGTACACCGGACAGGACTCGCCGGGAACATGCCAGTTGGTCATATACCAGACGTCAGATGGCAGTTCCCTGGTGACATGTGTACAGGTTAGTTCATCGACCTGGGGATCGTCATTTGTCTCGTGTGAGTTCCCACTGTACTTTGATTACTACCCTACCACGGCTCAAAGGAGTCGTGCAAACAGGTTTTAGTTGGGTACAGTCCCGAGCCACATGGAGGCAGTGAGCGTATCTTCAGGGGTTCGTCTCTCCCGGTATTGGGGGTGAGGTCGTGCTGTGTCTAGGAGAGCCATTACACAAAGTCCTTGGCCAAGGCAAAGAGATTTACTGGTAGGTATTCCAGTAGTATCTCAGGGTGTTCTGGGCTACACTCCGACACGACTTGTACCGCTTTTGGGGGTCTGACTTTTACCAACCCCCTAGGCCCGCCATGCGATACTCATAGACGAACGGACCGGACTGCACGGATATTGTCACTGACAGGCTCAGTTGGGTGTCGGGGTGAGTTTCCTCATCGACGTCCCATTTGGTCAGTACCTGGTAGCCCGTCACGTATTGGCTTATACCTCTGACGTGCTAGTGGTTAAATCCACAACCAAGGTGTTGACGAGTCTTTAGAGTCCCCCACATTCAGTTACTCAGCTTTCGGGCGAAAGGTTGTAGAGGCCGTATGGAGATATGGCAAGGTCGGATCAGATACGTGCGGTATTGCACGGATCAGGATCGGACAGTCTGTACTATAGGCCGTATGGTTATATGGCAGGGTTCGATCAGATACGTGCGGTATTGCACGGATCAGGATCGAACAAATATTACTATCCGGTTTTGGCATAAGCCGGATTCTAGTATAGTATAGTGTAGATTTTGTCTCATTGCATTTGTATTTCGGTCGAAATACAGATGCGGGTATGTATGCACAGTATCGGGGTTTTCCTGTGATTTATTACGGGACCAGTTTTCTGGAGTTGCCAGTTTGCTTTTCGTTTCGGCCAATTTCCATTGTTCCGTTCATTGGCCGAAGATTGGTGGAGGAGGGCTTATTTGCATTGTTGCAAATAGGCATTTGTGGAGGGTTTTTTTGCATCTTGATGCATCATGATGGCTTTCATGATGTGCACCATCATTGACTTGTTTTGACTCCATCATGGCTTGACTTTTAAAGTCATGATTGTTGATGATGTTGAGGGGTATGGTTGTTGAGTGAAGATTTTTCTTTGTGGTGATCATTTGTTTCTCCATCATTACTCTTTTTCCACCCACCCCCTTGTTTGTTCTCTCTCTCTCTCCAATCACACATGATGGGGGGGTGGCCGGCCATTCCTAGAGGGGATGGGATTCATTTCTTTTGGTGGGGGAAAAATTGTTATGCTCATTCTCTTGTATGCCACATTTTTCCCCACCTCTCTCCAAGCTCTCTTCTCCTCCACAAATGGCAACTCCACAACCCCAAAAATGAGACTTCTTCTACTACACATTCTACAGCATATCTTGAGCATGTCGAGTTGCCGGCTTCATGCTCGAGTTGCCTCGGTATTGAGGTGGGAGCCCGTAAAAGTACCCGGCTTCGTGGTGCCCTTTCCGACGAGGAGGAGACGGACGGAGATCCCGCGAGGAGATCGAAGTGGAGATGAAGACCGGAGGACTTGGATCGTCGGTATATCTCTATTCCCTTTCTTGTAGATAGCTTAGACTAGTTAATGGTTCGATCCGGGTTATAGTGCGCGGTGGTGCCGGTTTGCTAAGTCCGCAAAAATTAAAGTTATTCACCGCTTCCGCATTCCGGCGTCGGATTGACGGCTGGGGCGCCGCCGTGCACTTACAGTGGTATCAGAGCCAGGGTATTAACTTCGTCTAGCTTTCGTTTGATGTGTTTTGCGGTTCCGATCGACCAAAATTCCAAAAACTCATTTTACCTCACATCAGTTTTCTGTTGAGAATTTTTGGTGTCTAAAAATTTTTTAGGTGGTCTCAGAATGATGTGCAGGAGATTCTAAGAACTCTGGGAAAATTCGACACTCTGATCTCTCACACAGAGCGCGGATCCGCGGCCCCACCCTTCTATTGGGCCGCGGTTCCGCCGCAGTCTTGAGAGTTCAGTGGGCCATCTTTTTCCAGTGGGCTTCAGGGGTGTAATTAGGGGTTTTGGAATATTAAAATTGGGCCAATTATTTCTGTGAGTGCTACAGTATTGGTTTGGGGCCCACTTGTTAATTTTTGATCAATCGGAAAATTTTAAACACATTTTTCACAGTATTTACATTGTATCTGCGACCGTGAATGTCACTCGATCGGTAAATCCGGTCTAACTGCTATAGCCCGGTTAGACGGATTTGCGAACGTGACTTTCACGTTGATGTTCTATGTATTTGCTGTGATGTTGCGGATCGGTCGGTGGGGATAGCCTGGATGCAATGCTAGTACAGTTTTGTTGTATTATGTACATTTGATATTGCGGGGCGAGCGTCCGACTTGTGGACTGCCGTCACTGCCGGATTGTATTATTATTTTGGGGCACGACCTGGTTGCGGTCGATGTACCCGGTGTATGTATATTTTACTTTCTGTACTAGGATTGCCCCGCGGAGGGGTGCACGGATAGCCGGGTTCTGGAGGGCAACAAGCCCGCATCTCATGGCATTGAGATGGAGGGGGCTTCACTCTAGGATTGGCGGGCTATTCGCCGCACTCGTAGGGGGTACAGGTTGACCCAGGAGGGGTGCCCAAGTTGCCGGATTCCGTGAAGTGCTGGGTGGTCCATTCACGGCGCTGAAGGGGGCTGCCTCGCTTCAGGTTTTGGCGGGTGACTTGCCGCGCCCGTAGGGGTCTAGGATTTCATTGCACAGGCTATCCACACGACCAGGGGAACGTCGGGTTTCAGCGGCTCTGTGAAACCCGGGGATCCCATATATCTGTATTGTTTCTGTGATGCTGTTCATTCTCTGTGATGTTGCATTTCTTTCACGCCTTGAGCGAAATATAATATATTGGTATATATATTAGTAGATGTTGCATATGTTTTGCATCCGCGCTAGTCCAGTCCCCGCTCTGTCGTTAGTAAGCTAACCTAACGGGTAATGACGGGACCCAGTGGCGAATGCGGATGGCATATACGTACATCAGTATATTTTCGTTCTTTTTGGTGTGATCAATTGATGGGACTGCATTGATTCGAATCAATGCAAGTTAAAACAAACCTAATCTGATGTTGTTGGAACACTTTTCAAAAGGCTGTTATTGCAAGGACGTTTACTTTTGTTTTGCATCGTGGTATTCATTGGAATATCCTGCTCCTCAGTCGACGAGGCAAGGGCCGAGATCCCTTCACCGGGAGTGACCCCTTGGACAGAAGTTTGCGTCAGGGCATTAACTTCACTATAGCCGATTACTTTTGCTTTGCATCGCGGTATTCATTTGGAATATCCTGCACCCCATTCTACGGGGAAAGAGCCGAGATCCCCTCATAGGGAGTGACCTCTTTAGCAACGGTTTTCGTCACTATATTTTTTAAAAGCTATCCGTTCCTTCGACGATATCAAGTTCATTACGTTAAAGGTTTTCGCCAGAAACCATTCGTAGCCCTCCGTCGTTTCAGACGTGTAGCACGTAGTATTCATGCTATGTTTGTTGACCTTCGTCAAGGCATAGTGTATGGTAGCTGCCTGTTACCTTTCTGCTGTATAGATAGATGCGTTGGTTTGGGACAGTCGTATAGCCTTGTTGACCTTCGTCAAGGGCTTGTACGGGTGGATTCAGATTAACCCTGGATAATGACGGGTAGAACTTGACATGTGACTTATGATTTGTTGACCTTCGTCAAGGTCATAAGAGCATGGGGCAGAAATCACATCGGGAGTTTCAAAAGTACTGAAACTTGCCAGATATGCGCATACCTTCTGGAGTGTGATACCGTGAGCAGATTCCGTCACGTTGTCATGCGATGAGAGTTGGATCCCGATTCCCACTGATGAGTTAGTTTACTCCTCGGGTGACCCCGACTAATTCTTCTTTCAGGTTTGGAGGAGAATTTGAGGTACAGTGGGAGGACTCCAGATTAGATAAATTGGTAACCATTCTGATCTAGGTTAGAGTGCACGCTGAGTGTTTCTTTTCTCTCTCTCTCTTTGGCAGCGACCATTGACCCGACCCTAAGACTTTGACTCAGTGACCAAGTTGACCGAACCTTCTTAAACACTGGCTTTTGGATTGTCAGAGTTGCGAACCTCATTGCCACTCCTACTTTTACCCTTTTTTCTCCAGGACACCCCGTTTTACTACGAACGTCCACTTCCATTGGACAAAACCATCGTATGGTTAGATACGAACTCGAAAGAATTTATTCGAGGATGGTTTCCGGTTCTGGAGAAAACGGATAGGATTAATCAGTTGTCTTTTCCTTTTACCCTCTCTCAGGTTACGAGTACTCCTTGGTTTAGGGGTAGTACACCTATTACGCAAATTGGATTGTCTTCTTCCAAACCTTAGGCTGGTGCCGACCGGTAGGGAATGAAGAAAACCAATTAGCATAACGATGGTGTGCAGAAGGTATTAAGTTCAGACAAAGCAAGGGATTAGTAAGAGGGCAAAGTAAATTGCAACAGATATTCACGACCAAACCAAAATATTTTGTTACCACTCCCACATCACCTTTGTATTTCTCCAGGACACTCCGTATCACTACGAAGATCCACAGTTTATTTGGATACTCCATCGTATGGTTATATACGAACTCGAATGGAACTTGTTCCAGTTCGGGGATGGATTCTGGTTCAGGAGAAATAGGAATAAGGTTTATTCGGTTGTCTTTTATCTTCACCCTCTCTCATTGCGAGTGTTCCTAGGATTGGGACAGTACACCCATTATGCTTATTGGATAGTCTTCTTCCAAACCATAGGCTGGTGCCGAACGGTAGGGAAGGAAGAAAACCATTTGGCCTAAAAGGGTGTGCAGAAGGTAAAGACTAAAGACATATGAAGGGATTTGGAGAGGTGGCAAAGAACTATACGGTTACAGTCGTGAATCTGGAAGAGGCATTACTAGGAATACCAGAATACCCCATCGGAACATTTCAATGTTTCAGTTTCACTGTGTAATGTTAAAGGAAAACTGATTTCCCGATTAGATACTTACTCCAGGGTATGTATTTACCAGGTACGATTCTCACATCTGTATGGTTTTACAGATGATGAGTGGGAGTAAGTTATTGGGAATTGGGTGATTATCCTCATTATATCGGGATTCGTTGTAATCGGTGATATTTGAGGAAATCACCTGGGCTGTTTGCCGGTCGGCAAATATTTGGTTTTGAATATCCACTGTTATGCACCAATTTCAAATTGATATATCTGTACGTCTATTTTCATAGAGTGAGATATACCTTTCTGAAATTATGTCTACGACATTTACCTATATCAGTGGATGGTTAGGTAAGGAGCATTAAACAGCGGTGTAATTCTTCTTAACCATAAGTACAGTTTTCAATCTACGACACACAGTGAAAGAGTTGTTAGACTCAGCGGACTTATACAGAGTATTGTATGTTGTCCAGGGTCCATCAGGACAGAGGGGTTGGTCCTCGTACTACATTCAGTTTACTTATGACTTCTCTAGTTTTTAGACAGGTGTTTCGTGGAAACACAGGGTCCGAATTTGGAGAAGTTATTGGTATTTGAATAGAGTGGAGAACCAGGTGTCACAAGTATCGGGATTCTTCAAAGTGATCGAAGATGTAGATACTTGTATATGGTATTCAGTTGATAGTAGTGATTAAGAGAAATTGCTTCTCTTTCAGGTTACTCATAAATGGAAGCATTCCTAAGTTGAGTAACGCTGATCGGCCTCCTTCCATTTAGTTGACATGCACTGGAGACAGTTGCATGATTTGAATCTGGTTCAATTAAATCAGTGCCTCTGGTTCTATATATGATATAGAACAGTTCATATCTTAACGATGTTAAGGTACGGGGAGTTGTCCGGTTTATGATTAAAACCAGACACTGGACAACTCAAGGCACGTTTCTGTAATGGCTGTTTGTGGGTTGACCCAGGCTATGACGCGGGTTGATTTTCTACCATCTGGAAGATCAATAGCAATATTGTTCTTGACTCGCCACAGTTTTAAATTAAAAATGAATTTTTTCAGAAAACAGTAGTGGGAGTATGGTAGAACTGGAAGTGATTCCAGAACCATAAACGATTACTGAAGATTTGATAAGGAACCTAAAGATTCAATCTGGATTGACATTCCATTGGCCACTCCGCAGATAAGGTGGGTAACTTCAGGCACCCGAGAGGTACTCCGGTAGCCTCAAGGACGGTGACAGGGAAATTCTTGTTTACCCACACTTGCCATTGTTGTTGTTCCAGGCTGCGAGACCCGGCAGGAGGATGAGTATAGAGTCGTTCTAAACTAGTTTTAGAAGTGCACGTCTATATGACTCTGGCAGAGGGTTGTCGTAGTCAGTGGGAGCAGCGGAAGCATTGGTGGACATCAGGCTTATATCTATTTATAGACTAAAGCAGATGTAGCGGAGATAGATCATCTATTTCTGATGTGACAGTCATGGGTTTGACGTCATCAGAATAGGGGATGGATCTGTTGAGAAGGTAGTAGGGTGTGATATCCTGGTATTTGGATGACATACATAGAATAGGAAAAGAAATTCCTATACTACGATCGGTTATACTTTGGTCGTCGCACAGTGGTTTCTCCACAAGGGACTTGGACATTATATCAGACATACTGGTTACTAGATCTATGGTTTTTAGATCTAGATTTGGGTGGTTTCCCAATCTGGGTACTTTGACAGCATTCTAAGAGCATTTAGAATGGACGACTCCTGGCACGGTAGTGTACCTGCAGGTGATGGAGTCACCCTCTCCAAAGGTGTCTTATAGACTAAAGTGGAGAGGGATGTGCATGATTGGCAGATCACTTGCTTAGGCAATTGAGTCAATCATGAGATGTCAAGTACCACACCAGATGTTGTTCTTGCACGAAATGCAATAAGTTGATATTGATCCAATCCTGGAGGAACAGTCGGAAGCAGTTTTAGAACATAAGAGGATGTTCTAGGGATATGATAACGACAGCCTCATTCGGGAGACAGTTATCATTCCAGGCTTCTAAGGTGACATGGACGACAAGGAGGTTGTCAGAGTTATAGTTTTCCTTCTGATGAGGGGCAGTATTTTGGACAGGTGGTCCAAGGCAATACTGAGGGAGGCATGGCGCGCAGGATACTGATTAAGTTCAGTTGACGATACAGTCTAAGAAGTTTGGATTTGGAGTTCATTTATGAGCTATGTCCCATCAGACATCCAGACACATTCTAAGACAGGTATTGCTCTTTTCGGGAGATGGCTTTCTCCGCGAACTTGAGATATAGAGAGACATAGAAAGAAACAACTAAGCGGATCCACTCACTGAGGCTATTCCTCGAACGCAATAGTTCCGCAAACGAGCTTTGTGAGACTGACTAGTAGAGGAGTTGGATGTTTGGTATCACACGGGCTGTGAGTATGCGACATCGCAATAATTAGCCTTGAGTGCAAGTGGGAGATTATTGGAGATAGTGCCCTCAGAGTCAATTATTAGGTCACAGGTACGTGATTGTAATGATTGAGGGAGGACCTATCCCAGTAGGACAGTCTTGCTCGAGATGATAGTATGCTATCTGGTTTACCTTTATCATCGTGTACTGCTTTAGGTGACATGACACGTCGCTATTACACGTTGATAGAGCCCCTAGGATTCTTGCTTGACCACCAGCAGTATGAGGGCGATCATATAAGTGGGAGCTGGGGGTCTATAAGCTTATCCTTAAAAGGTCCCTAGTCGTAGGAGTTTCGAGACTGGGCATCGATACTCCATTAGTAGACTAGTGTATACAGTCGAGACCCCGACGACGGGCGGTGGCCGGTCTCACAAGCCACTGGTGTCAGTTGGATCACCTAAGATGTATACAGGTGCTCATTGGGTTATGAGTACACCGGACAGGACTCGCCGGGAACATGCTAGTTGGTCATATACCAGACGTCAGATGGCAGTTCCCTGGTGACATGTGTGCAGGTTAGTTCATCGACCTGGGGATCGTCATTTGTCTCGTGTGAGTTCCCACTGTACTTTGATTACTACCCTACCACGGCTCAAAGGAGTCGTGCAAACAGGTTTTAGTTGGGTACAGTCCCGAGCCACATGGAGGCAGTGAGCGTATCTTCAGGGGTTCGTCTCTCCCGGTATTGGGGGTGAGGTCGTGCTGTGTCTAGGAGAGCCATTACACAAAGTCCTTGGCCAAGGCAAAGAGATTTACTGGTAGGTATTCCAGTAGTATCTCAGGGTGTTCTGGGCTACACTCCGACACGACTTGTACCGCTTTTGGGGGTCTAACTTTTACCAACCCCCTAGGCCCGCCATGCGATACTCATAGACGAACGGACCGGACTGCACGGATATTGTCACTGACAGGCTCAGTTGGGTGTCGGGGTGAGTTTCCTCATCGACGTCCCATTTGGTCAGTACCTGGTAGCCCGTCACGTATTGGCTTATACCTCTGACGTGCTAGTGGTTAAATCCACAACCAAGGTGTTGACGAGTCTTTAGAGTCCCCCACATTCAGTTACTCAGCTTTCGGGCGAAAGGTTGTAGAGGCCGTATGGAGATATGGCAAGGTCGGATCAGATACGTGCGGTATTGCACGGATCAGGATCGGACAGTCTGTACTATAGGCCGTATGGTTATATGGCAGGGTTCGATCAGATACGTGCGGTATTGCACGGATCAGGATCGAACAAATATTACTATCCGGTTTTGGCATAAGCCGGATTCTAGTATAGTACAGTGTAGATTTTGTCTCATTGCATTTGTATTTCGGTCGAAATACAGATGCGGGTGTGTATGCACAGTATCGGGGTTTTCCTGTGATTTATTACGGGACCAGTTTTTTGGAGTTGCCAGTTTGCTTTTCGTTTCGGCCAATTTCCATTGTTCCGTTCATTGGCCGAAGATTGGTGGAGGAGGGCTTATTTGCATTGTTGCAAATAGGCATTTGTGGAGGGGGTTTTTGCATCTTGATGCATCATGATGGCTTTCATGATGTGCACCATCATTGACTTGTTTTGACTCCATCATGGCTTGACTTTTAAAGTCATGATTGTTGATGATGTTGAGGGGTATGGTTGTTGAGTGAAGATTTTTCTTTGTGGTGATCATTTGTTTCTCCATCATTACTCTTTTTCCACCCACCCCCTTGTTTGTTCTCTCTCTCTCTCCAATCACACATGATGGGGGGGTGGCCGGCCATTCCTAGAGGGGATGGGATTCATTTCTTTTGGTGGGGGAAAAATTGTTATGCTCATTCTCTTGTATGCCACATTTTTCCCCACCTCTCTCCAAGCTCTCTTCTCCTCCACAAATGGCAACTCCACAACCCCAAAAATGAGACTTCTTCTACTACACATTCTACAGCATATCTTGAGCATGTCGAGTTGCCGGCTTCATGCTCGAGTTGCCTCGGTATTGAGGTGGGAGCCCGTAAAAGTACCCGGCTTCGTGGTGCCCTTTCCGACGAGGAGGAGACGGACGGAGATCCCGCGAGGAGATCGAAGTGGAGATGAAGACCGGAGGACTTGGATCGTCGGTATATCTCTATTCCCTTTCTTGTAGATAGCTTAGACTAGTTAATGGTTCGATCCGGGTTATAGTGCGCGGTGGTGCCGGTTTGCTAAGTCCGCAAAAATTAAAGTTATTCACCGCTTCAGCATTCCGGCGTCGGATTGACGGCCGGGGCGCCGCCGTGCACTTACATGGATTTGGAGTTCATTTATGAGCTAGGTCCCATCAGATATCCAGACATACTCTGAGACAGGTATTGCTCATTTCGGGAGATGGCTTTCTCTGCGAACTTGAGATATAGAGAGACATAGAAAGAAACATCACAGCGGATCCACTCACTGAGGCTATTCCTCGAACGCATTAGTTTCGCAAACGAGCTTTGTGAGACTGACTAGTAGAGGAGTTGGGTGTTTGGTATCACACGGGCTGTGAGTATGCGACATCGCAATAATTAGCCTTGAGTGCAAGTGGGAGATTGTTGGAGATAGTGCCCTCAGAGTCAATTATTGGATCACAGGCACGTGATTGCGATGATTGAGGGAGGACCTATCCCGGTAGGACAGTCTTACTCAAGATGATAGTATGCTATCTGGTTTATCTTTATCATCGTGTACTGCTTTAGGTGACCTGACAGGTCGCTATTACACGTTGATAGAGCCCCTAGGATTCTTGCTTGACGACCAGCAGTATGATGGCGATCATATACGTGGGAGCTGGGGTCTATAAGCACATCCTTAAAAGGTCCCTAGTCGTGGGAGTTTCGAGACTGGGCATCGATACTCCATTAGTAGACTAGTGTATACAGTCGAGACCCCGACGAGAGGCGGTGGCCGGTCTCACAAGCCACTGGTGTCAGTTGGTTCACCTAAGATGTATACAGGTGCTCATTAGGTTATGAGTACACCGGACAGGACTCGCCGGGAACCTGCTAGTTGGGATTTACCATACGTCAGATAGCAGTTCCCAGGTGACATGTGTACAGGTTAGTTCATCGACCTGAGATCGTCATTTGTCTCGTGTGAGTTCCCACTGTGCTTTGATTACTACCCTACCACGGCTCAAAGGAGTCGTGCAAACAGGTTTTAGTTGGGTACAGTCCCGAGCCACATGGAGGCAGTGAGCGGATCTTCAGGGGTTCGTCTCTCCCGGTATTAGGGGTGAGGTCGCGCTGTGTCTAGGAGAGCCATTACGCAAAGCCCTCGGCCGAGGCAGGAGATTTACTGGTAGGTATTCCAGTAGTATCTCAGGGCGTTCTGGGCTACACTCCGACACGACTTGTACCGCCTTTGGGGGTCTGACTTTTACCAACCCCCTAGGCCCGCCATGCGATGCTCATAGACGAACGGACCGGACTGTACGGATATTGTCACTGACAGGCTCAGTAGGGTGTCAGGATGAGTTCGCTCATCGACGTCCCTTTTGGTCAATAGCTGGTGGCCCGTCACGTATTGGATAATACCTCTGACGTGCTAGTGGTTAAATCCACAGCCATAGTATTGACGAGTCTTTAGAGTCCACCACACTTTCAGTTACTCAAGCTTTCGGGCGAAACGCTGTAGAGGCCGTATGGAGATATGGCAGGGTCCGATCAGATACGTGCGGTATTGCACGGATCAGGATCGGACGGTTTGTACTAGTGGCCGTATGGATATATGGCAGGGTTCGATCAGATACGTGCGGTATTGCACGGATCAGGATCGAACGGATTTTACTAGCCGGCTTTGTTTTAAGCCGGTCCTAGTTTAGTACAGTGTAGATTTTGTCTCTTTGCATTTGTATCCGGACGGAATACAGATGCGGGTGTGTATGCACAGTATCGGGGTTTTCCTGTAATTTATTACGGGACCAGTTTTCTGGAGTTGCCAGTTTGCATTCCGTTCCGGCCGGTTTTCCTTTGTTCTTTCCCGGCCGGACTTTTCCGATGGAGGGGGTTATTTGCAAGTTTGCAAATAACACTTTGTGGAGGGGTTTCTTGCAAATGTTTTGATTATGATGGCATCTTTTCTTTTCCACCATAACTTGCATTAATTGTGATAAGAAAGGGTATGTTTTGGATGTAAGTTTGTAATGATAATGTTTGGATGTGGTCACTTCTTGCTTTATCCTACACTCACCTCCCTTCATGAGTTTTGATTTTCCTCCACCATTCTCACACAAAAGAGGCCGGCCACTTTAGTTGGAGAATGAGAGAAATTTCCATTTTGGTTGTAGCACATATTTCATCATCTCATTCTTCTAGTTTTGGAAAAATGAAAGCACCATTTTTCCTTAACCTTATTCCTCCATCAATGGCAACTACATAAACTCCAAGAGACAAAGTTTCTACACTACATTCTACAGCATATCTTGGGCATGTCGACTTGCCGGCTTCATGCCCGAGTTGCCTCGGTATTGAGGCGGGAGCCCGTAAAAGACGCAGGCGATGTGGTGTCCTTCCGGCGAGGAGGCGACGATATGGAGACAAGACTTTCCGCGGGAGATCGGGACGATGACGAGAAGACCGGAGGACTCGGATCACTCGGTATACTTCTCTTCCCATCTCTTGTTTGCTAGTATAGGTTAATGGTTAACGATCCGGGTTTTATTGTCCGCCGTAGCGCCAGTTTCCAAGTAAGGAAAATTTTTGATTCCGCATTTTGGCCTCGGTAAGACGGCCGGGGCGCTGCCGTGGCGCAACAATATATATATGATAGTTGACCCGTACCCCGATTTTAGGATGGCGTACGATGGATTTTACCGTACGAGATTTATATGTGAGGATTGATCCACACTCTTGACTCGAGGAAGTCGTACTATGTACCGGAAGCTATTGAGGCTGGATCGCCGACTACTAGAGACATTGACTCGGATTTTAGGTGGATTCTTCTTACCTTTCAACTAGTTTCTTTAGTTAGTCCCTTAGTTGGTTAGGTAGATATTAGTTTAGGCTCGAGTCATACTTATTTTCAAAACTAATGAATCGTGCGCATTTTTAAAGACAGCCTGAGGGATAATAGGGATTTTTCAAAGGACGCATCTTTTCATAAAAACCCCGTAGCCCCTACTTTTCTAAAAACCACGATTCTTGCTTTTTCAAACAACAAACTGTATGACTCGTAATTAGTATGTATATTCTAATTGTGCGTTTACTACACATTCACCATTATATTCATGTTGTATTCATCGCATTGCATGTTCATACATATGTTTCTTTAGCTAATATGAAACCCTGCACGTTAGGACACAAGCACCATTACCGATAATGCATATGTTCCACGTACACTTATTTGCCGGCTCACACACATCATCATCGGTAATTGCCCTGTCACGCACACTTTTGAAAAGCTACTTCATTTCGTATAGCTGTAAAATTAGTAGTTTAAAACATATTTTAACATGCTTGCTCTCATGTGCTAGTTAGACTTTGCATTTCTTACTTAGACACTTCATGCATTTACATATTCATACTATCATGCAGTATTGAGGGGTTTATGCCGATACTTAATTATCTACTCATGATTTTGAGATTTCTGATTTCCATGAGATTTCTGGATTGGGGGGGACCACAAGAATTTAATAAAAGCTTATTATTATCATTTTTAAAATGCAAGTTGCGGTTTTCTCATGATGTATGGGTCGTCCACCATGAGTTTTCATTTTTTCTGTTGGATTTCGAGACCCGATTCGAGGAGTGTAGGAACCGTCTCGGGTACATGGTGAGCCCGGTAGGTACCCCGTGGTGAGATAGAGATTTTGTTTGGATGACGATGAGCCTGGCAGGGGCACGGACTACCTACCGGTGATGTCCGGCGCGGCGGATATCCGGAGGATACCAACCGTTATCGTGAGATTTGATGTTATGGGCCGATCCGGACTGACAGAGCCCGAGATTTTGAGACATTGGGATATTGAGATATTGAGATACCGAGGCTTGAGATATTGAGATATTGTGTCGATACTTGACACGGACTTTCTGTCGATTTCACTGATGATGTTTCAGTTTTATTATACAAGATTCATTGATATTTTTCTTATACCAGATTATTCAGATTTAGTGTTGGATTTTCTCATTCATGATGCATTCATACATCAGGTATGTGACTCATTACTGTTTAGCGACACTGACACGATGCACTGATTATTGCACTTATGCCTAGATTATTACCCTGTCACTACTAGATGACTAGTGTTATATATGTATATTATTATGACCTAGGAGATCGTCGTGCATGCGATTTCTACCCGCAGATGTCTTCTACTCATGAGTTGGCAACTCACCCCCGTTGTGCCAAATTTTCTTACAGGTTTAGATGTACAGGTTTTCTTAGCGGCTTGCTGGCACACCATTTCTTTCAGGGCGATTGCTTGGTAGGTTGGTTCACTTGAATCGTGACCGCTGTTGTACTTTATTTATTTCAGTTGTATCTAGTAAGCTCCATCAACCAGACTTATATTTTTGATAGATTTAGAAGACGGTTGTTTATTCTTTCGACCTTAGAGCCGCGCTTGTATTATTATGGTTTTCTGGTGGATTTTGGTTTTCTTCTGAGTTTTGTTCCTCGCCCTTTGGCGTTGTATATTGTTGCTTGTGTGGTTGTGTCTCCTGCTTGGGGATGCCTTTATTATTGCTTATGTATATTATTCTTGTTTGTACCCGTTTGGGGCCAGTTTTTACAAAGGAGACTCTGCCGAAATTTTCAGGAAAATTTGGTGTTTTTAAACAAGTTTTTCCTTCGCTTCTTCTTTAAATGGTTTAGATTTCTGGGCTTCGGTTTACTTAAATTACGTTGTGCCTCTAGACGTTTCGTAATTTAAGTGCCGGTCACGTTCCATATCTTCAGGTCGTGACAAAATCTAAACCGTTTAAAGAAGTAGAGTAAAAGAAAAACTTGTTTAAAAGTTAAGTTAAACATAGAAATGTTAATTTGAAAATCTTTAAAAGAAGCTCAAGTTTGATAAAAATTTCGGCAAAGTTTCCTTTGTAAAACTGGCCCCAAACGGGTTCAACACATGAATATACTTAAGCAATGAATAAAGGCATCCCCAAGCGGGAGCTATCTCTTCGCCGAATGACAGAACACAACCACGTGCAAGATATGTCATAATAATGCGGAATAAACACTTAAAGCTGTTAGGTTTACCTAGCACCTCATGAAGGGTTTGGAAGCATCACATGTGCCAAAATCAAATTTTTAAGGTGCGAAGTGAACATACAAAGAATCATCACTAGAAATTTAGGGTTTCATTACATTGACATCATCACAAGTAGAAAAAGCTAGGGTTTTGAGAGTACAGCCTTTGTAGCTCCCTACGCTAGACTCCTTGGCTACTTGAGGGTTGGAAAAAAGTTCGCTTGAGATCCTCTAGGTCCACGACGATCCACCCGAAGCTCCTTTACCCAAACCTCCTTGCTTTACTCAATATGTAAATGAAGTAGAGCAAACACCCTACACAAATAGGCTAGATGTGTGTAGTATGATGATGTGGTTTGTATTCTATAATCAAAACTCTTTCTTTTTATCAACCTCACTCAAAGAAATTATCAAGAGAGGAAGAAAAAGATGGTAGCTAAGCTTTCTCACAAAAGGAAATGTTATGAGAGTGAATAATTGAAATGAGAAAAAGGATTAATCTATATTAATCCTTCTCACTTCAACCATGGTTAGAATCATCTAGATTTTTATCAAATGGGTTAAAAGACAAAAGGATAATTAACCCAAGGTTAAAAGGTGGTTGAAGCATGGTCAAAGATGATAAACATAAACCTTGTGTGAATTATCCTTTCCCTTTTCCTAAATGATAAATAAATAGATAATTCTACAATATAAGTGTTGCATTGCCACCAAACATGTATCAACAACCAAGATACAATGTATGTATGTATGTATCCATGCACATCATGTGCATACATGCATGCATACAAAAATCGAAAAAGAGTTTGATTAAAGAATTAATCTAAAAGTCATTTGTTAAATCAACACTTGATTTTGCAAACCAGTCATATCACATACGACCCGACCAATAGAAAATTCCCGATTGATATACGGTATCACATATCCGTATTTAATTGGGTCCCCGCGCATATCTCATATGCACACCACATCTTTTCGCCTGAGCCAGGAAACTTCATTGTAGGACTCTAAGACTCGTGAATACGCCGACAGTAGGTAATGATCATATCAAATACCTACAAGCCACAAGCGGTCAGCTAAACGTAACGGCCACCCGGGTATTGAGCGATCAGAAGTAAACAAGCAAACCTGTCACAACTCCCGTCGAGCCAACAGGCAACACTACCGTACAGTCCGGTCTCTTCGTCAGATATGCTGCATATCGAGTCTAGGGATGGTAACGTCGACCCCAATGACTCAATAAGTCGTGCCTATGAATGGTCTATAACAGATCGAGAACCTACTGATAACACTTATCAGTAAATCTCAACAGCCCTGGCCAGGGACTTACTGATATAGCCAGTCGAGCACAGCACGGCATCAACTCCCAATACCGGGAGAGAAAAAAACCCCTCCTATCGCTCATTGCCTTCGTGTGTCTCGGGACTGTACCCAACGGCCACCTATTTGCACGACTCAGTTGAGCCGTGGTAGGGTGGTAATCAAAGTACAGTGGGAGAACACACAAGACTCTATGACGATCTCAGGTCTACCGACTAACCTGCACCAGTGTCACCTGAGAACTGCTATCCGACGATAGATATAATTCCATATAGGAGTTCTTGGTGAGTCCGTCCAGTGTACCCAGTCACCACTGAGCACCCGTATACGATCTCGATGTCAAACATCGATGAATGTGGGAACATCCATCGCCCATCATATGGGTCTAGTATCATATACGCTAGTCTACTCTGGTATATCGATGCCCCGTATCGATACACCTACGACTAGGGACATTTCAGGATATGCTTATAAACTACAGATGTCCCACTAGTATGATCTCCATCATAATCACAGTAGTCAAGCCTATATCCTCAGGGCTTTATCAACATGTATGAATGAATAAAAGCATGATCAAATCAACATGTCAGATAAAGAAGAACCAGATAGCATACTATCATATCGAGCAAGAATGTATACTGAATATATATATATGTATAAATACATCCACTATCATATAATGGCCTCTAGGGCATACAAATATCCAACAATCTTCCACTTGCACTAAGGCCAGTTATTGGCGTATCTCATACCCAACATCTCAAAAAGTCGCTCATGCTGCGGCTGAGGGAAGGCCTTGGTGAGTGGATCCGCGGCGTTATTCTTTGTGTCTACTCTCCTAATCTCGATCTCGCGGCGATCAACAATCTCCCAGATCAAATGAAAGCGCCTCAGGATGTGTCTGGATCGCTGATGGGACCTGGGCTCCTTGGCTAACGCCATAGCCCCATTATTATCACAATACAATGGTATTGGATCAATAATGGTTGGAACTACTCCTAGCTCCGAGACGAACTTCCTCATCCAGACGGCTTCCTTGGCGGCATCATTCGCAGCAATGTACTCAGCCTCCATCGTAGAGTCTGCAACGGTATCCTGTTTAGAACTCTTCCAACTTACCGCCCCTCTATTGAGGGTAAATACAAACCCAGAGATAGATTTGCTGTCGTCCTTATCGCTCTGGAAGCTCGAATCGGTAAAGGCCTCCATTTGGAGATCTCCATTACCATACAAAGAACAATTCTTTAGTCCTTCGCAAGTACTTAAGAATGTTCTTCACAGCTATCCAGTGATTCTCCCCTGGGTTGGATTGATACCTGCTTACAACACTAAGTGCATAAGCTACATCTGGGCGTATACATAACATCGCATACATTATAGATCCTACTACTGAAGCATAGGGTATAATGCTCATGCAAGCTCTCTCTTCATCGGTCTTTAGGTAAGAGTCCTTGGAGAGAGTGACCCCATGGCAAGCGGGTAAGGCACCCCGCTTGGAGTCTTCCATACTAAACCTTTTTAGGATGGTGTTGATGTACCTGGTTTGGGACAATCCCAATAACCTCTTGGATCTATCCCTATAGATCCTTATGCCTAGAATGTATATGGCATCACCCAGGTCCTTCATGGAGAACCTTAGTGATAAGAAAGATTTGACCGACTGTAGCATAGGAATGTCATTTCCTATCAGAAGAATGTCCTCCACGTACAATACGAGGAATGTGACAGCTCTCCCTACAGCCTTCTTATAAACACAAGGTTCATATGGATTTTTGATGAAATCAAACTCTTTGATAACATCATCGAAACAGATGTTCCAACTCCGTGATGCCTGCTTTAACCCATATATGGATTTAAGCAATCTACATGCTTTCCCGCTGCTCCTACTGTCAATGAAGCCCTCTGGCTAATCCATATAAACGCATTCTTCTAAATCTCCATTTAGAAAAGCTGTTTTAGCGTCCATCTGCCAGATTTCATAGTCGTAGTGAGCAGCAATAGCAAGTAGGATCCGAATGGATTTAAGCATGGCTACGGGCGAAAAAGTCTCATCATAGTCCAAACCTGGTCTTTGACGAAAACCCTTCGCCACAAGTCTTGCCTTATAGGTCTCTACCTGCCCATCTACACCAATCTTTCTTTTAAAGATCCATTTGCACCCCACAGGTTTTACCCCAGAGGGTACAACGTCCAAAATCCATACTTTGTTGGTGTACATAGACTCCATTTCGGATCTAATGGCATCCAGCCACTTCACAGAGTCTCCACTCGTGATAGCTTGCTGAAAACTGGTAGGATCATCATCTTCCATGATGCAGTCTTCTCTGTCACCATCAATGAGGAAACCGTAGTACCTCTCCGGTGGGCGAGAAGTCCTTCCAGACCTACGGAGTGGCCGAGGTTTCTCAGTTTCTATTGCAACAGCCGGTTCAACCAAGTCGTCATTTGTAGTTTGTGTCTCTAGAACCTCTTCTAGATCCACCACATTGCCATCATCTTTTTCTGTGAAAAACTCTTTTTCTAAGAATGTGGCATACTGAGAAATAAACACCTTTTGTTCCTCCTTGTGGTAGAATAGATATCCATAAGAGTTCCTTGGATATCCCACAAAGTTACACATGACCGACCGTGTCTCGAGTTTGTTCGGATTCTGCTTTTTAACATAGGCCGGGCAACCCCAAATCTTAATTCTCTTAAGAGATGGTCTCTTCCCATGCCATATCTCATATGGCGTGGTAGACACAGTTTTGGTTGGAACCCTGTTCAGTAGAAACGCTGCAGTCTCCAATGCATGCCCCCAAAATGAGACAGCTAACTCAGCATCACTCATCATGGAACGGACCATATCTAATAGGGTCCGATTCCGTCGTTCAGACACACCGTTGTGCTATGGTGTGTAAGGAGGAGTGAGCTGAGAGAGAATCCCATTCTCTTTTAGGAAGTTTGCAAATTCTGTACTGAGGTACTCCCCACCTCGATTTGATCGAAGCATTTTAATACTCAAGCCGGTTTGTTTTTCTACTTCGATTTTATATTCAGTGAATTTCTCGAAAGCTTCGGATTTGTGCTTTAATAAAAATACATGACCGAATCTTGAGAAATCGTCAGTGAAAGTAATGAAGTAAGAAAAACCGCCTCTATCCTGTGTAGACATTGGCCCACATACATCACTATGTATGAGTCCTAGGAGCTCGGTAGCTCTTTCTCCGTGTCCGGTAAACGGTGTTTTGGTCATTTTACCCTTGATACAAGACTGGCAAGTCGCATAAGATTTATATTCAAAACAGTTTAAATATCCATCTTTATGTAACTTGTTTAGTCTTGTTTCGTTAATATGACCAAGTCTACAGTGCCAAAGAAAAGCTTCATTTATTTCTGAAAGTTTTCTTTTATTAGTGTGTTGTATGCAGAAAACTGTGTGTTGATTTAGGACGTATATCCCGTTATTAAGCGTACCATACCCAACCAACATTTGATTCAGGTGAATGTTCATAACATTGTTCTACAATACAAAATTATATCCTTCATTGTCTAACAAAGAAACAGATATTATATTACAAAGCATACTTGGTACAAAATAACATGGGTTCAAAACCAATATACACCCAGATGGCAACCCCAAGTGATACTCTCCCACTGCGACTGTATGTACATTGGAACCATTTCCAACGCGGAGAGTATGGTCACCTGTCTTCAAAACCTTGCTATTTCTCAGCCCCTGCATAGAATTGCAAATGTGAGAACCTGAACCGGTATCTAATACCCAGGAAGCAGAGTTTATTGAAAAACAGTATTCTGTCACAAACACACCTGAAGCGGAAGCATCCCCATGATTCTTCTTGAGATTTAAGTACTCCACAGTTGCGCTTCCAATGTCCTGTTTTGTGTTAATGAAAACATTCCCCTTTCCCCGATTCTCCAGCTTTGGACTTGTCCTTCCCCTTAACCTTTTTAACTCCACCCCTAGGCTTGGTGGGCTTCTTCTTGAGCTTTCCCTTGGCCTTATCCTTTGGGC
The DNA here is from genome assembly GCA_030015575.1 of Agapanthus africanus. Lineage (NCBI taxonomy): Eukaryota > Viridiplantae > Streptophyta > Magnoliopsida > Asparagales > Amaryllidaceae > Agapanthus > Agapanthus africanus. The sequence goes on from CM057343.1 coordinate 343,639,358, forward strand.
GAGAAGAAGAAGATTGCCCAACACTCAAAACGTGAGTTTTCACTGATTTCAATATGCTCTCTGCACTCCTTAACATATTAAGGAGTTCAGGTAGTTCCTTCTCCATGTTGTGCATGTTGAAGTTAACTATGAATTGAGCAAAGGTGGAGGGGAGGGACTGCAGAATAATATCCGTATATTGTTCATTGTCCATTGTCCATCCAAGGTCCTCAAGCTCTTCTATGAGAGCTATCATCTTCAGAACATGGTCTCCTACCGGTGTGCCAGGGGCCATTCGCATCCGAAACAATTTCTTTGATGCTTCGTATCGTAATACGCGGGATTGCTCTCCATACAACTCCTTTGTATGGAGGAATATGGCTTGAATGTCCATATTCTCGTGCTGCTTTTGATGTGTGTTGTCCATCGATGCAAGCGCGAGGCATTTGGCCGTGGCACAGTCACCATCCCATGTCTTGCGGACTTCTTTATCCACAACTGAGGATTTTGGACCTGGGACGGGCGGGGCTGGAGCCGTGAGGACATATGATACTTTATCATAAGTCAAGGCAATTTTCAGATTCCTCAGCCGGTCTTTATAATTGGTCCCATTCAGTTTATTTTTATCCAGTAGAAGCTTGAGTCCAGTCATTGGTATCTGCCATTAAGAGAGAGAAAAGAATACACTCGGCGAAAGCTCTTGCAAAGATCAGATTGGTTATTATCTTATCTAATCGATATCTCCCACTGCTTTAATCAAGTTTTTCTTTCAAACCTTAAAAAGAAAACTAGCCAGGATTAATTACAGTCTACAACTTCGCCAACCGTTCAGCCAGGCCAGTGTCGGTACTTGAGGGAGGTTCCCCGTGCTATCACACGGACCTAATTAAAGTAAACCTCATTTTCCCAGAGGCGTAGCCCCGTTAACACCTTTCTAGATACCTAATGGGTTAGCTAATTGTAAACTGCAAAACTCTCCTGGGAGCAACTATTGCCCACAGTGGAATCGGGATACAACCATCATATGGAAGGTATGCAATCTCATTGCAAATTTCAACTATTGAAATTACCGATGCGGTTTTTACCCCTAGTACCTATGACCTTAACTATGGTCAACAAATCATAAGTACCAGTCAAGTTATACCCGTCATTTCTTGATTAATTAGACCCACTCATATGACCCTTAACTATGGTCAACAAAGTCATATGAATGTCCTAATTAATCTGCATCATATGCAGTGTAGGAAGACATCACTTAGCTACCGTACACTACGCCTTAACTATAGTCAACAAATGTAGCACGAATACTAAGTACTCTACTTCCTAAAATGACGGAGGGTTGCGGATGATTTTTAAGAAAATGTTTAACGCTTTGAACTTGATATCGTCGTAGAATCAAATGGTTTTCAAAAGGAGTGGCTTGAGCTCCGCAGTTTTGAAATGTAGCTTTTTCATAAAGAGCCGAGTGGTTTTCAAATCCAATTCTACAACATCTTTTTAGGTTTATTTTCTTTACATTAATCATATTAATGGAGTCCCATCATTTAAGTCCTTAAGCCAATCACAGAAAAGAAACGAAAATACAACGTACGCTTATGCCATCCGCATTCGCCGCAATGTTCCGTTATGCACCGTTAGGTTACTTAACTAATGGCATACCGGGACGGGACTAGCGCGGGTGTAAAACATAAGCAACGTCTACTATATATCTCATATATAATATATCATGCGTCTCAGATATCACATCACAGTATACAGGCAGCAGAAACACAGATATAATGTGGGATATACTAGGACGTCCGTATTTAGTATTTAGCCAACAATAGAAAATACGGATTCCACAGTCGCGATGAATAACCAAGCTCACACCCTTAGACCCCTACGAGAGCGGCAAGCGACCCTACCAATTCTGGAGTTTAGGAGACCCGGTCTCGACTCCTCGAGATGGCCTCCCACTGAACCCCAGAACCCGGTCACTTGTGCTCCCCTCCTTGGGTCTATCCTAATGCGGAAAAGTAAATAATATACAACACTGGTGGCATCAACCTCAACCCGGAAGTGCCCCAAATAAAAGAATATTACATTACATTTGAATTTTACATGAATGAAAATAAAACTCTCATCTCACATAAAAAAAACCCGGCTATTCAATCGCGACAATCCTGCACATCATATCTCAGCAACACATAATATCTCATATCATCAACGTAAGTAAGTATGCATACACCGATCGTCGTTGATGTATAGCAACGAAAACCGGCAATACAACTACATACTACACTTACGGTCATAGAAAAGAAAGTGTAAAACTACAACATTTGGAATTCACATTCTTTTTAGACATCGTAAATCCGAAATATCACATACTTCGCATTTCGTGCCTAACTATATGAATTCCACATATTGTATCACATTCCAGATAAATAGATAGTATTAAAGTTTTCGATCGAATGATCATATACCCAAAATTTCCTAAATAGCTCAACACTTGAGTGGAGTTCAAAAATCCCGGAATGTGTCACAGTAGCAGCGGTCCAGCCATAGAAGGGTCAAGCCAACGCCTCACATGTGGCACGCCGTACTGCCCCAAACCCTAAGGTTTAGAGGCAGTTCAGACGGTCAAATAATCGAGTTAAGGTTTGTGTTCTTCTAGAGGGTCCACCACATAACTTGCACGTATTTCCGAAAGATTTAAACCCGAGAAAAAAATCAACACTTGAATGTTTTTCGTGCCGGGAAAAAGTGAGTTAATGATATCCGTTCGAACTTTTTAATACTTTCTAAATTACCCGAAAACATCACGAAATTAAATATTCCGATCAAATCAACGAACCTAAAATAATCCCCAGAACAATCAACACTAGAATCAGATTAAAAATACCCAAAAATATGTACAAGCAGGTGAGAAGATTACTGTACAAAAACGAGGCAATATGACATCTGTACGGCCGCGGATCCGCGGCCCAAGCAAGGTCTGGCCGTGGTTCCGCGGCGGCATGTACGGCTTATGGCTTCGTTTTTTACAGTATTTCTTATATTTGCCTGCTGAATTTTTAAAGGATTTTTAATACTGGAAAAACACCGTTTCAAAAAAATGTCCAGAGAAGGTTAAAAAACTGTATTTTTTGGTTCGATCGGAGTTTTAACTTCGCCAAAGCGTCGCCTAAAACTCTGGCTTGGCTCTGATACCATTGTTAGGTTTACCTAGCACCTCATGAAGGGTTTGGAAGCATCACATGTGCCAAAATCAAATTTTTAAGGTGCTAAGTGAACATACAAAGAATCATCACTAGAAATTTAAGGTTTCATTACATTGACATCATCACAAGTAGAAAAAGCTAGGGTTTTGAGAGTACAACCTTTGTAGCTCCCTACGCTAGGCTCCTTGGCTACTTGAGGGTTAGAAAAAGGTTTGGTTGAGATCCTCTAGGTTCACGACGATCCACCCGAAGCTCCTTTGCCCAAAGCTCCTTGCTTTACTTGATATGTGAATGAAGTAGAGCAAACACCCTACACAAATGGGCTAGATGTGTGTAGTATGATGATGTGGTTTGTATTCTATAATCAAAACTCTTTCTTTTTATCAACCTCACTCAAAGAAATTATCAAGAGAGGAAGAAGAAGATGGTGGCTAAGCTTTTTCACAAAAGGAAATGTTATGAGAGTGAATAATTGAAATGAGAAAAAGGATTAATCTATATTAATCCTTCTCACTTCAACCATGGTTAGAATCATCTAGATTTTTATCAAATGGGTTAAAAGACAAAAGGATAATTAACCCAAGGTTAAAAGGTGGTTGAAGCATGGTCAAAGATGATAAACATAAACCTTGTGTGAATTATCCTTTCCCTTTTTCTAAATGATAAATAAATAGATAATTCTACAATATAAGTCTTGCATTGCCACCAAACATGTATCAACAACCATGATACAATGTATGTATGTATGTATCCATGCACATCATCATGTACATACATGCATGCATACAAAATTAGAAAAAGAGTTTGATTAAAGAATTAATCTAAAAGTCATTTGTTAAATCAACACTTGATTTTGCAAACCGATCATATCACATATGACCCGACCAATAGAAAATTCCCGATTGATATACGGTATCACATATGCATATTTAATCGGGTCCCCGCGCATATCTCATATGCACACCACATCTTTTCGCATGAACCAGGAAACTTCATTGTGGGACTCTAAGACTCGTGAATACGCCGACAGTAGGTAATGATCGTATCAAATACCTACAAGCCGTAAGCGGTCAGCTAAACGTAACGGCCACCCGGGTATTGAACGATCAGAAGAAAACAAGCAAACCTGTCACAACCCCCGTTGAGCCAACCGACAACACTACCGTACAGTCCGGTCTCTTCGTCAGATATGCTGCATATCGAGTCTAGGCATGGTAAAGTCGACCCCAATAACTCAATAAATCGTGCTGATGAATGGTCTATAATAGATCGAGAACCTACTGATAACACTTATCAGTAAATCTCAACAGCCCTGGCCAGGGATTTACTGATATAGCTAGTCGAGCACAGCACAGCATCAACTCCCAATACCGGAAGAGACGAAAACCCCTCCTATCGCTCATTGCCTTCGTGTGTTTCGGGACTGTACCTAACGACCACATGTTTGCACGACTCAGTAGAGCCATGGTAGGGTGGTAATCAAAGTACAGTGGGAGAACACACAAGACTCTATGACGATCTCGGGTCTACAGACTAACCTGCACCAGTGTCACCTGAGAACTGCTATCCGACGATAGATATAATTCCATATAGGAGTTCTCGGTGAGTCCGTCCAGTGTACCCAGTCACCACTGAGCACCCGTATACGATCTCGATGTCAAACATCGATGAATGTGGGAACATCCATCGCCCATCATATGGGTCTAGTATCATATACGCTAGTCTACTCTGGTATATCGATGCCCCGTATCGATACACTTACGACTAGGGACATTTCAGGATATGCTTATAAACTACAGATGTCCCACTAGTATGATCTCCATCATAATCACAGTAGTCAAGGCTATATCCTCAGGGCTTTATCAACATGTATGAATGAATAAAAGCATGATCAAATCAACATGTCAGATAAAGAAGAACCAGATAACATACTATCATGTCGAGCAAGAATGTACACTGAATATATATACATGTATAAATACATCCACTATCATATAATGGCCTCTAGGGCATACATATATCCAACAAAAGCAAGAAAACAGAAACAAAGTATAAAGTCGGCTCACACGAGCTCGACACCAGAAATCAGAATATATATACAAGTCTCACTGTCCAGTCTCTAGGTCACATATACAAGATGGTTGATGGAGTATGCTAGATACAAAGTAAACATACACAGTGGGAAACAAAAGAATATCCTCACAAACCCACCTACAAGCAAACCGCAAATCGATGCAAATGTAGCAAAAGAAGAAACACGCCCGCCGCTGCTATGCTGACGGGTCTGACCTGCAAGACACTGTGCCACAACGGGGGTGAGTTGCCAACTCGTGAGTAGTAAGTAACATCTAAAAGGCTATCGTAAAAATGTACACAAATGCGTCACAACCTACATATACAATGATGATGCGATGCACTAGTATGAATGCGACATGATTGAATAATTAATCGTGAAATCTGGATACATCAGGTATGAGAAAATCTGTGTTCTTATCTTAGTAAAACTTTTGTATAATAAAACTGGAGTATCATCAGTGAAATCAACAGAAAATCCGTGTCAAGCATCGACAAAATATATGTACCTTAATATCTCAATAGCCGTCTCTCAGATCGGCCCTCAAATCTTTCACATCCCACGACTTCGGTCGGTATCCTCCGGATAACCGCCGAGCCAATAATAACCAGTAGGTCGTACTCCCCTGTGAGGCTCATCGTCTACAACTCAAGCTTCTTGCCCCGGGGTACCTTACCGAGTCCACCATGTACCCGAGACGGTTCATCTTACTCCTTGAATCGGGTCTCGAAAACCAACTCAAATCAGGAAAACTTATGGTGGACGCTATACACATCATGTCACGAGAAAACCGCAACTTGCATTTTAAAAATGATAATAAGTTTATAAAATTCTTGCGTTTTTCCTCCAAATCCAGAAATCTCATAAGTACTGAAATCTCCAAGAAGAATCACAATATATGAACATGTCGGTAATGATGGATGTCTATGATATCAATAATATACAATGCGATGTATGACTAGAGGGCTATGTATGAATGATGATGCAATGAGGTATATGACTAGCAAACCTACGTATCCATCCTGATGAAATGAATATACAACTATAAGTCTACATATCATATATGATGCAAATGCACAGATACCAATTTTAAGCAAGTTCTATAGTGTTCGTAACATAGCAATTACCAATGGCGTGTGTGTTCACATAAAATAATGCACGTGTGGCATGAACCAATGGTAATGGTGCAAGTGTCCCAGGTAATAATGTCATATGTAAGAAGATGCAATGCCATGATATGAATGATTGGGAGACTACACATATGAATACAAGAACTACTAATAATCCTAACTATCGGGCGCCTTGCGCCATCCAAACGATTCCCACATAGATGTGTACATCTACTCACCGGAACGCCTCGGCTAATCTGACCCAATCACAGCCTTTCCTTTCCTTTCCGCGTCCGACGTCTCCGCAACCGATCCTAGAATCGCACAATGCAAACACATAAGGCTAGATATTCTGTAAAACGCGATATCAAGACCATACGAGAAAACTAGCGCCCACAAGCTAAACACGTGTGCACTTGGAGCACAAAACGTGAGCGTTAACGTCTGAAACCACCCCGATTGGCTGTGATACACAGCAAACGTCAAAACTAGACTTGAATCGTACGTATCTCATATTAACAAAACGTCGGTTTTAAGGTAAAACGGTTCCATATTTTGATACGAGTGAAATTAGAAAAAGTTGCATGCACCAGAGACCTAAACTATACAGAAGACACTAACCACACTAACCCCGACACCCAAATCCCACATCTGGCCGCAAATTGCGGCCATAATCACAAAAATAGTGGCCTTAGAAGGGAGGTTGGGGCTCGGGCTTCGATGGTGTAATATATTTCCTATAAGCATCTCACAGTAATTGCAACTTTAGTCTGTAACCAGGGGCTCAAGAGCAAATCACAAAAGAACACTAATTTAAACTAAAAATGGTAATTATACACTAATTTAAACATTATGGTATTTTTTTGAAATCTTTTAGATTAATAAGGTTATAAGGTGATAAACTACACTTAATTACCCTAATGAGTCATCAAAACCCCAAACTTATTCTAACCCTCTCATTGAAACCCTAAACTTATACTAAACATTACCCTAACCCCTAATTAAGAATAATTAGGGCAAGGATTAGCAAAACAAGAAGTAGACTTAACTCATACCTTAAGAAGATTAGAAGAGAACCCAAACTTAAGAAGATAGCCTCACCAAAGAAAGACTTGCTTCAACAAAACCCTTAAAGAGGTTTGAAAGTAAGATTTGAAGTGATTAGAAGAGGTTTTTATGTTGTGATTTCTGGTGATTATGTAGGGTTTAATTGAGGTAGAGAAAGGTTTAGTGATGAGGAAGGAAGAAGAAAGAGATAAGAAATGAGAGAGGGAGGGAGAAGAGTCTAGAGAAAATGGGAAATATCCATGCCATGGCTCTCACTCTCTTTCTTAATAAATGCACCATGTCTCAATTGTTGATTTATTTTATTTTTCATTTTATTTTTCCACAAATTCTAGAATCCTCTTTCATTATGAACTATGAACATGTTACAAAAATATTGTTAAGTTGTCATGGTTTCATAAAACTTGATCAAAATATTGTTAACCTAGGACTAACACAAGATTAGTGTGTGTGTGTGTGTTAAAATAATTTTAATAATTAATAATTAAGGAAAATAATTAAGTGAACCAAAGAGTAAATAAAAGCTAATAAATACCAAATAAATAAGCAATTACCTAACTAAAATAGTTATATTTATGTCTATAAGGAAAATTAATTACAACTAGGTTTTACGAAAAAACACGTATATGCTACTAATTATCACATAATTAACCTATACGATTTTCTAAAGCGTTACACACAGTGATGTATGTGGTCCAATGTCTATACATGTAAGGGGTGGGTTCTCATACTTCATCACATTCACTGACGATCTCTCTAGGTTTGGATATGTGTATCTTATGAAATACAAATCTAAAGCTTTTGAGAAATTCAAAGAATACAGAAACGAAGTAGAGAACCAGACTGGCAAAAGTATCAAGATCCTTCGATCTGATAGAGGAGGGGAGTACTTAAGCATGGAATTCTTAGAATACCTAAAAGAGAATGGAATTCTCTCTCAGTTTACTCCTCCGTATACACCACAGCACAACTGTGTATCGGGGCGGAGGAATAATACCCTATTGAATATGGTTTTCTCCATGATGAGTAATGCTGAGTTGCTTTTTTAATTTTGGGGACATACGTTTCAGACAGTGGCATACCTATTGAATGATGTTCCATCCAAGTCTGTGCCTAAGACTCCATATTAAATATGGAGTGGAAAAAGACCATATCTTAAACGTATTAAAATATGGGGTTGTCCGGCCTATATTAAAGTACAAAAACCGAACAAACTTCAGGCACGTTCAGTTTTATGTAAGTTTATGGGATATCCAAAACATTCGATTGGATATCTGTTCTACCACACCGAGAAACAGAAGGTGTTTGTTGCTCGCCACGTCATCTTTTTAGAATGGAAATTTCTTGCAAAAGAAATTAGTGGGAGCACGGTAGAACTGAAAGAAATTCTGGAACCACAAACTCAAACTGAAGAATTGGTGGAACCTCAAGATTCAATAACTCCGGACGAGCCTCAGCCACTCCGTAGATCTAGTAGGATTTCTCATCCGCCCGAGAGATACTACGGTTTTCTCATAGACGGGGATCGAGAGGATTGCATCTTGGAAGAAGATGATCCTACTAGTTTCAAGCAGGTGTTCAGACCATAATATTGCATTATTCATTCCCCTATTCTTATTCTTTTTATGAATAAACATGTACTCTTGACGCACGTTTGTTGCATGTTACAGGATACAGGGCTTGGATGCGAATACAGTGAAAAAGACGAAAGTTGATACAGAAAAAGGAATTTTGACCAACAAGTAGACGGATCCTAGTCAAGTCTAGTTGAAGAACAGTGCAAGGTCCAAAATGTCAAGTGAACGGTTAAAAGATCGCTACAAGTATTCACTGAAACATCTGGAGGAGAATAAGAAGCCCAACAGAGAAAATACATATAAAAATACAGAGCCCAAGAACCCCTGAACCAAGCCCAAAAAGTGCAGGGCCCAACTCCCTTCTTTGGCCGCGGAACCGCGGCCAAACCCAGCCTGGCGCCGCGGTTCCGCGGCCATATAATGCGCATGTCGGTGGAGTTTTTCTGAGCTGTTGTGTCGGTGCATATGTTAGGATTTTTAGGGGTCAAATCTTTAATTTCACATGTGCGAGAGTCTGTAACCCTAGTTTTTATGTTTTCCTATAAATTGTATTCCCGGATCTGTAAAAAGGATGCCTCTTTTCAATCAATAAAATTCAGAATTTCTGGGAGTTATATTCAGATCTGTTCTATATCGTTTGGAGGGAGCCGTCAACCTAGTAAGGTAAATTATGTTTTTTCTTCTTTTAATTAGTATGCATTATCATCCCCTAATGAGCGAGTAGTCTCCTCGCTTGTTAGGGTTAGCCTTAGGGAAAGGGTTGAGAGATGAGATCTCTCACCCCTTTCAATGCCACATTCACCTAATGAATTAGAACTCCATGCATGCGCGCACAATCGCTCCCTACGGCACCCTACCCCTCGAGGTAACGGTGAACCGTAGTATAAAGGGCCGGTTGCGCGCGTTTTCCGTGGGGGTTAGGGTAATTATCAACAAAGGAAGGATACGAATCTAGAGGAAGAAACATCTTCCCAAAAGATTCGGATCCACTTTATTGATAATAACCGTAACATCTAACAGATCTAAAAAAGAAGGCATTGAAAGCGGTGAGGAAAACGTTAATCTCCAAAACTTCCTCTAAGCCTAACCCTAGCAAGACTTTAAATTAGATTAATTAAGATCTAGTTTTTTATAGATTTTAGAAATCAACCAAAACGACACTTTGAATCAACTCGTTAAAACATATTAAAGAAATTTACCCATCTCTGTGGATCGACCTGTACTCACCGGCTAGCAGCAAAGCGACGCCGTTTCTGATAACGGTAAACTCATATTTTTGACACCAATCAAATGGCGCCGTTGCCGGGGATGGCGTAATATTTCTTTTTGTGAATTTTCGGGTTGATATAAATTTTAAAAATTATAAAAATCTGAAAATATAAAAAATACAAAAATTATCAATTTTGATCTGTTTGAAGGGTGTATATTTTTTTGAATCTTGCAGGAACAGCGAAGAATCGTGGATCTGGAATTTTACAGAGGGCAAAACAAAAAAGTACATATAAGAACAGAGAGGAACTGAAGGTACAGAACAGCAAAAAAATTTTCAGAGACCGATCCCACCAGGAGACCGCGTTTCCGCCGCAGAAGTGGGCCCCACGCCGCGGTTCCGCTGCGCCTTGGCCACGTCAGCGCATCATTTTTATATGGTTTGCTCTCTTTTCCTCCCCTCTGCAACCTCCATATCTCCACTGTAAAAATTTTCTGCAGGAATTCTTTGCGCTAAATTCTTTCTTTGCGCCGCGCTAAAAATTGATTGCAAGTGAAATTTTACTGTTTTGCATAATTTAACCAGACTCTAAGGGGCTAATTGACCAAACTCAGATTGGGTGGGGATTTCATCACCCTTCCCAGGACCCCAGAAAACACCTAAAGCATTTTGCATCGACCACAATTAATTAAAAAAAGACTAGACTCAGACCTAAGGACATCGAGCTCAATAGGAAAAGGACTAGTATAGGCATCGACCGTTTATCCTAACCGACTTTGCGATGTCTAGGCTAGTGGTTATTAATTAGGCCCACTGTAGTGGTGGTTCCTTCCTACTTACCTGGCCGTATTTGTCCGTAAAGAGGCGGTTTGAGGTCCTATTTCTAGCCCTAGTTAGGAGCTGTCTAGCAGACCTAGGCAACCCTAGATCTAGGCCTGATTGTGCATGTGTGGTTGATACATTTGTGTCACGAGTCCCATTTCAAAAAAAAAAAAAAAACCTCTTTGCAAAACCCACACAAAATTAAAAAAAATATATAAATCTTTTCAAAAACTTGCAACTTGCCGCTAGAAACCTTGCAACTCACTTCCATCACTTCCCTTCACTGACGTTATCTTACCCCCACATTCTGTCTTTCTTTTTTCTGACTACACCACCCCTTTTATTGTATGTCATTTTGGACTAGGGATACTAACGTCCGATTAGTCCGTGTTTCGTTGGTACCGACCGACGAACCCTTCGACGAACCCTTCGTCGACATTCCGTCCATTTCCTTACCTCCACCTTCAAATTCTTCTTTCGAAGGTATGTCGGGACACGACCCCAACGATACCTTACTGACGGGAATGATTCCACCTCCGTTAGGTGCGAATAACCCGAATCTTCCGCCTGTTGTAGCGCCCGCACGAGTTGCGCTCCAGGATCTCTTCTACCCCGTCCGCACTTCTTTACCTACATGTCTTTCACCCCCACCGGCAAATGGGGACAACTTTGAAATAAAACCACATTTCATCAATATGCTGCCAAAATTTCATGGTTTGGAATTTGAAGATGCATATATTTTTATTAATAAATTCCAAAACGTTTGCGCTATGATGAAAACAACCCAATTAAGTGATGACGCTATAAGGCTAAGGGTCATTCCTTTCACCTTATGTGACCTAGCCGAGAAGTGGCTATATAGCACCGCATCACATTCCATTAGAAATTGGGACGAGTTTGTGAGAGCTTTTCTGAAAAAGTTCTATCCTCATCACAAAACTGCTAGAATCCGTAACGAGATTATACAATTTTCACAGCTTCCTTCCGAACCATTTTGGAAGTGCTTCGAGAGATTTAAAGACCTACATGTTCAATGCCCTCATCATGGGATCGAAAGTTGGCAACTTTGCCAAACATTATACGAGGGATTGAACTCGGCAACGAAGCAGTTGCTAGAAACTATATGTCAAGGTCATTTCCTTTCCAAGTCTAGCGACGAAGCTTGGCAGTTTCTTGAGGATCTTAGTGAGCAAACAATTCAGTGGGAGAGTACCAAGACCACATCATCTTCTTCTGTTGGTCAATCTAGGGCAGGCATACATCAAGTAGATATGTCGATTGCTATGAAGGCCGAGATGGCCGCACTTATGAAAAAGCTAGAAGCCATTGAGACCAAAATCTTATCGTCTTCTCCTGCCCTTACTCTACCCACACGAACTGTTTGTGCTTGTTGTGCGAATCCATCGCATCTAACCGAAGAGTGTCCTTATAATGCACCTATTCAAGGACAGGATCAGGTCAATGCTGCATTTCAGCAACGACAAAGAAACGATCCGTACTCTTCGACATACAATCCGGGGTGGAAGAGTCACCCTAATTTCGCTTGGAACCAAAATCAACAAGTCCAAGGAAATAATAATTTTCAAAGACCTCCTCCTCCACAACAACAACAAGCACCTTTACAAACTCAAAACCAACAACCTTTCCAACAACAACCTTACACAAATCAAACGAACAATTTAGTTCAACCAAATGATGATAAGGTTATCTCGCTCGAGAAAAGTCTAGAAGCATTTCTCAAGCAATCTACAGAATCCGTAGCAAGATTTGAAAGTTATGTTCAATCTTTAATGAATAACAATGCCTCACACGATCAAAGTATCAAATCTATTGAGGCACAAATTGCACAATTAACTGCTGCGTTGAGCGAGAGAGAAAAGGGAAAGCTTCCATCTCAACCATTGCCAAATCCCGGTCACACAAAAAAACGCATATCACAATCACAATGTAAATGCGGTGACCACGTTGAGATCCGGAAGAGTGTTGCAGAATAATGTGGAAACTAGTGATGACATCCCCGCCGGTGGTTCTTCTTCTTCTTTTTCTTCTTCTTCTTCTCCATCGTCACCTTCCCCTTCGTCATTTTCTTCACCCTTTCCTTCACATTTTTCTTTAGAGCCTATTCTCCACCCTTCACATGGCTCTACTTCTTCTAGCTCGAACGGACTCATTTCTCACAACATGAACACATCTACACCGGGATCCGTTCCTACTCCACATTCTACTCCATAGACATTTGACTCAACGAATTTTCAAAATGCTCCATTCCCAAACAGGTTGAGTCCTAATAAACCAACTGCACAAGTGGAGAAGATTGTGGAGATATTTAAGCAGGTTAGCATAAATTTACCTCTCTTGGATGCAATCCAACAAGTCCCTTCATACGCGAAAATCTTAAAGGGCTTATGCACCTCGAAAAGAAAGGCATCTCAAGTACCCAAGAAAGTGCTAGTGGCTAGTGCAGTGAGCAATGCTATTAACCACCATCAAACCTTACCCCAAAAACGAAAGGACCCCGGCTGTCCTACGATTTCAATCACAATTGGGGATAAGAAAATTAATCGAGCACTTTTAGATCTTGGGTCTAGTGTTAACCTGATTCCCTACTCCGTGTATGAACAATTAGGGGTTGGAGAGTTGAAACCCACTCGTTGCACTCTCCAAATGGCTGATCGATCAATCACCCATCCAAGGGGTCAACTAGAGGATGTGTTGATAAAAGTCGGGGAGTTCATATTCCCCGTTGATTTTATTGTTATGGATACACAACCTGTTGCTAACCTAAGAAACCAAATTCCGGTGATCCTAGGTCGACCATTTTTGGCCACTTCAAATGCTGTAATAAACTGTCGCAATGGCTCCATGACTCTATCCTTTGGGAAGATGTTTAGTGAGTTCAATATTTATAAGATGGAAAGTCTGCCCCCCGTGCCTAAAACTGGTACACGAGATGTTTGCTCTATTCACGAAATCACGCAGGAGGACTGCGAGCTTGAAAGATTTCTATTTGATGAAAACAGTTTTGATGCCACTAGTGCGTCCCTCCTTGAGCCTACCACAGTTGACACAACCGATATGGATTATGAATGTTTCACTTTTTCGGATGATGACGACTCACAGCCCGAATATGAGTCTTTTGAATTTGTGGATGAGTTAGTTGAACCATCCGAATCGGTTGTTTGCAGTGATTTCGAACCTGTGCTGGAGTCCTTTGAGTTCGAGGTAGATTCCGCAATGATTCTTTCGCCTCCGAAACTCGAACTCATGCCCTTGCCGTCTCACCTTAGATATGCTTACATAGGTGAGAATGAGACCTTTCCAATTATCATATCGGCCTCTCTAGCCCTCGAGCAAGAGAACGCCCTCTTAATGGTCTTACAAGATAGGCGGCAAGTTTTCGGTTGGACTATGGCGGACATCGAGGAGATAAGTTCCCTCATAATTGGATATCATACACAATTGATGGATGATGCCAAGTCAATAAAGGACCCACAGGAACATCTTGGGGGTATTGTGGTGAGTCAACCTCCTCACTCAGAAGTTGAAATACCCCCATTTCTTTTAATAAGCTACGAGAATGCCAACACTCCACTGATTGCTGATCATTTATATTCTCGTTTCGATGCATCACCATCACCTGTATATTCACCTCCACACCTCCCATACCACTACTTCTATCTTCCCCAATTCTTTGTGGATTATTACAATGTATTCTTCTACCAACCCATAATCTTTACTGATAAATTTTTCAACTGGTTGGTGTTGACTTTTGGTCTATGCAAAGTTTGGCAGTAATGTCTAACATAGTTTAAATGAAGTTTGGGGGAGGGCCTTTCTGTATATATTTGTTTTTCTTAACAATAAAAAATTATAAATAAATAAACAGGGAAGTGCCGGTATTTTGACCCTCTTGGTTTAGCATGACAGTGAGGACACTGTCAAGTTCAAGTTTGGGGGTATGCTCGGTACGTTTTCTTCCTTCGCATTCATTTGTACATATTTTTGCATTTGCATACTTATTTGGAAACCCATAAAAATTGAAAAATTTCGAAAATTATAAAAAATATTGTATTCAATTTTGGCTAATTGACTTGAGTTTGACAAATAGGTTAACTAGCTAGGAACAACTAGATCTTAGACTTAGTGAATTAAAAACCCTAAAAATAACATTCCTTAAAGTTTAACGGTAGAAAGTATATGCCTTGTAGTTTATTTAGAAATAGGCAAATTTTGGGTTCACTTCTTGGGCTAAGTTAAAACGAGGGAAGTGTATTGATGTTCTTATTAGAGTATAAGTTTGAAAAATAGTTCCTAGCTTAAGTCTAGATTCTGAAAATGTATACCCTACAACTTGCACAATCACGCACCCTGAAACATGGAATAATGGAAGAGACCTTGAAATGCTCTTGTCTAAAGTCCTTAGTACGAAGAAAAAAAAAGAAAAAAAAAGGGTGAATAAATAAAAAAATGGACACTGGTTTTTGTGATTACTTAAGGCTGTAAAAAATAGAAAAATATTTAGCGAGGGTGCTTCATCACCTAGTGCCTTAGACCAACTGGTTTGGGAGTCACTGCTAAAGCCTTGGGTGTTGCAAAACTATGAAGTACGCTTTAAAGTGCTAACACATTTTGTAATCGGTTGTTGGTACCTCAAGAAGTATTAACGGTCGCATGAAGGATGTGTAAGCGAATTTCATTTAAAAAATTCACTAAGTGCTTTGGACAATGGACGAGAGTATGATTGCTTGATTTGAATTTCCAAGTGTAGGGGTGATCTATACACACACGTAGGGGTATGTAATTGGAGTTTAGATGAGAAAAAGGGATGAAGAATAGAACTTGTATCTTTAGTAGAGTTGATAGAAATTCCTAAGTGGAGATGGAACCCTAGAAAGAAAACTTAAGAGATGCCGAAAGCTAAATAAGTCTATAGAACATATATAATCTTAAGTTAAATGATGAGGAAGTGTGAAGAATATGGGTGGATAATTTACGAGTCGACGATAATAGAATTCCTTGTTAGAAAACCTAATTGGAGAACTAAAGTCGAAAAGCCGAATTGATAGGATTTTGTGGGTAGTATCCGCTGAAAACCCTCAGGAGACAACACTCCTCCTACTAGGGACACCTAGAGGTTTAACGGCTTGTTGCACGAGCTCCGTGCAATCGCGTTTCCCTGCGAAAGTGTGGTTAGGACTTTAGTGAATAAAATAATAAGTTTGCTCGAGGACGAGCAAAAGGTAAGTTTGGGGGTATTTGTTCAGACCATAATATTGCATTATTCATTCCCCTATTCTTATTCTTTTTATGAATAAACAGGTACTCTTGACGCACGTTTGTTGCATGTTACAAGATACAGAGCTTGGATGCAAATACAGTGAAAAAGACGAAAGTTGATACAGAAAAAGGAATTTTGACCAACAAGTAGACGGATCCTAGTCAAGTCTAGTTGAAGAACAGTGCAAGGTCCAAAATGTCAAGTGAACGGTTAAAAGATCGCTACAAGTATTCACTGAAACATCTGGAGGAGAATAAGAAGCCCAACAGAGAAAATACATATAAAAATACAGAGCCCAAGAACCCCTGAACCAAGCCCAAAAAGTGCAGGGCCCAACTCCCTTCTTTGGCCGCGGAACCGCGGCCAAACCCAGCCTGGCGCCGCGGTTCCGCGGCCATATAATGCGCATGTCGGTGGAGTTTTTCTGAGCTGTTGTGTCGGTGCATATGTTAGGATTTTTAGGGGTCAAATCTGTAATTTCACATGTGCGAGAGTCTGTAACCCTAGTTTTTATGTTTTCCTATAAATTGTATTCCCAGATCTGTAAAAAGGATGCCTCTTTTCAATCAATAAAATTCAGAATTTCTGGGAGTTATATTCAGATCTGTTCTATATCGTTTGGAGGGAGCCGTCAACCTAGTAAGGTAAATTATGTTTTTTCTTCTTTTAATTAGTATGCATTATCATCCCCTAATGAGCGAGTAGTCTCCTCGCTTGTTAGGGTTAGCCTTAGGGAAAGGGTTGAGAGATGAGATGTCTCACCCCTTTCAATGCCACATTCACCTAATGAATTAGAACTCCATGCATGCGCGCACAATCGCTCCCTACGGCACCCTACCCCTCGAGGTAACGGTGAACCGTAGTATAAAGGGCCGGTTGCGCGCGTTTTCCGTGGGGGTTAGGGTAATTATCAACAAAGGAAGGATACGAATCTAGAGGAAGAAACATCTTCCCAAAAGATTCGGATCCACTTTATTGATAATAACCGTAATATCTAACAGATCTAAAAAAGAAGGCATTGAAAGCGGTGAGGAAAACGTTAATCTCCAAAACTTCCTCTAAGCCTAACCCTAGCAAGACTTTAAATTAGATTAATTAAGATCCAGTTTTTTATAGATTTTAGAAATCAACCAAAACGACACTTTGAATCAACTCGTTAAAACATATTAAAGAAATTTACCCATCTCTGTGGATCGACCCGTACTCACCGGCTAGCTGCAAAGCGACGCCGTTTCTGATTACGGTAAACTCATATTTTTGACACCAATCAGCAGGCCATTATCAGTAGGGACTCTGATAAATGGCTGGATGCTATGCGATCCGAAATGGAGTTCATGTATACCAATAAAGTGTGGAACTTGGATATTGCTCCACCTGGGGTAAAACCCGTTGGATGCAAATGGATCTACAAAAGATAGTTTGGTGTAGATGGACAGGTGAAAACCTATAAGGCTAGACTTGTTGCAAAAGGATTTCGTCAAAGACCAGGTGTGGACTATGACGAAACCTTTTCTCCAGTGGCTATGCTCAAATCCATTTGAATCCTACTTGCCATTGCTTCCTTCCATGACTATGAATCTGGCAGATAGACGTAAAAACGGCTTTTCTAAATGGATGTTTGGAAGAATGCGTTTATATGGATCAGCCGGAAGGTTTTGTAGACAGTGGGAGCAGCGGGAAGGTGTGCAAGTTGCTTAAATCCATTTAAGGATTAAAGCCGGCATCGCGGAGCTGGAACATCTGTTTTGATGAAACAGTCAAGGAATTTGACTTCATAAAAAACGAAGATGAGCCTTGTATATATAAGGAGATTGTAGGACGAACTGTCGTATTCCTAGTCTTGCACGTGGATGATATTCTTTTGATAAGAAATGATATTCCTATGCTACAATCGGTCAAGCTGTTCTTGTCACAAAGGTTCTCCATGAAAGACCTGGGTGATGCCTTGTACATTCTGGGGATTAAGATCTACAGAGATAAATCTAAGAGATTATTGGGAGTTTCACAGTCCAGGTGCATAGAGATCGTACTAAAGGGATTTAGTATGGAAGATTCCAAGCACGGTAACATACCCGCATTGCATGGAATCACAGTCATCACCCGAAGGTACGAAACGCGACTAGCACTTAAATTACGAAACGTCGAGAGGCGTAACGTAATCTAAATAAGCCAAAGCCCAGAAATCTAAACCATTTTTAATGAAAAGAGTGAAAGAAAACTTGTTCTAAAGCAAGTGGTTTTAACAAAATAAGTGGCATTAAACATTTAAAAGCAACATCATACTTTCCCGAAAATTTCGGAAGAGTCTCCTTTGTGAATACTGTCCCTAAACGGGTACAAACATGCATATACATAAATAATGAATAACGGCATCCCCAAGCGGGAGCTAGCTATTCGCCAATTGGCGGAAACAACCATGCAAGCAATATAGTATATGACGCCGAAGGGCGAGTATCAAAACTCAGAAAGGAAACCAACTTCCTCAAGAAAAACCAGAGAAGACCCATAATAATACAAGTGCGCAACTCTAAGGTCGAAAGAATATACAACTGGTCTTCTAAGCCTACCAAATAATACAAATCTGGTTGATGGAGCTTACTAGATATAACTGAAATAAATAAAGTACAACGTCGGTCACGATGCAAGTGAACCCACCTACCAAAACAATCACCCGGAAGAAAGCAGTGCCAGTAAGACGCAATGAAACCTGTACGGCCAAACCTGCAAGAAACTGTGGCACAACGAGGGTGAGTTGCCAACTCGTGAGTAGAGAATATCACCGAGAAGAAATCGCATGTATGACTCTCTCCTAGGTCATACCATAAAATATACAATACTACATCAAGGGTGACAGTATATCATAAGTGTGATATCAAAGTACTCGTGTCCGTGTCATGAGTAATAATATATCGATGCATGACATGTACTAATGCATCATCCAACGTGTGTCCAGCAACGACACACAAATCATGATAAAACCCGAGTGCCCAGCATCGGCACTCAAAACATCTCGAAATCCGTGTCCGACAGCGACACATAATACTCAAATCTCGGGTTCCGCATAGTCAGGATCGGCCCATGGACTCCATCATTCCGGATCTGTCCATATCCATCTCTCTAATAACTTTAAATGGAATCCTCCGGATAACCGTCGAGTTTCCAAAATAATCACCGGTAGGTAGTGCTCCTATGCCAGGCTCATCATCATCCCTACAAAATCACTCTCATCCCGGGGTACCTCACCGGGTCCACCATGTACCCACAGACGGTTCATCCTCCACCTCAAATCGGGTCTCGAAAACCAACTCAGAACCGAGAAAACATCATGGTGGACGCTACTCACCATATCAAGGAAAACCAGATCTTTCTCTTTTAAAATTATCATAAGTTTATAAATATTCACATGCGGTTTCCCAAAACCAGAAATCTCATGAAATATCCAAAATCTCAAAGTCACTAGTCAGTGAACAGTGAATATCAGCATAATGCCCCACGATATTGCATAACAGAATGAATGCATAAATGCATGAAGTATCTGAGTAAGAAATACAATATCAAAACTAGCATATGAAGGCAAGCGTACTATTACTATGTTGAAACTACCAGCTAGCAATTTATACAAATGACGTAATGTTTTCTAATGTGTACGTGACATGGAAATTACCGATAATGATGTGTGTGAGCCGGCAAGCAAGTGTACGTGGAGCATACGCATCATCGGTAATGGTGCTGGTGTCCTGACAACAGGGGTTCTTAATAACTAAAGAAACACAATTATAAGCATGCAATGCGATGAGAACATCATAAATATACAGAAAAGATGTAGTAACTGCAACATTTAAGAATATACCTTTCCAAATACGGGTCATGCAGTTCTTGGTGTTTGAAATAGCACGAATCGTGGTTTTAGAAAAAATAGGACTACGGGGTCTTTGAGAAAAGATACGTCTTTTGAAAAATCCGTAGTATCCCTCGGCCTGTCTTTAAAATATTCACGATTCGTTAGTTTTGAAAATAAGTATGACTCGAGCCAAGTCTAAAGGGTAAAGAAAATCCGCTAAAGTCCGAATCGATATATCTAGTAGTCGGCGATCCCGCCTCAATAGCGTAACGTACGATAAAATACATAGTACGATATCTTCGAGTCAAGAGTGTAGATCAATCATCATATCAATATCTCGTACGGTAAAATCCATCGTACGACATCCCAAAATCGGGGCACAGGTCAAATATCACATAAACGTCATTATCCATATAGTATCATTATCGATAAATCAAGAATTAGGGGTACCGTTCTAAAATCTAGAACATTCCCATATCATCAAACATATATCCTCGTGTGTATGAAAACACACCGCCCAACGATCCGCTATAATATCATGTCGTATATCATATCACGACCCAATCATATATCACAATCTCACGGCATCATGCCCGATCATATTGGCTCATCTCCAAGTATCATATACTGGGATCATCATCCGTGTATACGTTTATGTATACACACACACACACACACGCACACACACACACACACCAACGCATCAACACACACACACACACACACACACACACACACACACAAAAAAGCATATACACCCAAAATCAAATCACGTGTGTGCATGTGTGTGTGTGTCCATCTTTAATCTAGGGTTTCGTGACTAAGAAACTAACTAATAGCATTTTTTCTAATTACACTAAATCCAACCCATGGTTTCCTAAAGCCTTTCTTACTAAATATTCATATCTCGCAATAACACATACGTATATATATCATATCACATCATATCCTACGAAATTGCAAAGGTGCTATATGCCATCCACCCGACTTCCCCCGTAGATATACATCTACTCACCTGGACGCCTCGGCTAATCTGATCCAATTTCAGCTCTGTCATTTCCGCGCCACATCCGACGCATCTGCACCCGATCCTAGAAACGTACACAAGTAAATAAGAGAATAAATATATAATTAGTCATGGACACAACCAAAACAAGTCAACCACGCGCACTGACTAAACGCGCACGCACTTGGTGCACAAAACGCGCCGCGACAATACCACAAACTACAACTAGGGTCACTATACGTGAAAATCCCCAAACCTAAAACCCAAACATACAAATCGTGGATTCAAAACACACAAAATACTATATGGAATAGGTTGTAAATCACCGAAAGCTCAAACTTAGTTCAAACGATTTAATCCAAAAACCTAGTAAGCGACAATTACCCGTTTTAATATTAATCTAGATGTTTTAGCAATTTTAACAGCCACATAGCTCACTTAATATCTAAATTAAAGCACACAACCCTTTACTAAAATTTTATCTCACCAATTTTCATAAATTGTAAAAACCTAGTTTGCAGAATTATATAATTTGGACAAATTCAAAGTAACAATTTGAAATTTAGCAACTAAGTTAGGTTTTGCAAAACTCAAGATGTTAAACTAAACATCAATACTAAAACCAAGTGATCAAACCCTAACTTGAATTCAAAACCCTCACTTGAATTTCCAAACTTACAATTGAAACCATATTGCTAACTAAATAAGTTTGATTTAATGTATTTAAACAACAAATTAACTATTGGTTTAAGATTTATACCTCACAATTTGAGATCTAGCATGCAAATCTTGGCCTCCTAAATGGCTTCTTACTTCAAGAATCCAAGCTAGATGGGTCAAGGAATAATGGGTAAAGATTAAATGAAGAGTGTGTGAGGTTTTGTATTGATTTTTGAGGCAAAATTGATGAATTTTTTGAAGAGAAATGAGATGGGGAAATGAGGGGCTGCTGCTGGTGTGGGTTCGGCCATGGTGAAAGAGAGGGGGAAAATGAATGAGTTGTGTTGTGGTCAAACCAAGAAACACCCCCATACCTCAAGTCAACACCCATACCTCTTTCTTTACTATATTTTCTTTTTAATTCCATTTCAATTTAAAACTTGAAGTGTGAGGTGTGTGTGTGGGGGCAGCCATGGGGCTCGGCCAGAAATGGAGTGGGGAGAGAGAGTGAGGCATGGGTTGTGTGTGTGAAGATTTCCAAGTAAAGAAAACCCTTCAAAGCTCATTAATACACCACACATCAATCTTTTCCATTTATTATATTTTTCAATTAACTTTTCCCCTAGAATTCTCTAGAATTATGAAGATATTATGAGAACAAGTGAACATATTATAACTTTTTATATAATTGTCATAGTTCAATAATGAATGATTAGCCCATTCCAATTTGTAAATATCACTAATTAAATGTATTAGTGAAGGCTTAAAATAATATTTAAAATAATTAATTACAGAAAATATTTTAGTAAACTAGAAATTTTATAAGTGACCCATTAAATACCAAATACTAGCAATTACATAGCTAGAATACGTATATTTAAGTCTATGTTGAAAAATAATTATATCTTGGTTTTTACGGAAAACACCAGTTATTTTACCGATTACCCGAAATTTCACCTAAACGATTTTCAAAACGTTACAATCTTCCCCCCTTAAAGAAATTCGGTCCCCGAATTTAAATTAAAACTCCCCCATATACTAAAACATTTCAACAAAACACTCAAATTAGTGGGGCTCCGAAATCTTAAATACTTAAGACACATCTCAGTGCAATGCATGCACATGAAAAACGAGTATAAAACTCAAATCAAAACTCCGTCAAGTATCACGCAATCATCGGAGTCATGGTGAAGAGACCAATGTCAAAGTCCAATATGAAAACTAACATGATATACATTAAAACTATAACATGTACATAGTACGCATCGTTGTAAACTCGTCAAAACATCTGAAAGAAATGCATGCCAAACCTTTTTCAAGTCCCTGTGTGATGCGCGTATCACAGCACAAGTAGCGGACGTTTATTGTAAGAAAAATAACTATATATATATATATATATATATATATATATATATATATATATCCTTTGTTTAATATACACGTCCCGCCGTTTTGAAAATAATTTAGAAGGGTTTCCTTAGTGAAATGTTTTGTGTCATCTCGGAAACACAGGTAAAATATAGAGACTGTAGCTCATTTTTGGAAATTCCTTCGGTAACTATCGATGCATGCAAAAACATATTGAGGTACTGTTCTCGGACTAGTTCTGCTGAGCTACTATACCAAATAACAAATATCATAAAACATACTGCTCCAAAAGAAATCAATCCCAAAATGTGTATAAAAATGCCACGTGCGTCTGAGCGCATGGAAATCGAAATCACTGAATGTGCCATACATATGCACAGAAACAAAATCTAAGTGCAACGGGTGTGCATGAAAACACCTGTAAAAGGCAACGGGTGTGTCTGACAACAATATCAGGTGCATCTGATATGCATGAAGAATTCCGATTTAGTGCATATGGTGTGCATCAAAATCGCATCTAGCGCGCCAAGTATGCGCAAGAATCTAAATCAAGTGCATAAGGTGCACGAAAACAAATATCGAATATCACAATCGAAATCGACGGTATATAACATACCTCAATCCAAATCGGGTATACCATGGTATATAATCTCACAACCACGTGCATCAGCGTGCACAAAATCGAATCAAAGTACTAAAAGTGTATGAAAAACTACACCGAATGCACAATTCAAATCACATATATGCCATAGGCATGAAATCAAAATCAACCATCTCCAACGCATCAAATCGAAGTCGAGTGCAACTGTGGTGCACAAAATCTCAATCATGCAAATAAATTGCCCAAAATACCGAAATCCAAAATAACGGATACGTGATATTCGAATCACCAAATCGCAAATCATAAACACTGTCGTCGATATATCCTTCCTTCAAGGTCGAGAAGGTGTCGGTGCATCCAAAACTAGCAGAGCAAGATATCTACTTGCCTCCTGTTCATGGTCTGGCACCTTGTGCCCTTATGCTCTCGCCTCTCACTGTGGATTTCCAGTTACAAAACTCCTCGGCTCAACGGCCCAATATGGAATGGTGACGGGAACAGTTCCGCTCTGGCACATCCTCTAAAGTCTCTGGCCAACTATCATGGTTACTCGTAACATGTCTCGTCGATGATGCCGAACTCTGGCCTACTGGGTGTGAGTGATACGACCGATCCTGGGTCCAAATCTTTTCGTGTAGTATTCCAGAAAGATTATGTCGGGTCTCTCCCAAATCTCGTTTCTGCCGAACTTCCCGGAAGTTATCACCCTTACTAAATCCATTCCTTGTTCCAGAACTGCTGCATACTCATCACGACTTCTTCTAAAAGATATATCCATATTCAACTCCTCTGCATGCGTATCGCATCTTTGATGTCGACGGAGTGGAACGTCATCTCGTCACAATCTCGTACAAATCTCTTACTCCACTTTTCTCTAACGTGGACTGATTCGGACTCGTCTCTTCGTAGTTGTATGGACTGCGCTATAAACGGTCATACTCATATCTGGAGTCTCCCTTACGAAACTACGAACTCGACAGCTCAATATCTTGTGGTGGGTATCTGGCTGACTACACCCTCGGAAACTCTTCCAAATTGTCGGAGGAATACTCTTCATTCGTCCGTTTTTCTATCGACTCTCAATGTGCCTGTGTGAAGTCTTCTCTAGCTGAAATCAATCAATCTGATGACCTCGCATCAGGGTATGCAAACGAAATCCATGGGTGACTAGCGATTTTCTATCATATCCCTAAGTACAAACTCGTGCTGCAATAGCTTCAAATATCTGGGGCGATATCTTGTCAGTCGCAGCAACAGCTGGCTCATTCATCCGCACGCTAAGCAATGCCTAAATCCTCAAGAATAGACGATACATTAACGGTCATCACATTCTAGTCGGCCTCTATCAGTAGTCCAATCGTCTGGTGCTGATCTGAACGTTCGAGAAATCTTAGTAAAAATAAACCATCAAATGCTCATGTCACGAGAGACACAATAAAACGACATATTTATGTAATCATGTGTCACCGGAATTACGCCCTGGTTAGTCCTCGTCCAGGACGAGCTCACGCTGACCGCAACTCTAGCCGCAGCTCTCTCTGCTCGTACAACCGTGGTAATAGAAACCACCATCCGACATCGATGAGAATAGATCAAAGGAATGAATAGAATACGGTGCAAAGAAATATTCATTCTAAGGCTTCTTAAGCGGAGTAGCGTATTGTAAGTATGCTGCGGAACATACACACGGTACGTCACTCTACTTAAGTCACCTACTCCATCAACCAAGGTCAACCTATGCGATGAAAGTTCGGGTCTAATACCCCCTCGACCAAGTCTAAGTTCCGTAAGGTCAAGCCTAGGTTCCGAATATAAATATACGCCCTAGACTCCGCATAGTCAAACTTAGACTCGAACCAAGGTTAAACCTAGCGCTCTGATACCAACTTTATCATGACCTGAAGGTACGGAACACAACTGGCACTTAAATTACGAAACGTCGAGAGGCGTAACGTAATCTAAGTAAGCCAAAGCCCAGAAATCTAAACCATTTTTAATTAAAAGAGTGAAGGAAAACTTGTTCTAAAGCGAGTGGTTTTAACAAAATAAGTGGCATTAAACATTTAAAAGCAACATCATATTTTCCCGAAAATTTCGGCAGAGTCTCCTTTGTAAATACTGGCCCCAAACGGGTACAAATATGCATATACATAAATAAGGAATAACGGCATCCCCAAGCGGGAGCTAGCTCTTCGCCAATTGGCGGAAACAACCACGCAAGCAATATAATATACAACGCCGAAGGGCGAGGATCAAAACTCAGAAAGGAAACCAACTTCCTCAAGAAAAACCAGAGAAGACCCATAATAATACAAGCGCGCGACTCTAAGGTCGAATGAATATACAACTGGTCTTCTAAGCTTACCAAATAATATAAGTCTGGTTGATGGAGCTTACTAGATACAACTGAAATAAATAAAGTACAACGATGGTCACGATGCAAGTGAACCCACCTAGCAAAGCAATCACCCGGAAGAAAGCAGTGCCAGCAAGCTGCAATGAAACCTGTATGGCCAAACCTGCAAGAAACTGTGGCACAACGGGGGTGAGTTGCCAACTCGTCAGTAGAAAACATCACCGAGAAGAAATCGCATGTATGACTCTCTCCTAGGTCATGCCATAAAATATACAATACTACAACAAGGGTGACAGTATATCACAAGTGTGATATCAAAGTACTCGTGTCCGTGTCATGAGTAATAATATATCGATGCATGACATGTACTAATGCATCATCCAACATGTGTCCAGCAATGACACACAAATCATGATAAAACCCGAGTGCCCAGCATCGGCACTCAAAACATCTCGAAATCCGTGTCTGACAGCGACACATAATACTCAAATCTCGGGCTCCGCATAGTCAGGATCGGCCCATGGGCTCCGTCATTCCAGATCGGCTCATATCCATCTCTCTCATAACTCCGAACGGTATCCTCCAGATATCCGTCGAGTTTCCAATACAATCACCGGTAGGTAGTGCTCCCCTGCCAGGCTCATCGTCATCCCCACAAAATCACTCTCGCCCCGAGGTACCTCACCGGGTCCACCATATACCCACAGACGATTCATCCTCCTCCTCGAATCGGGTCTCGAAAACTAACTCAGAACCGAGAAAACATCATGGTGGACGCTACTCATCATATCAAGGAAAACCGCATCTTTCTCTTTTAAAATTATCATAAGTTTATAAATATTCACATGCGATTTCCCAAAACTAGAAATCTCATGAAAGATTCAAAATCTCAAAATCACTAGTCAGTGAACAATGAATATCGGCATAAAGCCCCACGATATTGCATAACAGAATGAATGTATAAATGCATGAAGTATCTGAGTAAGAAATGCAATATCAAAACTAGCATATGAAGGCAAGCGTACTAGTACTATGTTAAAAATACCGGCTAGCAAATTATACAGATGAAGTAATGTTTTCTAATGTGTACGTGACATGGAAATTACCGATAATGATATGTGTGAGCCGGCAAGCAAGTGTACGTGGAGCATACGCATCATCGGTAATGGTGCTGGTGTCCTGACAACAGGGGTTCATAATAACTAAAGAAACACATTTATAAGCATGCAATGCGATGAGAACATCATGAATATACAGAAAAAATGTAGTAACCACAACATTTAAGAATATACATTTCCAAATATGGGTCATCCAGTTCTTGGTGTTTGAAATAGCACGAATCGTGGTTTTAAAAAAAATAGGGCTACGGGGTCTTTGAGAAAAGATACCTCTTTTGAAAAATCTGTAGTATCCCTCGGCCTGTCTTTAAAATATTCACAATTCGTTAGTTTTAAAAATAAGTATGACTCGAGCCCAGTCTAAAGGGTAATGAAAATCCACCTAAAGTCCGAGTCGATATATCTAGTAGTCGGCGATCCCGCCTCAATAGCGTCACGTACGGTAAAATACATAGTACGACATTCTCGAGTCAAGAGTGCGGATCAATCATCATATATATATCTCATACGGTAAAATCCATCGTACGACATCCAAAAATTAGGGTACGAGTCAAATATCACATAAACCTCATTATCCATATAGTATCATTATCGATAAAGCATGAATTAGGGGTACCGTTCTAAAATCTAGTACATTCCCATATCAAACATATATCCTCGTGTGTATGAAAACACACCGCCCAACGATCCGCTATGATATCATGTCGTATATCATATCACGACCCAATCATATATCACAATCTCACGGTATCATGCCCGATCATATCGGCTCATCTCCAAGTATCATATAATGGGCTCAACATCCGTGCATACGTATATTTATATATATATACCAAACGCATCAACATATATATATATACACCCACACATATAAGCATATACACCCAAAAACAAATCACGAGTGTGCATGTGTGTCTGTGTGTCCACCTTTACTCTAGGGTTTCGCACCTAAGAAACTAACTAATAGCACTTCTTCCAATTACACTAAATCCAACCCATGGTTTCCTAAAGCCTTTCTTACTAAATATTCATATCTCGCAATAACACATACGTATATATATCATATCACATCATATCCTACGAAATTCCGGGGGTGCAATACGCCATCCACCCGACTTCCCCCGTAGATATGCATCTACTCACCTGGACGCCTCAGCTAATCTGATCTGATTTCAGTTCTGTCATTTTCGCGTCACATCCGACACCTCTACACCCGATCCTAGAAACGTACACAAGTAAATAAGAGAATAAATATATAATTAGTCGAGGACACAACCAATACAAGTCAACCACGCACACTGACTAAACGCGCACGCACTTGGTGCACAAAACGCGCCGCGACAGCGCCACAAACTACAACTAGGGTCACTATACATGAAAATCCCTAAACCTAAAACCCAAACATACCAATCTTGGTTTCACAACACACTAAATACTATATGGAATAGGTTTTAAATCACCGAAACCTCAAACTTAGTTCAAACGAATTAATCCAAAAACCTAGTAAGCGACAATTAACCGTTTTAATACTAATCTAGATGTTTTAGCAATTTTAACAGCCACATAGCTCACTTAATATCTTAATTAAACTATACAACCCTTTACTAAAATTTTATCTCAGCAATTTTCATAAATTCTAAAAACCTAGTTTGCACAATTATATAATTTGGACAAATTCAAAGTAACAATTTGAAATTTAGCAACTAAGTTAGGTTTTGCAAAACTCAAGATGTTAAACTAAACATCAATACTAAAACCAAGTGATCAAACCCTAACTTGAATTCAAAACCCTCACTTGAATTTCCAAACTTGCAATTGAAACCATATTACTAACTAAATAAGTTTGATTTAAAGTATTTAAACAACAAATTAACTATTGGTTTAAGATTTATACCTCACAATTTGAGATCTAGCATGCAAATCTTGGCCTCCAAAATGGTTTCTTGCTTCAAGAATCCAAGCTAGATGGGTCAAGGAATAATGGGTAAAGATTAAATGAAGAGTTTGTGAGGTTTTGTGTTGAATTTTGAGGCAAAATTGATGAATTTTTTGAAGAGAAATGAGATGGGGAAATGAGGGGCTGCTGCTGGTGTGGGTTCGGCCATAGTGAAAGAGAGGGGGAAAATGAGTGAGTTGTGTTGTGGTCAAGCCAAGAAACACCCCCATACCTCAAGTCAACACCCGTATATTTTCTTTTTAATTTCATTTCAATTTAAAACTTGAAGTGTGAGGTGTGTGTAGGGGGCAGCCATGGGGCTCGGCCAGAAATGGAGTGAGGAGAGAGAGTGAGGTGTGGGTTGTGTGTGAAGATTTCCAAGTAAAGAAAACCCTTCAAAGCTCATTATCACACCACACATCAATCTTTTCCATTTATTATATTTTTTAATTAACTTTTCCCCTAGAATTCTCTAGAATTATGGAGACATTATGAGAACAAGTGAACATATTATAACTTGTTATATAATTGTTATGGTTCACTAATGAATGATTAACCCATTCCAATTTGTAAATATCACTAATTAAATGTATTAGTGAAGGCTTAAAATAATATTTAAAATAATTAATTACGGAAAATATTTTAGTAAACTAGAAATTTTATAAGTGACCCATTAAATACCAAATACTAGCAATTATATAGCTA
The DNA here is from genome assembly GCA_030015575.1 of Agapanthus africanus. Lineage (NCBI taxonomy): Eukaryota > Viridiplantae > Streptophyta > Magnoliopsida > Asparagales > Amaryllidaceae > Agapanthus > Agapanthus africanus. Next base: position 343,669,263 of record CM057343.1, read on the forward strand.
GAATAGTTATATTTAAGTCTATGTTGAAAAATAATTATTTCTTGGTTTTTACGGAAAACACCAGTTATTTTACCGATTATCCGAAATTTCACCTAAACGATTTTCAAAACGTTACAATCTTCCCCCCTTAAAAAAATTCGGTCCCCGAATTTAAATTTAAACTCCCCCAAATATTAAAATATTTCAGCAAAACACTCAAATCGGCGGGGCGCCAAAATCTTAAATACTTAAGACACATCTCAGCGCACTGCATGCGCATGAAAAACGAGTATAAAACTCAAATCAAAACTCCGTCAAGTATCATTGCTATAACATGTACACGATACGCATCGTTGTAAACTCGTCAAAACATCTGAAAGAAATGCATGCCAAACCTTTTTCAAGCCGATGTGCGATGCGCGTATTACAGCACAAGTAGCGGACGTTTATTGTAAGAAAAATAACTATATATATATATATATATATATATCTATATATATATATCCTTTGTTTAACATAAAAGTCCCGCCATTTTGAAAATAATTTAGAAAGGTTTCCTTTGTGAAATGTTTCGTGTCATCTCGGACACACAGGTAAAATATAGAGACTGTAGCACTTTTTTGGAAATCCCTTCGGTAACTATTGATGCATGCAAAAACATATTCAGGTACTGTCCTCGGACTAGTCATGTTCAGCTACTATACCAAATAGTAAATATCATAAAACATACTGCTCCAAAAGAAATCAATCCCAAAATTTGTATAAGAATGCCACGTGCGTCTGGTGCGCACGGAAATCGAAATCACTAAATGTGCCATACATGTGCACATAAACAAAATCTAAGTGCAACGGGTGTGCACTAAAACACCTGTCAAGGGAAACGGGTGTTAGTGTATATGCCCTAGAGGCCATTACTGTATCATACTGGTTTGTATATTACTTAATGGATGCTTGGGATATTCACCTTGTATATACAATCTTGCTCAAAATAGTAGTATGCTACTTGGTTTGTTTCTACTTCAATGTGTACATGTGTTTATTTTTGTATATCGCCTATACACATTAGTAGAGCCCTTAGGATCTTTGCTTGATTACCAGCGATGTGATGGCCGTCACACTAGTGGGGCTGGGTAATCTATAAGCACATCCTTATGCAGGTCCCTGGTCGCAGGACTATCGAGACAGGGCATCGATACTCCGGAGTAGACCAGCGCATGCGCTTCTCATCCCAGTGTGGGAGACGGTCTGTCCCACAGCCGTCAGTACGTCGTACTTGAGATAGTATGCGGGTGCTCGTTAGGTTACGGGTACACTGGACAGGACTCGTCGGGAACTGACTAGTTGGTATTATACCTATCGTCAGTTATCAGTTCCCAGGTGACATGAGTACAGCTTAGTCCGCTGACTTGACACTGTCACTTCGCCTCGGGTGTGTTCCCACTGTACTTTGATCACTACCCTACCACGGCTCAAAGGAGTCGTGCAAACAGGCGGTGGTTGGGTGCAGTCCCGAAGCACTTGGAGGCAGTGACGGTTAGACAGGATTCGTCTCTCCCGGTATTGGGGGTTGACATCGCGCTGTGTCTAGGAGAGCCATTATACGAGTAGTCCCTGGCCAGGGCAAACGAGATATACTGGTAGGTTTCCAGTGTTATCTCAGGGTGTATTGGGCTTCACTCCGGCACGACTTGTACCGCTATTGGGGGACTGACGTTTACCGCCCCCTAGGCCCGCCATGCGATGTATCAGACGAACAGACCGGACTGTACGGAGAATGTCACGCTCAGGCTCAGTAGGAGTTCAGATGGGTTTCGCCTCGTCGGTCTTCTTGTCGGCATTACCTGGGGACCGTTACGCACAGCTAGTGCCACTTGCGGTCTGTGGTTAAACCCACTGCCAGCGTAGTGTCGAGTCTTTAGAGTCCCACACAGAAAGCTTTTCGCCTTTAGGCAAAAGAGTAGAGGTCGCATGGTATTGCGACAGGTCGCATGGTTTTGCGACAGGGTTCGGTCACATCCGTGCACTTGTGCACGTACAGTGTCCGGACAGTTTACACTAGCGGGCTTTGGTTTAAGCCAGATCCTAGTGTACCTTATGGGATTGGATTTATCCAGTTTGCATTCGTGTTCCTCGGAACGCGGATGCGGGTGTGTATGCACAGTTGACAGGGAGGCACAGACAGCGGATTCTCATTAGGGTTGTTGACAGTTGACCGTTGACTTTTTGACTTTTTGCTCAACCCTAATGAGAATATGATATGTGATTAACTATTATATTAATTAAGTATTATGGTGATATGGTTGTTGACTTGTTGACTTTTGTTGACTTGTTGACTTTGGTGACTTGTTGACTTTTGTTGACTTGTTGACCGGTTGACTAGGCTTGACTAGTTGACCATCATGATAACCATGGTTATCATTTCATGCCAAAGACTTTTTCTTGCTTGTTCATTTGAGTAAAATGAGTGCATGACATGATAAGGTTATGGTTACTTCAACCATCACATAAGACTTTTGTTGATATGATGAGTTATCATTGCTTTGGATTATGAGAGGGTGAGAGAGAAAAGAGAGCCTCATTCTTTCTTGCTCATTCTCTCTCTTGTTCTTGAGCTCTCCTCTTGCTCTCACCCTCAACCTCTTCCTCCCTCTCTTGATCTATGGTTCTCTTGTCTCATGAGTTGAGAATCAAGAACCATAGATAAAATCCCATTCTAAATCATCTCTACTCATTCTAGTTCACTAGGTTTAGCAAACCAATTGAACTAGTTTCTTCAAAGAACGAAGAAGGAGCTAAAGGTTGGAGCTTTCAAGTGGATCTATCTTCGGCGTACGGAGACAACGAGAAGGAGCCATCGAACCACCATCGGAGCTTGAAGAGAAGGAGTTCAAGTTTAGGTATAACCATCTTCATCCGAGTAGCTAAATATCTTTAGCTTAGTTTGCTAGTTTTAGTTTAGACAACGATCCCGACCATAGTTTAGTCCATGTTGCCTCTTGCGATAAAAATTCGTTTTTTATACCGTTTCCGCCTCCCCGTAAGAACCGGGGGTCGCAACGTGGACTTACAGTGGTATCAGAGCCTAACTAAACTTAAACTAGCTTGGTAGTGAAGTGTAACGAAGTTCGGAACCGAAAAAAATCACAAAACCGGATAATCACAAAAACTGAGTTTCTGTTGAAATTTTTTCTGCTTAAAATGAAAAACTTTATACTCCTAAATTCGGCTCAGGGTTTTGTGTGAACACCCAAGAAAAACGATACAGTGATTCGCCTAAAGTGCCGCGCTTCCGCCGCGTGATCCTTCTTAGACGCCGCGGAACCGCCGCGACTTGGTGTCTTCTCTGCATCGTTTTTCGTGCAGTGTGTTTGTGTGTTGGTTTTGGGATTTTTAAAATATATTATATGTGCCCAGATTTTCCAGAAAAGAAATTTCCTTTTGGGGTCCTATAATTCCGTATTTTTTCCGAACTTCACTGCACTTTGACTATGATGGTTATATCTGTGATGCTTGCATGTATTGAACGTCGGCTAATCGCTATAAGTCGATTAGTCGGGGTTATACATGATCTGTAATGTGCTGGAATGTGTATATGAATGTGTTGGACTGTCGCGGGTGAATAGCCGGGGTGGATGTGAGATGAGCTTTTGTTTTTCTTTCATTCATTGTAAATGTAAATTGATGTAATAATTATTATTTGTTTGACCGCACAACCGGGTCGGGGTTGTAGCCGTCATTGTATAATTCTTTTTACTGTTTTTGCTCCTAGGATAGACCCATGGAGGGGTGCACAAACTACCGAGTACTTGGCGGGTAGTTTGCCGCACCCGTAGGAGTCTTGGGTGGGGTATTTGGCTATTCACCGCGACCGTGTTATCCGCTTTTCGTTTCAGGCTCGAAAGGATTGCGGATTGCTAGTATATCCAATGCATTCATCTGTGATCTGTAATGTCTATCATTGCTTATTATTTAGGCGTTGCTTATGTTTTACAGACGCGCTAGCCCAGCCCCCGCTCTGTCGTTAGTTAAGTAACCTAACGGGTAATGACGGGGCCCAGTGGCGAATGCGAATGGCATAAGCGTACGTCATATTTTGGTTGTTTTCTGCAATGGTAGGGTTAAATGATGGGACGCATTAAAAGAACTAATGCAAGAATATCACGCATTAAAAGAACTAATGCAAGATAATAAACCAAGTTAAAGTCGTTGGAACACTTTCGAAAAACCACTCGGTTCTTTTCAAAACAAACTTTTAAAATACGGAGTTTGAGCCACTCCATTTAAAAGCTATCTCGTTCCATCGACCATATCAAGTTCACTACGTTCACGGTTTTGCCAAAACCATCCGTAGCCCTCCGTCGTTTCACATGAATAGTCAATAGTATTCAAGCTGTGTATGTTGGCCAAAGTCAAGGCACAGTGATTGGTAGCTATTGGGTGTTCATGTGTAGCATAGATAGATGCGTTGGTTTGGGACAGTCGTACTGCCATTTTGGCCAAAGTCAAGGGTAGGTACGGATGGATCCAAATTAACCTGGATAATGACGGGTAGAACTTGACATGTGACTTATGATATTTTGGCCAAAGTCAAGGTCATAAGAGCATGGGGCAAAAATCCACATCGGGAGTTTCATAAGTACTGAAACTTGCTAGATTTGCATACCATTTGGAGTGTGATGATTCTGGTAGGATTCCTTCAGTTTCGTCACGCAATGATATTTGGATCCCGATCCTACTGTGAGTATATGCTACTCCTCGGGAAATTTCTCACTTAACGATCAATGCTATAAACCTAGTAGGTGCCTAGAAAGGTGTTAGCGGGGCTACGCCCCCAGGGAAAAGAGGTTCTCTAATTAAGGAACTTCGCGAAAGCGTTGGAAAACCTCCCTCGAAGTACCGACACCGGCCTGGCTGAACGGTTAAGCAAGTATTGTACGGTGGGATTGATCCTGACTAATTCTTCCTTTATGGTTTGAGGAGGGATTCGAGAAACAGTGGGAGCCATCCTGTTTAGACAAACTAAAAACCACTCTAAACTTGCAAGAGCATCATGCTGAGTGTTTCTTCTTCTCTCTCCTAATTGCAGCGACCAATCAACATGACTGGACTTAAGTTACTCCTAGATAAAAACAAACTGACAGGGCCAAACTACAAAGATTGGCTTAGGAATGTCAAGATAGCAATCACTTATGACAAGCTGGGGTATCTTCTTACCACCAAAGCTCCCCCTGTCCCTGGTCCAACTTCCAGCGTCGCGGATAAGGAAATCCGCAAGACTTGGGAGATTGATAGCGCGAAGGCCAAGTGCCTCCTGCTTGCCTCGATGGACAACGAACATCAGAGGAGGCATGAGAATATGGACATGGAGTCCATATTGCTCCATACAAAAGAACTGTATGGAGAGCAATCACGTATCGCAAGATACGAAGCGTCGAAAAAGTTATTTTCGACAAGAATGGCCGTCGGATCATCAGTAGCCGAGCATGTGCTAAAGATGATCGGCTTCATTGAGGAGCTCGCTGACCTAGGGATCACATTGGAGAGTGAGCTATATACGGATATAGTTCTCCAGTCCCTTCCTTCCACTTACGCCCAGTTTATACTGAACTTCAACCTACAAGAAAAAGAGGTTGAACTATCAGAGCTCCTCAACATGCTGAGGAGCGCAGAGGGCACCCTACAGAAAGGTAGGGAAACATCCACTTTGTTTGTAGGAGGATCATCTTCTTCTAGGTCCAAGGCGAAAGCCAAGGGAAAGAAGAAGAAGGCCCCCGCCAAACCAAGGGGCGGTGTTGGTAAAGTGGATACGAAGGGAAAAGGCAAAGCAACAAAGATAGCGGGGAAGCTTGTGGATAAGGAAGAATGCTTCTATTGTCATAAGAAAGGACACTGGAAGAATGATTGCAGGGCCTGGAAGGCCAGAACACAGGAATTGAAGCAGGTTGCAGCTTCAGCTTCAGGTGTGTATGTTATTGAAAACTGTCTTTCAATAAACTCTACTTCCTGGGTATTGGATACCGGATCAGGATCTCATATCTGTAATTCTTTGCAGGCGTTGAGAAACCGTAGTGTTTTGAAAGCAGGTGACATGACCCTCAGAGTTGCAAACGGAGCTAGCATGGATGCTAAAGCCGTGGGGGACTATCACCTGGGAATGTCAGATGGACATGTTTTGGTTTTGCGTAATTGCTTTTTTGTACCCAACGCAACTTGTAATATCATTTCTGTATCTTTAGTTTCTAAAGAAGGTTATGAATTTGCGTTTGTAAGTAATGTTGTAAACATTCACCTTAATCAAGTTTTGATTGGGTCAGGTACATTGAGTAATGGTATATACGTGTTAAACCAACCACAGATTTTCAACGTCCAGAATACACACAAAAGAAAGTCTCCAGAAATAAATCAGACTTTCTTATGGCATTGTAGATTGGGTCACATCAATGAGAGAAGGTTGACTAAGTTACATACAGAAGGATATTTGAATGCGTTCGAATATCAATCGTATGCCACTTGTCAATCTTGTCTCAAAGGAAAGATGACAAAGACTCCGTTTACTGGACAAGGAGTAAGAGCGAGCGAGCTCTTGGGACTCGTACACAGTGACGTGTGCGGTCCAATGTCTACACATGCCCGAAGCGGACATTCTTACTTCATTACTTTTACGGATGACTTCTCAAGGTACGGTTATGTCTTCTTAATGAAACATAAGTCCGAGGCCTTTGGAAAATTCCAGGAGTATAAGAATGAAGTAGAGAAACAGACCGGCAAAAGTATTAAGATTCTAAGATCGGATCGAGGTGGAGAATACTTAAGTGCCGAGTTCCTGGACTATTTAAAAGAGAACGGAATTCTCTCTCAGCTTACTCCTCCATACACCCCGCAACATAACGGTGTATCGGAGAGACGGAACCGCACCCTATTGGATATGGTGCGGTCCATGATGAGTAACGCTGAGTTACCGCGATCATTCTGGGGGTATGCGCTAGAATCAGCCGCATACCTTTTGAACCGAGTTCCCACTAAGACTGTGCCTACCACGCCATTTGAGATGTGGTGTGGGAAGAGACCCCATCTTAATCACATTAAGATATGGGGAAGTCCAGCTTTTGTCAAAAAGCAGCATACGGACAAGCTCGAGGCACGCTCAGTACTGTGCAAGTTTGTGGGATATCCAAAGAATTCCAAGGGATATTTCTTCTACTGTGAAGAGGAACAAAAAGTTCTTGTTTCTCGACATGCCCACTTTCTAGAACACCAGTTCATAGAAAAAGAAATAAGTGGGAGCGCAGTAGAACTGGAAGAAATTCCAGAACCACAGACTGTTACTGAAAGCTTGATGGAACCAGAGGGTTCAACAGAACAGGACATTCCTACGCCGCTCCGCAGGAGTAGTAGGCAGTCTCATCCGCCCGAGAGATACTACGGTTTTCTCATAGACGGGGATAGAGAGGATTGCATCATAGATTATGATGAGCCTACTAGCTTCCAGCAGGCCGTTCAGAGCGTTGACTCAGTGAAATGGCTGGATGCAATGCGGACCGAAATGGAGTCCATGTACACCAACAAGGTATGGACGTTGGACATTGCTCCAGACGGGGTAAAACCCGTAGGATGCAAGTGGATCTTCAAAAGGAAGATTGGTGTAGATGGACAGGTTGAGACCTATAAAGCTAGGCTGGTAGCAAAGGGTTTTCGTCAAAGACCTGGCTTGGACTACGACGAAACCTTTTCTCCAGTAGCCATGCTGAAATCCATTCGGATCCTTCTTGCCATTGCTGCCTTCCACGATTATGAGATCTGGCAAATGGACGTAAAGACAGCTTTTCTAAATGGAAATTTAGAGGAGTGTGTCTATATGGACCAGCCAGAGGGTTTCATTCAGAGTGGGAGCAGCGGAAAGGTGTGCAAGTTGCTTAAGTCCATCTATGGACTAAAGCAGGCATCGCGGAGTTGGAACATCTGCTTTGATGAGACGGTCAAAGAATTTGGCTTTATCAAAAAATCCAGATGAACCATGCATCTATAGTAGATTTGTAGCGAGAACTGTAGTATTCCTCGTTTTATACGTGGATGACATTCTCTTAATAGGAAATGACATTTCTATGCTACAATCTGTCAAGGGGTTCTTGTCACACAGGTTCTCCATGAAAGACCTGGGTGATGCCTCATACATTCTGGGTATCCGGATCTACCGTGACAGATCCAAGAGGATATTAGGACTTTCACAGTCCAGGTACATCGACACCATACTGAAGAGATTCAGTATGGAAGATTCCAAGCGCGGTAACCTACCGGCTTGTCACGGGATCACCCTCTCTAAAGAGATGTCTCCCAAGACTGATTTGGAGAGGGATCGCATGTCTATTATACCCTACGCTTCTGCGGTAGGCTCTATAATGTATGCGATGTTGTGTACCAGGCCGGATGTAGCTTATGCACTGAGTGTGGTAAGCCGGTATCAGTCTAACCCTGGGGAGAAACACTGGATAGCGGTAAAGAACATTCTCAAGTACCTGAGAAGGACTAAGGAGATGTTCTTGGTGTATGGCGGAAAAGACCTCCAGATCGAGGCCTTTGCTGACTCCAGCTTCCAGAGTGACAAGGATGATTCCAAGTCCATGTCGGGTTTTGTCTTTACCCTCAATGGAGGGGCGGTGTGTTGGAAGAGTTCCAAACAGGAAACCGTTGCAGACTCGACGATGGAAGCGGAATACATCGCTGCATCTGATGCCGCAAAAGAAGCTGTCTGGATAAGGAAGTTCTTGAAAGAACTTCAGGTGGTTCCGTCCATTGTTGATCCAATACCTCTGTATTGCGACAACAACGGGGCTATAGCTTTAGCGAAGGAACCCAGGTCCCATCAGAGATCCAGGCACATCTTAAGGCGGTATCACTTGATCAGGGAGATCGTAGATCGCCAGGAGATCGAGGTTCGGAGAGTCGCTTCAGAAGATAACACTGCTGATCCATTCACCAAGGCCCTGCCCCAGACTCAGTTCGAGCGGCTGATCGAGATGATAGGTCTTCGATACGCCAGTACATGGCCTTAGTGCAAGTGGGAGATTGTTAGTGTATATGCCCTAGAGGCCATTACTGTATCATACTGGTTTGTATATTACTTAATGGATGCTTGGGATATTCACCTTGTATATACAATCTTGCTCAAAATAGTAGTATGCTACTTGGTTTGTTTCTACTTCAATGTGTACATGTGTTTATTTTTATATATCGCCTATACACATTAGTAGAGCCCTTAGGATCTTTGCTTGATTACCAGCGATGTGATGGCCGTCACACTAGTGGGGCTGGGTAATCTATAAGCACATCCTTATGCAGGTCCCTGGTCGCAGGACTATCGAGACAGGGCATCGATACTCCGGAGTAGACCAGCGCATGCGCTTCTCATCCCAGTGTGGGAGACGGTCTGTCCCACAGCCGTCAGTACGTCGTACTTGAGATAGTATGCGGGTGCTCGTTAGGTTACGGGTACACTGGACAGGACTCGTCGGGAACTGACTAGTTGGTATTATACCTATCGTCAGTTATCAGTTCCCAGGTGACATGAGTACAGCTTAGTCCGCTGACTTGACACTGTCACTTCGCCTCGGGTGTGTTCCCACTGTACTTTGATCACTACCCTACCACGGCTCAAAGGAGTCGTGCAAACAGGCGGTGGTTGGGTGCAGTCCCGAAGCACTTGGAGGCAGTGACGGTTAGACAGGATTCGTCTCTCCCGGTATTGGGGGTTGACATCGCGCTGTGTCTAGGAGAGCCATTACACGAGTAGTCCCTGGCCAGGGCAAACGAGATATACTGGTAGGTTTCCAGTGTTATCTCAGGGTGTATTGGGCTTCACTCCGGCACGACTTGTACCGCTATTGGGGGACTGACGTTTACCGCCCCCTAGGCCCGCCATGCGATGTATCAGACGAACAGACCGGACTGTACGGAGAATGTCACGCTCAGGCTCAGTAGGAGTTCAGATGGGTTTCGCCTCGTCGGTCTTCTTGTCGGCATTACCTGGGGACCGTTACGCACAGCTAGTGCCGCTTGCGGTCTGTGGTTAAACCCACTGCCAGCGTAGTGTCGAGTCTTTAGAGTCCCACACAGAAAGCTTTTCGCCTTTAGGCAAAAGAGTAGAGGTCGCATGGTATTGCGACAGGTCGCATGGTTTTGCGACAGGGTTCGGTCACATCCGTGCACTTGTGCACGTACAGTGTCCGGACAGTTTACACTAGCGGGCTTTGGTTTAAGCCAGATCCTAGTGTACCTTATGGGATTGGATTTATCCAGTTTGCATTCGTGTTCCTCGGAACGCGGATGCGGGTGTGTATGCACAGTTGACAGGGAGGCACAGACAGCGGATTCTCATTAGGGTTGTTGACAGTTGACCGTTGACTTTTTGACTTTTTGCTCAACCCTAATGAGAATATGATATGTGATTAACTATTATATTAATTAAGTATTATGGTGATATGGTTGTTGACTTGTTGACTTTTGTTGACTTGTTGACTTTGGTGACTTGTTGACTTTTGTTGACTTGTTGACCGGTTGACTAGGCTTGACTAGTTGACCATCATGATAACCATGGTTATCATTTCATGCCAAAGACTTTTTCTTGCTTGTTCATTTGAGTAAAATGAGTGCATGACATGATAAGGTTATGGTTACTTCAACCATCACATAAGACTTTTGTTGATATGATGAGTTATCATTGCTTTGGATTATGAGAGGGTGAGAGAGAAAAGAGAGCCTCATTCTTTCTTGCTCATTCTCTCTCTTGTTCTTGAGCTCTCCTCTTGCTCTCACCCTCAACCTCTTCCTCCCTCTCTTGATCTATGGTTCTCTTGTCTCATGAGTTGAGAATCAAGAACCATAGATAAAATCCCATTCTAAATCATCTCTACTCATTCTAGTTCACTAGGTTTAGCAAACCAATTGAACTAGTTTCTTCAAAGAACGAAGAAGGAGCTAAAGGTTGGAGCTTTCAAGTGGATCTATCTTCGGCGTACGGAGACAACGAGAAGGAGCCATCGAACCACCATCGGAGCTTGAAGAGAAGGAGTTCAAGTTTAGGTATAACCATCTTCATCCGAGTAGCTAAATATCTTTAGCTTAGTTTGCTAGTTTTAGTTTAGACAACGATCCCGACCATAGTTTAGTCCATGTTGCCTCTTGCGATAAAAATTCGTTTTTTATACCGTTTCCGCCTCCCCGTAAGAACCGGGGGTCGCAACGTGGACTTACAACGGGTGTGCCTGACAACAATATAAGGTGCATCTGATATGCACGAAGAGTCCCGATTTAGTGCATCTGGTGTGAATCAAAATCGCATCAAGCGCGCCAAGTATACGCAAGAATCCAAATCAAGTGCACAAGGTGCATGAAAACAAATTTCGAATATCACAATCGAAATCGACGGTATACAACATACCTCAATCCAAATCGGGTATACCGTGGTATATAATCTCACAACCACGTGCATTAGCGTGCACAAAATCGAATCAAAGTACTAAAAGTGCATGAAAAACTACACCGAAGACACAAGTCAAATCACATACATGCCATAGGCATGAAATCCAAATCAACCATTTTTAACGACATCAAATCGAAGTCGAATGCAACTGGGGTGCACAAAATCTCAATCATGCAAATAAATCGCCCAAAATACCGAAATACAAAATAACGGATACGTGATATTCAAATCACCAAATCGTAAACACTGTCGTCGATATGTCCTTCCTTCAAGGTCGAGAAGGTGTCGGTGCATCCAAAACTAGCAGAGCAAGATATCTACTTGCTTCCTATTCATGGTCTGGCGCCTTGTGCCCTTAGGCTCTCGCCTCTCACTGCGGATTTCCAGTTACAAAACTCATCGGTTCAACGGCCCAATATGGAATGGTGACGGGAACAGTTCCGCTTTGGCGCATCCGCTAAAGTCTCTGGCCAACTATCATGGTTACTCGTAACATGTCTCATCAATGATGCCGAACTCTGGCCTACTGGGTGTGCGTGATACGACCGATCCTGGGTCCAAGTCTTTTCGTGTAGTATTCAAGAAGGATTCTGTCGGGTCTCTCCCAAATCTCGTTTCTGCCAAACTGCCCGGAAGTTATCACCCTTACTAAATCCATTCCTTGTTCCGGAATTGCTGCATACTCATCATGGCTTCTTCTAAAAGATATATCCATATTCAACGCCTTTGCACACGTATCGCATCTCTGATGTCGACGGAGTGGAACGCCATCTCGTCACAATCTCGTACGAACCTCTTACTCCACTTTTCTCTAACGTGGACTGATCGGACTCGTCTCTTCGTAGTTGTATGGACTGCGCTATAAACGGTCATACTCATATCTGGAGTCTCCCTTACGAAACTACGAACTCGACAGCTCAATATCTTGTGGTGGGTATCTGGCTGACTACACCCTCGGAAACTCTTCCAAATTGTCGGAGGAATACTCTTCATTCGTCCGTTTTTCTATCGACTCTCAATGTGCCTGTGTGAAGTCTTCTCTAGCTGAAATCAATCAATCTGATGACCTCGCATCAGGGTATGCAAACGAAATCCATGGGTGACTAGCGATTTTCTATCATATCCCTAAGTACAAACTCGTGCTGCAATAGCTTCAAACATCTGGGGCGATATCTTGTCAGTCGCAGCAACAGCTGGCTCATTTGTCCGCACGCTAAGCAATGACTAAATCCTTAAGAATAAACGATACATTAACGGTCATCACATTCTAGTCGGCCTCTAACAGTGGCCCAATCCTCTGGTGCTGTTCTGAACATTCGCGAAATCTTAGTAAAAACAAACCATCAAAATGCTCATATCACGAGAGACACAATAAAACGGCATATCTATGCAATCATGTGTCACCGGAATTACACCCTGGTCGGACCTCGTCCAGGACGAGCTCACGCTGACCGCAACTCTAGCCGTAGCTCTCTCTGCTCGTACAACCGTGGTAATAGAAACCACCATCCTACATCGATGAGAATAGATCAAAGGAACGAATAGAATACGGTGCAAAGAAATGTTCATTCTAAGGCTTCTTAAGCGGAGTAGCGTATCGTAAGTATGCCGCGGAACATACACATGGTACGCCACTCTACTTAAGTCACCTACTCCATCAACCAAGGTCAACCTACGCGACGAAAGTTCGGGTCTAATACCCCCTCGACCAAGTTTAAGTTCCGTAAGGTCAAGCCTAGGTTTCGAATATAAATATACGCCCTAGAATTCGTATAGTCAAATCTAGACTCGAACCAAGGTAAAACTAAGCGCTCTGATACCAACTTTGTCACGTCCTGAAGGTACGGAACGCGACTGGCACTTAAATTACGAAACGTCGAGAGGCGTAACATAATCTAAGTAAGCCAAAGCCCAGAAATCTAAACCATTTTTAATGAAAAAAGTGAAGGAAAACTTGTTCTAAAGCGAGCGGTTTTAACAAAATAAGTGGTATTAAACATTTAAAATCAACAACATATTTTCCCGAAAATTTTGGCAGAGTCTCCTTTGTAAATACTGGCCCCAAACAGGTACAAACATGCATATAAATAAATAATGAATAACGGCTTCCCCAAGCGGGAGCTAGCTCTTCGCCAATTGGCGGAAACAACCACGCAAGCAATATAATATACAACGCCGAAGGGCGAGGATCAAAACTCAGAAAGGAAACCAACTTCCTCAAGAAAAACCAGAGAAGACCAATAATAATACAAGCGCGCGACTCTAAGTTCGAATGAATATACAACTGGTCTTCTAAGCCTACCAAATAATACAAGTCTGGTTGATGGAGTTTACTAGATACAACTGAAATAAATAAAGTACAACGGCGGTCACGATGTAAGTGAACCCACCTACCAAAGCAATCACCAGGAAGAAAGCAGTGCCAACAAACCGCAATGAAACCTGTATGGCCAAACCTGCAAGAAACTGTGGCACAACGGGGGTGAGTTTCCAACTCGTCAGTAGAAAACATCACCAAGAAGGAATTGCATGTATGACTCTCTCCTAGGTCATTCCATAAAATATACAATACTACAACAAGGGTGACAGTATATCATAAGTGTGATATCAAAGTACTCATGTTCGCGTCATGAGTAATAATATATCGATGCATGATATGTACTAATGCATCATCCAACGTGTGTCCAGCAAAGACACACAAATCATGATAAAACCCGAGCGCCCAGCATCGGGACTCAAAATATCTCGAAATCCGTGTCCGACAGCGACACATAATACTCAAATCTCGGGCTCCGCATAGTCAGGATCGGCCCATGGGCTCCGTCAGTCCGGTTCGTCCCATATCCATCTCTCTCATAATTCCGAACGGTATCCTCCGGATATCCGTCGAGTTTCCAATACAATCACCGGTAGGTAATGATCCCCTGCCAGGCTCATCGTCATCCCCACAAAATCACTCTCGCCCCGGGGTACCTCACCGGGTCCACCATGTACCCGCAAACGGTTCATCCTCCTCCTCGAATCGGGTGTCGAAAAACAACTCAGAACCGAGAAAACATCATGGCGGACGCTACTGATCATATCAAGGAAAACCGCATCTTTCTCTTTTAAAATTATCATAAGTTTATAAATATTCACATGCGATTTCCCAAAACCAGAAATCTCATGAATGATCCGAAATCTCAAACTCACTAGTCAGTGAACAGTGAATATCGGCATAAAGCCCCACAATATTGCATAACAGAATGAATGCATAAATGCATGAAGTATCTGAGTAAGAAATGCAATATCAAAACTAGCATATTAAGGCAAGCGTACTAGTACTATGTTGAAACTACCAGCTAGCAATTTATACAAATGAAGTAATGTTTTCTAATGTGTACGTGACATGGAAATTACCGATAATGATGTGTGTGAGCCGGCAAGCAAATGTAGGTGGAGCATACGCATCATCGGTAATAGTGCTGGTGTTCTGACAACATGGGTTCATAATAACTAAAGAAACACATTTATAAGTATGCAATGCAATGAGAACATCATGAATATACAGAAAAGATGTAGTAACCGCTACATTTAAGAATATACATTTCCAAATACGGGTCATACAGTTCTTGGTGTTTGAAATAGCACGAATCATGGTTTTAGAAAAAATAGGGCTACGGGGTCTTTGAGAAAAGATACGTCTTTTGAAAAATCTGTAGTATCCCTCGGCCTGTCCTTAAAATATTCATGATTTGTTAGTTTTGAAAATAAGTATGACTCAAGCTCAGTCTAAAGGGTAAAGAAAATCCGCCTAAAGTCCGAGTCGATATATCTAGTAGTCGGCGATCTCGCCTCAATAGCGTCACGTACGGTAAAATACATAATACGACATTCTCGAGTCAAGAGTGCTGATCAATCATCATATCTATATCTCGTACGGTAAAATCCATCGTATGACATCCCAAAATCGGGGTACGGGTCAAATATCACATAAACCTCATTACACATATAGTATAATTATCGATAAATCAAGAATTAGGGGTACGGTTCTAAAATCTAGTACATTCCCATATCAAACATATATCCTCGTGTGTTTGAAAACACACCGCCCAACGATCCGCTATAATATCATGTCGTATATCATATCACGATCCAATCATATATCACAATCTCACGGCACCATGCCCGGTCATATCGGCTCATCTCCAAGTATCATATACTGGGCTCATCATCCGTGTATACGTATATGTATATATATACACCAACGCATCAACATATATATATATATAAGCATATACACCCAAAATCAAATCACGTGTGTGCATGTGTGTGTGTGTGTCCACCTTTACTCTAGGGTTTCGCGCCTAAGAAACTAACTAATGGCACTTCTTCCAATTACACTAAATCCAACCCATAGTTTCCTAAAGCCTTTCTTACTAAATATTCATATCTCGCAATAACACATACATATATATATCATATCACATCATATCCTACGAAATTGCGGGGGTGCTATACTCCATCCACCCGACTTCCCCCGTAGATATACATCTAATCACCTGGACGTCTCGGCTAATCTGATCCGATTTCAGCTCTGTCATTTCCGCGCCACATCCGACGCCTCTGCACCCGATCCTAGAAATGTACACAAGTAAATAAGAGAATAAATATATAATTAGTCATGGACACAACCAATACAAGTCAACCACGCGCACTAACTAAACGCACACGCACTTGGTCCATAAAACGCGCCGCGACAACGCCACAAACTACAACTAGGGTCACTATATGTGAAAATCCCCAAACCTAAAACCCAAATATACCAATCGTGGTTTCACAACACACTAAATACTATATGGAATAGGTTGTAAATCACCTAAACCTCAAACTTAGTTCAAACGATTTAATCCAAAAACCTAGTAAGCGACAATTACCCGTTTTAATACTAATCTAGATGTTTTAGCAATTTTAACGGCCACATAACTCACTTAATATCTTAATTAAACCACACAACCCTTTACTAAAATTTTATCTCACCAATTTTCATAAATTCTAAAAACCTAGTTTGCACAATTGTATAATTTGGACAAATTCAAAGTAATTATTTGAAATTTAGCAACTAAGTTAGGTTTTGCAAAACTCAAGATGTTAAACTAAACATCAATACTAAAACCAAGTGATCAAACCCTCACTTGAATTCAAAACCCTCACTTGAATTTCCAAACTTGCAATTGAAACCATATTGCTAACTAAATAAGTTTGATTTAAAGTATTTAAACAACAAATTAACTATTGGTTTAAGATTTATACCTCACAATTTGAGATCTAGCATGCAAATCTTGGCCTCCAAAATGGCTTCTTACTTCAAGAATCCAAGCTAGATGGGTCAATGAATAATGGGTAAAGATTAAATGAAGAGTCTGTGAGGTTTTGTGTTGATTTTTGAGGCAAAATTGATGAATTTTTTGAAGAGAAATGAGATGGGGAAATGAGGGGCTGCTGCTGGTGTGGGTTCGGCCATGGTGAAAGGGGGGGGGGGGGAAATGAGTGAGTTGTGTTGTGGTCAAGCCAAGAAACACCCCCATACCTCAAGTCAACACCCATACCTCTTTCTTTACTATATTTTCTTTTTAATTTCATTTCAATTTAAAACTTGAAGTGTGAGGTGTGTGTGTGGGGGCAGCCATAGGGCTCGGCCAGAAATGGAGTGAGGAGAGAGAGTGAGGTGTGGGTTATGTGTGTGAAGATTTCTAAGTAAAGAAAACCCTTCAAAGCTCATTAATACACCACACATCAATCTTTTCCATTTATTATATTTTCAATTAACTTTTCCTCTAGAATTCTCTAGAATTATGAAGATATTATGAGAACAAGTGAACATATTATAACTTGTTATATAATTGTCATGGTTCACTAATGAATGATTAACCCATTCCAATTTGTAAATATCACTAATTAAATGTATTAGTGAAGGCTTAAAATAATATTTAAAATAATTAATTACGGAAAATATTTTAGTAAACTAGAAATTTTATAAGTGACCCATTAAATACCAAATACTAGCAATTACATAGCTAGAATAGGTATATTTAAGTCTATATTGAAAAATAATTATATCTTGGTTTTTACGGAAAACACCAGTTATTTTACCGATTATCCGAAATTTCACCTAAACGATTTTCAAAACGTTACAATCGCCCTCTCCTAAGACTGATGAGGAGAGGGTTCGTATGGGCACTATACCCTACTTTTCGGCTATAGGATCGATAATGTATGCGATGCTATGTACCAGACCAGATGTAGCTTACGCACTTAGCGTGGTGAGTCGTTATCAGTCAAACCCTGGTGAGAACCACTAGACAGCAGTGAAAAATATTCTTAAGTACCTGAGGACTAAGGAACTGTTCCTGGTATTCGGTAATGGGGACCTCCAGGTGGAGTCCTTTGCCGACTCGAGCTTCCAGAGTGACAAGGATGATAGCAAGTCTGTCTCGGGTTATATGTTTACCCTCAATGGAGGGGCGGTCTGTTGGAAGAGCTCCGAACAGGACACCGTCGCAGACTCGACGATGGAGGCTAAATACATTGCTGCAAACGATGCCGCAAAGGAAGCGTTCTGGATTAAGAAGTTCATTACTGAACTTCAGACGGTTCCATCCATTGTTAATCCAATACCTTTGTATTGCGACAACAATGGAGATATGGCTTTAGCGAAGGAACTACGGTCCCATCAGAAATCCAGACACATCTTGAGGCGGTATCACCTAATCAGGGAGATCGTTGATCACTTGGAGATCGAGGTGCGGAGAGTGGACATAAAAGACAACACGACGGATCCATTCAACAAGGCCCTTCTTCAAGCACAGTTCGAGAGACTATTTGAGATGTTGGGTATACGATACGCCAACAACTGGCCCTAGTGCAGACGTTGGGTACTCGATACGCCAATATTTGGCCTTAGTGTAAATGGGAGATTGTTGGGTATGTATGCCCTAGAGGCCATTATTGTATATGTATACATGTGGATGCTTGGACATATGTATGTACAGGACAATCTTGCTCGATATGATAGTATGGTATTTGGTTTGTCTTTATCTTAACATGTGCATATATTTTACTTGTTATTACGTATCATTTATACATGTTTATAAAGCCCGTAGGATCATTGCTTGACTACCTGCGTTGTGATGGCGATCATACTTGTGGGAGTTGGTAGTCGATAAGCACATCCTTAAAGTGTCCCTAGTCGTGGAAGTATCGAGACCGGGCATCGATATTCCGGAGTAGACTTGTGTATACGTTCCCGACGAGGGGCAATGGTTGGTCCTACAGCCATTAGTCTTTCGCACCTAAGATCGTACACAGGTGCTCACTAGGGGTGAGTACACTGGACGGACTCGTTGAGAACTTCTAGATGGTACTATACCTATCGTCAGATAGCAGTTCTCAGGTGGCATGAGTACAGGTTAGTCATCAGACCTGAGATCGTCATTTGTCTCATGTGAGTTCCTACTATACTTTGATTACTACCCTACCACTGCTCTACTGAGCCGTGCAAACAAGTTTTAGTTAGGTACAGTCCCGAGCCACATGGAGGCAGTGAACGATTGTTGGGGATTCGACTCTCCCGGTATAGGGAGTCGATATCGCACTGTGTTCGATTGGACAACACCATAATACCTTGGTCATGGAAGTTGGGATTTACTGATAGGTAGATCAGTAGTTTCCCGGATTGGTCCTGAGCCACATCAGCATGAATTATCGGGTTATTAGGGTCTGACGTTTACCACCCCTAGACCCGGTATGTGATACTCTCAGACGAAGAGACCGGACTGTATGGAGATTGTCACAGATAGGCTCAGTAGGTATCCGGATGAGTTTGCTCGTCAGCCTTCCTTTTCGACAGGTACCCAAGTAGACATTACGTACAACCAGTGCCGTTGACATGCTTGTGGTTATGGATTTATCCAGTAACTCACTGCTGGCGTACTGTTGAGTCTTTAGAGTCCCACACAGAGGGTTTTCCTGGTTCAGGCGAAATGATGTAGTAGCTATATTGGATACGTGCATGGTCCGATCAAATGATTGTACTTATTACCCGGACTTTCGATCGGACGGTTGTTAATACTAGCAGGCTCGGGATTGAGCCGGATTATTAAATCAGTTATTGATTAAATAATTTACGTATATGTATTTCGATATGTATATTCTAGTATTATGTTCTTTGTGTTATTCTATCTCTTTGGGTATTCGTATTTTGATACGAATACTGTCACGACCCGAAATAGCACCTGACTGGCACTTGAATCATATGAAGTCTATATGACCCCATCTAATTCAAGTAAGCCAAAAGCCCAGAAATCTAAAACCATTTTAAGGAGTAAATAAAGAAAACTAGTTTTTAAGAAGTAAGGAAAACATGTTTTAAAAGCAAGGTTTTTAAATAAGTAAGCCGAATATACATTTTTAAAATGTCTCGTCTTTTTTGAAAATTTCGGTAGAGTTTCCCTTGTAAATACTGGCCCCGAACGGGGTACAACAAGAATAATATATGCACAATGATAAAAGGCATCCCCAAGCCGGAGCTAGCTCTTCGTCAATCTGTTAGTTATATGTATGCCCTAGAGGCAATTACTATACATAGGATGTATATTGTAGTGGATGCTGGGACATATATAGGGAGGACTTTCTTGCTCGACATGATAGTATGCTATCTGGTTGATCTTTACCTTAATGTGTACACTGATTGTCTCTCTATTACATGTTGGTAAAGCCCTTAGGATGTGTACTTAACTACCTGGACAATGATGCGGATCATACTAGTGGGGACATGGTAGTCCATAAGTACATCCTTCAAAGTCCCTAGTCGTGGGTGTATCGAGACGGGGCATCGATATACCAGAGTAGACTAGCGTATACCTTCTCGACCCATACAGATGGGCGATGGATGATCCCATATCCATCGGTGTTTGACATCAGAGATGGTATACGGGTGCTCAGTAGAGACTGGGTACACTGGACGGACTCGCCGAGAACTCCCAGATGGTATTATACCTCACGTCAGATGGCAGTTCTCTGGTGACACTGGTACAGAGTAGTCTGTTGACCCGAGATCGTCATAGAGTCTTGTGTGGTTCCCACTGTGCTTTGATTTCCATCTTACCACGTCCAAGAGGGCGTGCAAAACGGTGGTTTTTGGGTACAGTCCTGAGTCACATGGAGGCAATGAGCGATAGGAGGTGATTCGTCTCTCCCGGTATAGGGAGTTGATGTTGCGCTGTGTTCGATTGGCTATAACAGGAAATCCCTGGCCAGGGTTGCTGAGATTTACTGGTAAGTGTTACCAGTAGTTTCTCGAACAATTATAGACCTCATATCGACACGACTTATCGAGCTATTGGGGTCTGACGTTTACCACCCCTAGGCGAGATATGCGACATATCAGACGATCAGACCGGACTGTACGGTAGTGTTACTGGTCGGATTCACTGGAGTGTGAGCGGGCTTTCTCGTCGATCTTCAGATCGCTCAATACCCGGGTGGCCGTTACGTTTAGCAGACCGCTTGCGGCTTGTGGGTGCTTGATATGATCATCACCTGCTGCCGGCGTATTGACGAGTCTTTAGAGTCCTACACAGAGGTTTCCTGGCTCAAGCGAAACGAAATAGGAGCGCATATGAGATATGTGCGGGACCGAGAATAATACCAGTATGTGATACTGTATTCGATTCTCGCGATGTGACATTGATCGGTTATATGCGATACAGCCGGGTTATCGGATCAAGTGTTGATTCGATAAGTTGTTACTAATGATACTAGTCGGTTATATGCGATATGACCGGATCGTTAAATCAAGTGTTGATTTAATGATTTAATGCATAATTATATATTTGATATATTACTTTGCATTAACTAGTATCGGTTCACTTTAAATGGATTTTCTCGCTCGGGTGTGCACTTTGTATATTCGATATAGTTTTGTGCACTTTCTTGTATCATGTTTGATGATACATGCCTTATGGTTAAGTGTTAAGAATTAGACTATAGTTAAGTGGGTGATTAGGGTTTTTGATTTCTTTTTATTCATTTATCTTTTTGGAAAAAGAAAAGGCAAAATGAGGAAAATGGTTGTTTTCTTTTGTTCATTCATGAACCTTCATGAAGACTTTGACTTAATGACCATTTTGTCTCATGCTTAACCCTAACCACTCACTTAAACCTTAGTTAACTCTCTACATCTAACCATGGTTCATTATATGATAAGGATTGATTTTTATAATAATCTTATCATATCATTTCTTCTTCTTCTTCCTTCAACTCAAGAAGAAAAACCTAGACTTCATCAATGGTGGATTGATGAAATGAGTGAGAAATCCAATTCTAAAGTCTACCCACTTCCTATTTCTTCATCCTCTACCTCTTGCCAAGTAGTAGAGTGTGTTTCCTTCACAAGTTTTCATGACTTGGTGAAGTTTGGAGCTTGATCTAGTGATGCTTCGACGTAGATCATCTTCGGCACGTCGTCGACGACCTAACCCGTTCATTCTCCGATGAAGCCGACGCTAGAGCCCGGATTTGATTTGGACAGCGGAGAGGACCTCATCTCGGAGCCGTGGAGGTGGAGGACCGGATCTACAAAGGTTGTATTTCCGTATCTCTTAGTTAAGTGTTAACTAGTTAGCTTTTTCACCTAGTTTTCTAGCAAACGATCCGTAGTCGGGTCTCTCGGCACCTAGATTTTTTGAAATTGGCATGTTCGATGCCTTGTGAGACCTCACTAGAGTGCCTAGGAACCCTACAGTGGTATCAGAGCCTAGCTAGAGCTTTAGGCGAAGTCCAGACGAAGTTTGAAACCCGAACGAACCCGAAACCCCAGCTCAAATGTGCTCTCTGTACTTTTTCTAAAAACAGGGATTTTTCAGTATTAAAAATATGTAGAAATATCAGCAGGAAAATATAAGAGTAACTGTGCAATTCGTAACCCTAATTCCATTAAAGCGCCGCGTTTCCGCGGCACGAGCATGGCTCGTGCGGCGGAACCGCGGCCTGTTTGTCGTTTTGTGAGGTGATGTTTGCACAGTAACTTCTATTTAACAGTGCTGGAGTTTCTGGGTATTTTTAAAATTTATTCAAGAGTTGAATTTTCTGGAGTTGTTTTGGGGATTCGGTGTTTCGATCGGGGTATCAAATTTTGTCTATGTGGCTTTCCGGATAAATTTTTAGAATATGTTAAAAAGTTCGACCGGATATAAATACCCAATTTTTCCCCTGTCGGGAAATTTCCAAGTGTTGGATTTTTCCATAGTTTAACGACGTTCTAAGTAGTGCAAGTAACGCGATGGACCCTCTAGAAGACAACAAACCTTAACTCGATTATGTGACCGTCTTGAACTGCCCTTTGAACCTTCGGGTTTGGGGCAGTACGGCGTGCCACATGTGAGGCGTTGGCTTGACCCTTCTACGGCTGGACCGTTGGTACTGAGGCACGAACTGAATGTTGTTAGACTTATTTCATATGTTGAGCTGTATCGGGAAAACTTGGGTGGTCGATCGTTCGATCGGAAAGTTTAACATTTTCTATTTATCTAGAATGTGATACAATACTTGGAATTCGCAAATTGTTATGAGATAACTGAATGAATGATATAAACATAGCAGTTTAGTCTCACTTGATCGGTTGCCACGGAATTTTGATGTGTTCAAAAGTCCGTCGCAATCACGTAGCGTACGCGGATACTCGCCGGGTAAACTTAATAGACAGCCTCACCCCATAGCCCCGACCAAGTGAATGTAGGAGAACCCCGTCGCCAAAAGCATCCGTTTGGGTACTCCCGGCAGCGGTGTTCCGCCTTGGTGCACTTCGTCGACGGCGTCGGGGGTGCGGCCGTCTACTGAAGTTTGCGACGAGCATTCGATCAGGATGTCGGGAATCTTGTTGAATTGCCCGACTCGATATTGAAAAGTGTTTTCGATTTGGAGACTGAAATGCGGGGTTTATAATTGTTAGGCATGTGATGTCTAAGTAATTCATTTGATTAGGCATGTGATGTCTAAAGAGATTGCGGATTCCAACTGTTGCAGTTTTACACTTTCTTTTCTGTGACCGTAAGTGTAATATGTGATATCGCCGGTTTCGTTGCTATATGTCAACGACAATTGGGATGCGCATATTTACTTACGTTGATAACATGTGATGTTATGTATTGCTGGATATGTTATATTGGATCGTCGTGTTTGAATAGCCGGGGGTTTTTATGTGAGATGAGTGTTTTTCATTTTCATTCATGTAAAAACTTGTATGTAATATTCTTTTATTGGGGCGCTTCCAGATTGCGGAAGTTGTCACCCTTTGTATATTATTTACTTTTCCGCACTAGGATAGACCCAAGGAGGGGAGCACAAGTAACCGGGTTCTGGGGTCCAGTGGGAGACCAACTCGAGGAGTCGAGTCCGGGTCTCCTAACTCCAGAATTGGTAGGGTTGCTTGCCGCTCTCGTAGGGGTCTAGGGGTGTGGGTTTGGCTATTCATCACGACCGTGGAATCCGTGTTTTATACTGGCTCGTATTGAAAACACGGACGTCCTAGTATATCCAATATTTCATATGTTTCTTCTGCTGCGATATCTGTGATGTGATCATGTGATGTTCTGTGATAGATACTGTATATAGTATATATGATATATTATATAGATGTTACTTATGTTTTACACCCATGCTAGCCCTGCCCCACTCTGCCGTTAGTTACCTAACCTAACGGTGCACGAGGGGACATCGAGGCGAATGCGGATGGCATAAGTGTACGTCGTATTTATCTGTGATGTTTAGGTACTTAAATTATGGGACTTCATTAATATGATTAATGAAAGTAAAAGAAACCTAAGATGTTGTAGAATCGAATTTCAAAATAAAACAGGTAGCTACAGTTCTTGCTTTGCACAGCGGTATATGCGATATATCCTGCACCTTATTCGATGAGGAAAGGACCGAGATCCCTTCACCGGGAGTGACTCCTTTAGCAATAACTGGCAGATGCTACACACTCGGTTTGTATTTTGATTGCTTTTAAGTGTTTTTGCTTTGCACAGTGATATATACGATATATCCCGCACCTCATTCGATGAGGAAAGGACCGACGATCCCTTCACCGGGAGTGACTCCTTTAGCAAAACTGGAAAAGCCTCAAAAACACTCCATTTTAAAATCATTCGATCCTACAACGATATCAAGTTCATTACGCAATAGGTTTTCAGAAAAACCTGTCGTAGCCCTCCGTCATTTTAGATAAGTAGTAGTTAGTATTCGTGCTACGTTTGTTGGCCTGCGTCAAGGCGTAGTGTGCGGTAGCTAACTGGTGCTTATCTGCATAAGCATATGATGTGATTGGATTAGGGTAGTCGTGCGACTTTGTTGGCCTGCGTCAAGGGTCGTGCGGGTGGGTTTAATTCAATCAGGAAATGACGGGTTGAACTTGACTAGCGGACTATGGTTTGTTGGCCTGCGTCAAGGTCATAGGACGCTAGGGGCAAAATATTATCGGGAATTTCAAGTGTTGAAATTTGCAATGAGATTGCATACCT
The DNA here is from genome assembly GCA_030015575.1 of Agapanthus africanus. NCBI lineage: Eukaryota > Viridiplantae > Streptophyta > Magnoliopsida > Asparagales > Amaryllidaceae > Agapanthus > Agapanthus africanus. The sequence goes on from CM057343.1 coordinate 343,694,277, forward strand.
TCTATGAGATAGTTGGATCCCGATACCCGCTGCGAGTAAGAGTTACTCCTGGGAGAGTTTTATACATTATAATTAGCCGATCAAGTAGGTGTCTAGAAAGGTGTCAACGGGGTTACGCCTCTGGGAAAACGAGGTTTACATTAATTAGGTTCGTGCGAAAGCACGGGGGACCTCCCTCAAAGTACCGACACTGGCCTGGCTGAAAGATTGGCGAACTTGTAGTGTGTAATTAATCCCGGCTAGTCTTTCCTTTTAGGGTTTGAAGGAAGATTTGATAAAAAGCAGTGGGAGCCATCCTGATTAGATAAAATAAAAACCAATCTATTCTTGACAGAGCGCACGCTGAGCGTTTTCTTCTCTCTCTCTCCAGGTAGCGACCATATCACGCCTTAATCAAGATAATAATACGGAATATTGACCGAACCCGCTTGTTATACTGAGCTGGGGAACGTTGGTCCCTCTCCAACTTATAATTGTTATAAGACAGAGCAGGAAATTAGGGATTACCAGAATTCCTATGCCGCCCAAACGAAGAGAGTGCATGCTAATGCATCATCTTCGGGTATGTTCATTATACAGAACTGTTTCTCAGTATCCTTTACGTCCTGGGTATGTGATACCAGATCAGGATCCCAGATATGTAATATGTTACATAGGGCTACAGAAAGGTAGAGAACTGAGAACGGGTGATAAGTTTCATGAGGCAGAAAACGGGGCAAATGTTGCAGCCAAGTCTGTTGGTCACTGTCACCCTGTATTACAATACATTGATTCTGAACGAATGTTATTAGATACCGAACCTGTTATGCAAAATCATATCTGTCTCTTTATTAGTAAAGAAACGATAAAATTTTGTATTGTTAGACATTGTTTTGAACATTTCCTATATCAAAAGTTGATCGGTTCAGGCACGTTATCTAAAAGCATTAATGTTCTAAATCAAACCACAGTTCTTAGTATACGGAACACACACAAGAGGAAGAGTTCAGAAATGAACGAATCCTTCTTGAGGTATTGTAGACTAGGTCAGATCAATGCGACCCGACTGGCTGAAGTTACATTCAGATGTATATTTAAATCAGTTTGAATTTACATCTTGTGAAACTCGCCAGTCATGTCACAAAGATAAGATGACCATAGCTCCGTTTACTGGAAACAGAGAAAGAGTTAGTAAACTCTTGGGATGATAAATGTTGATGTATGTAGGTCCCCAGTCTACACATGCCAAGACTGGTTCTTTATACTTCATTACGTTCTCTGATAATCTCTCAAGATTCAGTCATATGTTCCTGTTGAAACATGAGTCCGAACCTTTTGAGACATTCACAGAATATAATTTAGAAGTAGAGAACCAAAATACGGGTATAAGTATTATGTCCTTTGATGTGATCAAGGAGGAGAATACTTGAGCACGAAAATCCTGGATTATTCTAAAGGAGAATGAGATTCTCTCTCAGCATTACTCCTCCGAATACACCACAGTACGTCGGTGTATCGGGGCGGAGCAATCACATCCTATATGATAAGGTGTACTCTATGATGAGTACTACTGAGTTACCTATTTCCTTATGGGAGTTATGCACTTGAGAAGCTGCATACCTATTGAATAGGGTTCAAATCAAATCAGTTGCCTACCACTTCATATTTGATGTGATAAGGGAAGAGCCCATCTCTTAAGTTAGTTAAGATTTGGGGTTGTCCGGCCTATGTCTGAAAGCAAAATCCGGACAAGCTCGAGGCAATGTAAGTTATGTAGAACTGGAAAGGTTCCAGCTATACAAAATACAGCAGATGATTTGATAAAACCAAAGGATTCAATAGTTACCAACGAACCTCAGCCTCTCCGCCGATCTAGTAGGGTTCCTCACCCACCTGAGAGATACTTCGGTTTCTCTATGACAGTGGGAGCGAGGAATGCATTATGAGATGATGACCCAACTAGTTTCGAGCTGGCCATCAAGATTGAGACTCTGTAAGAATGGCTGGATGCTAAGTGATCTGAGATGGAATCCTTATGCACCAACAAAGTATGGACTTTGGTTGCTATATCTGAAGGGTTATATCCCCATCAGGAGCAAGTATATCTTGAGAAGATTACTTGGTGCAGATGGAAAAGTTGAGACTTTCAAAGCTAGACTTGTTAAAGGTTTTCATCATTGACCAAGTGTGGATCATGAGGAAACCTTTTTCTAAGGAGCTATGCTTAAGTCCATCCAGATCCTACTTGCCACGGCTACATACCATGACTACGATATCTGGCGGTTGGGTGCCATGACTGCTTTTCTAAATGATGTTTTAGAAGAGGACGTCTATAAGTACACAGCCAGAGGGCTTCGTAAACAGTGGGAGCAGCGGAAACGTGTACAAGATGTTTTATAAGATAAAGCAGGCATCGCGGAGTTGGAACATCTGTTTTGATGGATAAGTCAAAGAGTTTGACATCATCAAAATGGTAGATGAACCTTGTATAAATAAAAAGGTAGTAGGGAGTATGGTGGTGATCCTCGTAGAGTACGTGGATGACATACTCTTGATAGGGAAAGAGTTTCCTATGCTACGCTCGGTCGATCTCCGCTTATCACATGGATTCTCCATATAGGATCAAAATGATACCTCCTAAATCCTGGATTTTGGATCTATGAGATAGATTTAATTGGACATTAGGATACTCACTAGTTGTAGTGAGAAGGTATCAATCGACCCTGGGGAGAATCGCTGGAAGGGTTCCAGTGTGATAAAGACGACTGAATGTCAGTCGCAGGCATTGTCTTTACCCTCAGTAAAGGGACGGTATGTTGGAAGAGTTCCAAGCTAGATACCGTGGCATACTAGACGATAAAGGCTGGATACATCGCTACTTAAGATGCTACCAAAGTGGCTGTCTGGGTGTATATTGGTTCATGAGATGAACTTAGTTCCTCCCATTGTGTGACAATGGAGTTGTGGCTTATGCCAAGGAACGTCCGTCCCATCAGTGATCCAGACATATTCTAAGGCAGTATCACTTGATCATGGAGATGGTTGATCTCCAGGGAGATCGAGGTTAGGAGAGTAGACTCAGAGGACAACACAGCGAATCCACTCACAAAGGCATGTTCCCAGAGAGAGATTTTTAAGGGATGGTTGAGTATGAGATACTACAACCACTGCTACAGATGGCCCTAGTGCAAGTGGGAGATTGTTAGTTATATGTATGCCCTAGAGGCCATTACTATACATAGGATGTATATTGTAGTGGATGCTGGGACATATATAGGGAGGACTTTCTTGCTCGACATGATAGTATGCTATCTGGTTGATTTTTACCTTAACGTGTACACTGATTGTCTCTCTATTACATGTTGGTAAAGCCCTTAGGATGTGTACTTAACTACCTGGACTATGATGCGGATCATACTAGTGGGGACATGGTAGTCCATAAGTACATCCTTCAAAGTCCCTAGTCGTGGGTGTATCGAGACGGGGCATCGATATACCAGAGTAGACTAGCGTATACCTTCTCGACCCATACAGATGGGCGATGGATGATCCCATATCCATCGGTGTTTGACATCAGAGATGGTATACGGGTGCTCAGTAGAGACTGGGTACACTGGACGGACTCGCCGAGAACTCCCAGATGGTATTATACCTCACGTCAGATGGCAGTTCTCTGGTGACACTGGTACAGAGTAGTCTGTTGACCCGAGATCGTCATAGAGTCTTGTGTGGTTCCCACTGTGCTTTGATTTCCATCTTACCACGTCCAAGAGGGCTTGCAAAACGGTGGTTTTTGGGTACAGTCCCGAGTCACATGGAGGCAATGAGCGATAGGAGGGGATTCGTCTCTCCCGGTATAGGGAGTTGATGTTGCGCTGTGTTCGATTGGCTATAACAGGAAATCCCCGGCCAGGGTTGCTGAGATTTACTGGTAAGTGTTACCAGTAGTTTCTCGAACAGTTATAGACCTCATATCGACACGACTTATCGAGCTATTGGGGTCTGACGTTTACCACCCCTAGGCGAGATATGCGACATATCAGACGATCAGACCGGACTGTACGGTAGTGTTACTGGTCGGATTCACTGGAGTGTGAGCGGGCTTGCTCGTCGATCTTCAGATCGCTCAATACCCGGGTGGCCGTTACGTTTAGCAGACCGCTTGCGGCTTGTGGATGCTTGATATGATCATCACCTGCTGCCGGCGTATTGACGAGTCTTTAGAGTCCTACACAGAGGTTTCCTGGCTCAAGCGAAACAAAATAGGAGCGCATATGAGATATGTGCGGGACCGAGAATAATACCAGTATGTGATACTGTATTCGATTCTCGCGATGTGACATTGATCGGTTATATGCGATACAGCCGGGTTATCGGATCAAGTGTTGATTCGATAAGTTGTTACTAATGATACTAGTCGGTTATATGCGATATGACCGGATCGTTAAATCAAGTGTTGATTTAATGATTTAATGCATAATTATATATTTGATATATTACTTTGCATTAACTAGTATCGGCTCACTTTAAATGGATTTTCTCGCTCGGGTGTGCACTTTGTATATTCGATATAGTTTTGTGCACTTTCTTGTATCATGTTTGATGATACATGCCTTATGGTTAAGTGTTAAGAATTAAACTATAGTTAAGTGGGTGATTAGGGTTTTTGATTTCTTTTTATTCATTTATCTTTTTGGAAAAAGAAAAGGCAAAATGAGGAAAATGGTTGTTTTCTTTTGTTCATTCATGAACCTTCATGAAGACTTTGACTTAATGACCATTTTGTCTCATGCTTAACCCTAACCACTCACTTAAACCTTAGTTAACTCTCTACATCTAACCATGGTTCATTATATGATAAGGATTGATTTTTCTTTTCTTTTATAATAATCTTATCATATCATTTCTTCTTCTTCTTCCTTCAACTCAAGAAGAAAAACCTAGACTTCATCAATGGTGGATTGATGAAATGAGTGAGAAATCCAATTCTAAAGTCTACCCACTTCCTATTTCTTCATCCTCTACCTCTTGCCAAGTAGTAGAGTGTGTTTCCTTCACAAGTTTTCATGATTTGGTGAAGTTTGGAGCTTGATCTAGTGATGCTTCGACGTAGATCATCTTCGGCACGTCGTCGACGACCTAGCCCGTTCATTCTCCGATGAAGCCGACGCTAGAGCCCGGATTTGATTTGGATAGCGGAGAGGACCTCATCTCGGAGCCGTGGAGGTGGAGGACCGGATCTACAAAGGTTGTATTTCCGTATCTCTTAGTTAAGTGTTAACTAGTTAGCTTTTTCGCCTAGTTTTCTAGCAAACGATCTGTAGTCGGGTCTCTCGGCACCTAGATTTTTTGAAATTGGCATGTTCGATGCCTTGTGAGACCTCACTAGAGTGCCTAGGAACCCTACACAATCGACTGTCACAACCACACAAGCAGTATAATATAAAACGCCGAAGGGTGAGGATCAAAACTCAAAAGAAAACTCAAAATCAGCATGAAAACCGTAATACTACAACGCGCGACTCTAAGGTCGAAATCGTACACAACTGGTTTTCTAAGTCTAAAACAATATACATGTTTGGTTGATGGAATTTCTAGATACAACTGAATAATACATATACAATGGTGGTTCTGATGCAAAAGAACCCACCTACCAAAGCAAATCACCCGTAAGGGAAGCAGTATGCCAGAAAGCCGCAATGAAACATGTACGACAAAACCTGCAAGAACTGTAGCACAACGGGGGTGAATTGCCAACTCGTGAATAGAAAACATCACAGAGCAGAAATCGTATGTATGATACAATCCTAGGTCAATACGATCAAATATATATAAACCTCAAATGAATAAGTCTGAAGCATGATAAGGTGGCAATGTAACATCTATACATGAGTGTAGTGCCAAGTGCTTGTGCCAGTGCCTCAGGTAATAACATATCATAAATATGAGGTATGATCAATGTCGACTATATCATGAAGTCTATAAGTATGTGGATATCATCCAACTATATAATCAATGTCATCATGTATGTGGATATCGTCCAACTATGTGATCATGTCATCAATGTCAACTATATGTATGTGGATATCGTCCGCGTGTCATCCAATGACAATAAACATCATGCATGTAAATATCATAAAGCATATGCATGGAAGTATGAGGATGTAAATCAACATGTGTCGCTCGCGACATATCAAATCATGGAACCCGAGTGTCAAGCATCGACACTCGAAAACATCAAGAAACCTGTGCCTAGCATCGGCGCGTAAATCCTCATATATCGGGCTCCGTCAGTCCGGATCGGCCCACGGGCTCCGTCAGTCCGGATCGGCCCATATCATCTCTCGACTCCGGTCGGTATCCTCCAGATATCCGCCGAGCCCAAAACTGTCACCGGTAGGTAGTAGTCGCTCTACCAGGCTCACCGTCTACCACAAAGCGATCTGTTCTCGCCCCGGGGTACCATACCGGGTCCACCATATACCCGCAATCGGCCTCTTCCACCTCCTCGAATCGGGTTTCACATGTCGCTCTTAGAACCGAGAAAACACATGGTGGACGCACTGATCATATCAAAGGTAACCGGGTTTTAAAAACAATTACATACTCTCTCTTGAAATACCCACGGTTCCCAAATCCAGAAATATCATGAAACAACATATCTCAATGCGTATAATCAAAAAGCATGATGCATGCGACATGTAAAAGAATGTAAGCATATCAGTATATCATGCAACATGGAATAGTAATATGCACATATTGAGGGAAACCACTCTTTTAAAATGAATCGGTTTTAAAGAGTATCTTGCGGTTCCCAAATCTCAAATCAAGCCAGAATCATCTATGTATGTGCAAATACGTATGTATGCAAGAATGGGTGTACAATATGTAAGTACACAAGGATAAATGTACAATAGGTGTGTGCACAAGTATGGGTGTACAATATGTGAGTACACAAGTATGAATGTACAATAGGTGTGTGCACAAGTATGCGTGTACAATATGTGAGTACACAAGTATGAATGTACAATAGGTATGTGCACAAGTATGGGTGTACAATATGTGAGAACACAAGTATGAATGTACAATAGGTGTATTTCAACATGCAATGCGATGCGAAAAGCAAGAATATGCGGCAAATGAATAATAAACACAACAGTGCGGAATCTACATAAATGTATCTATGTCATACTGCTTTGTCATTTGGAAGAAGACGAATCGGGGTTTTTAGGAAAATAAGGGCTACGGTGTTTTTAAGAAAAGATGTGTCTTTGAAATATCCGTAAAATCCCTTTGCCTGTCTTTAAAGTACTCCCGATGCGTTAGTTTTTGAAATAGGTATGACATCGGCCTAGCCTAACATCTACTAGCAAAACTACAGCTCTAACTAGCAAGTAAATCAGGAGGGGTATGGAAACCGCCTAAATCTGAGTCGATATATACATATATATAAAATATAATAGTCGATGATCCGGCCTCAAAGGTACCGCGTACGATACAATATCATATGACAATCTCGAGTCATGAGTGCGGATCTATCATCAATAAGCTCGTACGGTAAATCATCGTACGGCATCCCAAAAGCTGGGTACAGGTCAATATCGCATTCATCTCATATATTATCTGGTATCCTTATCATCATATCTCATGATCTGGGTACTGATCTAAGTCTAGTACAAATCGATACCATCTATATAAATATAAATGCGTGTGTGAAACACACGTCTAAAGGCCCGCTGAAATCTCATGTCGCATTCCAAATACGAATCACATCATATCACCGATATCACGGCACTATGCCCAAAGTCATCGACTCATCTCCAAATATCATCCACTATCCTCATCATCCAGGTATAGTATAACAAGCAAGTATGTGTGTGTGTGGGTGTAAACCTAGTCTAGGGTTCGCAACTAGGAAACTATACTAGTTTACTTCTCAACCCTAATCTATCCATAGTACACCTAATCACACCTGGAATATCCAAGTCACACATAACGCTATCATACATATATGTAGTATATATATCGTATATTAAACATCGAACTGCGGGGGTGCTATACGCCATCCACCCGACTTCCCCCATAGATATAATCTACTCACCTTGATCTTGCTTGCCGATGTCGATGTCGCCACCATCTTCTTCATCGTCTCGAATCATCATGGGGGTACCTACATATCACACGTATCGCATCGCATTAAAACCAAATCGAAACCAAAACGACACACGAAAACCAAAACGATACGCTTAAAAGCCTATAGGTTAGAACCTATAGTTTGCTCTCGCAAAACAACCCGATATCACTCGATATAGACGTACAAACGTCACATGATCGAGATAACGCACAAATAAAAAAATCCAAAATTTAAAATACGGAAAACCATTGCTCGAATCCAAACAGCAAACCAAGTTTTTAGTCCCAGATTTTATATAAGGTGAAAACTAGGTAAGCAAACAAGTCTAGGATGTAGTATATGATGTATATGAGCTACTGGACCAACCCCGACACCCTACCCCACCAAGTGGCTGGCCCTTACCCCTATAATTCCGGCCAGGCCGGTTTTCCAGTGGATTGGGGATCTCTTTTTGGTACAGTGGGTTCCTAGGGTCAATTCTAGTTTACTGGGGTTGTTTATTTAACTCGTAAAATTCTCAGGTCATCCCAAATTCACCTGCACGCGACAATTCCTCACAAGCCGACATGCAAAGTTTCTATTTTGCAGTTCCAGGTTCTATTTTGGGTTTGGTCTGGGTTCTTCTCAATTGAGAGGGGTTTAAGGTCATCACAAGAGTTCAATTTCACCAACACGACTCAAAAATCCCACTACCCTCTCTAGAAATCTTCAAAGTTCACCTAACTTCGCCAAAACGATACCAAACTTTAAAAGAGGCTTAAACACTTGAAATACTACAATAATTGTGAAAGGGTTTACCTCATCTAGATCTTAAGAATCCTCTACAGCACCAAAATCAAGTTTTTCTTGGTCCAATGGGTAGCTTGTGAGGTTGTGCACAACTTTTGTGAAAAGGGAATGAGGTTTTGGAGTTATTTTGGAGATGAAGTGAGTGAATTTGCGGAGGGGGGGATAAGGGCAGCAGCAGCAGCTGAAAGAAGAGGGAGAGAGGGGAGAAAATTAGGGGAATGATGAAGGGGAATGGCTCAAGACTCATGTTGACCCTCACCCACTCTTTCTCTCTCTTCACCATACCTAATATAATACTCTTTTCTTTTCTTTTCTAAATTCTTTCTCACCTCAATAGTAACCCCAAAACAAAAGCCATGCACCCAAAAACATATAGGAAAATGCAACAAGTGTTAATAAAAAGATATGGTGCATGTTTGCACAAAATACGCTTTAAGCGCGATTAGCGATTTTTAATCGCGATGAGCACTAAATTTGCATACAATTAATCATAAAAACTTAAAATTTGCATGATTCACATAAAACACCCTCTTTTAAGTAATTTCTATAATTTTCAAAAAAATTCCCCAATTTGTCGGTATTTAATTATACCGCCTTATTAAAATATTCAATATTTTATTATTAAATTATAAAAATTCCCCAAAAATAATATTTTATTTTTTTGAAATGTTACAATTACCGGTATGTATATACAGTAGAGTGTAATCCCTATTTATACGGAAAACATTTTAGAAGGTGGACACCTCAGTTTAGATTTATCCATTTATCTTTAAATGGAAAATGAGGTGTAAAGGTAGTGAGGGGAGTATGGTGAGAACAATGCTTCAATAGTGTTGACAAATGAATTTTCAATTCATTTGTGCAAACTATTCAAGCATGGTTGAGTTTATTATATTGAAAAAAGGTTTTTACAAAACCATGGTTGATCTTTTACTCTCTCATGGGATTTCATTTCTCACCATATTTTCTTTGCTTCACTCTCCTCACTATCTTTCTTGAGCTCCTCCACTTTCTTCTTGAACCTCCTCTCTACAATCTTATGTGTTGAGAATTAAGAGAGTAGGTGAGATAGATACACACTTAGAACCTTTCACTATATCCTAGACATTTTAGATTAGCAATTTAAAGTCTCTAGTTGCTCCACTAGACTCTTAGTATGGAGCTAGAGCCATGGACTACATCTCTCGGGTGGATCATTTTCGACGGAGGAAGACTGGCGATCAAGCTCGATCCAGAAGATCTCAAGGAGCAAGGAAAGGTGATCAAGCTCGTTTAAGGAGATCCCTAGGAGCAAACAAAGAGAATAGAAGACTGAAGGACACGGATCTTTTGGTGAGACACTTCTATCACAGTAGTTAGATCTCCTCTTTGTTAGCTAGTTTAGGTTTATGGTAGATTCTAAAACGGGTTCTTTTAGCGCCAGATTTGAATATCCCAAAATTTTTTGTTCCGCAACGGCCACGGTAGATGGTCAGGACGTTAAGAAATCCCAATAGTTATTACGTATTGTTAATACATGTTGATAAAACCCGTAGGATTATTGCTTGACTATCAGCGTTATGATGTCGATCATACCTCTAGGGGCTGGGTAGTCCATAAGCATATTCTTAAATATCCCTAGTCATGGGAGTATCGAAACAGGGTATCAATACTCCGGAGTAGACTGCTGTATACATTTCTAGACCCCAACGATGAGCGATGGTTGGTCCCACAGCCATTGGTCTTTGACACCTAAGATCGTATACATGTGCTCATTAGGGGTGAGTACACTAGACGGACTCGCCGAGAACTGGCTAGATGGTATTATACCTATCGTCAGATAACAGTTCTCTAGTGATATGAGTACAGATAGTCTGTCGACCTGATGTCGTCATTTGTCTCGTGTGAGTTCCCACTGTGCTCCAAATTTGGCATTCCTTTTCAACCGAATACGAAATCCTTACGTTGTATCGAAAACAGCTTCTGGGCATATCGTTAGGTCCATTACTTTATTTGGAGGTTACTCCATGGAAAACTACCATCGAAGACAGCACTACACGGCCGCAGAGACTCCCCATTTCCACGATTTGCGAAGTTTGCCACCGTTCCGCTGAAACGATTTCCCATATTTTCTTGGACTAACCCGCAACACATGTGACATGAAACCACATTTCTACCATACTGGGACCTACGTTCCACCCCTTCTCCCTCACCTAACTTCGTAACTTTCTTTTCTCTAATACTCAAACAAACAGATTGGCTTCACTTTTACGTAACACAGTCTACGTTCACGTCGTCTGGAGCATCTGGATAGCGCGAATCTACATCGTCTCACACAACTATGCTATCTTCTTGTTTGGGTCGTATTCAGGAGCAATACAAACTCGATCCACCACACAAAGCTCCTTCCACTTGCTCACTTGCCCTGGCTGCTGTCTCGTCCGATCTCCCCTTTCCGTGAAAACTGCATGAATAAACCATATCTATCTTAAGTTTACTTTCTTTTTTGTTTTACCTACCACTTGTAGGCTAAGGCTTTTAATTATTTAATTATTTATTTATTTTCCCCTTTTGCTATATGCCGAGGCCAAGACCTTTATCAATAAATAGATAAAATATTACAGTGACAAACTTGCCAGTTTTTTAGGAACCAAGTACAAACTTGTGTTTAAGAAGAGTTCTGCATGTAATTTTAGCTTAATTAAGACACAAAAGCAAGAAACTAATATGACTATCATCAATAATTAGTAGCTAAAATCAACTGGCCCATGATTTTCCCTTCGAGCAGTACAAAAGTTCAGAAGTAGCATATTCGGCCGTGGAAGAATTTTGGGAATTAATGATTTTTTAAAAAGAAATTAGCAAAATAGTGTTGGAAAAAAATATTTAGCAACATGGTGTTGGAAACATGATTAAACCAATTTAGTAGAATTTAACTAAAATAGCACTTTAAAAGTGTGGTAAGTTAATTTCTGCTAAATCCGCTTAATCACGCCGGCCCCCAACTCAGTATAGCTAAATTTTTTTTTCCAACACCATTTTGCTAACTTATTTTTAAAAACCACTAATTCCAAAAACTGTCTTTTAGAAAGTACTCTGGACAACTGCACCCGGAGGCATTCATTTAAAAAGAAATAAATCTTTATTCAAGTATCTTTTCCTAACAAGAAAAAGGAAAATAAAAGCGGCTATGATACAATTTTAAAATAAAATAAAATCATGGGTTGTAAAAACAAAATGTGATCACTTCAATAAAAAATTAAAGCTAGCAGTCCTCTTTAATGCATGAGTTCATTGTGTTTCATGGGAAATTAGCGAAGGGCACACCAGGCCATGCAAGCCCAATACAATCAGATGATATAAGCGCTACACTTCACAATAACAATTCTCAATACACATAATTAGAAAAAAAGTTCAATGAAAAAGAAAAAAAAATATTGCTACAATTTATTTCAAACATCGATTGCCGCTAAATTTGAGTATGTTGCCAAATTATGGGATTTGAAGGCAAAATCTGTATCCACTCATTGATAGCTCCATCTAATGTCATTGAAATACCATGTGCTCTGTTCAAATAAGCATACATAAATAATCAATATTTTTCCTTCCTTATGTTTTATCCAAAAGACGAATATTATTAAATTGTATTGCCATTCTGAATAATAACTCCACAAGAAGTAGCAATATTCATAAAAATACTAGGAAAAATGAGGATGTGAACGTTGAAGGGTTTCCTTAGCATCACTACTAGGGCTTGGTAGCATCACACATGCCATATTTAGAATTTTAGAGGGTGCTAACGAATTAATCCTAGGAATCAAACTAGAAAAGCTAGGGTAACAAAAAGATAGTAAGCTTTTTACCACTAAGTGAACTAGAAATATAACCTTTGTAGATCGGTCCTTCATTTCATAAGCTCCTTATTATAGTCCCTTCGCTGCGTTGATGGAACTCCTGGACCCTTGCATGGCTTCACAGGGCGAATGGAACGTTCTTGCTTGAAGTCTTCGAGGCCGAAAATGATCTACGTCGAGAGAATACTAGCTCAAGCTTCTACTTCACTAACTAAAGGATTAATGAAGCAAACACCCTATACTAAAATGCTAATCTAATAGAGAATGAGAAAATAGGAAGTGGGCTCACTTTAGAATTATTTTTCTCACAATAGTTTCTCACTTTTTCAAACCCTAGAAAGCTTTTTGAGCTTGAGGAAGAAAATGAACAAATGAGAAGAGAATGAAATGATCAAGTGAGAGAGTGAACCATGGTGAGTGTATATCATATACTAACTCATGTAGTGATATAACCATGGCTAATTAAAATGGTTAGATTAACAAATATCTAAAATAAAACAAAGTGAGTGGACTTTGTCAAAGCACCCACAAGTTTCTACAAGCTTCATGCTTTTAACAAATAATCCACTAATTTTGTAATTACTTTAAACATAAATAACCCACCATTATAAATAGAATGGTGTATGTCTCATACACCCATGTATGTTGTATCAACAACCATGATACAAAACAAAATACAATTTAATATATATCACATATATATTAAGTGTACATTTGTGAGAAAATAAATGCTTAATTGAGCAAATGTTAGTTAATGTAAATTAGTATATCAAATATACAATTATACACTAAATTATCAAATCAACACTTGATTTAATAATCCGGCTATATCACATACAACCGGCTAACATCCAATGTATCGACTTATCGAATCAACACTTGATTCGATAACCCGGCTATATCACATATAACCGACCGATACAAAAGTTGCGAGAATAGAATACGGTATCACATACACGCATTATTCTCGGTCCCGCACATATCACATACGTGCTCCTATTTCGTTTTGTCTGAGCCAGTAAAATCTCTATGTAGGACTCTAAAGACTCGTCAATACGCCGGCAGTAGGTGATGATCACATCAAGTACCCACAAGCCGTCAGCGGTACTAGCTGGACGTAACGGCTACCCGGGTATTGAGCGATCAGAAGATCAGCAAGCAAGCCCGCTCCAACTCCTGCAAAAGCCAAATGGTAACACTTTCCGTACAGTCCAGTCTCCTCGTCTGATATGTCGCATATCAACTTTAGGAGTGGTAAACGTCAGACCCCAATAACCGATAAGTCATGCCGATGTGAGGCTCATAACTAGTCGAGAAACTATTGGTAACACTTACCAGTAAATCTCTAAATCAGTTCTGGCCAGGGATTTTGTAATGACCCCAAAATCTTTATACATTTGTATTATCCCTCTTCAATAATATACCGTATTTATTTGTACTTGGTATTTACCTTTTTCTATTAAATTTATTATTATTTTATTTCTCAATCTATTATGTATTTTTTTCTAGGTACAATTTCTTTTTCTTATATTTAAGTTTTTAACTTCTCATTCTTATTTTTCCTTTCATAAATATTTAACCCAAATCCATTATTCTAATTCTCTACAGCCCATCTAAAAAGCCCATTTTCTTTTTAAGCAACATCATATATTTAATTCTAATTAAATATATGCATGAACAACCTTATAGCTCATTGGTTAAGTCCTTGCATTGTTATTCCATAAGTCGCATGTTCAAATCCCCATTCTTGCAATTATTTTTATCATTTTTTTTATTCTTCTCATAACCTACAAATGAGACCTTTCATTTCCAAAATGAATGGTGACCTTTCATTTCTCTTTTAATTCTTATGTTAAATGCATATATTATTATACATAATTCACCATTACACCATCTTAATTGTCCTCCATCTTTTCCTTCCTCATATTTTTCTATCTCTCATTTCTCCCTCTTCACCTAAAGTCCAAGAAGAAGAACATGAAGAACTCTTCAAGAAGGTCTCGCTACTAACGCGAGGCCATCGGCGGATAGACAAGCCCGGTGACAATACCGGCTTGTGCATGTAAGTCCCTTCTCTCTCTTTTCCCCCCATCTCTTTTTTTCCTCTTGTCATGCATCGTGAACCCCTTATTCTTTTCATATCATAATCCATAAAAGAAGATACACATAAACATATACATATACATATACATAAGTTTAGATATATATGATTCTATATGGTTTAATAATATCTTATTATCTCTTGTTCAAATTAAAGTATTTTTAATTCTTTCTTCATGATTATGAATGTTTATTACAAGTTGTGAGAACATAGATTTCAATCCATAATATATCTACGATATCTCATGGAATCGGTTTGGTTATTAAAAGAAAGGATAAAGCTTGCATAAAAATACTAGTTAATCTTTTTGCCGATTTTAGTATACACATCAATACCTTTAGGTTTAAAATAATTTTTAGACATTAATTTTTACTTCTGAAAATTTCATGGAATTTACATATGATAGAATATATTATTTTGTACACGCTGTAAAAATTTTAGATCGAACCGCGTAACGGTTTAGGAATTTTATCGTATTTATTCACTGATCGTAAAACAGAAAACTGCAGTTATCGGTCAACTTCTAAGACATATAACTTGGTATACCGGTATTCAAATTGAGCAAACTCAGGTGTTTTTGATATCTACATCGAATGATCTAGATTTTCTTAGTTTTATAGTTTTACTAAAAACCCATCTAAAATAAAGAAAACTGCATTACAATATTAAGTGACGGATCTGGACAGAATCTGTTCCGATTCGCGCACTGTTTTTAAATTGGACATAACTCGAACACCCGATGTCCGTTTGTGACAAAATTTAGATGTGTAGATGCACCATTGATAGAACTATAATTTTCTGTATATTATATTACTTAGGAATGCATGAAACAACCTGATATAGGCTTTGCAATAGAATATATAGTTGCTGTCCAGAAATCTGAATTTCTGTTTTAAATGCTGATATTAAAATGATCATAACTAGAGCTTCAGAAATCCAAATCATGTGAATCTTGGTGTTTTCGATAAGTACATCAAAATACCTACAATTTTATAATAATTTTCATAACCTGAAAACCGATAAAAATTAACTCAAACTGCGTTTTAAAAATATGTGACGGTGCCGAATAGATTCTGATCTGTTTTGCGCGACGATACGAAAACATATATATCTCTCAAACCGGTAGTCGTATTTAGGTGAAACTGGAACTTACGCATGCAAAACATTTAGAGCCATATTTCTGTTTATATTTCGCATTCGTTCAACTTGATTAATTAGTCGTACATAATATTTCTTTACAGCATTGTTTATGGTAGTTACTCGAATAATATACTTGACTCATTTCATGTTATTCGAACATGTATACATATTTAGCTTGATCATTAAATTGTTGTATGTACATAAAGACGATAATTAAATACTTGAGTTGTATCTTGAAAAATATACAATAGTATTTTTACAATAAACCCCCTCAAGTTTTATAAATTACAATAAGGCCCCTAACAATTATTGAACATCAAATTACCTTCTTGTAGTCTGACTCGGGTTAGAGTATGACTATTTCTGACTTGAATGTGATTCAAGTCAATCTATATTCTTTTATATTCCAACTCAAGATGAATACATGAATTCCAGATTCCAGTTAACAATCTATATAACTTGACCGAACCGAACCATGGATATTCCTTTTACATGATTCCCAGTATTCCATTTACATGACTCTACTGTTATAACCGTTTCCTGATATCATGGTTTCGGTCAGTCAATCAAGTCAATCAAGCAATCATTACAAGTTTACAAGATAACAATACAAATATGACATCGCGGGGTTTAAAGGGGTAGATTGGTACGGAAGATGTTAAAAGTGGAATGAGGTGGTCAGATTAAGACACCTAACCTATATTCAGTTGCTGTTGTACCGTGGCATAAACGGTTCCTTGTACTATACGTGCCCTTAGTCTCTGGCATATAGAGACTCCCCTCGTATACACTGGCATCTTTCTGTACCAAGCTACAAACAACATCGTTAAACAATATTCCACAATTTACTACAATACAATAATTTAGAAAATACTATACTCTGTCACTCTCATTCTTCATTATCCTTTGGGACTTACCGAGCGACCTGTTCGCTGACGACATTCTATTTCTCTCTTCTTGGAATGTCGTCAGGTGCGTTGGACCAAGTTGAGACCGAGCCAACAACTGAAGATTTGGAGCAGTTCCAAGAAGATCCAGAGCTCTAGACTTTGTACTTGTTCTTTCCAGTATTTCCTTTTATTATTATGCCACTGTTTAGGCATTGCTTTCTTTTTTCATTCCAGTTGTATTTTCATTTCATGCATTGTATAAAGAATGTTATTAATAAAAGTTGCTGTTATCTCAATCTCATTTGTCTCTTGTGATTATTTTATATTGCTTAGTTACGCTTAGCGTATGTACTTCTGAGTACATACGTAGCGGGCCTCGTCACGACCACTTCGCCGTACATAGGGAAGCGGGGCGTGACAGATTTCCTTGTTATGGCCAATCGAGCACAGCGCAACATCAACTCCCAATACCGGGAGAGACGAAACCCCTCCTATCGCTCATTGCCTCCATGTGACTCGGGCCTGCACCCAAAAACCACCATTTTGCACTCCCTCTTGGATGTGGTAAGGTGGAAATCAAAGCACAGTGGGAATCACACAAGACTCTATGACGATCTCGGGTCTACAGACTAACCTGTACAAGTGTCACCAGAGAACTGCCATCTGACGTAAGGTATAATACCATCTGGGAGTTCTCGGTGAGTCCGTCCAGTGTACCCAGTCTCCACTGAGCACCCGTATACCCTCTCTGATGTCAAACACCAATGAATATGGGATCATCCATCGCCCATCTCATGGGTCGAGAAGCGTATACGCTAGTCTACTCTGGTATATCGATGCTCCGTCTCGATACACCTACGACTAGGGACATTAAAGGATGAACTTATGGACTACCATGGCCCCACTAGTATGATCTACATCATAGTCCTGGTAGTCAAATACACATCCTAAGGGCTTTACCAACATGTAACCATAAGACAGTATCAAGAGACAAGAATACATGTCAAGATAAAGAGCAACCAGATAGCATACTATCATGTCGAGCAAGAAAGTCCTCTCTATATATGTCCAAGCATCCAATATAATATACATCATATGTACAATACTGTCCTCTAAGGCATACATACAACTAACAATCTTCTACTTGCACTAGGGCCAGCTACTGTAGTATCTCATACCGAGCATCCCGAAGAGTCTCTCGAACTGTATCTGGGGAATGGCTTTCGCGAATGGATCCGCTGTGTTGTTCTTCGTGTCAACCCTTCTGACCTCGATCTCCCGGCGATCTACTATCTCCTGGATCAGGTGATACCGCCTCAGAATATGCCTGGATCGCTGATGGGACCTGGGTTCCTTGGCCAAAGCCACCGCTCCATTGTTATCACAATACAAAGGTATTGGATCCTTAATGGATGGAACTACTCCAAGTTCAGTTATGAACTTCTTGATCCAGACAGCTTCTTTGGCAGCATTGTTGGCAGCGATGTATTCAGCCTCCATCGTCGAGTCTGCCACAGTTTCCTGCTTGGAACTCTTCCAGCATACCGGCCCTCCGTAGAGGGTAAAGACAAATTCCGAGTGCGACTTAGAGTCTTCCTTATCACTCTGGAAGCTTGAATCGGTAAAGGACTCCACTTGGAGTTCTCCGTTACCATACACCAAGAACATCTCTTTAGTCCTTCGTAAGTACTTGAGAATGCTCTTCACAGCTGTCCAGTGACTCTCTCCAGGATCTGCTTGATACCTACTCACTACACTTAGTGAGTGTGCTACATCGGGTCTGGTACATAGCATCGCGTACATGATAGAGCCTACTGCCGAAGCATAGGGTATCCCTTGCAAGCGAGCTCTCCAAATCAGTCTTGGGAGATATCTCTTTGGAGAGAGTGAGCCCAGAGATCGTGGGTAAAACCCCACGCATGGATTCTTCCATACTAAACCGCTTTAGTATGGTGTCAATGTACCTAGATTGGGACAATTCCAGTATCCGTTTAGATCATCTCTATAGGTCTTAATCCCCAAGATGTAGGAGGCATCCCCTAGATCTTTCATTGAGAATCTTTGTGATAAGAAGAGCTTGACCGATTGCAGCATAGGAATGTCATTTCCTATCAAGAGTATGTCATCCACGTACAATACAAGGAAGACAACCTTACTCTCTGCTACCTTCTTGTATATACAAGGTTCATCTACGTTTTTGATGAAATCAAACTCTTAGATAACGACGTCAAAGCAGATGTTCCAACTCCGCGATACTTGCTTTAACCCGTAGATGGATTTAAGCAGCTTGCACACTTTTCCACTGCTCCCACTGTCTACGAAGCCTTCTAGCTGAGTCATGTATACGCATTCTTCCAAATCACCATTTAGAAAGGCGGTCTTAACATCCATTTGCCAGATTTCGTAGTCATGATATGCAGCGATGGCAAGCATGATCCGAATGGATTTAAGCATAGCCACTGGAGAAAAGGTTTCGTCATAATCGACACCTGGTCGTTGACGAAAACCCTTTGCAACATGTCTAACTTTGAAAGTCTCCACTTTCGCATCTACACCAAGTTTTTTCTTGAATATCCACTTGCTTCCAATAGGTTTTACCCCTTCAAGAGCAACTTCCAAAGTCCATACTTTGTTGGTGTACATGGATTCCATCTCGGACCGCATTGCATCTGTAGGGTTCCTAGGCACTCTAGTGAGGGTTCATAAGGTATCAACCATGCCCGAATAAAATTTTAGACATGCCGAACAACCCAAAGCCGGGATCTTTGCTAGATTATTTGGGTTTGACATGCAAGTAAACATCTTTACAACTAAGTGTGAGGGATTATAACCTTTGTAGTCCGCTCCTTCGCTTCATAAGCTCCGAGTAGAAGTCCCTTCGCCGCGATCCACGATCTCTCGGACTCAAGAGAAGCTCCACGACTCGAACGATCCATGCTAGCTTATAGTGTTCCGTTTCTCCGATGATCTACGTCGAAGTTTCAATAACTCAAGCTCTCTCACTCTAATGAAGTGAACACCCTAATCTAATGGGCTAGATTAGATGAGAATGATGGAGTAGTATTTATGCTATCTTTTTATATCAAATTCTTACATGAATTCATCACTAAATGAAAAACTAGCAAGCTTTCTCAAAGCTCAAGAGAGAAGAAGAAGATGAATAAATGAGTTAATCCTTTTGTGATGAATAATAGAAATGAATATATGATTAATCATGGAACCATGGTCAAGGATGACAAGGATAACCTTTGTAGAGAATAAACTAGGGCTAGGGTTTGGTTAGGTTAAAGAGTGAGTCATGGATAAATATCAACATAATATCTTTCTCATGACAAAAGGAATTCCTTCTAGAATGTGCAAGAAAGAACTCACCCTAATCAAACCCTAACCTTGCTTAATCTCCACTAAACATGTTCCATTATTAATCATATCATGTCACAATAATATATATCGCATATATATTATATATTTGCAACAAAAGAAAATAATACAATTAACATATATCGCATATATATCAATGTATTATCCGGTGAGAAAATGAAATAATAAAGCGAGCCAATATTAGATAATGTAATACAATATATCATATATATTATTATACATTAAATCATCGAATCAAAACTTGATCCGACAATCCGGCTATATCGAATATAACCGACTAATATATCATGTACCGATTCATCGAATCAACACTTGATCCGATGACCCGGTTCTTATCTAAATATCGCGAGAATATAATACGGTATCTCATATCGCATTATCCTCGGTCCTGCGCATATCACATATGTGCCTCTACTCCGTTTTGCCTGAGCCAAGAAACCTCTGTGTAGAACTCTAAAGAATCGTCAATACGCCGGTAGCAGGTGATGATCATATCAAACACCCACAAGCTGCAAGCGGTCAGCTAAACGTAACAGCCACCCAGGTATTGAGCGATCAGAAGATCAACAAGCTAGCCTGTACGTTCTCCTGTGAATCCAATCAGTAACGCTTCCGTACAGTCCGGTCTCTTCGTCTGATATGTCGCATATCAAGTCTAGAGGTGGTATACGTCAGACCCCAGTAACCGATAAGTCGTGTCGATGTAAGGCTCATAACAGGTCGAGAAACTACTGGTAACACTTACCAGTAAATCTCTATATCAGCCCTGGCCAGGGACATCCAGTTATAGCCAATCGAACACAGCACAACATCAACTCCCTATACCGGGAGAGACGAATCCCCTCCTATCGCTCATTGCCTCCATGTGATTCGGGACTGTACCCAAAAGCCACCGTTTTGCACGCCCTCTTGGACGTGGTAAGGTGGAAATCAAAGCACAGTGGGAATCACACAACTCTATGACGATCTTGGATCTACAGACTACCCTGTACCAGTGTCACCGGAGAACTGCCATCTGACGTGTGGTATATCGCCATCTGACGTGTGGTATATCGCCATCTGGGAGTTCTCGGCGAGTCCGTCCAGTGTAACCAGTCTCCACTGAGCACACATACACCATCTCTGACGACAAACACCGATGGATATGGGATCATCCATCGCCCATCATATGGGTCAAGATGCGTATACGCTAGTCTACTCTGGTGTATCGATGCCCTATCTCAATATACCCTCGACTAGGAACAGTTATAAGATGTACTCATCGACTACCATGGCCCCACTAGTATGATCTCATCATAGTCCCAGTAGTCGAGTACAGATCCTAAGGGCTTTATCAACATGTGAGAGAAAGACAGTAAACCAATACAAGTCAACATGTTAAGATAAAATGAAACCAAATAGCATACTATCATGTCGAACAAGAAAGTCCTCTCTATATATATCCAAGCATCCTTTATAATATACATCATATGTACAACAATGGCCTCTAGGGCATATACATAACTAACAATCTTCCACTTGCACTAAGGCCAGCTACTGTAGTATCTCATACCTAGCATCCCGAATAATCTCTCAAACTGTATCTGGGGAATGGCCTTCGTGAGTGGATCCGCAGTGTTGTCCTTCGTATCTACTCTCCTGACCTCGATCTCCCGGCGATCAACTATCTCCCTGATCAGGTGATACCGCCTCAGAATATGTCTGGACTTTTGATGGGACCTGGGTTCCTTGGCCAACGCCACAGCTCCATTGTTATCACAATACAGAGGTATTGGATGTTCAATGGATGGAACCACACCAAGTTCACTAATGAACTTCTTTATCCAGACAGCCTCTTTGGCAGCATCGTTGGCAGCGATGTATTCAGCCTCCATCGTCGAGTCTGCAACGGTATCCTGTTTGGAACTCTTCCAACATACCGCCCCTCCATTGAGGGTAAAGACAAATCCCGAGTGCGACTTAGAGTCGTCCTTATCACTTTGGAAGCTGGAATCGGTAAAGGACTCCACCCGGAGTTCTCCGTTACCATACACCAAGAACATCTCTTTAGTCCTTTGCAAGTACTTGAGAATGTTCTTCACAGCTGTCCAGTGACTCTCTCCAGGATCTGCTTGATACCGACTCACTACACCTAGTGAGTATGCTACATCGGGTCTGGTACATAGCATCGCATACATGATAGAGCCTACTGCCGAAGCATAGGGTATCCCTTGCATGCGACCTCTCTCCAAATCAGTCTTGGGAGACATCTCTTTGGAGAGAGTGAGTCCAGAGATCGTGGGTTGGTTTCCACGCTTGGATTCTTCCATACTAAACCTCTTTAGTATGGTGTCAATGTACCTGGATTGGGACAATCCCAGTATCCCTTTAGATCTATCTCTATAGATCATGATTCCCAATATGCAGGAGGCATCACCTAGATCTTTCATTGAGAATCTTTATGATAAGAAAAGCTTGACTAATTGCAGCATAGGAATATCATTTCCTATCAAGAGTATGTCATCCACGTACAATACGAGGAAGACAACCTTACTCTCTGCTACCTTCTTATAGATACAAGGTTCATCTATATTTTTGATGAAGTCAAACTCTTTGACTACAACATCAAAACAGATGTTCCAACTCCGCGATGCTTACTTTAACCCATAAATGGATTTAAGCAGCTTGCACACCTTTCCGCTGCTCCCACTATCTACGAAGCCCTCTGGCTGAGTCATGTACACGCACTCTTCTAAATCACCATTTAGAAAGGCGGTCTTAACATCCATTTGCCAGATTTCGTAGTCATGGTATGCAGCAATGGCAAGTAAGATCCGGATAGACTTAAGCATAGCCACTGGAGAAAAGGTTTTGTCATAATCCACACCTGGTCGTTGACGAAAACCCTTTGCAACAAGTCTAGCTTTGAAAGTCTCAACTTTTCCATCTACACCAAATTTCTTTTTAAAGATCCACTTGCTCCCAATGGGTTTTACCCCTTCAGGAGCATTTTCCAAAGTCCATACTTTGTTGGTGTACATGGATTCCATCTCAGATCGCATTGCATCCAGCCATTTCACAGAGTCACCACTTGTGATGGCCTGCTCGAAACTAGTCGGGTCATCATCTTTCATGATGCAATCCTTACTTCCACCATCAATGAGACAACCGTAGTATCTCTCAGGTGGATGAGAAACCCTACTAGATCGGCGGAGATGCTGGGGTTCGTCGGGTAGTACTGAATCCTCTGGTTCCACTAAATCATCTGTTGTAGTTTGTTCTGCTGAAACTTCTTCCAGTTCTACCTCAGAGCCACTAATCTCTTTTGCAAGAAATTCATTTTCTAAAAAGGTGGCGTGTTGAGCAACAAACACCCTTTGTTCCTCACTGTGGTATAAAATATACCCTCGCGAATGCTTAGGATATCCAATAAACTTACATAAAACAGATCTTGCCTCGAGTTTGTCCGGGTTTTGTCTTTTAACATAGGCCGGGCAACCCCATATCTTAACAAAATTAAGATATGGTTTCTTCCCTTCCCATATCTCATATGGGGTGGTAGGCACAGATTTGGTAGGATCTTTATTCAGTATGTATGCCGCTGTCTCAAGCGCATACCCCCAGAAGGAAATAGGTAACTCAGCAGTGCTCATCATCGAGCGCACCATATCTAATAGGGTGCGATTCCTCCGCTCCGATACACCGTTGTGCTGTGGTGTATAAGGAGGAGTAAGCTGAGAGAGAATCCCATTCTCTTTTAGATTATCTAGGAACTCATTGCTTAAATATTCACCTCCTCGATCAGATCGAAGAATCTTAATACTTTTGCCTGTTTGGTTCTCTACTTCGTGCTTATATTCTCTGAATTTCTCAAAAGCTTCGAACTTGTGTTTCAACAAGAACACATGCCCGTATCTAGAGAGATCGTCAGTGAATGTAATGAAGTAGGAAGAACCGTTCCTGACGTGTGTAGACATAGGACCGCATACATCACTATGTACCAGTTCTAAGAGTTCCGTAACTCTTTCTCCGTGTCCACTAAACGGAGCTTTGGTCATTTTTCCTTTGAGACATGAATGGCAAGTATCATAAGATGATAATTCGAACGGATTCAAATATCCATTCTTATGTAACTTAACCAGTCGTGTCGCATTGATATGACCAAGTCTACAATGCCACAAGTAGGATTCGTTCATTTATGAACTTTTCCTCTTGTGTGTGTTTTGTATATTGAGAACTGTATTTTGATTGAGAATGAATATGTCATTATGTAACGAGCCTGATGCAATCAACTTTTGATTTAGGAAGATGTTCATAATATTATCATGTACTACAAAATTATATCCTTCTTTACTTAATAAAGAAACTGATATAATGTTGCACATCATGTTCGGTATATAATAGCACTCATTCAGAATCAGTGTATTAAGACTTGGTAATACTAGGTGATATTCGCCAACTGCTTTGGCTGCAATACTTGCACCATTCCCTACTTGAACGGAATGATCACCTATTCCCAGTTCTCTACCTTTACGTAGCCTATGTAACAATTTACATATGTGGGCTCCTGATCCGGTATCTAATACCCAGGACGTAGGGTGAACTGAGAAACAGTTCTCAATGACTAACACACCCGAAGAAGGTGCATCAACATGCATGTTCTCCATTTGGGCGGCGTGAGAATACAGATATTCTACTATTCCCAGTTCAGTCATATAACTCTTAACGGGACCAACGCTCCCCTGCTCAGTATAATAAGTCGGTTCAGTCAATACATCCATATTATTATCTTGATTATGGCCTGACATGGTCGCTACCTGGAGAGAGAGAGAAGAAAACACTTTAGCGTATGCTCTTGCAAGATTAGATTGGTTATTATCTTATCTAATCAGGATGTCTCCCACTGTTTTTATCAAATCTTCCTTCAAACCCTAAAAGGTAAGATTAGCCGGGATTAATTACACCCTACAATTTCGTCAATCTTTCAGCCAGATCAGTGTCGGTACTTGAGGGAGGTTCTCCGTGCTTTCGCACGGACCTAATTAAAGTAAACCTCAGTTTCCCAGAGGCGTAACCTTGTTAACACTTTTCTAGACACCTATTTGATCGGCTAATTGTCCTGTGTAAAACTCTCCCAGGAGTAACACTTACTCGCAGTGGGTATCGGGATCCAACTATCTCATAGGAGGTATGCAATCTCATTGCAAATTTCAATACTTGAAATTCCCGATAATATTTTGCCCCTAGCTTCCTACGACCTTGACGGAGGTCAACAAACCATAGGCTACTAGTCAAGTCCAACCCGTCATTTCCTGATTGAATTAAACCCACCCACACGACCTTTGACGGAGGTCAACAAGGCCGTATGACTATCCTAATCCAATCTGCATCATATGCATAAGCAGATAAATACTAATCAGCTACCGTACACTACGCCTTGACGGAGGTCAACAAACATAGCACGAATACTAAGTAGGACTTATCTGAAATGACGGAGGGCTACGCCAGGTTTTTCTGAAAACCTATTGCGTAATGAACATGATATCGTCACAGAATCGAGTGTTTTTGAAAAGGAGTGTTTTTTAGGCTTTTCTAGTTTCGCTAAAGAGGTCACTCCCGGTGAAGAGATCTCGGCTCTTTCCTCATCGAATAAGGTGCAGGATATATCATATATACCGCTGTGCAAAGAAAGAACTATACAAGCTGTCAAAAACTAAACCACGAGTTTGTAGCATCTGCCAGTTTCGCTAAAGAGGTCACTCCCGGTGAAGGGATCTCGGCTCTTTCCTCATCAAATAAGGTGCAGGGTATATCATATATACCGCTATGCAAAGCAAAACTGTAGCTACCCTTTTTATAAAGTTTTGATTCTACAACATCTTTTAGGTTTCTTTTCTTTTTATTAATCTCATTAATAAATCCCATCAGCTTATGCTTCCTAAACATCACAGAAGAAACGAAAGCAGTAATATTTATATATCAGCATATATATAGTATAAGCATTCGTCTCAGGCAGTAATATGATCTCATCACAGAACATTGCAGCAGAAGAACATATATGAAATATTGGATATACTAGGATGTCCGTGTTTTTAATGCGAGCCGGTATAAAACACGGATTCCACGGTCGCGATGAATAGCCAAACCCACATCCCTAGACCCCTACGAGAGCGGCAAGTAACACTGCCAATTCTAGGGTTAGGAGACCCGGTCTCGACTCCTCAAGATGGCCTCCCACTGGACCCTAGAACCCGGTTACTTGTGCTCCCCTCCTTGGGTCTACCTAATGCGGAAAAGTAAATAATATACACTGGTGATATCAACCTCATCCCGGAAGTGCCCCAATAAAAGAATATTACATACAAATGAATTTTACATGAATGAAAATAAAAACTCTCATCTCACATAAAACCCCCCGGCTATTCAGAACACGACGATCCAATATAACATATCACATCAACACATAATATCACATATCATCAACGTAAGTAAGTATGCATACACCGATCGTCGTAGATGTATAGCAACGAAGACCGGCAATACTACACTTACGGTCACAGAAAAGAAATTATAAAACTACAACATTTGGAATCCACAATCACCTTAGACATCGTAAATCCGAAATATCACATACTTCGCATTTCATGCCTAACTATATGAATTCCACATATTGTATCACATTCCAGATAAATAGACAGTATTAAACTTTCCGACCGGATAATCAAATACCCAAGATTTCCTAAATAGCTCAACACTTGAGCGGAGTTCAAATAATCCCAGAATATGTCACAGTACCGATGATCCAGCCGTAGAAGGGTCAAGCCAACGCCTCACATGTGGCACGCCGTATTGCCCCAAACCCTAAGGTTTAGAGGCAGTTCAAGACGGTCACATAATCGAGTTAAGGTTTGTGTTCTTCTAGAGGGTCCACCGCGTTACTTGCACATTTTTCCGAAAGATTTAAACCCGATAAAAATTCAACACTTGAAAGTTTTTCGTGCCGGGAAAAAGTGAGTTAATGATATCCGCTCGAACATTTTAACAGTTTCTAAATATCCGGAAAACATAACAAAATTAAATTTTCCGATCGAATCAACGATTACAAAATAAACCCCAGAACACTCAACACTTGAGTCAGATTAAAAATACCCATAAAACTAAACTAGCAGATATAGATATTACTGTCCAAAAACTAGGGCATAAACATTCTGTACGGCCGCGGATCCGCGGCCCAAACGTGGTACGGCCGCGGTTCCGCGGTGGAATG
The DNA here is from genome assembly GCA_030015575.1 of Agapanthus africanus. NCBI lineage: Eukaryota > Viridiplantae > Streptophyta > Magnoliopsida > Asparagales > Amaryllidaceae > Agapanthus > Agapanthus africanus. The sequence continues at coordinate 343,721,770 of CM057343.1, forward strand.
TACGGATCATGCGCTCGTTTTTCACTGTAATTCTTAGATTTCCCTGCTGATTTTTTTAGGTATTTTTAATACAGAAAAATCACAGTTTTTAAAAAATATCCAGAGAGGGGTTTAAAATGTCGTTACGGGGTTCGTTCGGAGTTTTAACTTCGTATACACGTCGCCTAATACTCTAGCTAGGCTCTGATACTACTGTAGGGTTCCTAGACACTCTAGTGAGGGTTCATAAGGCATCAACCATGCCCGAATAAAATTTTAGACGTGCCGAACAACCCAAAGCCGGGATCTTTGCTAGATTATTAGGGTTTGACATGCAAGTAAACATCTTTACAACTAAGTGTGAGGGATTACAACCTTTGTAGTCCGCTCCTTCGCTTCATAAGCTCCGAGTAGAAGTCCCTTCGCCGCGATCCACGATCTCTCGGATTCAAGAGAGGCTCCACGACTCGAACGATCCATGCTAGCTTGTAGTGTTCCATTTCTCCGATGATTTACGTCGAAGTTGCAATAACTCAAGCTCTCTCACTCTAATGAAGTGAACACCCTAATCTAATGGGCTAGATTAGATGAGGATGATAGAGTAGTATTTATGCTATCTTTTTATATCAAATTCTCATATGAATTCATCACTAAATGAAAAACTAGCAAGCTTTCTCAATGTTCAAGAGAGAAGAAGAAGATGAATAAATGAGTTAATCCTTTTGTGATGAATAATAGAAATGAATATATGATTAATCATGGAACCATGGTCAAGGATGACAAGGATAACCTTTGTAGAGAATAAACTAGGGCTAGGGTTTGGTTAGGTTAAAGAGTGAGTCATGGATAAATATCAACATAATATCTTTCTCATGACAAAAGGAATTCCTTCTAGAATGTGCAAGAAAGAACTCACCCTAATCAAACCCTAACCTTGCTTAATCTCCACTAAACATGTTCCATTATTAATCATATCATGTCACAATAATATATACCACATATATATTATATATTTGCAACAAAAGAAAATAATACAATTAACATATATCGCATATATATCAATGTATTATCCGGTGAGAAAATGAAATAATAAAGCGAGCCAATATTAGATAATGTAATACAATATATCATATATATTATTATACATTAAATCATCGAATCAACACTTGATCCGACAATCCGGCTATATCGAATATAACCGACTAATATATCATGTACCGATTCATCGAATCAACACTTGATCCGATGACCCGGTTCCTATCTAAATATCGTGAGAATATAATATGGTATCTCATATCGCATTATCCTCGGTCCTGCGCATATCATATCTGTGCCTCTACTCCGTTTTGCCTGAGCCAAGAAACCTCTGTGTAGGACTCTAAAGAATCGTCAATACGCCGGTAGCAGGTGATGATCATATCAAACACCCACAAACTGCAAGCGGTCAGCTAAACGTAACAGCCACCCAGATATTGAGCGATCAGAAGATCAACAAGCTAGCCTGTACGTTCTCCTGTGAATCTAATCAGTAACCCTCCCGTACAGTCCAGTCTCTTCGTCTGATATGTCGCATATCAAGTCTAGGGGTGGTATACGTCAGACCCCAGTAACCGATAAGTCGTGTCGATGTTAGGCTCATAACAGGTCGAGAAACTACTGGTAACACTTACCAGTAAATCTCTATATCAGCCCTGGCCAGAGACTTCCAGTTATAGCCAATCGAACACAGCACAACATCAACTCCCTATACCGGGAGAGACGAATCCCCTCCTATCGCTCATTGCCTCCATGTGATTCGGGACTGTACCCAAAAGCCACCGTTTTGCACGCCCTCTTGGACGTGGTAAGGTGGAAATCAAAGCACAGTGGGAATCACACAAGACTCTATGACGATCTCGGGTCTACAGACTACCCTGTACCAGTGTCACCGGAGAACTGCCATCTGACGTGTGGTATATCACCATCTGGGAGTTCTCGGCGAGTCCGTCCAGTGTAACCAGTCTCCACTGAGAACCCATACACCATTTCCGACTTCAAACACCGATGGATATGGGATCATCCATCGCCCATCATATGGGTCAAGATGCGTATACGCTAGTCTACTCTGGTGTATCGATGCCCTGTCTCGATATACCCTCGACTAGGAACAGTTATAGGATGTACTCATCGACTACCATGGCCCCACTAGTATGATCTCATCATAGTCCCAGTAGTCGAGTACAGATCCTAAGGGCTTTATCAACATGTGAGAGAAAGACAGTAAACCAATACAAGTCAACATGTTAAGATAAAGTGAAACCAAATAGCATACTATTATGTCGAGCATGAAAGTCCTCTCTATATATATCCAAGCATCCATTATAATATACATCATATATACAACAATGGCCTCTAGGGCATATACATAACTAACAGCATCCAGCCACTTCACTGAGTCCCCACTCATGATGGCCTGCTCGAAGCTAGTTGGGTCATCATCCTCCATGATGCAATCCTCGCTTCCACCATCAACGAGAAAACCGTAGTATCTCTCAGGTGGATGAGAAACCCTACTAGATCGGCGGAGAGGCTGAGGTTCGTTGGGAACTACCGAATCCTCTGGTTCCACTAAATCTTCAGTTCCAGTTTTTGTATCTGGAACCTCTTCCAGTTCTACCACTTTGCCACTAATTTCTTTTACAAGAAATTCCTTTTCTAAAAAGGTGGTATGTTGAGCAACAAACACTTTTTGTTCCTCACTGTGGTAGAAAAAAATATCCATATGAGTTCTTTGGATATCCTACAAATTTGCAAATAAATGACCATGCCTCGAGTTTATCTGGATTTTGTCTTTTGACGTAGGCCGGAGAACCCCATATCTTAACTCGTTTAAGATATGGTCTCTTCCCACTCCATATCTCATATGGTGTGGTAGGTACAGATTTAGATGGAACTTAATTCAATAGGTATGCTGCTATCTCCAGCGCATAACCCCAAAAGGAAATAGGCAACTCAGCAGTACTCATCATAGAGCACACCATATCTAATAGGGTACAATTCCTCCGCTCCAATACACCGTTGTGCTGTGGTGTATACGGAGAAGTAAGCTGAGAGAGAATCCCATTCTCTTTTAGGAAGTCCAGGAATTCATTGCTCAAGTATTCACCTCCTCGATCATATCGAAGGATTTTAATACTTTTCCCGGTTTGGTTCTCGACTTCTTGTTTATATTCTCTAAATTTCTCAAAAGCTTCTGATTTGTGTTTCATCAGGAACACATATCCGAATCTAGAGAGATCGTCAGTGAATGTAATGAAGTATGAAGAACCATTCCTGGCATATGTAGACATGGGACCGCGTACATCTCTATGTACCAGTCCCAAGAGTTCCGTAACTCTCTCTCCGTGTCTTATAAACGGAGTTTTGGTCATCTTGCCTTTGAGACATGACTGGCAAGTGTCATAAGATGAAAATTCGAAAGGATTCAAATATCCATCCTTATGCAACTTAGCTAGCCGTGTTGCATTGATGTGACCCAGTCTACAATGCCACAAGAAGGATTCGTTCAGTTCTGAACTCTTCCTCTTGTGTGTGTTTTTTATGCTCAGAACTGTTGATTGATTTAGAACATAAATGCCATTGCACAACGTGCCTAATCCAACCAACTTTTGGTTCAGGAAAATGTTCATAACATTATCCTGTAATACAAAATTATATCCCTCTTTACCTAATAAAGAAAACGATATAATGTTGCATATCAGGTTCGGCATGTAATAGCATTCGGTCAGAATAAATGTATTACCAGTTGGTAATACAAGGTGATATTCCCCGACGGTTTTAGCTGCAACAATTCCACCATTTCCAACCCTTATGTCTTTATCACCTTCTCCAAGTTCTCTACCTTTTCTCAGCCCATATAACTGATTACATATATGGGATCCTGACCCGGTATCTAATACCCAGGACGTAGAGCAAATGGAGAAACAGTTCTCTGTAACGAACACACCTGAAGAAAATGCATCAACATGTATTTTCTTCATTCGGGTGGCATGGGAATCCTGGTATTCCCCTATATCCTGTTCAGTCTTATAACTTTTATAAGAAAGAACGGAACCAACGTTCCCCAGCACAGTATAACATGTGGGCTCGGTCAATACATCCATATTATTATCTTGATTAAGGCATTATATGGTCGCTACCTGGAGAGAAAGAGAAGAAAACACTTTAGGGTATGCTCTTGCAAGATCAGATTGTTTATTATTTTATCTAATCAGGATGGCTCCCACTGTTTTTATCAAATCTTCCTTCAAATCCTAAAAGAAAAGACTAGCCGGGATTAATTACACCCTACAATTTCGCCAATCTTTCAACCAGGCCAGTGTCGGTACTTTGAGGGAGGTTCCCCGTACTTTCGCACGGACCTAATTAAAATAAACCTTATTTTTCCAGAGGCATAACCCCGTTGACACCTTTCTAGATACCTACTTGATTGGCTAATTATCCTGTGTAAAACTTTCCCAGGAGTAACAATTACTCGCAGTGGGTATCGGGATCCAACTATCTCATAGAAGGTATGCAATCTCATTGCAAATTTCAACACTTGAAATTCCCGATAATATTTTGCCCTTAACGATCTATGACCTTGACAAGGTCAACAAACCATAGACCGCAAGTCAAGTTCAACCCGTAATTTCTTGATTGAAATAAACCTACCCGTACGACCTTTGACAAGGTCAACAAGGCCGTACGACTACCCTAATCCAATCTGCATCATATGCATAAGCAGATAAGCACTAATTAGCTACCGCACACTACGCCTTGACATGGTCAACAAACGTAGCACGAATACTAAATACTACTTATCTGAAATGACGGAGGGCTACGACAGGTTTTTGCGAAAACCTTTTGCGTAATGAACTTGATATCGTTGTAGAAACAAGTGAATTTTTGAAAAGGAGTGTTTTTTAGGCTTTCATTAGTTTTGCTAAAGAGGTCATTACCGGTGAAGGGATCTCGGCTCTTTTCTCATCGAATAAGGTGCGGGATATATCATATATATTACTATGCAAAGCAAAACTCCAAAAGCAATCAAAAGACAAACCGAGTGTTGTAGTATCTGCCAGTTTTGCTAAAGAGGTCATTCCCGGTGAAGGGATCTCGGCTCTTTCCTCATCGAATAAGGTGCGGGATATATCATATATATCACTATGCAAAGCAAAAACTGTAGCTATCCTTTTTGAAAATTTGATTCCACAACATCTTTTAGGTTTCTTTTCTTTCATTAATCACATTAATGAAGTCTCATCATTTAAATCACTTAAACATCACAGATAAATACGACGTATACTTATGCCATCCGCATTCGCCCCGATGTCTCGTCATTCACCGTTAGGTTAGGTAACTAACGGCAGAGCGGGGCAGGGCTAGCGCGGGTGTAAAACATAAGTAACGTCTATATAATATATCATATATACTATATACAGTATCTATCTCAACATATCAAATGATCACATCACAGATATCGCAGCAGAAGAAACATATGAAATAATGGATATAATAGGTGGTCCGTGTTTTATTTTGAGCCTCTATAAAACACGAATTCCATTGTCGCGATGAATAGCCAAACCCACATCCCTGGACCCCTACGAGAGCGGCAAGCAACCCTACCAATTCTAGAGTTAGAAAACCCGGATTCGACTCCTCGAGTTGGTCTCCCACTGGACTCTAGAACCCGGTTACTTGTGCTCCCCTTCTTGGGTCTATCCTAATGCGGAAAAGTAAATAATATACATCAATGGTGACATCATCCTCAACCCGGAAGTGCCCCAATAAAAGAATATTACATACATTTAATTTTACATAAATGAAAATAAAAACTCTCATCTCACATAAAACCCCCGGCTATTCAAAACGCGACGATCCAATATAACATATCCAGCAACATAGAACATCACATGTCATCAATGTAAGAAAGTATGTACACCCCAATTGTCGTTGACATATAGCAACGAAACCGGCGATACACATACTGCGCTTACGGTCGCAAAAGAAGTATCACATACTACTAGGCGATGTTAAACCCTTCGATCGAATTAACAAACACCCATATTCCCCAGCAAGCTCAACACTTGAGCACCGTTAAACAATACCCAAAATCTATGCCACAGTATTTAATGGACCAGCCGTAGAAGAGCAAACCCAAGCCTCATTTGTGGCGCCACTAACTACGGTAAACCCTAAGGTTTAGTCACAGTTTGGTGGTCACATCTCGAGTTAGGGTTTCATTCTTCTAGAGGGTCCATAGGAATACCTGCATTATATATCGAGTACGTTCAACCTGGAAAATACCAGTGTTTGATAATTCGTTCGACCTGTTTAACGTCGTCAAAGTTACCAATACAATGCTAAAATATACGAATACGAAATACTCCGTAAAGAGTCCAATACCAAATTAACATCACATGCAATTCTGGACTAGCCAAACAATACTAGAAACCCCAGATCATGATGTAAAGAGCACTGGTGCAATACGAGGAGGAGGGGAGCACACTTGGCCGGCGTCGCCGGAAAACTAGGCTAGGTCGCCGGATCAAATCCGAGCCCCCCCACTCGTATTTCACCTGTGTTCTTAAAACATCTTAAATGCCACTCTGCAGTTGCTAAAATAATTTTTAACTTAATTTTCAAAAAAATTCCAGAGAGCATTTTTAGGGTTTCTAAAACCGTATTTTTGCGGAGTTTTTCGGTTTCGTATTATCTTAACACGGTCTAGGTTTCTAACCTGGCTCTGATACCATGAAGGGTTTCCTTAGCACCACTACTAGGGTTTGGTAGCATCACACATGCCATATTTAGAAACGTTCACACCCCATTAGCTGTGAACGCACTCATAACCCCCTCGTGGGTTCCCCCGCAACTTAAATAGAGGGACCCAGGGGCCGTGAGTGCGTTCATGGCTAATATGGGACTGTGAACGTTCACAGCCCCACTAACCTTAAAATATCATCATCAATATCATCAAGAGATTTAGTAGAAGTTTTCGAGCAGGGTTTCAAACTTGATTTCTGTTTGGAATTTTTCAACGGAGTGGTGGATCCACACGATCAAGAAATATGCTTACTAAAAGCAGTGGAGATTGATTTTCTCTTTGTGGAGATTTTCTTGCCGCGAGGTGGATTGAAACCAGGAGGGATTACAGGATCACCTTCCGAGTCCAACTCAATCAGATCATAACTTAACACAACTAAATTATTTGAGTCAAAGAGTTTTGGTCTTAGATGGACTAATTTAGGATCATTGAAAGTTTGAAAAACCAAATCTTTTGTGCTACTCATTGATGCATTTTATTGTATATTTTTATTATCATATTTATCTTATTTTTGTTTATTTTATGCTGTTCTGGGTATGTTTTGTCAAATATTACAGGTTACAGGATTTAAAGGAAAAAGCGCACAAAATACTTATTACACGCGTTGAATGGAGACTTGATTGAAACTAAACAGAAAATAGAGAATCAATTATCAAAAATGGAATGAATACTAAAAATCTCAAGATCAAATCACAAAATATGGAAAAATCCAGAAGATCCAGTTTCAAAACTTTTCGGCCAAAATTACCAAAAATATCATTTCAGTCGAAATTTATTAGGACTATAACTTGAGATTTTTAGGCAAATCTGATATTCTCTGTATCTTTTATAATGTATGTTTCAATTGTCCAAAACCCCTATAAATACCTTTGTATAGTTCAATAGGGTTTTGTCTATCCTTTAGCTTTTGTTTAAGGTTTTTTATTAGAGAGATCAAGTTTTGTAGTTGCTTTTTGATATGAAGTTATTTTATTTTATTATTTCTTTTTCTCATATAATGAGTAGCTAAACTTTTATCTAGAGTTAGAATTATTCTTTCTATCATGATTGTGATGTTTTAACTTCTCTATTTCTTTTCTTTGATTTTATTGTGAGTTTCTTTTGATTAAAATTTCATCTTTTTGTTATCATGTTGTTAAACTAGACTTTATGATGATAGATTGATGCTCTTAAATAGATTTAGGAAAAGATGAAATCACTGAAAAACTAGTTAGTTTAATGATAACGTAACGAACTGGAAAACTAATTAGGGAAGGTAAGATGGCATTTTTATCAAAAGAAATTCAACCTAGTTAATTAAGGTAATCTAGGTTACGCCAATAAATATAATTTAACTCATAAATTGACAACTTAGGTGTTACTTTATAGAATGGTAAAACTAGGTTGCTTGTGATTAACTAAACTTATTTGTTTTAATTGTTTTCTACATGATTTTATATAATTGATAGGGTAGATCTAATTGTATAAAATATGCTTACTTGTTGGTTTGATATTTCATAGCTATTTTATTTTATCATATGTTTTTATATAATAAATAGATCACTAATTAAAACAACGAAGTAGAAAAGAAATATAATCATATAAACCAACCATGATAGTAAAGGTAATTCGATACCTAGACTGCTTTTTAATTTAAACTTGCACTTTTATTTTATGCACTTTAGTTTTCTTAATTAAATCAACCCTTTTTATTTTAACTTGTTTTAGAATTAATTAAAATCTTAATGCGTCTCTGTAGGACGTGTAAGTGTCTAGTGTCCTTGCCACTGCCGCCGCTGTCCTTGCGGAATTTAAAAATATTAATTTTGAACATGGCACTAGAAACAAAACCCTAGGAAATTAACCAAGTACTAAACTAGTAAACTTAAAGAAGACTTTTAACTACTCGGTTTAGCATACTACCTTTGTAGTCGTGTCCTTCGGGTTTTTATATCCCCTTCTTAAGCTCCTGGGTGTCCTTGATCGAGCTTGTGGCCGGTCTTCTTCAGTCCAAGATGATCCACCCGAGAAATATGATTCAAGCTTCAACTTCAACAATGAAGTAACCAAAGACCCTAACTTGCTAATCTAGAGTTCTTAATGATGTAGGTAGTGTTTGTAGTATTAATCTATCTCTTAATCCCTAGAATTCTCAACACATAAGAGAGTTAGGGATGAAGAAGAAGAGGGAGCTCAAAAGAGGAGATAGAGTGTTGAGGTTAGAATGAGAATGGATAAGGGTTGAGTTAGCTATATTATTTCTTTTTCCAAAAACATTTGTTATAAAATATGGTAGCCAAACTTGTATAGTAAATAAAAATGGATAAAGAATTAATCAAGCCATGCCTTTTACCATTCTCTATACCACCTCATCCTTCCACCCCATTTCCAATTTCTAATAAATAGAAAATACTATAATGAGGTATCCTATTCTAGAAGTATTTTTGTACAAATACAAGAATACATTAAACCGTATATACATACCCTTATTTGTATTAAAATACGAGCACCAAAAGAGATAGATAATACGACAAACAGAATACTAGAATATATATATGTGTGTGTGTGTGTGTGCGCGCGCGCGCGCGCGCGCGCAAATTATTAAATCAATAAATGATTTAATAATCCGGCTTAATCCTAAACCGGCTAGTATTATCAAACCGTCCGATTAAAATCTGTGTATCTAGTACACGTATTAATCGGGATCATGCGCGTATCAATATACGGCCTCTACATCGTTTCTCCTGAACCAGAGAAACCCTCTGTATAGGACTCTAAAGACTTAACAGTACGCTGGCAATGAGTTACTGGATAAATCCATAATCATAAGCATGGCAGTGGCACCAGCTATACGTAACGGCTACATAGGTACCTGTCGAAAAGAAGGTCGAAGAGCAAACTCATTTGAACCCCTACAGAGCCTATCCGTGACAATCTCTGTACAGTCCGTTCTGTTCCTCTGAGAGTATTGCATGCCGGGTCTAAAGGGTGGAAAACGTCAGACTCCTAGTAACTCAACAAGTCGTGCCGATATGGCTCAAGACCATCCGAGAAATTTACTGATCTAACTATCAGTAAATCTCATCTGCCCTAGCCAGGGACTTATGGTGTTGGCCAACTGAACATAGCTCAACATTGACTCCCTATACCGGGAGAGACAAATCCCCAATAATCGCTCACTGACTCCATGTTGCTCGAGACTGTACCCAACTAAAACTTGTTTTCACGACTCAGTAGAGCCGTAGTAGGGTAGTAATCAAAGCATTGTGGTAACTCATATGAGAAAAATGACGATCTCAGGTCGACAGACTATCTGCACTCATGTCACCAGAGAACTGCTATCTGATGATAGGTATAATACCATCTAGCCAGTTCCCGGCGAGTCCATCCAGTGTACTCACCCCCAGTGAGCACCTGTATACAATCTTAGGTGAAACAAACCAATGGCTATGGGATCAACCACCGCCCCTCGTCAGGGTCTAGAAATGTACACACTAGTTTACTCTGGAATATCGATACCAAGTCTTGATACTCTCACGACTAGGGACATTTAAGGATGTGCTTATCGAATACCCAGCTCCCACAAGTATGATTGACATCATAACGCTAGTAGTCAAGCAAGGATCCAACAAGCTTTATCAACATGTATCAGCGATATGAAATAACTAGTAAAACATATACACATGTTAAGATAAAGTCAAACCAAATAGCATACTATCATATCGAGCAAGATTTTCATGTACATACATACCCCTAGCATCCTATACAATAAAGTCCTCTAGGGCATACATATCCAACAATCTCCCACTTGCACTATGACCTGTTATTGGCGTATCAAGTATCAAACGTCTGCACTAGGGCCAGATGTTGGCATATTGCATACCCAACATCTCTAATTCAAAATATACTTGAGGGATGGCCTTGGTGAATGGATTTGTCATGTTGTCCTTCGTATCTACCCTTCACACCTCGATCTCCCGGCGATCTATGATCTCTCTGATTAGGTGATACCGCCTCAAGATATGTCTGGATTTCTTATGGCACCGTGGTTCCTTCGCCAATTCCATGGCTCCGTTGTTATCGTAATACAAAGGTATTGGATTAGCAATGGATAAAACCACCTGAAATTCATAAATGAACTTCCTCATCCAGACCTCTTCTTTTACGGCATCGTTAGTAGCGATGTACTCAGCCGCCATCGCCGAGTCTGTTACGATGTCCTATTTGGAACTCTTCCAATAGACCATCCCTCCGTTGAGGGTAAACACAAAACCTGAGACGGATTTGGAGTCATCCTTGTCACTTTGGAAGCTAGAATCGGTAAAATCCTCGCTCTGGAGGTCTCCATTACCGTACACTAAGAACATCTCCTTAGTTCTTCTCAGGTAGTTAAGATGTTCTTCACTGCTATCCAATACTTCTCCCTTGGGTTGGACTGATACATGCTTACGACACTAAGTGCGTATGCTACATCTTGTCTGGTACATAACATCACATACATTATAAATCCTACAGCCGAAGAATAGGTTATAATGCTTATGCGAGCTCTCTCCTCATTAGTCTTAGGAGACATCTCTTTGGATAGGGTGATTCCGTGATAAGCGAGTAAATTACCGCACTTGGAATCTTCCATACTAAAGCTCTTCAGTATGGTGTCTATGTAACTAGACTGTGAAAATCCTAACATTCTTTTAGATCTATCACGATGGATCTTAATCCCCAGAATATAGGAGGCATCACCGAGGTCTTTCATGGAGAACTTCTGTAATAAGAAGAGCTCGACCGATTGTAGCATAGGAATATCATTTCCTATCAGGAGAATATCATCTACATAAAAAACGAGAAATACTACAATTCTCCCTACAATCTTCATATAAATACAAGATTCGTATACATTTTTGATAAAATCAAATTCCTTGATCGTCTCATCAAAGCAGATGTTCCAACTCGGCGATGCCTGCTTTAATCCATAAATGGATTTAAGCAACTTGCACAATCACGACCCAATTTAGGAACATGACCGGCACTTAAACCACGTGACGTCAACAGGCGTAACGCAATTTAAGTAAGCCGAAAACCCAGAAATCTAAACCATAAAAAAAAATTAGTGAAAAAAAACATTTTTAAAAAATTTAGAAATCTCAAGTAAAAATCTTAAAGCTTAAGTTTATTTTCTTAAAAATTTTTGCAACACCTCCTTTGTAAAACTAGCCCCGAAACGGGTACAAACACAGGATATAAATAAAGCATTCCCAAACGGGAGCAAATCATGCCCAAAGGCGGAAAACAATCACCACAAGCATATATGTGACGCCGTAGTGAAGAAATAGACAATAAAAATGAAAACAACATAAAAGAGATAAAGCAACATAATAAAGGCTGGCTCACACGAGCACGACACCTAGAGTCACATAATATAAAATATCGATCCTCACAAACTCGTCTCTAAGTCAATACATGAAAGTGGTAGATGGAGAGTACTAGATACATTGAGATATACAACAGATGTAATTGGATAACCGCAAACCCACCTACACCAAAAAGGCCTCACAGCCAACCGTAGCGGTATCCACAGAAATAGATACAATAAGGAGCCCTGCCGCGACTACTCTGAGGGTCAAGCCTGCAAAACACTGTGGCACAACGGGGGTGAGTTGCCAACTCGTGAATAGTAAATAACATCATATAGATAATCGCAAGTATGGACGAACAGCGATAATCTATCACATGCAATCTGATAGCCTAAGTATGGCAATATGGATATGCAACAATCATGATCAAGGTACACCATCAAGGTACTACAACTACATGAAACAATGCATATCAAATAATCCTGAGTGGGGGATAAAACATAATCATCATCAATGAATCATCATCGTGGAAAAACCCGGTGTCCATCAACGACACCCAAAATCCCAATACCTCAGGCGCCGTCACTCTGATCGGCCCTCATATCCGTAAATCTCATGGAACCTGAGTGCCCAATATCGACACTCGAAACATCATGAAAACCCGTGTTCATCATCGACACGTAAATCCACATAAATCGGGCTCCGTCAGTCCGGATCGGCCCATATCCATCTCACGACTCCGGTCGGTATCCTCCGGATAACCGCCGGGTCCAAACTATCACCGGTAGGTAGTAGTCCCTCTACCAGGCTCATCGTCTACTGCAAAACATACCTTTCTTGCCCCGGGGTACCATACCGGGTCCACCATGAACCCACAAACGGATCATCCATCTCCTCGAATCGGGTTTCTAAAACCAATCTCAGAACCGAAAAAACTCATGGTGGACGCATCGAAATATCATATCAAAAGAAACCGGGTTATCAAAACAATACATACTTTCTTGAAATATAACCACGGTTCTCAAATCCATAAATCACATGAAATCAGTATCTCAATGTGTAAATCCATGAAATATGATGTATGCAATATAGAACAGTAATATGAGCATATCAAGGGAAAATCACTCTTTTAAATGGATCAAGTTTTTTAAAGATATCATGCGGTTCCCAAATATCCCGAAGTCAATTTCAACATCATATAAAGGTGTATATGTAGCTTAGCAGGGTATGTGTGTATGCATTTATGTATGTATGCATGATGCAATTCATATACGCAATCGAACAAGAATCAACGTCTAACTATTGTTAATAATGGAAGCAGCACGATACATATTCCCTTAGTAAGGTGGTACAAGAACAACAGCCTCAATGTCAGTAATGAATGCCGTACCACATATATGTATATGTTGTGCGTGTCATGACAATTAACAACGGTGTGTGTGTGGTGTACTGTTAGTTATATGTATGCCCTAGAGGCCATTGTTGTATATGTGAAGTATATTATAGTGGATGCTTAGATATATATAGAGAGGACTTTCTTGCTCGACATGATAGTGTGCTATCTGGTTGCTCTTTGTCTTAACATGTTGACTTGTATAAACGATGCTGTCTTGCTCTCACATGTTGATAAAGACCTTAGGATGTGTACTTGACTACCAGGACTATGATGGAGATCATACTAGTGGGGCCAAGGGTAGTCCACAAGTACACCCTATAATTGTTCCTAGTCGAGGGTGTATCGAGACAGGGCATCGATATTCCAGAGTAGACTAGCGTATACGCATCTTGACCTATATGATGGGCGATAGATGATCCCACATCCATTGGTGTTTGACATCAAAGAGAGTATACATGTACTCAGTGGAGACTGGGTACACTGAACGGACTCATCGAGAACTCCAAGTTGGTATTATACCTATCGTCAGATAGCAGTTCTCTGGTGACACTTGTATAGGTTAGTCTGTAGACCCGAGATCTTCATAGAGTCTTGTGTGATTCCCACTTTGCTTTGATTTTCACCTTACCACGTTCAAGAGAACGTGCAAAACGGTGGCTTGTGGGTACAGTCCTGAATCACATGGAGGCAATGAGTGATAGGAGGGGATTCATCTCTCCTGGTATTGGGGGTTGATGTTGCGATGTGCTCGATCGGCCATAACAGGAAGTCCCTGGCCAGGGCTGATATGGATATTTACTGAAAAGTGTTATCGGTAGTTTCTCGACCCGTTATGAGCCTCACATCGGCACGACTTATCGGTTAATGGGGTATGACGTTTACCACCCCTAGATTAGATATGCGACATATCAGACGAAAAGACCGGACTGTACGGTAGTGTTACTGACAGGCTTTTCAGGAGTAAGGGAATGCTTTCTTGTTGATCTTCTGATCGCTCAATACCCGGGTAGCCGTTACGTCCAGCTAGTACCGTTGATGGCTTGTGGGTGCTTGATATGATCTTCACCTACTACCGGCGTATTGACGAGTCTTTAGAGTCCTACACAGAGGTTTCATTGGCTCAGGCAAAACGAAGTAGGAGCACATATGTGATATGTGCGGGACCGAGATTAATACGAGTATGTGATACCGTATTCTATTCTCACGATTTATGTTATCGGTCGGTTATATGAGATATATCCGGGTTATCGAATCAAATGTTTATTCGATAAGTCAATACTGTATTGGTCTGTTATATGAGATATAGCTGAGTTATCGAATCAAGTGTTGATTCGATAAGTTGATATAAATAATATTAGTCGGTCATATGAGATATAGCCGGATTATTAAATCAAGTATTGATTTAATGATTTAATTTATAATTATATATTTTATATATTAATTTACATTAACTAATATTAGCTCAATTAAGCATTTCATTTTCTCACATGTGCACATTTAATATATATGTGATATATATTAATTGTGTTTTCTTTATGTGTCATGCTTGATGCCACATGTAACATGGGTGTGTGAGACTTACACCATGCTAATGATAATGTAGGATTTATTTATTTAGAGTAAATCAAATATTAGTTGGAAATTGGTCACATGGCATGAAGCTTGTAGAAGCTTGGAGATCCATGGACTTAGTTCACTAGTTCTGTCTTGCACTAGATATTTGTTAACCCAACCATTATCCAAACTCATGGTTAAGTCTTTACATGATTTATATGAGATATTTCTCACCCATGGTTGTCAATCACTCTCTCATCTATTATTTGCTTCATCTTCTTCAAGCTCATAAGAGAGCTCTCTAGGTTTTTGAGAGGAGAATAAAATTAGTGAGAAAATTAATTCTAAAGTGAGCAAAAATCCTACTTCATCATTCTCTACTAGATTAGCAATTTAGTTTAGTGTGTTAGCTTTACTAATCCCTAATTAGTGAAGAGGTGGCTTGGGTCAATGTCTCCTCGACATAGATCATCTTCGGCCTCGAAGACATCGTGCAAGCTTGTTCCTTTTATCTTGTGGAGCCGTTCTAGAGTCCGCAAGATCACTACTTGGAGCGAAGGGACTACTACACGGAGTTATTGAAGTGAAGGACCGGTCTACAAAGGTTGTATTCCTAGTTCACTAAGTTGTAAAGTAGTTTACACTTTGTATTGTCTAAATCTCTAGTTAATATTCTAGGGTTAGGATAGTTTAGCATGGCAAAATTTTGAAAATGGCATGGTCGATGCCTCCCGAACCCTTGTTGTCATGCCAAGAAATTCTACAGTGGTATCAGAGCCAAGCTTGATATTTAGACGATGTTTATTAGATTACGAAACCGAAACTACTCCGAAACTTGAAACACTAAAACAGAGTTTCTGTCAATTTTTTAAGTCGTTGAATTTTTTTTTAAGCAACTACAGAATGTTATATGAGATGTAACATGGACACTGAACAAATACGAACTCAATTGGGTGGATTTGACCCAAGAACATAGCCCAAAAAACTGAGCTGGCCGGCCCTAAGACATCTTCTAGGGTTCGTATTTGTCAAGTGTTCTGGTATCTGGGTTTTGGTGTTTCAGGTGTTGCTTGTTTTTCCTAAAATTGCATGAGATGTCAATTTTCTTTAAAGGTAATTCGGAGTATTTCGTAGTCGTAATTCTGACATGTTTTCGGGTTATTTAGACCGCGTTAAAAAGTTCAAACGGATATCAAATACCCACTTTAACCCTCGCTGGAAATTTCCAAGAGTTGGATTTTTTCAAGTCAAAGAATATTCAAAAATCATGCAAGTAATACGATGGACCCTCTAGAAGAACAAAACCCTAACTCAATTCTATGACCGTAATAACTGCCGCCAAACCCTAGGGTTTGCGGTAGTTCCTCGGCGCCATAGGTGAGGCAAGGGTTGACTCTTCTACGGTTGGTCCATAGGTACTGTGGCATGTTCTGAGTATTTTTAAATCGCGCTCAAGTGTTAAGCTTTTTGGGAAATTTTGGGTGTTTGTTGATTCGATCGGAATGTTTAACATCGTCTAGCTATTTGTGGAATGTGATACAATATATGGAATTTATATAGTTAGACATGAAATCCGAAGTATGTGATATTTCGGGTTTATGATGTCTAAGGTGATTGTGGATTCCAAATGTTGTAGTTTGACATTTTCTTTTCTGCGACCGTAAGTGTAATATGTGGTGTATCACCGTTTTCGTTGTTATATGTCAACGACAATTGTGATACGCATATTTACTTACATTGATGATATGTGATGTTATGTGTTGCTGTGATATGTTATATTAGATCATCGTGTTTTGAATAGCCGGGGTTTTTATGTGAGATGAGAGTTTTTATTTTCATTCATATAAAATTCATTGTATGTAATATTCTTTTATTGGGGAACTTCCGGGTTGAGGATGATGTCACCATTGTTGTATATTATTTACTTTTCCGCATTAGGATAGACCCAAGGAGAGGAGCACAAGTAACCGGGTTCTAGGGTCCAGTGGGAGACCATCTCGAAGAGTCGAGACCGGGTCTCCTAACTCTAGAATTGGTAGGGTTGCTTGCCGCTCTCGTAGGGGTATAGGGATGTGGGTTTGGATATTCATCGCGACCGTGGAATCCGTGTTTTTATACTGGCTTAAAATAAAACACGGAATTCCTAGTATATCCAATATTTCATATGTTATCTTCTGCTGCTGATATTCTGTGATGTGATCACTTTATATGCGTGAGACGAATGCTTTATTATTGTATATATTATATATAATAAACTTTGCTTATGTTTTTCACCCACGCTAGTCCCGCTCTGCTATGCCGTTAGTTAAGTAACTTAACGGTGCATAACGGGACACTGCGGCGAATGCGGATGGCATAAGCGTACGTTGTATTTTCGTTTCTTCTGTGATGCTTATGAAGCATAAATGATGGGATTTCATTAATTATATTAATGAAAAAGAAAAAGAAACCTAAAACATGTTGTAGAATCATATTTTCAAAAAGGGTAGCTCTAGTTTTTTGCTTTGCATAGCGGTATTCCTTGTAGAATATCCAGCACCTTATTCGATAAGGAAAGAGCCGAGATCCCTTCACCGGGAGTGACCTCTTTAGCAAAACTAGAAGATGCTACAACCCACTCGGTTTTGTCTTTTGATTGCTTCTTTTAGTTCTTTCTTTGCATAGCGGTATTTGTGAAATATCCTACACCTTATTCGATAAGAAAAGAGCCGAGATCCCTTCACCGGGAGTGAACTCTTTAGCAAAAACTAGTAAAAAGCCTCAAAAACAGTCCTTTTCAAAAATCACTTGTTTCTAAAACGATATCAAGTTTATTATGCAAAAGGTTCTTAAAAACCTGTAGTAGCCCTCCGTCATTTCAGATAAATACTACTTAGTATTCGTGCTACGTTTGTTGGCCTCCGTCAAATCGTAGTGTACGGTAGCTCACTAGTGCTTATCTGTAACATAAGATGAGATTGGATTAGGATAGTCATATGACTTTGTTGGCCTCCGTCAAGGGTCGTGCGGGTGGGTTTAATTCAATCATGAAATATACGGGTTGAACTTGACTAGCAGCCTATGGTTTGTTGGCGTCCGTCAAAGTCATAGGACGCTAGGGGTAAAAGTATTATCGGAAATTTCAAGTGTTGAAATTTGCAATGAGATTGCATACCTTCTATTAGATAGTTGGATCCCGATACCCACTGCGAGTAAGAGTTACTCCTGGGAGATTTTTACACATCACAATTAGCCGATCAAGTAGGTGTCTAGAAAGGTGTTAACGGGGTTACACCCCTGGGAAAACGAGGTTTATTTTAATTAGGTCCGTGCGAAAGTACGGGGAACCTCCCTCAAAGTACCAACACTGTCCTGGCCGAAAGATTGGTGAACTTATAAGGTGTAATTAATCCCGATCAGTCTTACCTTTTAGGGTTTGAAGGAAAATTTGATAAAAACAGTGGGAGCCATACTGATTAGATAAGATAATAACCAATCTAATCTTGCAAAAGCATACGCTAAGTGTTTTCTTCTCTCTCTCTCTCCAAGTAGCGACCATGTCAGGCCTTAATCAAGATAATAATATGGATGTATTAACCGAACCCGCTTATTATGCTAAGCAGGGGAACGTTGGTTCCGCTCCAACTTATAATTGTTATAAGTCCGAGCAGGAAATAGGAAAATATCCGGATTTCCACGCCACCCAAACGAAGAATGAGCATGTTGATGCATATTCTTCGGGTGTGTTAGTTACCGAGAACTGTTTCTCAGTACACTCTACGTCCTGGGTATTAGATACCGGATCAGGGTCCCACATATATAATATATTACTTGGGCTAAGAAAAGGTAGAGAACTGAGAATAGGTGATCATTCTCTAAAATTAGGGAATGGTGCAAGTGTTGCAGCCAAAGCAGTTGGTGAATATCACCTTGTATTACCAAATGGAAATACTTTGATCTTGAACGAATGTTATTACGTACCCTCTATGATATGAAATTTAATATCTGTTTCTTTATTAGATAAAAAAGGATATAACTTGGTAGTAGAGAATATGTTATGAACATTTACCTAAATCAAGTGTTGATTGGGTTTGGTGCGTTATGTAACGGGTTATACGTTCTAGATCAAAACACAGTTCTTAACATACAAAACATACACAAGAGGAAGAGTTCAGAAATGAACGAATACTTCTTGTGGCATTGTAGACTAGGTCATATAAATGCGACACGACTAGCTAAGTTATATAAGGATGTATATTTGAATCCATTCGAATTATCATCTTATGAAACTTGCAATTCATGTCTCAAAGGAAAGATGACCAAAACTCCGTTTACTGGACACGGAGAAAGAATTACGGAACTCTTGGGACTGATAAATAGTGATGTATGCGGTCCCATATCTACACATGCCAGGAATGGTTCCTCATACTTCATTACATTCACTGACGATCTCTCAAGATACGGACATGTGTTCCTGTTGAAACACAAGTCTGAAGCTTTTGAGAAATTCAAAAAATATAATCATGAACTCAAGAACCAGATGGGTAAAAGTATTAAAATCCTACGATCTGATCGGGGAGGAGAATACTTGAGCAATGAGTTCCTGGACTATCTAAAAGAGAATGGGATTCTCTCTCAGCTTACTCCTCCATATACACCATAGCACAACGGTGTATCGGAGCGGAGGAATCGCACCCTATTAGATATGGTGCGCTCTATGATGAGCACCGCTGAGTTACCTATTTCCTTTTGGGGTTATGCGCTTGAGACAGTGGCATACCTATTGAATAAAGTTCCAACCAAATCAGTGCCTACCACTCCATATGAGATATGGGAGGGGAAGAGACCGTGTCTTAATTTTGTTAAGATGTGGAGTTGCCCGGCCTATGTTAAAAAGCACAATCCGGACAAACTCGAGGCAGGGTCAATTCTGTGTAAGTTTGTAGGATATCCCAAGCATTCGCGAAGAAATATCTTTTACCTCCCGGAGGAACAAAAGGTGTTTGTTTCTCGACATGCCACCTTTTTAGAAAAGGAATTTCTTGCAAAGAAAATTAGTGGCGAGGAGGTTGAACTGGAAGAAGTTCCAGCGATACAAACTACGATAGATGATTTGGTAGAACCAGAGGATTCAATAGCTCCCAATGAACCTCAACCTCTCCGCCGATCTAGTAGGGTTCCTCATCCACCTGAGAGATGCTATGGTTTTCTCGTTGACGGTGGGAACGAGGATTGCATCATGGAAGATGATGACCCAACTGTTGGATATATGTATGCCCTAGAGGCCATTATGTGATAGTGGATGTATCTATACATGTATATATATTCAGTTTGCATTCTTGCTCGACATGATAGTATACTATCTGGTTCTTCTTTATCTGACATGTTGATTTGATCATGCTTTTATTCATTTATACATGCTGATAAAGCCCTGAGGATATCGGCTTGACTACTCTGATTATGATGGAAATCATACTAGTGGGACATCTGTAGTCTATAAGCATATCCTGGAACGTCCCTAGTCGTAGGTATATCGAGACGGGGCATTGATATACCAGAGTAGACTAGCGTATATGATACTAGACCCATACGATGGGCGATGGATGTTCCCACATTCATCGATGTTTGACATCAAGATCATATACGGGTGCTCAGTGGTGACTGGGTACACTGGACGGACTCACCGAGAACTCCTATATGGAATTATATCTATCGTCGGATAGCAGTTCTCAGGTGACACTGGTACAGGTTAGTCTGTAGACCCGAGATCGTCATGGAGTCTTGTGTGTTCTCCCACTGTACTTTGATTGCCACCCTACCACGGCTCTACTGAGTCGTGCAAACAGGTGGCCGTTGGGTACAGTCCCGAGACACACGAAGACGATGAGCGATAGGAGGGGTTTCGTCTCTCCCGGTATTGGGAGTTGATGCTGTGCTGTGCCCGACTGGTTATAACAGCAAGTCCCTGGCCAGGGCTGCTGAGATTTGCTGATAAGTGTTATCAGTAGTTTCTCGATCTGTTATAGACCATTCACCGACACGACTTATTGAGTTATTGGGGTCGACGTGACCATCCCTAGGCTCGATATGCAGCATATCTGACGAAGAGACCGGACTGTACGGTAGTGTTGCTGGATGGCTCGACGGGAGTTGTAGCAGGTTCGCTTGTTGTCTTCTGATCGCTCAATACCCGGGTGGCCGTTACGTTTAGCTGACCGCTTGCGGCTTGAGGGTACTTGATATGATCATTACCCTCTGCCGGCGTATTGACGAGTCTTAGAGTCCCACAAAGGAGTTACCCAGTCCAGGCGAAACGTTGTGGTGCGTGTATGCGATATGCACATGCACCCGATTGAAATGTGCGTATATGATACCGAACATTGATCGGGTGAACTGCTTTTGGTGGGGTCATATGAGATATGACCGGATTGATAAATTAAGTGTTGATTTATCATCTAACCATTAGTATTCTCACTTGAAACCTTTCTAGGGTTTGATGGATGTATGCATGCATGCATGTGTTTCTTTCTTCTTTTCTAGTTTCATGCACATGTAGATGTGCATACATGTATACATACATACACCCATCCATCATGGTTGATTGCATATGAAAATGGTGGCAATATAAGACTCACACCATAGATTAAATAATAGATTATTATTTAATTTTGGTTTTAAAGTAAAATGAAAAAGGAAAGGATAAACATTCTTGCTTCTACATTCTTCTTCTAACCTAACCTATCTCAACTACCACTAACCAAGGGTTATCCTTCTCTTTATCATTTAAAACCCAAGTTAAATTAACTATCTATGATTTAATCATGGTTGAAGTTAAGAAGGAAATAAATATATATAGTGATATATATTTCATTTGGTTTTTTAACTCAAGGTTATCTTTCACACCTCTTGTCTAAATTAGCCACCATCTTCATCCTCCTTCATCTTTTCCTCTCTAGTCTTTTCTAGTGAGCTAAATACAACTAAAGAAAGGTTTTTGAAGTGAGATTCCAAACCACAACATCATTCTACTCAAGTCTAGCCGACTTGATTAGAGTGTTTCCTTCGGTTTTTCAAAGTAGCGAGCTTGGACGGAGTACTCCGTGGTGGATCGTCGTGGACGCAAGGGAACTTCAAGAGGACCTTGATTCAACACCCAAGACACCAAGGAGTCCAGCAAAGGGGAGCTACAAAGGTTGTAGCCTTCAAACCCTTATCTTTACTAGCTTAAAGTTTGTTAACCCTAATTTTCTAGGATCGATCCCTTTGCATGTTAGTTTAGCACCATAAAAATTATAACTTTGGGTCATGTGATGCTTCAAAACTCTTCATAGGGTGCTAGACTAACCTTACATTGGTATCAAAGCCGACCTAGAACATTAGGCGACGTTTTTACGAAGTGAAAACCCCGATCGGACAAAAATACGGTATTTTTGGGTGCTCTCTGGAAATTTTCTAAAATTTGATAATTTGCAGAATTAAAAATATGTAAAAAATACAGCAGGAAAAAATAAGGATTACGGTACAAAAATTTTCCAGTGAACAGTGATTCTCGCCGCGGAAACGCGGCCTAAGCTTGCTTAGGCCGCGGTTCCGCGGCCTTATATATGAATTGATGGATACGTTTTGTACAGTAATTCATGAATCTGCTTGTATAAAATTTTGGATATTTTTAATCTGTATTTGGTTTTGAAAAATTCTGGAGATGGTGTTGGACTCGTCTATTCGATCGGGACTTTCATTTCATAGCTTTTCCGGGTAAATTAGAAAGTATTAAAGTGTTTGAACGAGTATCATTTACTCACTATTCACGGGGTTTAAATACTTTGGAGATACGTGCAAGTCTTTTTGCGGTGGTCCCTCTAGAAGACAACAAATCTTAACTCGATTATGTGACCGTCTCGAACTGCCCTTTGAACCTTAGGGTTTGGGGCAGTACGGCGTGCCACATGTGAGGCGTTGGCTTGACCCTTCTACGGCTGGATCGCTACTACTGTGTCACACTCCGGATTTTTGAACCCTGCTCAAGTGTTGAGCTTTAGTGAATCTTGGGTGCTTGATCATTCGTTCGAAAACTTTAATACTGTCTGTTTGTCTGGAATGTGATACAATATGTGGAATTCATATAGTTTAGGCATGAAATACGAAATATGTGATATTTCGCATTTATGATGTCTAAAGAGAATGTGGATTCCAAATATTGTAGTTTTACACTTTCTTTTCTGTGACCGTAAGTGTAGTATGTTAGATATCGCCGGTTTCGTTGCTATACATCAACGACAATTGGGGTATGCATACTTACTTACGTTGATGATATGAGATATTATGTGTTGCTGAGATATGATGTGTAGGATTGTCGCGATCGAATAGCTGGGGGGGTTTTGTGAGATAAGAGTTTTATATTTTCATTCATGTAAATTCAAATGTAATGTAATATTCTTTTATTTGGGGCACTTCCAGGTTGCGGTTGTGTCACCAGTGTTGTATATTATTTACTTTTCCGCATTAGGATGGACCCAAGGAGGGGAGCACAGGTGACCGGGTTCTGGGGTTCAGTGGGAGGCCATCTCGAGGAGTCGAGACCGGGTCTCCTAAACTCCAGGATTGGTAGGGTCACTTGCCGCTCTCGTAGGGGTCCAGGGTGTGGGCTTGGCTATTCATCGCGACTGTGGAATCCGTATTTTCTATTCTGGCTAAATACTAAATACGGACGTCCTAGGATATCCCACGTTATATCTATGTTTCTGCTGCCTGTGTTCTGTGATATCTGAGACGAATGACATATTATATATATGATATATAGTAGACGTTGCTTATGTTTTACACCCGCGCTAGTCCCGTCCCGGTATGCCGTTAGTTAAGTAACCGAACGGTGCATAACGGAACATTGCGGCGAATGCGGATGGCATAAGCGTACGTGTTATTTTCGTTTCTTTTCTGTGATTGGCTTAAGGACTTAAATGATGGGATTACATTAATCTGATTAATGTAAAGAAAATAAACCTAAAAAGATGTTGTAGAATCGGATTTAAAAACTACTCGGCTATTTATGAAAAAGCTATATTTCAAAACTGCGGAGCTTAAGCCACTCCTTTTGAAAACTGTTTGATTCTACAACGATATCAAGTTCAAAGCGTTAAAGATTTTCTTAAAAATCATTCGCAACCCTCCGTCATTTTAGGAAGTAGAGTACTTAGTATTCGTGCTACGTTTGTTGACTTTAGTTAAGGCGTAGTGTACGGTAGCTAAGTGATGTCTTCCTACACTGCATATGATGCAGATTAATTAGGACATTCATGCGACTTTGTTGACCATAGTTAAGGGTCATATGGGTGGGTCTAATTGATCAAGAAATGACGGGTAGAACTTGACTGGTACTTATGATTTGTTGACTATAGTTAAGGTCATAAGTACTAGGGGTAAAAATTACATCGGGAATTTCAAGTGTTGAAATTTGCAATGAGATTGCATACCTTCCATGTGATGGTTGGATCCCGATCCCACTGTGGGCAATAGTTGCTCCTAGGAGAGTTTTACAGTTTACAATTAGCTAACTCATTAGGTGTCTAGAAAGGTGTTAACGGGGCTCCGCCTCTGGGAAAACGAGGTTTACTCTAATTAGGTCCGTGCGAAAGCACGGGGAACCTCCCTCAAAGTACCGACACTGGCCTGGCTGAACGGTTAGTGAAGTTGTAGACTGTAATTAATCCTGGCTAGTTTTTCTTTTTAAGGTTTGAAAGAAAAACTTGATAAAAAGCAGTGGGAAACATCGATTAGACAAGATAATAAACCAATCTAATCTGTGCAAGAGCTTTCGCTGAGTGTATTCTTTTCTCTCTCTTAATGGCAGATACCAATGACTGGACTTAAGCTTCTACTAGATAAAAACAAACTGAATAGGACCAACTATAAAGACTGGCTAAGGAATCTGAAGATCGCCTTGACTTATGATAAAGTATCATATGTCCTCACGGCTTCAGCCCCGCCCGTCCCAGGTCCAAAATCCTCAGTTGCGGACATTGAAGTCCGCAAGACATGGGACGCTGACTGTGCCACGGCCACATGCCTCACGCTTGCATCGATGGATAACACACATCAAAAGCAGCACGAGGACATGGATATTCACGGTATATTGCTCCATACAAAGGAGTTGTATGGGGAGCAATCCCGCGTATTACGATACGAAGCATCAAAGAAATTGTTTCAGATGCGAATGGCCCCTGGCACACCGGTAGGAACCATGTTCTGAAGATGATAGCTCTTATAGAAGAGCTTGAGGACCTTGGATGGACGATGGACAATGAACAATATATAGATATTATTCTGCAGTCCCTCCCCTCCACCTTTGCTCAGTTCATAGTGAACTTCAACATGCATGGCATGGAGAAGGACCTCCCTGAACTCCTTAATATGTTAAGGAGTGCAGAGAGCACTATGAAGTTAGCAAAAACTCCCGTTATGACTATTGGACAGTCTTCCTCTTCTCGCCCGAAAGCCAAGGCCAAGGGAAAGAAAAAGAAGAAACCCACTAATCCTAAAGGGGGAGTTAAAAAGGTGAAGGGAAAGGGAAAGTCCACAGCTGGAGACCCGGGAAAAGGCGAGTGTTTTCATTGCCACAAGACAGGACATTGGAAGCGCAATTGCACGGAGTACTTAAGTCTCAAGAAGAAGCATGGTGATGCTTCTGCTTCAGGTGCGTTTGTGACTGAAAACTGTTTTTCTATAAACTCTGCTTCCTGGGTATTGGATACCGGTTCAGGTTCTCACATTTGCAATTCTATGCAGGGGCTGAGAAATAGCAAGGTTTTGAAGACAGGTGACCATACTCTCCGCGTTGGAAATGGTTCCAATGTACATACAGTCGCAGTGGGAGAGTATCACTTGGGGTTGCCATCTGGATGTATTTTGATTTTGAATCCATGTTATTTTGTACCAAGTATGCTATGTAATATAATATCCGTTTCTTTGTTGGACAATGAAGGGTATAATTTTGTGTTGCAGAACAATGTTATGAACATTCACCTAAATCAAATGTTGGTTGGGTATGGTACGCTTAATAACGGAATATATGTCCTAAATCAACACACAGTTTTCAGTATACAACACACTAATAAAAGAAAACTTTCAGAATTAAATGACGCTTTTCTTTGGCATTGTAGACTTGGTCATATTAACGAAACAATACTAAACAGGTTACACAAAGATGGATATTTAAACTCTTTTGAATATAAATCTTATGCGACTTGCCAGTCTTGTATCAAGGGTAAAATGACCAAAACTCCGTTTACCGGACACGGAGAAAGAGCTACCCAGCTCCTTGGCCTCATACATAGTGATGTATGTGGGCCAATGTCTACACAGGCTAGAAGCGGTTTTTCATACTTCATTACATTCACCGACGATTTCTCAAGATTCGGTCATGTATTTTTATTAAAGCACAAGTCCGACGCTTTCGAGAAATTCGTTGAATATAAACAAGAAGTAGAAAAACAAACCGGCTTGAGTATTAAGATGCTTCGATCAGATCGAGGTGGAGAGTATCTCAGTACAGAATTTGCAAACTTCCTAAAAGAGAATGGGATTCTCTCTCAGCTCACTCCTCCTTACACACCACAGCACAACGGTGTGTCAGAACGACGGAATAGGATCCTATTAGATATGGTCTGGTCCATGATGAGTGACGCTGAGTTACCAGTCTCGTTTTGGGGGCATGCATTGGAGACTGCAGCGTTTCTGCTAAACAGGGTTCCAACCAAAGCCGTGTCTACCACGCCATATGAGATATGGAATAGGAAGAGACCATCTCTTAAGAGAATTAAGATTTGGGGTTGCCCGGCCTATGTTAAAAAGCAGAATCCAGACAAACTCGAGACACGGTCAGTCATGTGTAACTTTGTGGGATATCCAAAGAATTCTTATGGATATCTGTTCTACCACAAAGAGGAACAAAAAGTGTTTGTTTCTCAGTATGCCACATTCTTGGAAAAAGAGTTTTTCACAGATAAAGATGATGGCAAGGTGGTAGATCTAGAAGAGGTTCTGGAGACACAAACTACAAATGACGATTTGGTTGAACCGGCTGTTGCAACAGAAACTGAAGAACCTCGGCCACTCTGTAGGTCTGGTAGGACTTCTCGCCCACCGGAGAGGTACTACGGTTTCCTCATTGATGGTAACGGAGAAGATTGCATCATGGATGATGATGATCCTACCAGTTTTCAACAAGCTATCACGAGTGGTGACTCTGTGAAGTGGCTGGATGCCATGAGATCCGAAATGGAGTCTATGTACACCAACAAAGTATGGACTTTGGACGTTGTACCCCCTGGGGTAAAACCTGTAGGGTGCAAATGGATCTTTAAAAGAAAGATTGGTGTGGATGGGCAGGTAGAGACCTATAAGGCAAGACTTGTAGCGAAAGGTTTTCGTCAAAGACCAGGTTTGGACTATGACGAAACTTTTTCGCCCGTACCCATGCTTAAATCCATTCGGATCCTACTTGCTATTGCTGCTCACTACGACTATGAAATCTGGCAGATGGACGTTAAAACAGCATTTCTAAATGGAGATTTAGAAGAATGCGTTTATATGGATCAGCCAGAGGGCTTCATTGACAGTGGGAGCAGCGAGAAAGCATGTAGATTGCTTAAATCCATATATGGGTTAAAGCAGGCATCTCGGAGTTGGAACATCTGTTTCGATGATGTTATCAAAGAGTTTGATTTCATCAAAAATCCAGATGAACCTTGTGTTTATAAGAAGGCTGTAGGAAGAGCTGTCACATTCCTCGTATTGTACGTGGATGATATTCTTCTGATAGGAAATGATATTCCTATGCTACAGTCGGTCAAATCATTCTTATCACTAAGGTTCTCCATGAAGGACCTGGGTGATGCCACATACATCCTGGGCATAAGGATCTATAGGGATAGATCCAAAAAGTTATTGGGATTGTCCCAAACCAGATACATCAACACCATCCTAAAGAGGTTTAGTATGGAAGACTCCAAGCGGGGTGCCTTACCCGCTTGCCATGGAGTCACTCTCTCCAAGGATTCTTGTCCAAAGACCGATGAAGAGAGAGCTCGCATGAGCATTATACCTTATGCTTCGGCAGTAGGATCTATAATGTATGCGATGTTATGTACACGCCCAGATGTAGTTTATGCACTTAGTGTAGTAAGCATGTATCAATCCAACCCAGGGGAGAACCACTGGACAGCTGTGAAGAACATTCTTAAGTACTTACGAAGGATTAAAGAATTGTTCTTGGTGTATGGTAATACAGATCTCCAAATGGAGGCCTTTACCGATTCGAGCTTCCAGAGCGATAAGGATGACAGCAAATCTATCTCAGGGTTTGTATTTACCCTCAATGGAGGGGCGGTAAGTTGGAAGAGTTCCAAACAAGATACCGTTGCAGACTCTACGATGGAAGCTGAGTACATTGCTGCAAATGATGCCGCCAAGGAAGCCGTCTGGATGAAGAAGTTCGTCTCGGAGCTAGGAGTAGTTCCAACCATTATTGATCCAATACCTTTGTATTGTGACAATAATGGGGCGATGGCGTTAGCCAAGGAGCCCAGATCCCATCAGCGGTCCAGACATATCCTGAGGCGCTTTCATTTGATCCGGGAGATTGTAGATCGCCGCGAGATCGAGATTAAGAGAGTAGATACAAAGAACAACGCCGCGGATCCACTCACCAAGGCCCTCCCTCAGCCACAGCATGAGCGACTTTTTGAGATGTTGGGTATGAGATACGCCAATAACTGGCCTTAGTGCAAGTGGGAGATTGTTGGATATATGTATGCCCTAGAGGCCATTATGTGATAGTGGATGTATCTATACAAGTATATATATTCAGTTTGCATTCTTGCTCGACATGATAGTATGCTATCTGGTTCTTCTTTATCTGACATGTTGATTTGATCATGCTTTTATTCATTTATACATGCTGATAAAGCCCTGAGGATATCGGCTTGACTACTCTGATTATGATGGAGATCATACTAGTGGGACATCTGTAGTCTATAAGCATATCCTGGAACGTCCCTAGTCGTAGGTATATCGAGACGGGGCATTGATATACCAGAGTAGACTAGCGTATATGATACTAGACCCATACGATGGGCGATGGATGTTCCCACATTCATCGATGTTTGACATCAAGATCATATACGGGTGCTCAGTGGTGACTGGGTACACTGGACGGACTCACCGAGAACTCCTATATGGAATTATATCTATCGTCGGATAGCAGTTCTCAGGTGACACTGGTACAGGTTAGTCTGTAGACCCGAGATCGTCATGGAGTCTTGTGTGTTCTCCCACTGTACTTTGATTGCCACCCTACCACGGCTCTACTGAGTCGTGCAAACAGGTGGCCTTTGGGTACAGTCCCGAGACACACGAAGACGATGAGCGATAGAAGGGATTTCGTCTCTCCCGGTATTGGGAGTTGATGCTGTGCTCGACTGGTTATAACAGCAAGTCCCTGGCCAGGGCTGCTGAGATTTGCTGATAAGTGTTATCAGTAGTTTCTCGATCTGTTATAGACCATTCACCGACACGACTTATTGAGTTATTGGGGTCGACGTGACCATCCCTAGGCTCGATATGCAGCATATCTGACGAAGAGACCGGACTGTACGGTAGTGTTGCCGGATGGCTCGACGGGAGTTGTAGCAGGTTCGCTTGTTGTCTTCTGATCGCTCAATACCCGGGTGGCCGTTACGTTTAGCTGACCGCTTGCGGCTTGAGGGTACTTGATATGATCATTACCCTCTGCCGGCGTATTGACGAGTCTTAGAGTCCCACAAAGGAGTTACCTAGTCCAGGCGAAACGTTGTGGTGCGCGTATGCGATATGCGCATGCACCCGATTGAAATGTGCGTATATGATACCGAACATTGATCGGGTGAACTGCTTTTGGTGGGGTCATATGAGATATGACCGGATTGATAAATTAAGTGTTGATTTATCATCTAACCATTAGTATTCTCACTTGAAACCTTTCTAGGGTTTGATGGATGTATGCATGCATGCATGTGTTTCTTTCTTCTTTTCTAGTTTCATGCACATGTAGATGTGCATACATGTATACATACATACACCCATCCATCATGGTTGATTGCATATGGAAATGGTGGCAATATAAGACTCACACCATAGATTAAATAATAGATTATTATTTAATTTTGGTTTTAAAGTAAAATGAAAAAGGAAAGGATAAACATTCTTGCTTCTACATTCTTCTTCTAACCTAACCTATCTCAACTACCACTAACCAAGGGTTATCCTTCTCTTTATCATTTAAAACCCAAGTTAAATTAACTATCTATGATTTAATCATGGTTGAAGTTAAGAAGGAAATAAATATATATAGTGATATATATTTCATTTGGTTTTTTAACTCAAGGTTATCTTTCACACCTCTTGTCTAAATTAGCCACCATCTTCATCCTCCTTCATCTTTTCCTCTCTAGTCTTTTCTAGTGAGCTAAATACAACTAAAGAAAGGTTTTTGAAGTGAGATTCCAAACCACAACATCATTCTACTCAAGTCTAGCCGACTTGATTAGAGTGTTTCCTTCGGTTTTCCAAAGTAGCGAGCTTGGACGGAGTACTCCGTGGTGGATCGTCGTGGACGCAAGGGAACTTCAAGAGGACCTTGATTCAACACCCAAGACACCAAGGAGTCCAGCAAAGGGGAGCTACAAAGGTTGTAGCCTTCAAACCCTTATCTTTACTAGCTTAAAGTTTGTTAACCCTAATTTTCTAGGATCGATCCCTTTGCATGTTAGTTTAGCACCATAAAAATTATAACTTTGGGTCATGTGATGCTTCAAAACTCTTCATAGGGTGCTAGACTAACCTTACACCAACTAGCTTCGAGAAGGCCATCATAAACGGGGACTCTTTGAAATGGATGGATGCAATGCGATCTGAAATGTAATCCATGTACACTAACAAAGTATGGACTTTAGAAGTTGCTCCCGAAGGGGTAAAACCCATTGGGAGCAAATGGATCTTTAAGAAGAAACTAGGTGTAGATGGAAAAGTTGAGACTTTCAAATCTAGACTTGTTGCAAAAGGTTTTCGTCAACGACCAGGTGTGGATTATGATGAAACCTTTTCTCCAGTGGCTATGCTTAAGTCCATCCAGATCCTACTTTCCATCACTGCATACCATGACTACGAAATCTGGCAAATGGATGTTAAGACCGTCTTTCTAAATGGTGATTTAGAAGAGTGAGTGTACATGACTCAGCCAGAGGGCTTCGTGGACAGTGGGAGCAGCGGGAAGGTGTGCAAGCTGCTTAAATCCATCTACGGGTTGAAGCAGGCATCGCGGAGTTGGAACATCTGTTTTATGTGGTAGTCAAAGAGTTTGACATCATCAAAAACGTAGATGAACCTTGTATATACAAGAAAGTGGAAAAGATTAAGGTTGTCTTCCTCGTATTGTACGTGGATGACATACTCTTGATAGGAAATGATGTTCCTATGCTGCAATCGGTCAAGCTTTTCTTATAACAAAGATTCTCAATGAAAGATCTAGGTGATGCCTCCTACATCTTGGGGATTAAGATCTATAGAGATAGATCTAAATGGATACTGGGATTGTCCCAATCTAGGTACATTGACACCATACTAAAAAGGTTTAGTATGGAAGAATCCAAGCGTGGGAATTTACCCACGATCACAGGACTCACTCTCTCCAAAGAGATGTCTCCCAAGACTGATTTGGAGAGAGCTCGCATGCAAGGGATACCCTATGCTTTGGTAGTAGGCTCTATCATGTACACGATGTTATGTACCAGACCCGATATAGCATACTCACTAAGTGTAGTGAGTAGGTATCAAGCAGATACAGGAGAGAGTCACTGGACAGCTGTGAAGAACATTCTCAAATAATTAAGAAGGACTAAAGAGATGTTCTTGGTGTGTGGCAACGGTGAACTCCAAGTGGATTCCTTTACCGCTTCGAGCTTCCAAAGTGATAAGGACGGCTCTAAGTCGGTCTCGGGATTTGTCTTTACCCTCAATGGAGGGACGGTTTGTTGGAAGAGTTCCAAGCAAGAAATCGTGGCAGACTCGACGATGGAGGCTGAATACATCGCTGCCAACGATGCTGCCAATGAGGCTGTCAGGATGAAGAAGTTCATAACTGAACTTGGAGTGGTTTCGTCCATTGAGCATCCAATACCTTTGTATTGCGATAACAATGGAGCAGTGGCCTTAGCCAAGGAACCCAGGTCCCATCAGCGATCCAGGCATATTTTGAGGCGGTATCACCTGATTCGGGAGATAGTTGATCACCAGGAGATCGAGGTCAGGAGAGTTGACACGAAGGACAACACGGCGGATCCACTCACAAAGGCCATTCCCTAGATACAATTTGAGAGACTCTTCGGGATGTTGGGTATGAGATACTACAACAACTGGCCTTAGTGCAAGTGGGAGATTGTTAGTTATATATATGCCCTAGAGGCCATTATTGTACATGTGATGTATATTATAGTGGATGCTTGGATATATATAGAGAGGACTTTCTTGCTCGATATGATAGTATGCTATCTAGTTACTCTTTATCTTAACATGTTGACTTGTATAAGTGATGATGTCTTGTTCTCACATGTTGATAAAGCCCTTAGGATGTCTACTTGACTATCAGGACTATGATGGAGATCATACTACTGGGGCCAAGGGTAGTCCACAAGTACACCCTATAATTGTTCCTAGTCGAGGGTATATCGAGACAGGGCATCGATATTCCAAAGTAGACTAGCGTATACGCATCTTGACCCATATGATGGGCGATGGATGATCCCACATCCATTGGTGTTTGACATCAAAGATGGTATACGGGTGTTCAGTGGAGACTAGGTACACTGAACGGACTCGCCGAGAACTCCTAGTTGGTATTATACCTATCGTCAGATAGCAGTTCTCTGGTGACACTGGTACAGGTTAGTCTTTAGACCTGAGATCTTCATAGAGTCTTGTGTGATTCCCACTGTGCTTTGATTTCCACCTTACCACGTTCAAGAGAATATGCAAAACAGTGGCTTTTGGGTACAGTCCCGAATCAGATGGAGGCAATGAGCGATAGGAGGGGATTCGTCTCTCCCGGTATTGGGGGTTGATGTTGCGCTGTGCTTGATCGGCCATAACAGGAAGTCCTTGGCCAGGGCTGATATGGAGATTTACTGATAAGTGTTATCGGTAGTTTCTCGACCCATTATGAGCCTCATATCGGCACGATTTATCGGTTAATGGGGTCTGACATTTACCACCCCTAGACTAGATATGCGACATATCAGATGAAAAGACCGGACTGTACGGTAGTGTTACTGACAGGATTTTCAGGAGTAAGGGCAGGCTTGCTTGTTGATCTTCTGATCGCTCAATAACCGGGTAGCCGTTACGTCCAGCTAGTACCGCTGACGGCTTGTGGGTGCTTGATATGATCATCACCTACTGCCGGCGTATTGATGAGTCTTTAGAGTCCTACACAGATGTTTCACTGGCTCAGGCAAAACGAAGTAGGAGCACATATATAATATGTGCGGGACCGAGATTAATACGATTATGTGATACCATATTCTATTCTTGCGATTTATGTTATCGGTCGGTTATATGAGATATATCCGGGTTATCGAATCAAATGTTGATTCGATAAGTCGATACTGTATTGGTCGGTTATATGAGATATAGCCGAGTTATCGAATCAAGTGTTGATTCGATAAGTTGATACAAATAATATTAGTCGGTCATATAAGATATAACCGGATTATTAAATCAAGTATTGATTTAATGATTTAATGTATAATTATATATTTGATATATTAATTTACATTAACTAATATTAGCACACTTAAGCATTTCTTTTTCTCACATGTGCACACATAATATATATGTGATATATATTAATTGTGTTTTCTTTATGTGTCTTGCTTGATGCCATATGCAACATGGGTGTATGAGACTTACACCATGCTAATGATAATGTAGGGTTTATTTATTTAGAGTAAATCAAATATTAGTTGGAAATTGGTCACATGGCATGAAGCTTGTAGAAGCTTGGAGATCCATTGACTTAGTCCACTAGTTTTGTCTTGCACTAGAGATTTGTTAACCCAACCATTATCTAAACTCATGGTTAAGTCTCTACATGAGTTATATGAGATATTTCTGTCAGGACCCGAAATGGCACGTGACTGGCACTTGAATCATGTGAAGTCTATAGGACCCCATCTAATTCAAGTAAACCAAAAGCCCATAAATCTAAACCATTTAAAAAGGGAGTGAAGGAAAATTCATTTAAAAGTTAACGTATAATTTTACTTTGAAAGTCATAATAATCATTTTTAAAACAGCAAGTCTTTTCCAAAAATTTCGGCAGAGTTTCCTTTGTAAATACTGGCCCCAAACGGGTACAAACAGGAATATATATGAGTAATGCATAAAGGCATCCCCAAGCGGGAGCTAGCACTTCGCCAATTGGCGGAAACAACCACGCAAGCAATATAATATACAACGCCGAAGGGCGAGGATCAAAACTCAGAAAGAAAACCAACGTTCTCAAGAAACCGGAGAAAACCATAATAATACAAGCGCGCGACTCTATGGTCGAAAGAATATATAACTGATTTTCTAAGTCTGACCAAATAATACAAGTCTGGTTGATGGAGTTTACTAGATACAACTGAAATAAATGAAAGTACAACTGTGGTCACGATGCAAGTGAACCCACCTATCAAACTAATCACCCGGAAGGAAGCAGTGTGTCAGCAAAGCCGCCAAGGAAACCTGTACGGCAAAACCTGCAAGAAACTGTGGCACAACGGGGGTGAGTTGCCAACTCGTGAGTAGAAGACATAACCGAGCAGAAATTGCATGTATGACTCTCTCCTAGGTCATACAATAATATCATCATAAAATATAACCCTGAAACATCTAAACATAAGTATAATATCAAGTGCTCGTGTCAGTGCCTCAGGTAGCAACATGTCACATATTTGATGTACGGATGCACTAAGAATGAAAGCAGAATACATCATGAATGAGAAAACTGTTTTTCTTATCTCAGTGAGATTTTTGTATAAATACCGAAGTATCATCAATGAAATCAACAGAGAATCCGTGTCAAGTATCGACACAACACATATATCTTAATATCTCAATGTCTCAATATCTCGGGCTCCGGCAATCCGGACCGGCCCATCATCAAATCTCAATATCTCGGGCTCCGGCAATCCAGACTGGCTCATATCATCAAATCTCACAACTACATCGGTATCCTCCGGATATCCACTGTGTCACAAATAACCGGTCGGTAGTACTCCCCTGCCGGGCTCAACGCCATCATCTGCGACCATCTTGCCCCGGGGTACCGTACCGAGTCTACCATGCACCCGCAGACGGTTCATCCTCCTCTTCGAATCGGGTGTATGATATTGCTCAAGAACCGAGAAAACTCATGGTGGACATCACAAATATCATATCACGAGAAAACCACAAATTTCTATTTTTAGAAATAATATTAAGTTTATAAATCCTTGCGGTTTCTCCAAATCCCGAAATCTTATGGGAAATCCGAATCCCATAATCAAGAGTCAATAGACAATGAATACCGGCATAAAACCCCATAATATTGCATGACAAATGAATATCTATATGCATGGGTATCTAAGTAAAGAATACAATATCTAATTCAGCACATAAAAGCAAGCATACTAAAAATATGTTGAAACTACCAGCTAGCAGGTTATACCGATGAGATAATGTTTTCTAAAGTATACGTAACATGGCAATTACCGATGATGATGTGTGTGAGCCGGCAAGCAAGTGTTCATGGACATACGCATCATCAGTAATGGTGCCGGTGTCCTGACAACATGGGTTCATAATAACAAAAGAAAACACATGTATAAGCATGCAATGCGATAAGAACAACATGAATATACAAAAAATGATGTAATATCCGCAACATATAAGAATATACATTTATATATACGATTCATACAGTTTTGGCATTTGAAATAACACGAATCGTGGTTTTTAGAAAATAGGGGCTACGGTGTTTTTAAGAAAAGGTACGTCCTTTGAAATATCCGTATTATCCCTCGGGCTGTCTTTAAAATACTCACGATTCGTTAGTTTGAAAATAAGTATGACTCGAGCCCGGTCTAACATCTACCCGATAACTACAGGACTAAACTAAGAGACTAATCGAAAGGGGTAAAGAAATCCACCTAAAGTCCGAATCGATATATCTAGTAGTCGGCAATCCCGCCTCAATAGCGTCATGTACGGTAAAATACATAATACGACATCCTCGAGTCTTGAGTGTGGATCAATCATCATATCTATACCTCGTACGGTAAAATCCATCGTACGGCATCCCAAATCGGGGTATGGGTCAAATATCTCATATACCTCATTATTCATATGGTATTGTTATTATAATATCATGAACTAAGGGTACTGATCTAAGTCTTGTACATTCCAATAACATCAACATATATCCGTGTGTGTATGAAAACACATCGCCCATCGATCCACTATAATTCATGTCGTATCTCATAACACGACCTAAATCACATAACCGATCTCACGGCATCATGCCCGATCATCTCGACTCATCTCCAAGTACAATATACTATCCTCATCATCCGTGTATACGTATACGTATATGTATGTATATATGTATATGTATGTATATATATATATCAACACATCCACACACACACACACACACACACACACACACATATATATATGCATATGAACATATACACCAAAAATGTATCATGTGGGTGCATGTGTGTGTGTGTATCAACCTATACTCTAGGGTTTCGCGGCTAAGAAACTAAATTAAAAACGCATTCTTCCAACTACACTAAATCCAACCCAAAGTCACCTAAAGCATTTCTTGCTAAATATACTGTTCCCCCAATCAGAGCAAGGCTCTGCTTAAATTTTGAAAATTCAAATTTTGAAGCAACGCTTCAGTTCCCATGCGCTGCGCGCAACGCGCCACGTGTCAGAAGTTGACACGGCAGCACAACGCCCAAAACAGTACGTCCAATCAGAGCAAGGCTCTTTAAAAAACATAAGTAACGTTCAACTGCGCAAGCGCTGTTGCGCAAGCGCCTCACTGCGCGACACGTGTCACACGCTGGTGAGTTGCGCAACAACAGAGTGAAGATTTAAGGATATTTTTTCTGTTCTTGTTTAAACAAGAAGATTTCTTCTGTAAAACAGGGGCCTTTGGATCAAAGATCCAACGGTGGGGAAAATTCCCCAATTCACTCAGAAAAGATCTTTTTAACAAATTTAACTGATTTTTGAGCACTATAAAAAGGATCCCAGACCCCAATTCAAAAGGAGAGACAATTGGATTTAAAAAAAAAGAAGAAGAGAACTTCTTGAGAACAAAAGAAGAAGGTAAAAACCTTTGAAATAAGAGAAAATTCTCTTAGGAATAGATCATTGATCTAAAACACAAAATCAGTGATCTTCAATAAATAAATAAATAAATAAATAAATAAATAGTGCCTTGCACTTGCTAGAGAACCTCTGGTTCTCTGAGATAGAAAGAAAGAAAAGATTTTTCTTCTTCTCTTTGATCTAAAGTTAGATTAAGAAATTAAAAAGTGCTCTGCACTCCTTTCCTTGAATCTAAAAGATTCTTGGTGCTTTGCACAAATGCAATGCATTACTTGAAAGGCCAGGCCCAAATCAAAAAGACCTAGCAGGCCAAAATAAATTGCAAAGCAATAAAAGGGCTGAGCCCAAATAAAATTGATGCTCTGCATCATTCATAAAGAACAGAGCCCAAAACAAATTGATGCTCTGCATCTTTTCTGGGCAAAGCCCAAATAAAAATTAAAGGAAATGCAAAAGCAATGTTGGACATTTTCTTTACTGGACTTAGCCCAATCGTGGCCATAAGTCCTTAAATTAAATTGGCTGAGTAAAATGGCTCTCCTAAATCAATCAACATCCGGTTCGAGGGTACATCTCCGAACTCCTTTGACATCCATCGTTGTAATTCCTCAACGACATCAAAGAGGTGACGGGTCCCAACGGCCACACACCCAATACCGGACCGAAACGTCCCTAAACTAACATCGGACCGAAACGTCCATAAACTAATAATGGACCGAAACGTCCATAAACTAATATCGGACCGAAACGTCCTTAAACTAACATTGGACCGAAACGTCCCTAAACTAATATTGGACCGAAACGTCCTTAAACTAATATCGGACCGAAACGTCCCTAAACTAATATCGGACCACCATGTCCCTAAACTGGCACAATAGAGCCCAAATGCTCTTTTGTCGGATCTAAACGGTCCCGTTAAGTTGATCATAGTCTCAAACTGGACTAACGTATCCTTAACAAACGTTTAAGTTGATCTTAGCCCCAAACACGGTTAACGTATCCTTAAATATTCAAATGGATTATAAAACTCCCAATCAACTCTGGGTCGAGGGTACATCTCCGAGCTCCTTTGATACATGTCGTTGTAATCCTTCAACGACGTCAGAGAGGTGACGAGTCCCGATGGCCATACATTAAATTAATCACTACGTTGAGTTGATCTTAGTCTAAAACAGGACTAACGTATCCTTGACGAACGTTTAAGTTGATCTTAGCCGCAACGCGACTAATGCATCCTTAAACCGAAAACACCAAACCCAAATCTAAGTAAATACGGATTTGGACTAATCCACGTCCTACGGGCGACGGCATTACTCAGTCTCCGTATACAATCCACGGGCAACCACAAACAAAACAAACACCCACGACACGAAGTGAAATTCTGGAGAAGGAGAAAGTTGTTACCGCGATGCGGTAGCGTAATTAACTGCAGGGGCTTGCGCCTGCAGGGAAGAGCGTCCCCATAATCAAAAACCCCTCTAGCGAGGGGGAATCTGACAAAGTCTGCTACATCGGCCGCATCCGTCTAAACCTTCGATACACGGTGCCATAAATCAACTTGGCATCTTCGGAGAGGTGGACGGATAAAACCAATTAGCATCTGCCCCGAATCTCAGGCAAGACGTCCAGTCGCGCCGCCTTTCGGAGGGGAACAGATTCTGGCACGCCCGGTGGGACCTCTTCCTCTTTCCACTCCACACTTCGTGTGTCGTGTTTGCGAACAAATCGCGGTTTGCTGTGATTGCCTGTGGATTCAAGGTACTAAGATTTGGTGTCTTGCTTTATGCAGAAAACAGAAAATCGATGGCTTCGAACTGCACCGCCCGCAGCGATAACTCTCGCTCCGTCATTGCTGGAGGAGTGACTTATGGGCCCCAAGCGGCCTCCCTTTTCAAAATTCCGGTGGAGCAGATGGCTCAAGCCACCACTGGACTATTTTTTGGGACCATGCTCCCACCTATGAGCTTCAACGCCCCAATGACATTGCAAGAAGCTCCAAAGAAGTCGTTCTTCGATCGACTTACCACTGCCGCGACCCCTCTCAATGGGTCGTTTAACTCCACTGCTTCAGTTTTTAACGGACTAGGCCAGAGCTCTAACAGGCTCATGAAGAAGCCTGCCATACCAGAAGGCGTTATCCCGAAGCGGATAGCCATTCCAACTCCCGTTCCTGGCAAAATCACCAAGGTTGCTTCCCATGTTCAGAAGTCCGCTTCTGACAAGTTGGCCGTCCCCGTTCAACAGACGTCGATCTTTAAAAAGCTGATACCAGTATATTCTGACCAACACAGGGGGCATGAGAAGGTCACCCCTATAGCTGAAACAACTCCATCGGCAAGGCACGCTCGACGTCGCTACTGGCGCCGAGTTAGGAAGGCTGGGGGCAACTCCCCCTCTGGACTTACTCGTCCAACTCTAATGGTTGGGATCGATACTGCTGTTCCAACCAAGAACAGCTTTGAACTGCTCAACAAGGTGCGCAGAAACTCTCCTACTGCGATGTTGAAACGAACTCCTTCACCTGTGGAAAATACTCCAGAGAAGAAGTTAGAGCAGCCCCCTCAGCGACTGTCCTCTAAAATTTACAAAGTCTGGCGACAGGTCCAAGAGTCGGTGATCGATCAAGACTGTCTCCGACGACAGAAAAAGATGAAGGTTCGGCAGGGGAAGGATTACTCTGTCAAACCACAAAAAGCGAAAGCTACTTGGGTGCCCACTACAACGGCTCCCTTAACTCCAATCACTCAAAAAAGGAGGCCACAAAAAGCCCCTGTGAACATGGCGAAGCATAAAAGCGCTGAACACAAACGCCCCAAGTCTGGGGGCATGGTGGTGCACACTGTTTATATGACTTCTGGAAAGGATGAAAGCCGCACTTCTACGGGCCACCGACCGCTCACCCGATCCGTGACGAAAGCCCAGGAG
This sequence comes from Agapanthus africanus, assembly GCA_030015575.1. NCBI lineage: Eukaryota > Viridiplantae > Streptophyta > Magnoliopsida > Asparagales > Amaryllidaceae > Agapanthus > Agapanthus africanus. The sequence goes on from CM057343.1 coordinate 343,762,238, forward strand.
CAACAACAAAAGCTTCAGGAAATGATGACTACAATGGCTGCACTCACTGAGCCAAAAGAAAGCTCTGAAATGTCTTCGGATGAGCGCCAAGAACAAGAAACCGACGCTGACTTTTTACGCAGAGTCCTCGAAAAGAGGGACAAAGAAGCTGCAGAGCAAGCGGCTAACATAAAACAGATGGCGCTCCTCTTCCAAGATATGGTAGGGATGATGTTACAGCCGGACCCTCCTGCTGAAGATCCTCCAGTCATCCTTGAAGACGACAGGGGAGAAACGTCAAATCCTCCGCCGGCTCCGTCAACAGCCAAGGAGGAGGCAATCTCCAAAGTTGACCTAGACGAATATATAGCTCAGCAGATCCGGATTCATCAGACGAATGAAGCGGCTGGGCAAATTGTTAGAACCGGACGACCGTATCCGAGCTGGTATGACCAAATCAGTTACCCGCCAGGATATACGATCCCTAAATTCCACGTATATAAAGGGACAGAGAATCCGCATCAGCATGTCGCTCAATTCAGGGCCTTATGAGGCAATACTGGAGGCGATGACAAATTGTTGCTACGTCAATTCGTCGGCAGCTTAGCAGAAACAGCTTTTGAATGGTATTCGGAGCTACCTAACGACTCTGTCAAAACATTTGCAGAGATGGAACTGCTGTTTACACAAAGATTCGCGAGTGCTAGTGAATGCACCCCGATAACAGCACTGATAAATGCCAGGATAAGGCCCGGCGAAACGTGGGTCCAATACGCAACACGATGGCGAAACCTATGGTCGAAATGCGAACAACGCATAGAAGAGGCACCTGCGGTAGGCATGTTTGTGGGCACTCTCGATCCGCAGGCGACCATCTCGCAATTCATGATGTTCTTTAGGCCGACCACCTTCCAGGCCTTGATTGACAAATTAGCCCAAATGGACCAGATGGGCCATAGACCGTCTCCTCCAAAATCAGATTCCCGAGATGAGAAAGGAAAAGGGAAAGCGATCGTCGTCGCCAATGCTCAACAACAGTCGAGCAACTCAAAGCCGGTCGTTCGCCAAAACAACGTGCGTCCACGCCCATCTCTCGAAGAGAGGCTAGGACGTCCTTACTCGTTTCCTCAGAATAAAACGAGAAGACTATTTGAGCTGGCAGTGCGTAACAGACTCATCAATCTGCCGAGTCCAAAGCATCTGTCGCAGCCAGGCGATCTTAATAATCCCAATTATTGCCCTTACCACCAAACGGTAAGTCACCCGATTGAGGATTGTTTCGTCTTTAAGGGATGGATCGAGGATCAATACCTGCAAGGCAAGTTCGCGCTGTCTGAAAGCTGGAAGGTAAACCCCCCACAGCCGCACTCTCCAAAGAAGACGGACACGCGGGGGGCAACTTGTTCTTTCGTCGAGGATGAAAACGATGGAGAAAACTTATCGGATGAATCCGAAGACTACGTAGCGACTTGTCATATGATTTCTCATTCACTGACGGATGATGAGGAGGATCCTTGCGCTGAGAAATCAATGGCGGACCCTGAAATAGAAATTCCGCGGCCGTCAGACAAGCTGATCGATACCTTCCTAAATGAAATTCGTCTGAAAGGAAAAGCCAATCAAGAGCATGAAATGGCCATACTGGAAAGAACCAAGGTATTCCCGTCAAATCAAAGGCCATACACTGCGGGTAAAAACAAATTCAAGACGAGGAAACGGTTCGCCAAAGCTCTATCAGTAGGAATGAAGCTACCGCCCTCTGAAGAAAATTCTTTCTCTGAGGTAGAGATGCACCCTAACTTCTGTTTATATCATCAGAAGATCATACATCCTACCGAAGACTGTGAGTCCTTTAACTGTTGGTGGCAAGGGTATGTCGCTCAAAAGCAACACTTCGACAGGACAAAGTGTGAAGCTTGTGGACATCGGAAAAATGCGATATATGAGCGCAAAGGAGCCGCCGCAAACTGTCATATAGCCGACTTCAAGGGATCACAAATTATCACCTTTGGAAGCGACTCTGACGAAGAAGCTATCCCCAACTCTTCCCTCGGGGAATCTATTTTAAAAATAAAGGAATTGAGAAGCTGCGAGAACGTTCAGCCATGCAATCGCATGCTACTCGGAAAAAATCCCGACCCCGTAAGCAAGGGACCGAACAAGAAGAACAAAGGAAAAGGAAAAACGGCCCTCGTCGCCAGCGCTCAACAACAATCAGGTGACCCTAGACCGGTTGCTCGCCAAAGCAACAAGCGGCAATCCTTCCAAGAAAAGTTGAAACGTCCTTACTCGTTTCCGCAAGATAAAACAAAGGGACTGTTCGAGCTGGCAGTGTGCAACAGACTCATCAATCTGCCGGCTCCAAAACGTCCGTTGCGGCCAGGCGATGTTAATAATCCTAACTATTGCCCTTACCACCAAACAGTAGGTCACCTGATCGAGGACTGCTACGTCTTCAAAAACTGGGTTGAAGACCAATACCAACAGGGCAAGTTTGGGCTGTCTGAGAACTGGAAGGTGAGTCCGCCACAACCGCACGCTCCGAAGAAGATGGATACGCCGGGGGCATCATGTTCATTCATGGAGAAAGACTCATAGACCGAAAAGTCAATAAACTAGATATTCGCCTCAAATACGGCGACAACGGACCGAAACGTCCTTAAACTAACAACGGACCGAGATGTCCTTAAACTAATGATGGACCGCAATGTCCTAAAACTTGCAAATGACCGAAATATTTTTAAACTACTACCGCAGCATTCTCAGGCTGACAAGAATAAAAAAAAAACAAAAAAAAATGGTATGTCCATAAGCAAAATGGGCACGGATGAAAATCCGAAAGGGCTCCGTGAGTAAAAACAGCAGGGCTACCGGCGAGTGTTCGTGAAAACCCGAAAGGGCGCGACCTCGTAAAAAGAAAAAAGAAAAAATAAATAAATAAAAAGAATAAAAAAAATGGTATGTCCATAAGCAAAATGGGCACGGATGAAAACCCGAAAGGGCTCCGTGAGTAAAAATAGCAGGGCTACCGGCGAGTGTTTGTGAAAACCTGAAAAGGCGCAACCTCGTTAAGAAACACTTATAGGGTCCTCTCGACCCTGTAAGGAGAAACCACCTGCGTGAGATCCTTACGACTCACAAAGGAACAACACACTTAGGGATCCCCACGATTCCTAAGGAGAAAATACACTTGCGAGATCCTCACGACTCGTAAGGAGAACTCTCTTATGGGACCCCCACGGCTCATAAGAGTTGAAAGTCTTAAGTTACAGAGACCTAAACCTGTGCTTAAGCAACCCCCACAACTTTCGACATTGCCCTACAAGCGGCTCATAATGACCCTTGTATACAATCCACGGGCACGAATAAATATTTCCCTAACAAAGTCCCATCCGTGACTAGGGATATGCTTGTACAGCAAACAACACTTGTAAGTCCTCTCGACTTATAAGGAGAAAACCCTTTTGTAAGATCCTTACGACTTACAAGAGAACATGCACTTAGGAATGCTCACGATTCCCAAGGAGAAAACACACCTACAAGATCCTCACGACTTGTAGGGAGAAATACCTTTGTGAGACCCTTACGGCTCATGAAGTCAAAATCCTTAGCCGACAGGACCCTTAATCCTGTTTACTAAGCCACCTTTGTTCGGGATCGACAGAGGCAGATGATGATTCGCTCCTGGCAATATCCCAGTTGTAGCGATGCTGATGCCTAAATCGGTATCAAATTCCAAGTCCTTTCACGGCAAATGATGATTCGCTCCTGACAATATTCCGGTCGCAGCGATACTGATGCTAAGATTGGTATCAGATCCCAAAACCCACACTCGCGATAAAAAAAATCAGCGAGCCAAAAATGCAGATGAAATAGCCGAAACGATAGGGCAACTTGCAATAAAAAGCAGCAAGTAAAAATGTATGCATGCAAAATAGCCGAAATGATTGGGCAACTCGCAATAAAAAGCAGCGAGTAAAAAGAAAAATAGCCGAAATGATTGGGCACCGCGAAAAATAGCCGAAATGATTGGGCAATCGCGATTTTCGCGATATAAAAAGCTGAAATGATAGAGCATCGCGGAAAGAATAAAAAAAATGAAAAAATGAAACTTTTTGCCCTACAGGTGAAATCACATCGATCCCTGTATACAATCCAGGGGCACAGATAAAAAGGGAACAATATCTTCCCAACAGGCTCCACCAGAAAGCGAAGCCAAATCTCGACGGTTCATAGATAACCTAGAGACCATCTCGACATTTGTCGCAATATTACAGACACGATGTCAACAAATGAAGCAAAGGAAGGTCCCTAACTTCAGGGTCTCGATGTCAATATCGACAACTTAAAGATCACCAACGGCGTTTCTCCTCACTCCAACTAGATGCAGACATGACGTCAACAACTGACCTCAGAATCGCAACGAAACGGAACCATGACAAAGTCCCTAGTTCCAAATCTCAATGGCCACGTCTACAGCCTGGAGACCAACAATGGTGTGCCTCCTCATTCCAACAGGACACAGATGTTACACCATCAAGCGGAGCGATGGCAAAATCCCAGCTTCACCTCAGCATTCGTCTCGATACAGTAGACGCAATGTCAACAACAGCGTTCCTCCGCAGTCCAGCTGGAGGCAGATGCAACGTCAACAAAAGACCTCACGGTCGAAACAAAGCGGAGTAACGGCAAAATCCCAACTCCACCTTAGCATTCGTCTCGTTACAACAGACGCAATGTCAACAACGGCGTTCCTTCGCAGCCCAGCGGGGTGTACATGCAAAGTTAACAAAAGACCCCATAGTCAAAACAAAGCGGAGTGATGGCAAAATCCCAGCTCCACCTCAGCATTCGTCTCAATACACCAGATGCAGTGTAAGCAAACGAAGCGAAGGCCACATTCCTAGCTTCAACGTCTTTACGGTAACTCACATAAAACCGGAAAGACAATCGGAGACCATCTCACATAAAGTGGTCACCTCCTTAACGTTCGTCTCGATACAGTAGACGAAATGTCAACCTCAGCGTTCTTCCTCCAGCAGGGATTCAGACATGACAAAGCAAACGAAGCGAAGGCCACATTCCTAGCTTCAACGTCTTTACGGTAACTCACATAAAACCGGAAAGACAATCGGAGATCATCTCGCACCAGCACAGAATGGTCACCACCTCGACGTCCGTCTCAATACAGCAGATGAGGTGTCACCCCAACGTTCGTCTCGACACAGCATACGCAACGTTATTAAACGAAAGGAGCCACGGCAAAATCCCTAGTTCCAAACCTCGGCGGTTCACCAGCAACCTAGAGACAACCTCGACGTCCGTCTCGATACAGCAGACGAGATGTCACCCTAACGTTCGTCTCGACACAGCAGGCGCAACGTCATTAAACGAAAGGAGCCACGGCAAAATCCTTAGTTCCAAACCTCGACGGTTCACCAGCAACCTAGAGACAACCTCGACGTCCGTCTCGATACAGGAGACGAGATGTCACCCCAATGTTCGTCTCGACACAGCAGACGCAACATCATTAAACGAATGGAGCCATGACAAAATCCCTAGTTCCAAATCTCGGCGGTTCACCAGCAACCTAGAGACAACCTCGACGTCCGTCTCGATACAGCAGACTAGATGTCACCCCAACGTTCGTCTCGATACAGCAGACGCAACGTCATCAAACAAACGGAGCCACGGCAAAATCCCTAGTTCCCACCATGACATTCGTCTCGATACAGAGGACGCAATGCCAGCAAACGAAGCAAAGGCCAAATTCCTAGCTTCAGGGTCTTAACGGCAAATCATATAAAGCCTGAAAGACTATCGGAGATCATCCCACACCAACGCGGAGTGGTTATGACTCATCGGGGTTCTCCAAAATGAGCCTAACCTCAAGTAAAAAGCGGCATGGCAAATTCCTAGCGCTTGCTCTTCCGACGGTCAAACTGCCAAGGAGGATTGCTTGAAGACGTCTTGTCCAGCCCCCGAAGGGATCAGAGACACGGCAGTCGCAGGGCTACTCGAACAGCACGATTGCCTATCGAGGACTATATCAGCTTATGCGATGGTACGATGGCCAAAACCCTAAGTACCACCAACCTTAACGGGCTTCTATCGTAAAGAGCAGAGGTTAAATGTGACGTTAAGATGTTTTTGCGAGAAACGTTCGATTCGTCTCGACTTGTGAAAAATTGTCGAGGCGGCTCGACTCGTGGGATGAAGCCTTAGGCAGTGGGCATAAAAGAAGCCTGTTTCCTAAGCATTGGGACCCTGCGAGTTGGCCCAAAACGGTCTCTTGCATACTATTCACGGGTCTCACTCTCCGAAGTCGAATTTCGACGAGGAGGGAAACAACCGCTTACGAATTCTCTCGACTCGTAAGAGGGAAAATTCTCTTATAAGATCCCTACGACTTATAAGAGAAAACCACACTTAGGAATCCTTACGATTCCTAAGGAGAAAGCCCGCCTACGAGATCCCCTCGATCCGTAGGAAGAAAAATCTCTATGAGACCCTCACGGCTCATAGAGTTGAAAAGTCCTAGGCGGCAGATCTGAACCTGCAGTCTAGGCCATCGTTATCTCTGGGAGAAATGAAGTTATCTGTCAATAAGGTGTATTAAATATGTCATGCTGAGAAGAATGAAAAAGGCGAAGAAATGACACAGGACGTTACAAAAATGTGTATCTTTTATTCATGAACATTGACTGGGTACAGGATACATTGTACTAAAGAATAAAAAATATATACATATATTTTACAAGTACAAATGATACAAAGAGAAATTACTGGGAAGGAAGCGTCTTGCATAGATTTAACAATTGCTCGCATACTTCCTTCCACGTCTTCTCTCGATCGGCTACTACCGCCAGCTCTGCCTCCACTTGGGCTCGCTGCTGCAAGACCGACGCAAGCTGCTCCCTGACGACCTGATAGGCAGCTTCCCGACTTGGGGTATTGCGCTCAGCTACGTCAAGCTTCCGCTTCAAGTTTAGCCTATGGGAGATACGCTCCAAGAGACCCTCGAAGATAGTCTTCACTTGGGCAGCATTTGCCTCAACCTCAGCGCGCAGATGGGCCGTTTCGTTCGAGGTCTTTTGGCATTCCCTTAGTCTTGAAGCTGCTTCTTGTTCCAAGTGGCGGAGGTGCGAAGTGCTTTGCTCGAGCCAAGTTGTGCGTTGGGTACTCAGAGCTAAAACTTCGGGAGAAGGGCGCCTCGACTCCAGCCGATATAGACAGGCCTCGATCCCCCTGCAGTGGTTAACCCAAGATTCGACGACGCCTTCGTCATGAAAATTTACGAGCACCGCCAACATCGGGTTAACCTCCGCAGCAAAATCTACGGCAGAAGGGAGAGAGTCCATATCGAGCTCTTCAATGTACCCGCTCAGCATGCCCAAACTCATCACAGCACCCTTGGAAGATGGACGTCTCAAGAAAGGGCCTGTCGGTGAAAGGACGCGAGCCTCAAAGGGGACCGGAGCCGGAACAATAGCTGCAAAACAAAACATGGTTAAACGATGGTTCAGAAGATGTTGAAGGGTTACCAAAAAAGGAAATTTACTATACCAGCTGCAACGGACGGTAAAGCCGGAAGGGCCGGTGGCGCGGCAGGTCTTGCATCCCCTCCTTCGATTTGTGGCACTGCAATAAAGAAAAGGAAAAGTCAGAAATTATCCCATTACTAGAAAAAAGGGGGTAAGTAAAGATATTATAGTGAAGGTATACTCACCGGCGCCACCAGAAGGAAAAGCGAGCTCGGATGGGAAAGAGAAGTGTGGGAGCAACACTTGATATAAATGATCGAAGAGCACTCCTGCAAAGGCACAATGGTATAACGTTAGTACAAAGCTACATTTTTGAAAGATTAATGCATGAGTCGTGAATCCATACCTTCCAACATCCGTGATGGTACAAGGGAAGGCGGGGAGGTGACCACCGCCAAAGCAGTAGTCGACGGTCCTCCCTCAAGCAAAGGAGCATCGGCACTGGCCGCACCTGCAAAGACAAACTTGTTAGAAGAGATCGCAAGATATATAAAAAAGGGGGGAACGCTGGTGACAAAAAATTCTACCTGACGAGCTACCAGCAGAAACTGAAGCAATCCCCTCATCCATCGACATGAGACCACCGCCCGTAGCCTCATCACCCGACTCGATGGGAACCGTTGTTGTGCTCGCAAGCCCGGGAGACGGCAAGGAACCATACGCGGGGAGGGCTATGATCGGAGTATTACCAGATTCCTGAGAAAGAGCAGTTCGCTCCTCCTCAGGAATCGTGGCCGCCTCACCCGATACTCCCTCGGTTTCTGCGGTCACGGTTGTCTCGTCCATCGGCACCGTGACGTCTCCAGCCTCAAGCGCCTCGACTTCTACTGCCTTCGGCTTGACAGTCATCTCATCTGCCGCCACTTCAGACGCGGCATCAATGACCTTCTCGGCGGCGGATCCTTCAACTTCTGTTTCAGGCACCGTGGCCCCGACGACGGTGCCCACCGTCGGCTCAGGTTCGGCAGGCGCCGCTTCCGTCGTTTCCTGGGGTCCAACGGTCTCCGCCTCCCCCTCAGTCGGACTTGGTCCTGCAAGATGGAATGCATATGAGCCAATGGCTTTATAATAATTCTTACAACAAGGTTCTGAAAGAGATGCTACCTGAAGGGGATTTATTGTTTGCACTTCGGGCCGCGCGCGCCACTTGCCTATAAGCAGTAGACAGGGCGACAGGGGCCTTTCCAGAAGGAGTGTCAGCACGAGGAATGGTACTGGGACCCGCTCCCGCAGCCAAAGCAGCTCTACGCGCCTTTGCTTCGCGTCTCAACCGCTTCCGCTCCTCCCGAGCCATTGAGACGGATGCCACTAGAGCTTTCCTAATTGAGGTATCCTCGTCCGTGAATAGGGAAGCCTCTAAGGTTTTCAGGGCATCCCTTGTCGTTTTGTCAAGCCGAGGCTCTTGCGGCAACTTTGACGAAGCCGGGACTTCAGTAACAGGCTCGGGAAGGATCCCCGCATCAACTGATATAACCCCTGCTAAGAAACGAAAGAAGGTTAGGTTGACCATCATAAAAAGACAACAAAACTTTCCTTATAAAAGAGAAAGGGGTGAAACATACCAGCGCCTGCTAAGGCACGCTTCTCCTCCTCCTCCTGGAAGGTTTTCAGGGAGGCAGCAATAGCCTCTTCAGTAGAGACACCTGTTGAAAATGGAGCAAATGTTAGTTAAAGATAATAATACAAGGTGCAATAAAATGACAAATGAAGCGTCTGATGATTACCGGACTCAGCGAGTTTGCTTAGCATCGCTTCGAGCCTAGCCGATCGCTCCAAAGCTGCAATGGCGGCAGCCAGATTGGTGTCCGCAGGATCTACCACGAAACCCTCATTGCTGCCGTATTCACATATGGCCTCGGCGGGAGGAGCCGCAGGCTTTAAGCTGAGGATCGCGTCGAGGGATAGGGTGGACTTCTTCTTCTTCTGCCCGCCAGCTTTAGATCCACCCGGAGCAGCTTTGCGCTTGGCAGTCACTTTAGGGCGGCGAGTCCCGATATCCGCTCCTGCGCCAGACTCAGGCGATACCACTTTAACCGTCTTTGTGGGAGCACGGGGCGCCGGTGGTGCATCCACCGTAGAAGGCAGTGGAAATCCACGTGGGGGGGCCAACACGCGTGGTTGGTCAGCTCCGGCCTTTTTTAGCGGAGGGACGAATGGTAGCCTTGGCTGCAAGGGAGCCTTGCGATCACTGATGAAAAAATAAGAGCCTGTATTGAGCCGGGTGAAATGATGCATAGCATTCCTTATTCCCCCTTGGTTGGCCGCAGGTGTTTCCAGAAAGGCTTCCATCGGGATCCCTTGATTGTAACTTGATTGTCGGGCAAATCGATGTGGGTTATACCTCATAAAGAGGGCCGTCTCATTCTGCCTAAATACTAGGTAGCCCGGCCGAATGGAGTAAAGATGAAGGATTTCCCGAGCCTTCAGTACAGAAACCCCGCCCTTAAAGTCATCACGCAGCGACACCACTGACTTAGTGGTCTCGGAGCCTATGGTGATGACCTTATCCACAAAAGAGGTCTTCGCTCCGACTAGATGTGAACGCAGGAGCAGTCCCCTAGACTCCCGCGGAGGTGCAACCACGATTGAAGCCCCGACCAACCGCATGATTCTTGGGAGCCTGTATTTCTCAAAAAACGGAGGAGTCTTATGGGCACCAAACACCCCGCGCACATGCAGCTCCATCCAAGAAGTGAAGTAGTGCATCGGGAAGTTAGCAGGCTGTACCCCAGGCTCATTAGCATCCGCCGCTACACTAAGTCCATTGTAGAGGTAAGCCAGCCCAGCGATCCCTACTGATAACTGTAAACCAGCCGCCATTCGATGCGCCGGGTAAAAGACAGAGGACCGCATGAGGCGTGGGTGCATGGGAAGCGCGAAGCTGCATAGCCATAGACCCAAGAACCCTATGAAAAAAATCTCCTCGTCCATGCCAGGAACGGCGATCTCTGAGAAAGGGACGCTGGCAGTGCCGGGGAAATAAAAATCCCGCTGGTCATTTTCCGATAAAGGTCGGCGGTCCAAGCCGAAACCAAAGGGGTCAGCAAGCTGAGCGAACTTCTCGCCCTGCTCTGATAGGAACTCCGGGCGGATAAAACGAGCAATGAAATCCGTGAAACTGACGCCCCGGTCGCCCGATTCCAAGTGGAGTTCCTCATAAATCTCCAACACCTTCACCAAGCCCGGGTGCTGATGCTGAATGGCATTTTCTGGAGTTAAGTCAAATACAAGCTGCTTGGTGGCGAAGACATACTCGTCAGGAGGAAGCAGCTCCTCGTAGTGTTCTCCCCTCATTGGCAGACCTGAAATCTCAGCAAACTCCTCCAGAGAGATGGAGACTTCCCTATCCGCTATCAGGAAGGTATGGGTGGGGATATTCCATTGTTCGATGAAGGCCTTTATCCACAACGTCGGAGGAGAGGGATACTCGAAAAGCGAGACGTAGACAGCAGAGTATAAACCAATCGTCGTCAGGAGAGCCCTCTTCGTCGCCAAAATGTAACGGGCCCATTGCAAATATTCGGCAAGCGGCCGCGGGATCAATCCAATGTTATAAGCCTGTCCCCAAGGGCGTGCTTCACCCTGACAGATTCGCCTCCCCAAGATATCTATAGCCGGCGGCGGCTGCACCGGAATGGCACCGATTGCAGGCTGAAGGAGGTCGTCGGCATTCCAATTTTTAACCTCTACGGCATACTCCACCGGGGGCTTGTCCGCATAAGGGATCGTAACTATGGGCTCAGAAGGCGAAGCGGAGCTGAAGCTGCGACGACCTTGGATGATTTGGCTGTACCACCTTCCCCACAAATGGAGTCTCTTGCACTCTGGATCATGATCTTTAATCAAGGCGAACACCACCCGGTCCACCGGCGCATGGGGGAACCCTCCTTCCGAGCGAACAAAGGGGAAAGATAAGTCGTCAGACATGTTTCCTGTAGAAAGATAAAAATAACCGTTAGTGTTCTGACACTTGGCATTTTGAAATCTTACTCAACACTATGATGTAATGGGTAGGGGACAAAAAGAGGGACCCACAAAATCTGGATGACGGTACATCATTTAATAAGACAACCCCATCATTAGATAAGACTGTCAATTAATGAAAAGGTCCCCAAAAGAATATCCTCACTGATGGGAAATCCCTAGAGACAAGGAGAAATATTCTCTTTCAGAGCAAAGCTCTGTCACAGAGTGACATTTGTCAAACTCTGGTCTCAGGGGAACAAGATACCTTAAAAGAGCATAGCTCTATGGTAATGGTGGAAAGATCCATCAATTTTATCTTTAGAGTTTTGGAACCTTGAAAAATCCATGAAAACTTATAAAACAAAATTTTTCTCCGTTTATCAGATCTAAAAAGATCTACATTTGATCTAAGAGCAATGCTCTGTTCATGGGTTAGAACCCATGGATCAGATCTCTGTAAATCTATAAATTTTTTGAGAGCAAGGCTCTGTTGAAGAAACCCCAAAGGGGTTTTCCTTTAGATCAAAGATCTATAAGAGCAAGGCTCTGTTAATTAAATTTAATTTAAATTAATTTAATTTAATTAATTTTACCTAGAGTGATTCTAAAACTAGAACTTTGAAGTTCTCACAAAAGCAAGGCTCTGGAAGTTCTTAAGCAAGAGCAAGGCTCTGAAATTCAAATTCTCGAAATTGGTAAAGAATTACCAAGGACCAAGGGTCCTATTTATAGGCGCCTGCGCCTTTTCAACTGACCCCCATGATCCAACAGTCAGGATCTTGCCACCGCTGCACTCACGTGCGCGCCACGTGAGCGCAACGGTGGGGGGGCATTTGTTCCCCCAATCAGAGCAAGGCTCTGCTTAAATTTTGAAAATTCAAATTTTGAAGCAACGCTTCAGTTCCCGTGCGCTGCGCGCAACGCGCCACATGTCAGAAGTTGACACGGCAGCACAACGCCCAAGACAGTACGTCCAATCAGAGCAAGGCTCTTTAAAAAACATAAGCAACGTTCAACTGCGCAAGCGCACGGCTGCGTGACACGTGTCTGCGCAGTTGCGCAAGCACAACTGCGCAAGCGCACGGCAGCGCGACACGTGTCTGCGCAGTTGCGCAAGCACAACTGCGCAAGCGCACGGCTGCGCGACACGTGTCTGCGCAGTTGCGCAAGCGCACCGCTGCGCGACACGTGTCTGCGCAGTTGCGCAAGCGCTGTTGCGCAAGCGCACCGCTGCGCGACACGTGTCACACGCTGGTGAGTTGCGCAACAACAGAGTGAAGATTTAAGGATATTTTTTCTGTTCTTATTTAAACAAGAAGATTTCTTCTGTAAAACAGGGGCCTTTGGATCAAAGATCCAACGGTGGGGAAAATTCCCCAAATCACTCAGAAAAGATCTTTTTAACAAATTTAACTGATTTTTGAGCACTATAAAAAGGACCCCAGACCCCATTTCAAAAGGAGAGACAATTGGATTAAAAAAAGAAGAAGAAGAGAACTTCTTGAGAACAAAAGAAGAAGGTAAAAACCTTTGAAATAAGAGAAAATTCTCTTAGGAATAGATCATTGATCTAAAACACAAAATCAGTGATCTTCAATAAATAAATAAATAAATAAAAATAATAAAAAAAATAGTGCCTTGCACTTGCTAGAGAACCTCTGGTTCTCTGAGATAGAAAGAAAGAAAAGATTTTTCTTCTTCTCTTTGATCTAAAGTTAGATTAAGAAATTAAAAAGTGCTCTGCACTCCTTTCCTTGAATCTAAAAGATTCTTGGTGCTTTGCACAAATGCAATGCATTACTTGAAGGGCCAGGCCCAAATCAAAAAGACCTAGCAGGCCAAAATAAATTGCAAAGCAATAAAAGGGCTGAGCCCAAATAAAATTGATGCTCTGCATCATTCATAAAGAACAGAGCCCAAAACAAATTGATGCCCAGCATCTTTTCTGGGTAAAGCCCAAATAAAAATAAAAGGAAATGCAAAAGCAATGTTGGACATTTTCTTTACTGGACTTAGCCCAATCGTGGCCATAAGTCCTTAAATTAAATTGGCTGAGTAAAATGGCTCTCCTAAATCAATCAACATCCGGTTCGAGGGTACATCTCCGAACTCCTTTGACATCCATCGTTGTAATTCCTCAACGACGTCAAAGAGGTGACGGGTCCCAACGGCCACACACCCAATACCGGACCGAAACGTCCATAAACTAACATCGGACCGAAACGTCCATAAACTAATAATGGACCGAAACGTCCATAAACTAATATCGGACCGAAACGTCCTTAAACTAACATTGGACCGAAACGTCCCTAAACTAATATCGGACCGAAACGTCCCTAAACTAATATCGGACCGAAACGTCCCTAAACTAATATCGGACCACCATGTCCCTAAACTGGCACAATAGAGCCCAAATGCTCTTTTGTCGGATCTAAACGGTCCCGTTAAGTTGATCTTAGTCTCAAACTGGACTAACGTATCCTTAACAAACGTTTAAGTTGATCTTAGCCCCAAACACGGTTAACGTATCCTTAAATATTCAAATGGATTATAAAACTCCCAATCAACTCTGGTTCGAGGGTACATCTCCGAGCTCCTTTGATACATGTCGTTGTAATCCTTCAACGACGTCAGAGAGGTGACAAGTCCCGATGGCCATACATTAAATTAATCACTACGTTGAGTTGATCTTAGTCTAAAACAGGACTAACGTATCCTTGACGAACGTTTAAGTTGATCTTAGCCGCAACGCGACTAATGCATCCTTAAACCGAAAACACCAAACCCAAATCTAAGTAAATACGGATTTGGACTAATCCACGTCCTACGGGCGACGGCATTACTCAGTCTCCGTATACAATCCATGGGCAACCACAAACAAAACAAACACCCACGACACGAAGTGAAATTCTGGTGAAGGAGAAAGTTGTTACCGCGATGCGGTAGCGTAATTAACTGCAGGGGCTTGCGCCTGCAGGGAAGAGCGTCCCCATAATCAAAAACCCCTCTAGCGAGGGGGAATCTGACAAAGTTTGCTACATCGGCTGCATCCATCTAAACCTTCGATACACGGTGCCATAAATCAACTTGGCATCTTCGGAGAGGTGCATGGATAAAACCAAATAGCATCTGCCCCAAATCTCAGCGTCAGGCCATCGCGGTCCTGTGCGCCGCCTTTCGGAGGGGAACATATACACATCTCATAAAACACATATGTATATATATATCATAACGCATCATATCCCACGAAATTGCGGGGGTGCTATACGCCATCCACCCGACTTCCCCCGTAGATATACATCTACTTACCTTGATCCTTGCTTGCCGAAGTTGATGTCGCCATGCTCTTCCCTTGTCGTACGAAATCTACATGAAGGTACCTACATATATAAACACATAGTATCGTAAACAGAATTGCGTACGAAAACCAAAACGGCACACGTATCACACATATGTTAAAACCTATGGTCTACACATGCAAAAGAACCAAACAACACCCGATATCGACGTACAAACGTCAAGAGACCGAGACAAAACACAATATCAAAAGTTCAAGTCATTAAAAGTCACCAAATCCAAACAGCAACTCAAGAAAATGGTCCCAGATTTTGGTTCAGGTAAAATTGGGCTAAACTAGCAGTACAGTGGGGTTGTATATGAAGTAACTAAGCTACAGAACCAACCTAGACACCATTGCCCATAATTAACCCGGCGACAATACCCTAAATTCCGGCCTGGCCGGCCCTTGCTTCTTGGATTGGGTTCCTACTTGCAGGGTGGTCTCCTAGTGCTCGATCTAGGTCGATAGGGTTGCTAGTTTTTCTTGTAAAGGATCCAGGTCGTTCCAGATTCCCTGTAGGCATCAAATCATACACAAAACAGACATTTGAAAGTTCTAAACTCAAGTTTGGTTTTGTTTCTGTTTTGGTCTAGGTTTAAACACTAAAGGGGGGTTCTAGTTACTAATTACACCTCAATTGCACCATCTCAATTTAAATCAAACCCTAATCTCAACTTGGAATTTTCCAAGATCACTAAATCTCACTTAAACAATTTTAAACTAAAATAGAAGTTAAAAGAACTTGATTACTACACTAATGGTGAAACAATTACCTCATTTGGCAACTCAAGAATTTTCTTGAGTTGCCTCAAGTACTCAAAATCCAAACTTTCTTGATCCACCATGCTTGTAGTGAGCTTGTGCACATTTTTTATGAAGTGAATGCAAGGTTTTGATGTAGATTTGAGGTTGTGGTGAGGAGGTAGAGGTGGTGGAGGGGGAGGGCAGCCATGGATGATGGGAAGGAGAGAAATGATGAAGAAAATGAAGTGAAAACAAATGAGCCATGGTCAATTGACCCCTCACCATCTCTCTCTCATTTCCCATGCCATGCCCATACTCCTTTGTCCCCAATTCTTTATTCTTTCCTTTTCTTTTTGAAATCCTTTTTCTTTTTAAAGAAACCCAAAACATAAAAACCATGCATAAAAGAAACAAATGAAGAATTAAGACATGGTCAATGGAAATGTAACAAGTGTGTAGCATGACATGGTGCATGTCACATGCATAATCAAGCTTAATGCACGATTAGTAATAATTAATCAAGCTTAGGCATAAACTTGTATATATTTAATTGTATAAAATTCATAAAGTGTCTAAATCATATAATATTCTTTCAAAATCAACATTCAAATGAAATTTTCCAATGTTTTTTTTCCAAATCTATCGGTATATGATCATACCATAACATTAAAACTAATCTCCATACATTAAAATATTCATAATATTTATTATTCAATTATATAAATTCCCAAAAATAACATTTTATTTTTCTGAAATGTTACAATTTCTCACCCATGGCTGCCATCACTCTCTCATCTATTATTTGCTTCATCTTTTTCAAGCTCATGAAAGAGCTCTCTAGGTTTTTGAGAGGAGAATAAAATTAGTGAGAAAATTAATTCTAATGTGAGCAAAAATCCTACTTCATCATCCTATACTAGATTAGCAATTTAGTTTAGGGTGTTAGCTTCACTAATCCTTAATTAGTGAAGAGGTAGCTTGGGTCAGTGTCTCCTCGACGTAGATCATCTTCGGCCTCGAAGACATTGTGCAAGCTTGTTCCTTTCATCTTATAAGTCGTTCTAGAGTCCGCAAGATCACTACTTGGAGCGAAGGGACTACTACACGGAGCTATTGAAGTGAAGGACCGGTCTACAAAGGTTGTATTCCTAGTTCACTAAGTTGTAAAGTAGTTTACACTTTGTATTGTCTAAATCTCTAGTTAAGATTCTAGGGTTAGGATAGTTTAGCATGGCAAAATTTTGAAAATGGCATGGTCGATGCCTCCCGAACCCTTGCTGTCGTGCCAAGCAATCCTACACATACAATCCAGTGCTCGTGCTACATAAACCGCCAGTAATGGTGCAGTGTCCAATATGTACTAAGTCAATGTACAACAAGTAATGATATGCAAATGATGCTCATGTACAATCAACGCATATGCATATAAACATGTGTAACATCATATCTATCTCTTGACGCTTAACGCCATACGGGCGATTCCCCCGTAGATGTTAAATCTACTCACCGACGATCTCGAGCTAGGTAAATCCAACCACTTGTTTTCCCCTCCTTGCAGCGTCCGAAGTCACCGCCTGCGATCCTATTATCACACAACACAATAACGCGTGGATTTGCTAACTACCCAATAATATACGAACACGGCGCCAATTAACCAATCGGTTCCCTCAAGCTACAAAAGGGTTCGCTTAGCTGCTAAACGCATACAGCGGCATCATCAAAATAAATCCACGACTGCAAGCTACCAGAAACACTTTAAACTACGTCGGATTAATCGTATCGCATTTTTCCGAAACACTAAAATTTAGCTAAGTGATCCCAGATTTTGCTACTCAAATAATTAGTGAAAGTTGTAAGTTCCACGAGACCACAAACAACCCCAGAGACCCCACGACCAAGACTCGAGACCCCAGTCCCTAATCTGGCCGCAAATTGCGGCCATAACCTATTTATTTGCGGCCATGGGTGCAGGGAATGGGCTCAGGTTTTTACGGTGGGTTCTAGGCCTCTAAACTAGGTCTCTGTGATGGCAACTTCTAAAACAACAACCTGCTTCGATAGCAGATTCACCCGAGAAACAAAACCTTACCAAAATACGATATTTGCACAAAAACTATAACTTTAGTATTCTAAACAGCAACTAATAAGCAATACCACATTTTAAAAGCCTAGTTAACAGTTAGAGATCACTACCTTACCACACTTGCTCAAAAACCCTAGCTTTCCATGCTCCAAGTCATCTCTAGTGGCTTAACTTGACTTTGTGAGGGTTTTAATGAAGTTTAGTGAGGATATGGCTTGGTTTAGTGATGAACTAGGTAGGGTTTCACTTTAGGGAAGAGAATGAGGAGGAGAACAAGAAATGAGAGTGTATGAGTGTTGAGGTAAAATGAGAGTGTAAGAGTGATGAAGGAAAATGAGGGTGTGAGGTTAGAAGATAAGCCATGCCCCTTCTCTCTCCTCATTAAATGCTCCCATGCTTGCCCCATGCATCATCATTCTCCATTGTCAACTTTCTCTCTCCCTCTCTCTCCCTCTCTCTCTCAAATCAACCCTAATTCAAATAATAAGTGAGGTGGGTTAAGATGGCTAAGAATTGGTTTAGGGTGCCATGGCTACTTAAACATGGTTAACACCTCCATAATCCCCAAGCTAACATGCACATATGTGTGCAAGCCAAAACAAATAATAATAAAATATTAATTAATTTTTATAAAATATGTGAAAACTATTTTGGTTAACTTAATACTAAAAACCCGCATTATCGCTTAATTAACACTAATCGCATTCTAAGGTGTTACAATCTTCCCCCTTAAAGAAATTCGGTCCCCGAATTTAAAAATCTTACTATGCGTACCTTCGAAGAGATGAGGGAATTTCTTCCGCATCTCGCTCTCGGCCTCCCAAGTGACCTCTTCACTATTCGGGCCATGCCAAAGAACTTTCACAGATATCAAGACCTTTGACTGAAGTTTCTTCACCTGCCAATCCAATACAACTACCGGCTACTCGGTGAACGAAAGATCACGCTCTAGCTGAACGGTCTGGTGCTGAATCATATGAGAAGGGTCATGAAGGTACTTGCGAAGTATCGATACATGGAATACAGGAACATCCGGAAAACTGGGCGGAAGTACCAAACGATAGGCAACGGTACCAACTCGCTCAAGAATCTCAAAAGGACCCATAAATCTGGGACTAAGCTTCCTTTTCTTCCCAAATCTCATCACGCCCTTCATCGGAGAAATCCGTAGGAATACATGATCCCCCACTGCGAACTCAAGCCTTCGACGACGACGGTCGGCATAAGACTTCTTCCTGCACTGGGCTACTCTCATCCTATCCTGAATCAACTGGATCTTTTCCATAGTCTCTTGAACTAGCTGGGGTCCCAATATCTTGCTCTCGCTGAGTTCGGTCCAACAGACAGGCGATCGACACTTTCTATCGTCAGATGGAAGTTCTCAGGTGACATGTGTACAGGTTAGTCTTTGGACCCGAGATCGGCATTTGTCTCGTATGAGTTCCCACTGAACTTTGATCACTACCCTACCACGGCTCTACTGAGTCGTGCAAACAAGTTTTGGTTGGGTTCAGTCCCGAGCCACATGGAGGCAGTGAGCGATTGTCGGGGATTCGTATCTCCCGGTATAGGGAGTCGATATCGCACTGTGATTCGATTGGTTAGGACCATAAGACCTTGGCCAAGGCACTTGGGATTTACTGATAGGTTGATCAGTAGTTTTCCGGATTGGTCCTGAGCCATATCGGCACAACTTATCAGGTTATTAGGGTCTGACGTTTACCATCCCCTAGACCCGGTATGCGATACTCTTTGACGAAGAGACCGGACTATGCGGATATTGTCACGGATAGGCTCAGTAGGAGTTCGAACGAGCTTGCTCGTCGGCCTTCCTTTTCGACAGGTACCTGGGTAGCCGTTACGTACAGCTAGTGCCGCTGACGTGCTTATGGTTAAACCCACTGCCAGAGTACTGTCGAGTCTTTAGAGTCCCACACAAAGGGTTTCCCTGATCCAGGCGAAATGATGTAGTAGCCGTATGGATACGTGCAGGGTTCGATCGGCTGATGTACTTTGTACTCAGACTTTCGATCGGACAGTTTGTAATACTAGCCGGCTAGGGATTGAGCCGGATTATTAAATCAGGTATTGATTTAATAATTTATATATATGTATTTCGATACATATATTCTAGTATTACGTTCTTCGTGTTATTCTATCTCTTTGGACGTTCGGATTTTTATCTGATTGCCGGTATATATGTACAGTAGATGGAAATCCGTATTTATTACAGTTTTCCTTCTAGAAGGTGGCCACCTCATTTTGGATTTTCTATTTATTTCATAAATGGAAATGAGGTGTAAAGTGAGAGGTAAGGGAGGAAAGGTAGTGACCATGCTTCAATAGTAGTCAAATGAATTTATAATTCATTTTGGAGTTACTATTGAAGCATGGTTGCAAATTGTTTAATGAAAGAAATCATACACAAAACCTATGTATGTATTTTCTCTTTCATCATATGCTTCATTAATTTTCTTGAGCTCCTTTTGCTCTTGCTCTCCTCTTTCCTCTCTAGCTTCCTCCACCTTCATCTTCTTCCTCTTCACTATCTTCTCATGTGTTGAGAATCAAGTGAAGAGGCAAGAAAGAGATAGATAAACACTTAAATACCCTTCACTGCATCCTAGACTACTTGGTTTAGCAAACCAAGTTTTCTAGTTGCTCCTTTAGTTACATAGTTAGGAGCTAGAGCCATGGATCATACTCCCCGGGTGGATCATCTACAACAAAAGGAGGCCGGAGAACAAGCTCGATCCCGGAGGACCGATGGAGCCGGATTTA
This sequence comes from Agapanthus africanus, assembly GCA_030015575.1. Taxonomy (NCBI): domain Eukaryota; kingdom Viridiplantae; phylum Streptophyta; class Magnoliopsida; order Asparagales; family Amaryllidaceae; genus Agapanthus; species Agapanthus africanus. Next base: position 343,782,675 of record CM057343.1, read on the forward strand.
GAGTTCAAGCATGTTCAAGGTGGATGTAAGGAGCTAAGGATGAAGAACGAAGACCGAAGGACTTGGTTCGTTTGGTAAGAATTCCTCATCATAGTAGATAGCTCTCCTAGTATAGCTAGTTAGTTTTACGGAAAGATCCGGGTTTAGAGTTAAACTAGTGCCAAGTTTTTGTTCGTTAGAAAGTTTTTGTTCGTTAGAAAAATTTTGTTCCGCATTTGGCCACGGAGGTTGGCCGGGGCACTAGGGTAACCCTTCAGTATATGCTTTAGGTGACATTACAGATCACTATTATACGTTGATAGAGCCCTTAGGATTCTTACTTGACTACCAGCAGTATGATGGCGATCATATACGTAAGAGTTGGATAGTCTATAAGTACATCCTTAAAGTGTCCCTAGTCATGGGAGTTTCAAGACTAGGCATCGATACTCCATTAGTAGACTAGTGTATACAGTCGAGACCCCGACGAGGGGCGGTAGTCGGTCTCACAAGCCATTGGTGTCAGTTGGTTCACCTAAGATGTATACAGGTGTTCATTGGGTTATGAGTACACTGGACGGACTCGCCGAGAAGATGCTAATTGGTATTATACCTAGCGTTAGATAGCAGTTCCCTGGTGACATGTGTACAGGTTAATTTATTGACCTGAGATCGTCATTTGTCTCATGTGAGTTCCCACTGTGCTTTGATTACTACCCTACCACGGCTCAAAGGAGTCGTCCAAACAGGTTTTAGTTGGGTACAGTCCCAAGCCACATGGAGGCAGTGAGCGGATCGGCAGGGGATTCGTCTCTCCCGGTATTGGGGGTGAGATCGCGCTGTGTCTGGAGAGCCATTTCACAAAGTCCTTGGCTAAGGCAAGTGAGATTTACTGGTAGGTATTCCAGTAGTATCTCAGGGTGTTCTGGGCTACACTCCGACACGACTTATACCGCAATTGGGAGTCTGACGTTTACCAGCCCCCTAGGCCCGATATGCGATACTCATAGACGAACGGACCGGACTGTACAGATATTGTCACTGACAGGCTCGGTAGGGTTTCAGGATGAGTTCACTCATCGGCCTCCCTTTTGTTCAATACCTTGGCAGCCGTTACGTACAGCTAGTACCACTGACGTGCTTGTGGTTAAAACCATTGTCAGCATATTGACGAGTCTTTAGAGTCCCCCACAGAAAGTTTCTCAAGTTCGAGCAAAACGTTGTAGAGGCCGTATAGTTTTATGACAGGGTTCGATCATATACGTGCACTTGTGCACGGATCATGACCGGACGGATCATACCAGTGGGCTTTGGTTTAAGCCGGATCCTAGTATTAGATTTGTTGGATTACTTTCGTCTCATTGCATTCGTATTTAGTCGGAATGCGGATGCAGGTATGTATATACAGGTGAGGGGTATTCTTGTGATCCATCACGAGTTTACTTTAGTTGATGCCATATCTTTTTTTTGGATTAAACATTTAGTTTAAATGTTTAGTGGTGGAAAATTTGAGTGCAAATTTTGTCCATATGCATTATTTCATGTCACATACACTTGGTGACTCATGGTCTTGGTTTATGTGACCATTAAATGTGACATGGATTGATTTTGGAGCTAATTATGATTAGTGGGGATATTTTGGAGAGAGAGGGGCTGCCAAGTAGAGGCTTGGGGGTTTGATTATATATATATATATCTATATATATATATATATATATATATATATATCAGAATATCACGCACAACATAAGCCATTTCACTTCTTCTTCTCTTGAGCTCACAATTTCCTCCAATGGCTTCTTCTTCAACCTCCACCCATCCCTCTCATGAGTTGAGAATCCATGGGTGTCTTGAGATAAAATAATCACACACATTCTCTACTTCACCTTGGACATGTCGGCTAGCAATCTTCATGTCCGAGTTGCTTCGGTTTTGAAGCGGGAGCCCATAAAAAGATTCCTTGACGTGGTGCCACTTCAAGAGGAGACCGGAGATCAAGCAAGATCGGAGATGCCGCGAGGAGCTAATGATGGTTGCTAAAGACCAAAGAACATGGATCGATCGGTATAGCCATTCTATCATCTTTGTAGTTTGCTAGTTTAGAGTTAATTGTACGATCCGAGTGAAAGTTTGCGTTAGCGCCAGTTTTACAAAAAGTTTTTTTTGTTCCGCGTTTGGCCTCGGATTGACGGCCGGGGCGCTACCGTAGACTTACAATAAGCACATCCTTTCCCTAGTCGTGGGAGTTTCGAGACTGGGCATCGATACTCCGAGTGTAGACTAGTGTATACAGATCGAGACCCCGACGAGGGGCGGTGGCCGGTCTCATAAGCCATTGGTGTCAGTTGGTTCACCTAAGATGTATACAGGTGCTCATTGGGTTATGAGTATACCGGACGGACTCACAAGGGTACTGCTAGTTGGTATTATACCTATCAGCATGTAGCAGTTCCCAGGTAACATGAGTACAGCTTAGTCCGTTGACTTGACACTGCTACTTCGCCTCAAGTGTGTTCCCACCGTTCTTTGATTGCTACCCTACCACGGCTCAAAGGAGTCGTGCAAACAGGTAGTAGTTGGGTGCAGTCCCGAAGCACTTGGAGGCATTGATGGTTAGATAGGATTCATCTGTCCCGGTATTGGGGGTTGATATCACTCTGTGTTTGGAGAGCCATTACACAATGTCCTTGGCCAAGGTAAGTGAGATTTACTGGTAGGTATTCCAATAGTTTCTCAAGGTGTTCTGGGCTACACTCTGACACGACTTATACCGCTATTGGAGGTCTGACGTTTACCATCCCCCTAGGCCCGATATGCGATACTCTTAGACGAACAGACCGGACTGTACGGATATTGTCACTGTCAGGCTCGGTAAGGTTTCATGATGAGTTCGCCCGTTGGCCTCCCTTTCGCTCAATACCTGGGTAGCCGTTACGTACAGCTAGTGCCACTGACATGCTTATGGTTAAACCCACTGCCACCGTATTGACGAGTCTTTAGAGTCCCACACAGAGGGTTTCTCTAGTTCAGGCGAAACGTTGTAGAGGCCGTATGGTTTTATGGCAGGGTTCGATCATATACGTACACTCGTGCACGGATCATGATCGGACGGATGATACTAGTGGGCTTTGGTTTAAGCCGGATCCTAGTATTAGATTGTTGGATTACTTTCGTCTCATAGTATTCATATTCAGTCAGAATACGGATGCGGGTATGTAATACGGATGATGGGTATTCTTGTAATTCGTTACAAGATAACTTTAGATGATGCCATTTTCTTTTTGTGGATTAAACATTTTAGTTTAAATGTTTAATGTGGAAATTATGACTCATTCTTGGCATGACATAATGATTGATCATCTTCGTGTGTATGAAAAAGTTATAATCACAACCAAAGAAATTTATACCGCAATCAATTAACGGTGTCGATGTAGGGCGTTAATGAATACGGATCGTCCACTGAGATGCGTGTTTTGATCGATTTTGTTTTAGATGAGTCGAAATGAAAATATAAAAGAAAATTGCAAGAAAATTGATTCAAGATTTGTGAGATTTGATTTTAAGAAAACAAAAAGCAAATAGATCTAGAATCAAAAATCAAGAAGATGTCAAAATCAATTTAGTTATCAAGATTTGTATAATAGCTTGTAGGATTCGATCAAATTAGTAGTAGTGACGAATCTAGAGATGACTAATCTTATCTATTGATAATTTGTAGCTAGAACGATGGCGACGAATGAAGATTAGGGATGTATTGAAGAAACTAGGGTTTCTCCTTCTCTATCCCTTGTCATTTCATTGATCATCATTTGGATTTAGCCTTTAGCAAAGAGAATCATCAATCGTTTAATCCCTAATTTGCAACGAAATTATCAAGAATGTGATCTCGCTCCAAATTAGATCATTGAAGATTCTTTTTCCTAAAGTTCACAAATCTCATAAGACTTAAGATTAGTAAAAGGGTTTTATTATCACTAGATCTACCGATTCTCTCGAATCGAGATTTCACTCACACATCATGAAAATTAATGAATCACAAATGAAATATTTCATAATGCAAGAATGTAATGAAAACGAGAATTAATAATTTATCACCTTCATTAAATCTTCTTCAAATTTATACAGCTCCTCAATTCGAGGTACAAGATTAAGCTCTCGATTGCTCCTTTGAAGAGGTGAATTTGTCGTTGATCTTTGCAAATCTCGATCGCCGTGAGTCGCGGATCGTCGTGGATCTCTTGCTCGGATGATGATCGGTGTTGTGATGAAGGATCATTGATTGCTCGCTTGATTTGCTTCTCAATGGATCTTGATTTGGCTTTTGATTTGGATTTGGATTAGGGTTTCGATTGAATCACAACTTGTGTCACTCAACTTGTGTGTGAAATTATTGAACCCTCAATTAAATGAACCAATGAACAACCTCAATCCTAGATCTAGATCTCCTTTTAAATTCAAATTCAAATTGCCCTCCCAAAAGCTAGGTTGTTAGAGAGAACCTTCTAGAATAAGGTTGTTATAAGGAGCCTTCTAGAATAAGATTTTTGGAGAGAGCCTTCTAGAATAAGGTTGTTGGAGAGAGCCTTCTAGAATAAGGTTGTTACAAGGAGCCTTCTAGAAGAAGGTTGTTATGCAGAGAAGTTTCCAGAAGAAGTCTGTTACACTGGAGCGTCTAAGGTAAGCGAGGTTGTTAGAATGAAGCTTCTAGAGAGACACGTCACCCTAATCCCTCAACTCGGCCGTGGAACCGCGGCAACTCGGCCGACACGGACGCAGATCCGCGGCCATTTAATAAGATCTCTGCATCATTTTTCTGTGTTCTTCTTCTATTGATGTTTGGGTCTTCTTCTGATATCTAGAATCTTTTTATCTCTTCTGAATCTCTGCCAGATTTGAATTCTTTGACTTGTTGTAATTTATCGGCACTTTTGTGATTCCGGTTCTTTGACCTGAAGAATTTTCTACACACAATCTCGATAAAATGTGTTGAGATAAACAATATCATGCGTGCAGAAATAAACACACAATTTCCTATAAAGAATATTGAATATAAATACAACACGTGGTATTTAGTATTTTCCAGACAAACTGGTAATATGTGTTATATTTATATCAACTATCCTTAAATGTTCAGAATAATGAGGAAATTGATGTGTTACAAAATGCATTATTTTCGACTGAACAAATTCCCTCAAACTTAATTTTGATCGTCTCGAGCAAACATTTTTTATTTAAGAGAAGGAGAAAAGAAAAACTAACTAGCACACTTTCGTAGGCAAACACGATTGCACTGAGCACGTGCAACAAACCTTTAAACATCTAGATGTCGCTAGTAGGAGGAGTGTTGTCTCCTGAGGGTTTTCAGCAGATTACACCCACAAAATCCTATAATAAAAGGAAGACTGTGAATGTTACATGTAAAGATAAGAATTGTAAAAGAAAGGCTTTAAAAATTAGAGTTTTCAACTATACTAGCTTTTCAGTTGTCATGAGCCCTATCTTAATAGTCATGAAAAGATATTAGAAATCACATCATCCCTCAATAAAACATCGTCTTTATTCTTCATTCCTACCTTTCTTCCAAACACCGATCATATACTTCTACGTGTGTGTAATAGACATCCCTACACTCGGAGAATTCAATTCAAGCTATCATACTCTTGTCCATCACCTAAGTACTTTTTAATCGGTGAATATTTAGATGGAATTGCTCACACATTTTTCATGCGACCATTAATACTTCTTGAGATACTAACCGACCGATTACTCATGTGCTTGCATGATTAGGCGTAAGTAGCAATTTTCTCTTCTTGCAACACCTAAGGCTTAGCAGTGACTCCCAAACCAGTTGGTCTAAGGCACTAGGTGATGAAGCACCCTCGCTATATTTTTTTATTGCTGCCTTGGTGATTACAAAACCAGTGTTCATTTTTCTTTTCACCATTTTTATTTTCTTCATTTATAATTTCCTTCATACTTTTGGCTTTTAGACAAGAGCATTTCAAGGTATCATCTACTATCCCGAGTTTCAAGACGTGTGTAAGTGCGAATAGTAGGGTATCAACATTCAAATGTTTGGCTTCCAGAATAGAAACTATTTTTCGGACTTATTTTTATCCTCAGATTAGTGACTTCTTTCATCTTACTAACCCTTGGGACAACGGCTAATAACTACTTATTACTAGTTTCGTTTAAGAAAACTTCTAACTTTCTTGGTTTTCTTAAATTTTTCTAATCTTTTGGATGTAATTTTTCACTATCTAATCTTTTATTATCTTATTTATGTACAAAAATTTTTTATATATATTTTGTGCTTATGCAAAGTATGATGCAAAGTGATGCGTAAATAAGCACAAACGTTCCCCAAACTTGTTTAGAACAGTGTCCTCACTGTTGTCATCTGTTAAATCTCAGAAACCTGTAAGCTTGGGAGGAAAATTTATTAACGGGATACATGAAATATGATCATGAAAATCCTCCTCCAAACTTATTTTCGGCTCACAATTTTTGAGGACAACTTTTATTTTCAAGAGCCAAAAAATACACACACACACCCAAACTTGAGTTAAACAATATTAAGCATTTTAAAATCACAAGAGGGGGTCACAGTTACTGGTCAATACAAATCTTTACAAAGACCAAAATTCAACACCAACCATTCGAAGATTTTATCAGTGTAGTGCACCGGTTGGTAGAAGAACATGATGTATAGAGCCAGAAAAAAGTGGGAAAAAGATAAGTGGTGTAATAGAATGTGTTTGCGTCTCGTTTTGGAGAGACGACACCATGATGATGATGATGGATTACTTGCATTCTCGTGATTGTCAAGAAGAAGGGGTGGAGGTTCAATTTCTTTGTTTTGGAGATGATTCATCTCAACACCCGTGTTTGCTAAACATGCAAGTTCATCAGCGAAGCTTTCATCGATATCCCGAAGAATAATGTCATTGGCAAGAATGGGATGATACTCAGACTCCATGAAAAATTCAGAATAAGCATTAGATGTTGACCCGGACAACTCAAAAGAAGGGTCCGTATGTATATGATACATATCTGGGTCAAACAACAACGTATGAAAAGAGTCTAGATCAGTATCGTGAAGCTGATCAAATTCGCTGCTGTCGACAGAACATACTCGAGCATGAAGTTCGGAGGGTTGACTTCCCAACTTGTAAATGTTGAGCTCAATTGACCTATTTCCAAAAGATAGGTTCATAGAGCCGTTTCTACAGTTGATTACAGCGTTGGAAGTAGCCAAAAAGGGACGACCTAGAATCACCGGAATTTGGTTCCGTGGGTTCGCTACAGGCTGTGTATCAAGAACAATAAAGTCCACAGGGAATACAAATTCCCCGATTTTTATCAACACATCCTTAAGTCCACTCCTAGATTTGGTGATTGATCGATCGGCCATCTGAAGAGTTATGTTCGAGGGCTTTAACACTCCGATACCTAGTTGCTCATAGATTGAATATGGAAGCAAGTTAACACTAGTGACAAGGTCAAGTAAAGCATGGTTAATGTGTTTATCCCCAATAGAAATAGAAATAGTAGGACAGCCAGGGTCCTTACGTTTCCTTGGTAATTGTTGGGGAAAAGCTGTGTCTACAGTACTCGACATGAACACTTTTTTCGGCACTTGAGTCTTCCTATTCCTAGTGCACAAGTTCTTAAGAATTTTCGCATAAGACGGAACTTGTTGGATAGCATCTAGGATAAGGATATTGATGTTAACTTGCTTAAACATGTCCACAATCTTCTCCATTTGTGCATCAGGTTTGTTGGCCCTCAATCTGTTTAGAAATGGAGCTTTATCAATAAGTGTTGGGACTGACATTTGTGGAGATGTTTGTGGGGGTGGGAAGGATGAAGGGGGTGGAGGGTTCAAGCCTTGGGGAAAATGGAGAATAGGCTCAGAAGAAGAAGGTAAATTAGACGAAATAGGATAAGAAGTAGAAGTGGAAATGGAAGTGGAAGTGGAAGCCTGGGGTTCAATTGATTCCTCAACATCAATCTGTTCACCCACATGATTGTCTAGAACTCTTCCAGATCTCAACATGGTAAGTGCATTCACATCATTATAATGTGAAGGTCCAGGATCAGGTAAAGGTTGAGCTGGAAGATTCCCTTTCTCTCTAGCACTCATCGTGGCTGTTAACTGTGCAATTTGTGCTTCTATCGCTTTAATACTCTCACCTTGGGAGGCGGAGTTATTCTTTATTGTGTCGATAGAAGACTTAAAGTCAGTCGTCATTGCATGGTATATTTCAACAGCAAATCCAAGATTTGTTCGAGTGCAGAGGAATTATCGGTACCGGCAGTTGGGAAAGAATTGTAGGCCGGATTTTGAAAAGTTTGTGTTTGGAAGGGTCGCTGACTTTGTGGTGGATGTTGTTGTGGTGGAAGGACCCATTGAAAGTTATTCTGGTTTGGATCCGTGTATTGAGTTTGGTGTTGGATCCAAGCAAAATCAGGGTGATTCCTCCAACCTTGATTATATGTGGAAGAAGAAAAATCGTTTCTAGGTTGTTGCTGAAATGCAGCATTAGTGTGACCTTGAAACGGTACATTCAAAGGACATTCTTCCGTCAAATGTGATGGGTTGGAACAACATCCACAAACGGTCTTGGAAAGTGTGTATTGGTTTAGGGAGGCTGAAGAGAACTTGTTTTCTAGAGCGTCGAGTTTCCTTTGTATTGCGGCCATTTCGGCTCTCATTGTGACTGATGGTTACCTTCCCCAGACGATGGTGGTCTAACACTTTCCCATTGTAAAGTGTTTTGAGCTAAATCTTCCAGGTATTTCCAAGCTTCACCATTATTTTTAGATAGGAATTGATATTGACACATGGTTTCAAGCATCTGTTTTGTCGTGAGATCAATACGCTCATAGAGAATTCGACACAGATCCCATCTAGGGATTCCGTGATGAGGACATTGGATAAGAAGATCTTTGAACCGTTCAAAGCATTTCCAAAATGGTTCATTGGGAAGTTGGGTAAATTTGAAGATTTCGCTCCGAACACGGCTGGTCTTATGATTGGGATAAAATTTCTTAAGGAATGCTGCAACGAACTCGTCCCATGTTGAAATAGAATGTGCGGTTGTGTTGTAAAGCCACTTCTCGGCTAAATCGCACAAAGTGAATAGGAGAAAACGTAAATGCATGGCATCCATAGACGGTTGTGAATTACCAATCAAAGCACATACGTTTTCGAATTTGATGATAAAAACGTATGCGTCTTCAGACTCGAGCCCGTGAAATTTGGGTAAAAGTTTGATGAAATGAGGTTTAATTTCGAAATTGTCCCCATTGGCTGGCGGAATAGAAAGACAGGTGGGAAGGGGAACACGTGTAGGATAGCATCTCTCTTGGAGAGAAATACGTGGAGGATTCTGCGCATCTGCGGACAGTGGCAGAGTGGTGTTAAAGTTTGATGGAAATCCGTCCATCGCGATCGTGGTGGGTGGTGGGAAAGAAGATGAAGAATTACCGACTCTGGGGTTGATAAAAGAAACGCGGAAAAGACGGGAAATAGAATCCCGTGTCCAGCCTAACATGTGCTAAACAGTTGTAGCACAAGTGGCAGCGTTGGTGATAATTAGAGAAAAGTTGGTTGGTGTTTGTTTTGAAAAATACGGATTTTGAAAAATCAAATCATAAAAGATGCACACACCACCCTAGATATAATGGTCACCTAGGTCAAGTCACTAGACCGCTCCTAGACTTCCAGAAGACAAATAGCAGGATAAATTCTCTACTGCCTCTTTATCCCTTCTGTGGCCAGGTAAGTGCCAGGTAAGTGGGAGGTTCTCCACTACGTAAGTAGTGGGCCTAATTAAGTAACCACTTGCCTTAGACACACTTGCCTTAGACACCACAAAAGAAACGCGGATAAGCAATAGGTTACCCACGACCTTCTTCTGTCCTAATTGAGCACGACGGTCCTTAGAGTCTTGTCTAGATATTTTTTAGTTAATGAAGGATAATGCGGATGCTCGTTTTGTGATTTGCGGGGCTTAGGAAGGGTAATGAAATCCTCACATATTTTGAATTTGGTCGTGCCCCTTAATTTCCGTATTAAAATATGCAAACAACCAAGATCAAAACACGCAACAAATTTTTCTTTTAGTGGCACTGCGAATTTTGCAAAGAATCCTGCAGAAAATGGTATTGGATAAGATCAGAGAGAAGAAGAAAGAACAGAGAGTAAACCACAGAAACTTGAATCACTGAAACGCCTAAACGGCGGCGGAACCGCTGCAAAAATGCACCATTCGCCGTGGATCCGCGGTTCACTGTGGGGACTAGGGTTTAAAAAATTTTCTGTAGCTTCTTTAACTCCTCTGGAATTTATAGAACTTCTCTGAATCTTGATCGCACTGCTACAATGATTTCAGATTCCCTCACAAAAATTCACAACTAATCGTTAAGCACTTGATGCGAATCATGAATTAAAATTTGATGGAATAATAAATTTTCAACTCAAATAACAAAAACGAACAAATTAGCACACATCCCCGACAACGGCGCCATTTGATTGATCATCTTTTGTGTGTAAGAAAATGTTTTATCACAACCAAAGAAATTTATACCGCAATCAATTAACGGTATCGATGTAGCGCGTTAATGAATACGGATCGTCCATTGAGATGCGTGAATTTCTTTGATCTTGTCTTAGATGAGTCGAAATGAAAATATAAAAGAAAATGATTCAAGATTTGTGAGATTTCATTTCAAGAAACAAAAAAAGAAAATAGATCTAGAATCAAGAAGATGTCCAAATCAATTTAGTTATCAAGATTTGTAGAATAGCTTGTAGGATTCGATTAAATTAGTAGTAGTGATGAATCTAGAGATGACTAATCTTATCTATTGATAATTTGTAGCTAGAACGATGGTGACGAATGAAGATTAGGGATCTATTGAAGAAACTAGGGTTTCTCCTTCTCTATCCCTTGTCTTGTCATTGATCATCATTTGGATTTAGCCTTTAGCAAAGAGAATCATCAATCATTTAATTCCTAGTTTGCAACGAAATTATCAAGAATGTGATCTCGCTCCAAATTAGTTCATTGATGATTCTTTTTCCTAAAGTTTAGAAATCTCATAAGACTTAAGATTATTAAAAGGATTTTATCATCACTAGATCTACTGATTCTCTCGAATCCTCCATAAGCGGAGATTTCACTCACACATCATGAAAATTAACGAATCACAAATGAAATATTTCAGAATGAAAGAATGTAATGAAAACGAGAATTAACAATTTATCACCTTCATTAAATCTTCTTCAAATTTATACAACTCCTCAATTCGAGGTATAAGATTAAGCTCTCGATCGCTCCTTTGAAGAGGTGAATTTGTCGTCAATCTTTGCGAAGCTCGATCGCCGTGAGTCGCGGATCGTCGTAGATCTCTTGCTCGGATGATGATCAGTGTTGCGATGAAGGATCGTTGATTGCTCGCTTGATTTGCTTCTCAATAGATCTTGATTTGGCTTTGGATTTGGATTTGGGTTAGGGTTTGGATTGAATCACAAGTTGTGTCACTCAACTTGTGTGTGAAATTATTGAACCCCCAATTAAATGAACCAATGAACAACCTCAACCCTAGATCTAGATCTCCTTTTAAATTCAAATTCAAATTTCCCTCCCAAAAGCTAAGTTCTTAGAGAGAACCTTCTAGAATAAGGTTGTTACAAGGAGCCTTCTAGAATAAGGTTGTTGGAGAGAGCCTTCTAGAATAAGGTTGTTACAAGGAGCCTTCTAGAAGAAGGCTGTTATGCAGAGAAGTTTCCAGAAGAAGTCTGTTACACTGGAGCGTCTAAGGTAAGCGAGGTTGTTAGAATGAAGCTTCTAGAGAGACACGTCACACTAAACCCTCAACTCGGCCGCGGCAACTCGGCCGACTCGGCCGCGGATCCGCGGCCATTTAATGAGATCTCTGCATCATTTTTCTGTGCTCTTCTTCTGTTGATGTTTGGGTCTTCTTGTGATATCTGGAATCTTTTTATCTCTTCTGAATCTCTGCCAGATTTGAATTCTTTGACTTGTTGTAATTTATCGGCACTTTTGTGATTCTGGTTCTTTGACCTCAAGAATTTTCTGCACACAATCTCGATAAAATGTGTTGAGATAAACAATATCATGCGTGCAGAAATAAACACACAATTTCCTATAAAGAATGTTGAATATATATACAACACGTGGTATTTAGTATTTTCCAGACAAACCGGTAATATGTGTTATATTTATATCAACTATCCTTAAATGATCAGAATAATAACGAAACTGATGTGTTACAAAATGCATTATTTTCGACTGAACACATACCTTTTGTCATGGCTAAGATATTTTTATGTGAGCTTTGAGATATTTTTATGTGAGCTTTGAGATATTTTGTAAGTGTGTGAGTGTAAAGATATTTTGTGAGTGTGTGAGGCTCATTTTCTCACAACAAAATATCTAAACACTCGCTTACACTTGAGAGGGCAGCCATCATTATTTTAAAAATCCATCTCATTTTTTTTGCTTAGCTTGCTCACTTGATATTTTCTTGAGCTCACAACTTCCACCATGGGCATCTTCTTCAACCTCCACTCTATCTCTCTCATGTGTTGAGAATCCTAAAGTGTATTGAGACAAAGTAATTACACACTATCTCTACTTCATCTTGAGCACCTAGGTTAGCAAACTAGTTGTTCGAGTTGCTTCGGTTTGAAGCGAGAGCCCGTATAAAGAATACTCGAGGTGGATCGTCTTCGACGAGGGAGACCGGAGAGCGGACTTGGTTGGGGTAGCCGGCGAGGAGCTTGGGAAGAGATTGAAGACCGAAGGACAAGGATAGATCGGTATAATCTCTAAATACTTTACAGTTTGCTAGTAAACGGTTAATGGTTCGATCCGGGTAATTGGTTGTGGTAGCGCCAAGTTTTACAAATTTTTGTTCCGCAATTGGCCATGGATTGATGACCGGGGCGCTGCCGTAACCCAGCATGGTAACAGAGACAACCCATTAACCCTTAGATAGCTTATTTAGACAATGTAAAACTATCGAAACTGAAACAACTCCAATTCACTGCACTGAAAATTCCAGTTTCTGTCGAATTTCATATAGTCTTCAAAAATTATTTTAACAATTGCAGAAGACTACTGACCTGACTACTAGACCACAGACCAAATACGAACAAATTCCACCACTAAAGAACTGAGCACATAGCTCAAAAATCCTGCCAGGATGGCCTATTTGAAGAATTAGGGTTTCGTATTTAGGCTGTGGTCTTGTCTCTGGAATCTTGGTTCGGTGGTATTGTTTGTTTAGCCCAGTTTGGATATGGTTTTATCTACTTGTTTGGGGCTATTCGGGGTTATTTCGAACTCGATATTTTCTAACATTGTTTAAAGTTTACAGTACATACATTTCTATCTGCGACCGTGAATGTCATTTGATCGGTACAACTTGTCTAATCGCTATAGTTCTTTTAGACGGGTTTGCGAACGTGACATTCACGTTGATATTTTATGTTGTGCTGTGTTGTTGCAGATTCATCATAGTGGATAGCTTAGATGCAATGTTAGTACAGTTTAGTTTCATTTGTACATTTGATATCACGGGGCGAGCGTCCGACATGTGGACTGCCGTCACTGCCTGTTTGTATACTATTCTTTTGGGGCACGACCGGGTTGAGGTCGATGTACCCGTTGTACATATTTTCTTTTCTGTACTAGTATTACCCCGTAGTGGAGTGCACAGATACCAGGTTCTAGAGGGAAACAGGCCCGCATCTCATGGCTTTGAGACGGAGGGAGCTTCACTCTAGAATTGGCGGGCTATTCGCCACACTCATAGGGGGTACAGGTTGACCCAAGGTGGGGTGCTCAAGTTATCGGATTCCATGAAGTGTTGGGTGGTCCATTCACTTTGCTGAAGGGGGCTGCCTCGCTTCTGGTTTTGGCGGGTAGCTTGCCGCACTCGTAGGGTCTAGGTTGTCATTGCACAGGCTATCCACACGACCAGGGGAACGTCGGGTTTTCAGTTGCGGCTCAAAGGAAATCCGGGGCTCCTAGATTATCTGTATTGTTCTGTGATGCTTATTACTTTCTGTGATGTTGCACTTATCACGCCTGAAGCGATTATTATATATTGTTATATATACTAGTAGATGTTGTATATGTTTTACACCCGTGCTAGTCCAGTCCCCGCTCTGTCGTTAGTTAAGTAACCTAACGGGTGATGACGTGACCCAGTGGCGAATGCGGATGGCATATGCGTACATCATATTTTAGTTCTTTGTGGTGTGATTAATTGATGGGACTGTGTTGATTCAGATCAATGCAAGGAAAACAGACCTATTAGATGTTGTTGGAACAATTTTCAAAAAGCTGTTATTACAAAGACGTTCTATTTTGTTTTGCACAGAGGCATTCGGTTATGAATATCCGGCACCTCATTCGACGAGGTAAGGGCCGAGATCCCTTCATCGGGAGCGACCCCTTGGACGGAGGTTTGCGTCATGGTAATAACTTCATTATAGTCGATTACTTTTTGCTTTGCACAGCGGTATTCGGTTGTCACAACCCGAAATGGCACGTGACTGGCAATTGAATTATGTGAAGTCTATAGGACCACACCTAATTCAAGTAAGCCAAAAGCCCATAAATCTAAACCATTTAAAAGAAGAAGTGAAGGAAAACATGTTTTAAAACAAGTGGTTTTAATAAAATAAGCCGTAGTAAGCATTTTTAAAACATCAAGTCTTTTCCAAAAATTTCGGCAGAGTTTCCTTTGTAAATACTGGCCCCAAACGGGTACAAATATGAATAATATACATGATGAATAAATGCACCCCCAAGCGGGATCTAGCTCTTCGCCAATTGACGGATACATCCACGAAGGCAATATAATATACAACGCCGAAGGGCGAGGATCAAAACTCAGAATGAAATCTAACATCACCAAGGAAATTAGAAAACCGTAATAATACAAGCACGCGACTCTAAGGTCGAAAGAATATATACACCGGTCTTCTAAGTCTATAAAATATACAAGTCTGGTTGATGGAGTTACCAGATACAACAGAATGTAAATAAGGTACAATGGTGGTCATGATACAAGTGAACCCACCCACCAAAGCAATCACCCGGAAGGAAGCAGTGTGCCAGCAAGCCGCAATGAAACCTGTACGATGAAACCTGCAAGAAACCATGGCACAACGGGGGTGAGTTGCCAACTCGTGAGTAGAAAAAAAATCACCGAGAAGAAATCGCATGTATGACTCTATCCTAGGTCATACCATAATATCCATATAATATATAACCTGAAACATCTGATAATGGCCAGGGTAAAAATCTAAGCATATGTGTAATACCGAGTGCTCGTGTCAGTGCCTCAGGTAGCAACATATCATATATATGAAGTATGAATGCATGAAAACAGAATACATCTAAATGAAAAAACTGTTTTCTTATCTCGGTGAGATTTCTGTATAAAATCGAAGTATCATAAATGAAATCAACAGAGAAATCCGTGTCAAGTATCGACACAAAATATATATCCCAATATCTCAATATCTCGAGCTCCGGCAATCCGAACTGGCCCATATAATCAATCTCTGTATCTCAGGCTCCGGCAATCTGGACTGGCCCCAGGCTCCGGCAATCCGGACTGGCCCAAAACATCATATCCTACGACTATGGCGGTATGCTCCGGATATCCGCCGCGTCATAAATAACCGTTCGGTAGTGCTCCCCTGCCAGGCTCAACGCCATCATCTGCGACCATCTTGCCCCGGGGTACCGCACCGGGTCCACTGTTCATATCAGAATTTTGCATTATTATATCGCCCATTCTTAATCATATTACAAATAAATAGGTGATTTTGATCCATGTCTGCTAAATAGTTGCAGTTATAGGTTCTCAGAACAATACAGTGAAATTCATGAAAAGACGCTACAAATGTGAGACTACGACCAACAATAGATGAATCCGTATGACGCCGCCTACCAGTTCAAGGAACAAATGAAGATCAGTAGACAGTTCAATGCACAAAGGCGGTACAAGATTCAAGACTTCAATGTGAAGCTTACGGTAAAAGTCCACATAATTCTGAACTGTTGGAAATCTGGAAGAAAGTAGAAAAGATTCTGAGAGACCAAGTGAAGAAAACAGAAGATAAAAGCAACTTGAAGAAACCCTAAAGAATTGGGCCCATGAGCCCACCAAATGGCCATGGATCCGTGGCCAAACAGGCTATTCTGTCGCGGTTCCGCGGCCGTGCAATGCACATGTCGGTGCAGGTGTCGGTGCTTTGACTCGGTATTTGGGGTCGTTTTGTAATTCCATGTATGGATCAGAATATAAACCTAGGGTTTTTTCTATCTATAAATAGGAGGGCTCAAGGCCAAATAAAGGGTGCCTCTTTTGGGTGCCTCTTTTGAGATGCCTCTTTTTAATTTCTAGATTAAATTTTAATTTCCTTGTAATCGTCAAGAGGTCATCAATAAAGGTATTTTTTTTATCGTGCATTCTTTTATCTGAATTTAATTCCTGAATTTTTATCTGTTTTTTATTATCTGCAACTTAAATAGTCTTTTAAAATTATAAAAAGTGAATCTTATGATAACTTCCCTAATGAGTGAGTAATTCCTCACTTGTTAGGGTTAGGATTGGGAAGGTTTGAGAGAAGTAAATCTCTCTCTCCTTTCTTTTCCCATATAATTTTTATAATAGGACTCTATTTAAATTAACCACACACCGCTCACTACGGCACCCTATCCTATAAGATAGCGGTGATTCCCTAGTTAGACCGGTTGTGGTTGATTTAAATAGAGGTTAGGGCTAAGAGTTAAGAAAGGATGGACAAGGACCAAAAGGAAGAAACTAAGTTTCTTCCTAGTCGTGCTAATCCCCTTTGTTGACTATTACCCTAACACCTATATTCTTCACTAGGGCATTGAAAGCAGTGGGTAGAATCCCTTTTCCAAACTAACCTAATTCTAACCCTAGCAAGACTTTTAATCAATTTAATCTCATTCTTAGATCGTAAAACAAAACCTGACTTGATCGGATTAACTCGTTAGAACATTAAAAAAAGGAATCCGTCTCCCTGTGGACCGACCCGTACTCAACCGGCTAGCTACCAAGCGACACCGTTTTTGATTGCGGTATTCTTAATTTTTGATCTATCTTTTAAAATGCTCGCATACGCAAAGCACGATCAATCATCCACCATGCACCCGCAGACGGTTCATCCTCCTCCTTGAATCGGGTGTATGATATCGCTCAAGAGCCGAGAAAACTCATGGTGGACATATCTCAAATCATATCACGAGAAAACCGCAATTTTCTATCTTTAAAATGATAATAAGTTTATAAAATCTTTGCTCTCCAAATCCATAAATCTCATGGAAATCCAAAATCCCAATCTCAAGAGTAAATAACAGTGCATTACCGGCATAAAGCTCCATAATATTGCATGACAAAGAAATATAAGAATGCATCTGATGTCAAGCAAGGAATGCAATAATTAAACTAGCATATAAAAGCATTAACATATTGGAACTATCAGCTAGCATGTTATGTCAATGAAGTAATACTTCTAAAGTGTACGTGTTATGGCAATTACCGATGATGATGTGTGTGAGCCGGCAAGCAAGTGTACGTGGAGCATACGCATCATCGGTAATGGTGCTGGTGTCCTGACAACATGGATTCATAATAACTAATGAAAACACATTTAAGTATGCAATGTGATGCTAATAGCAAGAATACATGGAAATTGAATAGTAAACGCAGCATGTAAGAGTAAACATTTATATATACGAGTTATACAGTTTTGGCATTTGAAATAGCACGAATCGTGATTTTTAGAAAATAGGGCCTGTCTTTAAAATACCCATGATTCGTCAGTTTTGAAAATAAGTATGACTCGAACCCAGTCTAACATCTACCTGATAACCTACAGGACTAACTAAGAGACTAATCGAAATGATAAGGAAATCCACCTAAGTCTGAGTCGATATATATATCTAGTAGTCGGTGATCCTGCCTCAATAGCGTCACGTATGATAAAATATATAATACGACATCCTCGAGTCGAGAGTGCGGATCAATCATCATATTTAAACATCGCACGGTAAAATCCATCGTACGGCATCCCAAATCGGGGTACGGGTCAATATCACATATAACACATTACTTATCTGGTATCATTATCATCATATTCTGAATTAGGGATACTGATCTAAAGTCTAGTATATTCCGATACCATCAACATATATATATATATATATATATATATATATATATATATATATATATATCCGTGTGTGTATGAAAACACATCGTCCAACGATCCGTTATAATATCATGTCGTGTCTCATCATACGACCCAAATCACATCACCGATCTCATGGCATCATGCCCAATCACATCGACTCATCTCCAAGTATCATATACTATCCTCATCATCCGTGTATATGTATTCATATATATATACATACTCACATACATATGTGTGTGTGTGTGTATCCCCATATATTCATAAGAAAATCAAATGTATGCGTGTGTGTGTGCGTGTGTGCCAATCCTTACTCTGGGGTTTCGCGACTAAGAACTAAACTAAGTTACTTTCTCTCTAAGCATTCGCGTCTCACATTAACACATATATAAAAATATATAAATCGTATTCGCATTCTACCCTACGAAGTGCGGGGGTGCTATACGCCATCCACCCGACTTCCTGTCACGACCCGCAGGGTACGGAACGTGACTGGCACTTAAGTTTACGAAACGTCTCAAGACGTCCGTAAAATAAGTAAGCCAAAGCCCAGAAACCAAAACCAAATAAGCAAAAGAGTGAAGAGAACCCAATCAATTGAAAACGAGTTTATCAAATAAGTCATATAAAAACCTTTAAAAAAAACAATATCAATTTTTCCGAAAATTTCGGCAGAGTCTCCTTTGTAAATACTGGCCCCCAAAATGGATACAACAAGAATATATATGAATCCAACAAATAAGGCATCCCCAAGCGGGAGCTATCTCTTCGCCACAAGGCGGTCACAAATCCCACGCAATATAAAGCAACAACATGCGAAATAATCATAAGGAAGCATGAGAAAAACAGCATGTCGACTCAAGTGAGCTCGACCCCAAAATACAGCATAAAAAGTCCACAAATCTCACAGTCTCATCTCTAGGTCAATATACAACAATACTGGTAGATACAGTAGATGGAGTGCACTAGATACAAAGAATATACAAGGTGGTACAAAAACAATAATATAACCCACCTAAGAGTAAAACCTCGAGTCCAGGCAAAGGAGGCAAAAGAAGCAAGTGCGCCCGCCGCTACTGTACTGACGGAACGGACCTGAAAAAGGCTGTGGCACAACGGGGGTGAGTTGCCAACTCGTGAGTAATAAATAACATCTACACAGGCTATCGAATGCATGCACACAAGCATCCTAGCATCTCAAATACAGGTAAGGCAGGACATAATAGCAGGTATGTATGCAATATGAATATACTAGCAGGTATGAATGCAATGCGAATCAACTCATGATCTGAATGTGTAAGTATAAGAATCATGTTTTTCCTTTAGGAATCTCTTTTGAAATACCAGCACAATACCAATAGAATCAACAAGAATCTGTGTCCAGCATCGACACCTCAAAACTGTCTCAAATCTCATATCAATGTATCTCTGGCCTCAGCCGTCCGGCTGACCCATCTCAAATATCAATATCTCATCATCTCGCGGCCACGGTCGGTATCCTCTGGATATCCGCCGTCCCAAACAGTCACCGGTAGGTAATCCGTCCCCTGCCAGGCTCAACGTCAACACCACATTCCTCTTGCCCCGGGGTACCTTACCGGGCCCACCATGTACCCGTGACGGTTCCTCCACTCCTCGACACGGATCTCGAAAACCACAGCAAACTCATGGTGGATGACACTTACATCACTAGAAAACCGCAATTTACATATTTTAAAAATATAATAAGTTTAGAAATTTTGCGGCTTTCCCCCGAAATCCAGAAATATCATAAAATCTCAAGAAATCCTCATAAGTGCATATGTCAATGATAATGAATGCATATGGTATCAATAATCAAGTTGCG
The DNA here is from genome assembly GCA_030015575.1 of Agapanthus africanus. Classification (NCBI taxonomy): domain Eukaryota; kingdom Viridiplantae; phylum Streptophyta; class Magnoliopsida; order Asparagales; family Amaryllidaceae; genus Agapanthus; species Agapanthus africanus. The sequence goes on from CM057343.1 coordinate 343,802,780, forward strand.
ATGTGTGATTAATAGATTAGGCATGAACAAATAATATGATGAAGTACATGCACATGAATAGCAATCCTACGATTTCATTTTAAGGAATTAAAGCAATAGCGCAAGTTTAAGTATCAATTATAGTAAAAGGCTTCAATTTAAAGGTTATCTAGTGTGGTGGCATGGCAATTACCAGGGTGTGTGTGTAAGCATGAATAGTGCTCGTGCTGCATATAAAAACCCTGGCAATGGTGCAGGTGTCCTATAGAATGGGTTCGTATATGTATGTCAATATAAGGCATGAATGTAGCAAATAATCATACAAGTATTACACCCCTAATTACTAACATTACTAAGAATCTTTTAAGCTACTAAAACTATCGGGCGACTTGCGCCATCCAACGATAGTCCCCCGTAGATGTTACATCTACTCACCGGAATCCCTAGCTAGTCACGTCCAATCACCGCTTTCCCCTTTCGTGCCGCGTCTGACGTCTCCGCGACCGAACCTGGAATTTACATCAATACAAACATAAGGTTACAAATCAAGAACGACGCAATTCCCTAACGAAAATACCATAGTTCACAAGCTAGGTACAACGTGCACAAAGTGCGCGGAACACACGCGAAAATCACAAAAATCTACTAAAATGTCGATTTGGTCGCCCGGAAAAACTAAAACCCGGACACTCAAAAATCCGCACTCACACATCCTAAAAGTCATAGGATACGCTAAAAATGTCATCAAGACATCGCAAATAAATCATCACAATATTTTAATAAAAACTAGTAAGCTAGAATTTGCAATTTGGTGCAAACATCGACAATTTGCGACAAAGTTAACACAATCCAACACAACAATCCAAACTAACTCACTAGATAGCCACTACATTAATTTTAAACTATTAACTATACTTCAAAACATATTTTCCACAACCAACCCTTCTCTTGAATTTGGTAAATAGCAATCTTAATGAAAATTTCACACAAGTTTAACATAGATTAGCATAACATCAAGCCATTTAAGCAAAGTAACCTTATAGATTGGTTAAGTAAACAACTAGATAGCTAATTAGCTTTAATTAACTAAATAATGGTTTCTAAAAACCCTAGTTTAACTCTAACCATAAACCTTTAAAAACTAGATTAGAAACTAACACTAAATTAACACTAGATTTTAGCCCAATTAGCAAGTTAACCACTTAGATTAAGCTAATCAAAATAACTAGGTAACAAAATAGCTTAATTAATCTCTTAATGGTGTTCTAAACCCTAAATTAATTTCAAACCACAAACTTTAAAAAAAACTAGTATGCAAATAGCACTAAAATTAACACTAAAACAATTTTCAAAGTTCTAATTAGCACACTTTAAACTACAATTTAGCCAAAGATTGAAATTATACCTCACAAGCCCAAACCCTAAGTTGCTAAAGCCTCCCAAGATGCCATCTTTCTCCAAGATTTGAACCAATTTGGGTTTGAGAAGAGAGGGAATAAGGTTTTGTGTTGAAATAGTGAAGGATTTGTTGATTTTTATTGAATTTTGATGCAATTTTCTTGAAGAAAATGAGAGAAAAGAGAAGAAAAATAATGGAATGGGGGGGGCTGCTCTCGGCCAGTAGAAGGGAGAGGGGATGGTGTGGGGTGTGTGGAAAAAAATCACCAAGTCAAACCCCCTCAAAGTCAATACACCATACCTCCAAATACTATATTTTAATCAATTCTCAAAACAATTCATTTCATCACATGAATAAAGTCAAAGTGAGGCAAGCAAATTTTCTGGACCTGATCATGGTGGGGCCGGCCTAGAGGGAGTGGGGGTGAGTGTGAGTGGATACAAAAGGTTTTATGCAAAAAGACCCCCCACAAGTCCAAAATTGCAAGTTTTAGCTTAAAATTCAATAAATTTCGTTTTCCATAATAAAAATTAGTTAAAACTTAAAATAAATTACTAAAAATTTATGTTACAACTAGATTTTAATTAAAATGATTTTAAAGCTTAAATTTAGCCCATTTAAATTGTATTTATCGCTAATTTAATGTATTTTCTTACCGGCTTAAAATAATATTAAAAATTGAAAAAATTTGGGAAAATTTTTAAACGACCAGAATTTCATAAGTAACTCATTAGATACTAAAAACAAGCAATTACCTATCCATTTTAGGTATAATTAGTCCTAAACTGCAAAATAACGAAAAAGACGGTTTTCGGAAAAATACCGAATTTTCACCGATTTTCAGGAAAACACCAAAACGACTTTTCGAGGTGTTACAATCTTCCCTCCTTAAAGAAATTCGGTCCCCAAATTTAAAAATATAACTACGCGTACCTTCAAAGAGATGGGGATATTTCTTCCTCATCTCGCCCTCGGTCTCCCAGGTAACCTCCTCGCTGCTCGGGCTACGCCAAAGGACCTTGACGGTTGGTATAATCTTCGATCTCAACTTCTTCACCTGCCGATCCAGGATGGCCACCGGCTGCTCTGCAAAAGAAAGGTCGCGCTCTAGCTGGACTGTCGGGTGCTGAATCGCATGCGAAGGGTCGTGAAGGTACTTGCGGAGCATCGAAACATGGAAGACGGGGTGAACATCGGGAAAGCTGGGTGGAAGAGCCAAACGATATGCAACAGCGCCGACACGCTTGAGGATCTCGAAGGGACCTAGAATCTAGGGCTAAGCTTCCCCTTTCGCCCAAAACGCATCACGCCCTTCATCGGAGAGACCCTCAGAAAAACATGATCGCCAACTGCGAACTCTAACCTGCGACAGCGCCTGTCTGCATACGATTTCTGCCTGCTCTGAGCCGCTCTCATCCGGTCTCGGATTAACTGTATCTTCGCTGTCGTCTCCTCAACAAGCTGTGGCCCCAAAATGCTGCTCTCGCTGAGATCTGTCCAACAGACGGGCGATCTGCATCTCCTCCCATACAATGCCTCGAAAGGTGCCATCTGAATAGTATCCTGGAAGCTGTTGTTGTAGGAGAACTCCACTAGAGGTAAATGACGATCCCAGCTACTGCCGAAGTCTAAAATGCACGCTCTGAGCATGTCCTCGAGAGTCTGAATGGTCCGCTCTGACTGTCCGTCGGTCTGCGGATGAAACGCTGTGCTGAAGCTCAAACGAGTGCCCAAAGCCTCCTGAAGTCTCTGCCAAAGTCGGCTGGTGAACTGGGTGCCTCGATCTGACACGATACAAGTCGGTACGCCATGCAACCGCACGATCTCGTCGATGTAAAGCTGGGCATACTGAGCGAAGCTGAAAGTGGTCTTCACTAGCAGGAAGTGAGCCGCTTTCGTCAATCGATCTACGATCACCCAGATGGAGTCATACCCTCAACTGGTCCTGGGTAGACCCACAACGAAATCCATCGAAAACTGCTCCCATTTCCACTCTGGAATGGGTAACGGCTGTAGCTCTCCTGCGGGCCTCTGGTGCTCGGCCTTGACTTGCTGACAAGTCAGGCATCTCGATACAAACTCCGCAATGTCCCTCTTCATCCCGTCCCACCAGTAGGTATCTCTCATATCATGGTACATCTTGGTGGAACCGGGGTGGACACTATACACTGATCGGTGTGCCTCCTCAAGAATGTCGCGCCGCAATCCATCAGCATCTGGTACGCACAGTCTAGATCCATAGAGTAAAATCCCCTGATCGTCAATCACGAACTCGGAAAATCTGCCCTGTCCCATCTGTGCCATGATCTCTGAGCAACGGTCGTCACTGCGCTGTGCCTCATATATACGGTCAAGCAACTGTGGGCGTGTACGAACATGCGCGAGCTGTCCCCCTGTCTGAGTGAACTCGAACTCAACTCGGCTGTCGCATAACATCTGCCAATCTGCTGATGACTGCCTCTGCACTGCGCGCAAACACGATAGACTACCCCCGGGCCTCCTGCTCAAAGCATCTGCCACTATGTTCGCCTTGCCTGGGTGATATAAGATCTCGCAGTCGTAGTCTTTCACCAACTCCATCCAACGACGTTGTCTGAGGTTCAGGTCTCGCTGCTGAAATATGTACTTTAAGCTCTTGTGGTCTGTGAATATTTGGCACGACTCGCCATATAGGTAATGTCGCCAAATCTTCAGTGCAAAGACCACTGCAGCCATCTCCAAATCGTGAGTGGGGTAGTTCTGTTCATGCATCTTCAACTGCCGAGAAGCATATGCGATCACCCGGCCATTCTGCATCAATACGCACCCTAGCCCCACCCGTGAAGCGTCACAATAAACCACGAATCCGCCTGATCCTGAAGGCAAAGATAATACTGGCGCCGTAGTCAAACATGTCCGTAGCTGCTGAAAACTGCGCTCGCACTCCTCTGTCCAAACGAAAGGAACTCCCTTCCGGGTCAAACCGGTCAAAGGTGCAGCTATACGGGAGAAGTCCTGAACAAAACGCCTGTAGTAGCTTGCCAGGCCTAGAAAACTACGGATCTCAGTAACCGATGTAGGTCGGGGCCACTGCTGAACAGCCTCAATCTTCTTCGGGTCCACACATATGCCGTCTCTCGTAACCACGTGACCCAAGAATCCGACGCTGTCCAGCCAGAATGCACACTTGGAGAACTTTACGAACAGCTGGTGCTCCCTCAGAGTCTGTAACGTAATCCGCAAGTGCTGCTCGTGCTCCTCTCTGCTCCGGGAGTACACCAAGATATCGTCGATAAACACGATGATGAACAAGTCAAGATACGGCCTGAATGTACGGTTCATCAAATCCATGAATGCTGCTGGGGCGTTGGTGAGTCCGAACGACATCACCAAAAACTCATAGTGGCCGTAGCGCGTGCGGAAAGCTGTCCTCGGTATATCCTCCTGTCGAACTCGCAGCTGATGGTATCCTGATCGCAAGTCGATCCTCGAAAAATATCCCGCACCGTGAAGCTGGTCGAACAAATCATCAATGCGTGGCAACGGATATCTGTTCCGAACGGTAACTTTGTTCAGCTGGCGGTAGTCGATACATAAGCGCAAACTTCCATCCTTCTTCTTGACAAACAGGACCGGAGCATCCCACGGAGAAACACTAGGTCGAATAAGCCCCTTATCTAACAAATCCTGCAACTGATCCTTCAGCTCTCGAAGCTCTGCTGGGGCCATCCGATAAGGCGGTATAGAAATAGGCCCCGAGCCGGGAATCAAATCAATGCAGAACTCAACATCGCGCTCAGGTGGTAGCCCAGGTAGCTCATCAGGGAAAACATCAGGGAACTCACAAACAACCGGGACCCGGTCCAACGGAACCTCTGCAGCTCGAGTATCACAAATATACGCTAAGAATCCCTGACATCCCTTCCGCAAGAGCTGAACAGCGCGAAGCGACGAAATCAAGCTGGGAAGGGTGACGCTGCGGTCTCCCTGAATAACAAGGACTGGCTCTCCCGGAAAGCTAAATATGACTGCCTTCTCACGGCAGTCCACCGAAGCATAACAAGTGGCCAGCCAATCCATGCCCAGAAGCACATCAAAGTCCAACATATCGAGGAGAATCAAATCAACCGATGAATCCCTCTCCCCGATACGAACGAAACACAATCGAAATACATAACGAGCGACAAACGACTCGCCCACCGGGGTAACAACAACAAGCGGATGATCTAACGATGACGACTCACGGCCCAACATCGGTGCAAAGTGTGTAGAGACGTACGAATGTGTGGAACCTGGGTCAAATAATACCCGTGCGTCGAAAGAACAAACTGGCAAGGTACCTGTCACAACGGCATTGGATGCCTGCGCATCCTGCGGTGTCAAAGCAAATACTCGGGCCTGTCCTCCACCGATAGCGGGCTGACCTCGACCTCGGCTTCTGCCTCCTCGTCCTCTCTGAACAGGACCGCCGCGTCCACGGCCTCTGGGTGCATTTAACTGGCGTGGAGCATCGCCTGTGGTAGGAAGTAGGGCTCTCTGAGGAGGGGGTGGTGATGGTGGTAGGGTCACATGCGGAACTGTCGCTGCTCCCTGTCGTCTCGTCGGACAGTCTCTGACAAGATGGTGCGGACTCCCGCACCCAAAACACCCTGGCGAAGGCTGCTGTCCCTGAGGATATGAACCATATAACTGTCCCCGTCCAAATCCTCTGCCAGGCCTATCTCTCGGAAAGAATCTGGCGCGCTGCCTCTAAGACGGTACATCGGTGCGAATCCTCTTCGGCCCAGAAACGGCCGAAGTCTGTGATATTCGTGCCTCCATCCGTAATGTCGTATCCATAGCAGCTGAATAAGTGTCGTAGTGCTGGGCGCCAATGGCAAGATATAGCTGGGCATCAAGTCCCTGTACGAACCTCTTCACCATCTTCTCTTCGGTATCCACCAAATACTGAGCATATCGGGATAACTGTGTAAACTGGATGTCATACTCAGACACCATCATCCCAGGTGTCTTGACTAAGGCCTCGAAGCTACGAGCTCTGGCATCACGAACACTCTCTGGGAGGAAACGAGCTAGAAAGACCGCTGTAAACTCGGCCCACGTCATAGGCGGTAGACCTGCAGCTCGACCTCTCAAGACTGACTCCCACCATATCTGCGCGAGACCCTCTAGTCGGAAACTCGCAAGCTCTACCCATCGATCATCCGAACATCTCAGCGAACGACAGATCCTGGCTAAACTGTCAAGGAACGTCTGTGGGTCCTCCGCTGCCTCAGTGCCGGTGAATACTGGAGGTCTCAGCCTCATGAAATCCTGTAGTGAAACCGGGATGGCCAAGGTGGTAGTAGTAGGAGCAGGTATCATGGTCGTCTGTGATGTAGTAGGTACGTCATCCGGCCTCGGTGTACGACTGGCTGCAACTAGGGATCCTACCATCAGACGTAGCTCCTGCATGCCCCCCATCATCTGTCACAACTCCTCCATACCAGTCTCGAGCCTATCCATACGGCCTGGGGAAGGTGGATCGGTCTGTCTCTGCGGCGTAGGCATATGTTCATCACAGAATACTGCATTTTATACCGCCCATTCTTACGCTCGGTTGTTTATAGGTAGGTGCTTTTAATCCGTGTTTGTTATATATTTGCAGGATACAGGTTCTCGGTTCTAAAACGGTAAATTCATGGAAAACACGACAAAATCCGGGTTCCTGCCAACCACTGAGAAAACACGGTCTCCGCTCGTCATCCGTATGTTGCCAGATACCAGTTTAGGAAGACAAAATGTCAAATCAATGTCACCTTCATGCACAAGGCTCAATGGCAACAACAAGTTCCAAGAAATCTACGCGGAGCTCGAGGCAATCATGACAAAAACATCCACAAAAAGTCCACCTTTCCTCAACAGAAATTCTGGAAGAATTGTGAAAGAATTATCAGAAAATATGTGTACCAGACAACAGGGGACAGCAGATCAGGGCCGTACAGGAAACCCCACACCCTAAACCTACTGTAGGGGCGCGGATCCGCGGCCAATAGGGGGTATTGGCGGCGGATCCGTGGCTAGGTGGGGCCCTCTCTGCGTCAACTTTTGGGGGTATTTTGGGTATTTCCCATGTGGTCTGGTGGTTGCCCTAGAACTCCATTCTCCTGCCTATAAATACAGCAGTTTTGAGCACAACCAAGGGTCATTCTTTGTTCTCCATTCTTTTGTAGGATTTAGTTCTTTTTCTTCTTCTTCTTCATTCCTCTTCCATGAAATTGTAAGTGAGAAGCTTTTTTGTTGATGTGAATAAAGATGAAGGTTTTTTGTATTATTCTTTTTGTTTAAGCTTCCCCCTTGAGCTCTCTACCTTAACTTGATCTTGCAACCTCTTAAGTGAGCTTGCAAGTTTAAGTTTTGGTCATTGGTCTCAAGGGGTTGTATCATTTCGTTCTCGCCTTAGCGCTTCAATTCACATGCGTTCTCTACCCTTCCCTTGATCTTGCAACCTCTTCATTGAGATTGCAAGTTTAAGGGTTGGCTATTGATCCCATGCTTGTTTTGAGTTCTATGGTTCTTGTAATTACTTTCTTGCATTTTTCATTCTTGTCTTTAATTACTTGCAATTTATTTCCATGCTCTTTAATTACTTGCAATTTACATTCATGCACTTTAAATACTTGTATCTTTTCTTTTCTTTGTTCTTTTCTTTTTGTTCTCTTTTTGTTCATTTTGTGAATGTTGTAATTATTATTGTTGTTAAGAATTAATACGGTATTATAAGTTAATGTTTCTTTGCCAATTCCTTTTCCCGTTATTTTCCATTTGAACTTCGCCCAAACCATACGCAAGCGCTCCGTTAGGCACCGTACCCTGACAAGGTAACGGTGATTCCTAACCGCGACCGGTTGCGTTCGGTTTGGCCGGAGGCGAAAGCAAGAGACAAGAACGGAAGGACAAGGGTAAATAAGCCGGATTCCACGAATACCACGCTTAAATCCCCTAATCCACGTTGTTGCCAATTGCTTAGCTTCAATTGGTCAAGACTCGGCTCAAAGGTTTTGAGTACGGATTTCTTTAGCTTATAACCTCGTATCTTTTCTTAACAACTTTATACTTGCAGATAATACACATAGGTTAGTCCAAACAATCATACACAAATTCTTTATTGACTGGTCTAAGACAAGAAGGTAAGATAACACCATCTCCCTGTGGACCGACCCGTGCTCAACCGGCTAGCTGCATAGCGACACCGTCCTGATCGCGGTTACACTTTAAATCTTTGAACATCCGACACGCCAAAAGCGTGCGATCAGCATACCACCCTGCTCAGTCCTAGTCTCGGACGAGCCAGCTCGAATCTCGTCTCGGGCGGCAGCCCTCTGTGCCCTCGTAGCCTTCGGCGGCATAGTGGCTGTTACAGGAAAACGGATAATAAGAACAGTGCAATAGGATCATAGGATACATGGAATTGAAGAAGGAATTTCAAGAAAGTATATCCTAAAGTCACTTAGGCGGAGTACCGTATCGCAAGTATGCCGCGGACATACACACGCTACGTTACCCTACTTAAGACACTTACTCCATCTACCAAGGGTCATCCTAAACTCAAAAAGGTAAAACCTATCGCTCTGATACCAACTTTGTCACGACCCGCAGGGTACGGAACGTGACTGGCACTTAAGTTTACGAAACGTCTCAAGACGTCCGTAAAATAAGTAAGCCAAAGCCCAGAAACCAAAACCAAATAAGCAAAAGAGTGAAGAGAACCCAATCAATTGAAAACGAGTTTATCAAATAAGTCATATAAAAACCTTTAAAAAAAACAATATCAATTTTTCCGAAAATTTCGGCAGAGTCTCCTTTGTAAATACTGGCCCCCAAAATGGGTACAACAAGAATATATATGAATCCAACAAATAAGGCATCCCCAAACGGGAGCTATCTCTTCGCCACAAGGCGGTCACAAATCCCACGCAATATAAAGCAACAACATGCAAAATAATCATAAGGAAGCATGAGAAAAACAGCATGTCGACTCAAGTGAGCTCGACCCCAAAATACAGCATAAAAAGTCCACAAATCTCACAGTCTCATCTCTAGGTCAATATACAACAATACTGGTAGATACAGTAGATGGAGTGCACTAGATACAAAGAATATACAAGGTGGTACAAAAACAATAATATAACCCACCTAAGAGTAAAACCTCGAGTCCAGGCAAAGGAGGCAAAAGAAGCAAGTGCGCCCGCCGCTACTGTACTGACGGAACGGACCTGAAAAAGGCTGTGGCACAACGGGGGTGAGTTGCCAACTCGTGAGTAATAAATAACATCTACACAGGCTATCGAATGCATGCACACAAGCATCCTAGCATCTCAAATACAGGTAAGGCAGGACATAATAGCAGGTATGTATGCAATATGAATATACTAGCAGGTATGAATGCAATGCGAATCAACTCATGATCTGAATGTGTAAGTATAAGAATCATGTTTTTCCTTTAGGAATCTCTTTTGAAATACCAGCACAATACCAATAGAATCAACAAGAATCTGTGTCCAGCATCGACACCTCAAAACTGTCTCAAATCTCATATCAATGTATCTCTGGCCTCAGCCGTCCGGCTGACCCATCTCAAATATCAATATCTCATCATCTCGCGGCCACGGTCGGTATCCTCTGGATATCCGCCGTCCCAAACAGTCACCGGTAGGTAATTCGTCCCCTGCCAGGCTCAACGTCAACACCACATTCCTCTTGCCCCGGGGTACCTTACCGGGCCCACCATGTACCTGTGACGGTTCCTCCACTCCTCGACACGGATCTCGAAAACCACAGCAAACTCATGGTGGACGACACTTACATCACTAGAAAACCGCAATTTACATATTTTAAAAATATAATAAGTTTAAAAATTTTGCGGCTTTCCCCCGAAATCCAGAAATATCATAAAATCTCAAGAAATCCTCATAAGTGCATATGTCAATGATAATGAATGCATATGGTATCAATAATCAAGTTGCGATGTGTGATTAATAGATTAGGCATGAACAAATAATATGATGAAGTACATGCACATGAATAGCAATCCTACGATTTCATTTTAAGGAATTAAAGCAATAGCGCAAATTTAAGTATCAATTATAGTAAAAGGTTTCAATTTAAAGGTTATCTAGTGTGGTGGCATGGCAATTACCACGGTGTGTGTGTAAGCATGAATAGTGCTCGTGCTGCATATAAAAACCCTGGCAATGGTGCAGGTGTCCTATAGAATGGGTTCGTATATGTATGTCAATATAAGGCATGAATGTAGCAAATAATCATACAAGTATTACACCCCTAATTACTAACATTACTAAGAATCTTTTAAGCTACTAAAACTATCGGACGACTTGCGCCATCCAATGATAGTCCCCCGTAGATGTTACATCTACTCACCGGAATCCCTAGCTAGTTACGTCCAATCACCGCTTTCCCCTTTCGTGCCGCGTATGACGTCTCCGCGACCGAACCTGGAATTTACATCAATACAAACATAAGGTTACAAATCAAGAACGACGCAATTCCCTAACGAAAATACCATAGTTCACAAGCTAGGTACAACGTGCACAAAGTGCGCGGAACACACGCGAAAATCACAAAAATCTACTAAAATGTCGATTTGGTCGCCCGGAAAAACTAAAACCCGGACACTCAAAAATCCGCACTCACACATCCTAAAAGTCATAGGATACGCTAAAAATGTCATCAAGACATCGCAAATAAATCATCACAATATTTTAATAAAAACTAGTAAGCTAGAATTTGCAATTTGGTGCAAACATCGACAATTTGCGACAAAGTTAACACAATCCAACACAACAATCCAAACTAACTCACTAGATAGCCACTACATTAATTTTAAACCATTAACTATACTTCAAAACATATTTTCCACAACCAACCCTTCTCTTGAATTTGGTAAATAGCAATCTTAATGAAAATTTCACACAAGTTTAACATAGATTAGCATAACATCAAGCCACTTAAGCAAAGTAACCTTATAGATTGGTTAAGTAAACAACTAGATAGCTAATTAGCTTTAATTAACTAAATAATGGTTTCTAAAAACCTTAGTTTAACTCTAACCATAAACCTTTAAAAACTAGATTAGAAACTAACACTAAATTAACACTAGATTTTAGCCCAATTAGCAAGTTAACCACTTAGATTAAGCTAATCAAAATAACTAGGTAACAAAATAGCTTAATTAATCTCGTAATGGTGTTCTAAACCCTAAATTAATTTCAAACCACAAACTTTAAAAAAAACTAGTATGCAAATAGCACTAAAATTAACACTAAAACAATTTTCAAAGTTCTAATTAGCACACTTTAAACTACAATTTAGCCAAAGATTGAAATTATACCTCACAAGCCCAAACCCTAAGTTGCTAAAGCCTCCCAAGATGCCATCTTTCTCCAAGATTTGAACCAATTTGGGTTTGAGAAGAGAGGGAATAAGGTTTTGTGTTGAAATAGTGAAGGATTTGTTGATTTTTATTGAATTTTGATGCAATTTTTTTGAAGAAAATGAGAGAAAAGAGAAGGAAAATAATGGAATGGGGGGGGCTGCTATCGGCCAGTAGAAGGGAGAGGGGATGGTGTAGGGTGTGTGGAAAAAAATCACCAAGTCAAACCCCCTCAAAGTCAATACACCATACCTCCAAATACTATATTTTAATCAATTCTCAAAACAATTCATTTCATCACATGAATAAAGTCAAAGTGAGGCAAGCAAATTTTCTGGACCTGATCATGGTGGGGCCGGCCTAGAGGGAGTGGGGGTGAGTGTGAGTGGATACAAAAAGGTTTTATGCAAAAAAAAACCCACAAGTCCAAAATTGCAAGTTTTAGCTTAAAATTCAATAAATTTCGTTTTCCATAATAAAAATTAGTTAAAACTTAAAATAAATTACTAAAAATTTATGTTACAACTACATTTTAATTAACATGATTTTAAAGCTTAAATTTAGCCCATTTAAATTGTATTTATCGCTAATTTAATGTATTTTCTTACCGGCTTAAAATAATATTAAAAATTGAAAAAATTAGGGAAAATTTTTAAACGACCAGAATTTCATAAGTAACTCATTAGCTACTAAAAACAAGCAATTACCTATCCATTTTAGGTATAATTAGTCCTAAACTGCAAAATAACAAAAAAGACGGTTTTCGGAAAAATACCGAATTTTCACCGATTTTCAGGAAAACACCAAAACGACTTTTCGAGGCGTTACACTTCCCCGTAGATATATATCTACTCTTCTGATCCTTGCTTGCCGAAGTCGATGTCGCCATGCTCCTCCTTGTTATCCAAAGCCCATGAGAGGGTACCTACATATTCAAATACGTCGCATCGTAATCAAGAATCAACACGAGGAAACTGAAACGGCATACGAAGAGTACATAGGTTAGAACCTATGAACTACGCATGCAAGAAGGGCCAAACAAATCCTCGATGTCGATATACAAAACATCAAACCATCGAGTTAAAACCCAAATACCAAAACCAAAGTTAAAACAAAGTCGCAAAACGAAACAACAACATAAGAAAACACCTCCAGATTTTACCCTAATTTGAATTAGCAAATTTTGCACAGGTGGAGGGTCTAATTTACAGAAGATAAAGACATGGAGCCAGTATGAATCAATTTGGTCATACCCAGACCGCAAATTGCGGCCAAATGGGTTAAATCTGCGGCCTAAACTTGGAGATATGGTCTCTGGTTTTGGGGTTAGCTTCTAGGTTGCCTGCACATCTCTCAATCTTCGCTAAATATTTTTCAGGTGCCCCGGGTCATAGCAGATCTCTAAATATCACCCCAGCTCTCACAATCTTCCGATATCGGGGTTTCTAAGTTCATGAATTCGTGTTTAAGTCTCAGGTTTTGTCCTGAATCCTAACACTAGAGGGGTTGTATGGTCTCTACTAACCTCAATTTACACTTCACAACTCATAAAATCCCCTAACCTCTTCTTAGAATTTTCAAACCTCATTAAACTACACTTAAAGACTTCTAAACTAGATTAGATGCTAAGGTAATTGAAATACTACCCTAATGATGAAAGAATTACCTCATTTAGCAACTCAAGAATTTTCGTGAGTTGCCCCAAGTGCTCAAAATCCAAACTTTCTTGGTTCCCCGTGCTTGTAGTGAGCTTGTGCACATTTTTAATGAAGGGGATGAAGTGTTTTGATGTATTTTTAATGGAGTTGTGAGGAGGTTGAGGTGGTGGAGGGAGGAGGGCAGCCAAGTGAAGGAAGAGGAGAGAAATGAAGGAGAAACACAAGTGATAAAACAATGGGAGCCATGGTCAAAGACCCCATACCTCTCTATCTCTTCTCTCTCTTGCCCATACCACATATTTTAATCCTTTTTCCTTTCCTTTTCTTTTCTTTTCTTTTTTTATCTCTTCATCTCAATAAAAACAAAGCCATGGTAGAAAAATGTAACAAATGTGTAATATGACATGGTGCATGTCACATGCACAAAACAACATCAATGTGTGATTAGTGAACATTAATCAAGTTTAGGATAAACTTGTATATAATTAATTATCAAAATTTATAATTTGCCTAAATTACATAAATCCCTCCAAAAATCACCATTCAATTTAATTTTCCAATATTTCCCAATTTATCAGTATTTAATTATACCATAACATTAAAACTAATCTCCATTCATTAAAATATTCATAATATTTATTATTTAAATTATTTAAATTCCCAAAAATAATATTTTATTTTTCTGAAATGTTACAGTCTTCCCCCCGTAAATAAATTCGGTCCTCGAATTTAAATTTAAACCACTCAAATACTAAAACATTTCAGTAAAATGATCAAGTCGTCGGGGCTCCGAAATCATAAATACATAAAACACCTCATAGCGCAATGCATGCGCATGAACACGAGTGCATAACTCAAAATCAAAACTCCGTCAAGCATCCTGCAATCATCGGAGTTATGGTGAAGACACCAATGTCAAAGTCCAATACGAAAACCAACATGATATACATCAAAACTATACATGTACGCCTCGTTGTAAATTCGTCAAAACATCTGAAAGAAATGCATGCCAAACCTTTTTCAAATCACTGTGCAATGCGCGTATCACGGCACAAGTAGCAGACGTTCGTTGTAAGAAAATAACTATATATATATATATATATATATATATCCTTTGTTTAACATTCGTCCCGCCGTTTTTGAAAATAATTTAGAAGGGTTTCCTTTGTAAAATGTTTCGTGTTATCTCGGACAGATAGGAAAAATATCGAGACTGTAGCTCCCTTTTGGAAATCCCTTCGATAACTATCGATACATGCAAAAATATATTCAGGTACTATCCTCTGACTAGTCCTGCTCAGCTACTATACCAAATAGTAAATATCATAAAAATATACTGCTCAAAGGAAATCAATCCCAACATGTATATAAGAATGCTACGTGCGTCTGGTGTGCACGGAAATCGAAATCAATGAATGTGCCATACATGTGCATAGAGACCAAATCTAAGTGCAACGAGTGTGCACGAAAACACCTGTCAATGGCAACAAGTGTTCCTGACAACAATATCAGGTGCATCTGATATGCATGAAGAATCCCGATCTAGTGCATCTGGTGTGCACCAAAATCGCATCAAGCGCTCCAAGTATGCGCAAGAATCCAAATCAAGTGCACAAGGTGCACGAAAACAAATATCGAGTATCACAATCGAAATCGACGGTATACAACACATCTCAAACCAAATCAGGTATACCGTGGTATATAATCTCACAACCACGTGCATCAGCGTGCACAAAATCGAATCAAAATACTAAAAGTGCATGGAAACTACACCGAAAGAATAAGTCAAATCACATACATACCACAGGCATGAAATCAAAATCAAACATCCCGAATGACATCAAATCGAAGTCGAGTGCTACTGTGGTGCACAAAAACTCAATCATGCAAATAAATCGCCCAAAATACCGAAATCCAAAATAACAGACACATGATATTCGAATAACCAAATCGCAATTCGTATACACTATCGTCGATGTGTCCTTCCTTCAAAGTCGAGAAGGTGTCGATGCATCCAAAGCTAGCAGAGCAAGATATCTGCTTACCTCATGTTCATGGTCGCGTCTTGTGCCCTTAGGCTCTCGTCTCTCACTGCAGATTGCTAGTTACATAGCTCCTCGGCTCAACGACCCGATATGGAAACGATGACGGAAACAGTTCCGCTCTGGCACATCTTCTAAAAGATCTCTGACCAACTGTCATGGTCACTCATAACATGTCTCGTCGACGATACCGAACTCTGGCCTACTGGGGGTGCATAATATGACCGATCTTGTGTCCAATTCTCCTCATGTAGTATTCCAGAAAGATTCTGTCGGGGTCTCTCCCAAATCTCATTTCTCCTGAACTGCCCAGAAGTTATCACCCTTTACTAAATCTATTTCTTGTTCCGACTCCTTTTGGAAGATATATCCATATTCAACGTCTCTGCATGCGTATCACATCTCTGATGTCAACGGAGTGGAACGTCATCTCATCAAAATCTCGTACGAACCTCTTACTCCACTTTTCTCTAATGTCGACTGATTCGAACTCATCTGTTCGTAGCTGTATGGACTGTGCTACAAACGGCTATACTCATATCTAGAGTCTCCCAAGTAATGTATCCCATCACATGATGTCCGGACGACGTCAAACTTTTCGATCGATTCATCAAAGTCCCATAATTTCCCGAGAGCTCAACACTTGAGTACAGTTTAATAATATCCAGTACATGCCACAGTATCTATGGACCAGCCGTAGAAGGGCAAACCCAAGCCTCATTAATGGCACCGCGGAACTGCCGCAAACCCTAAGGTTCAAAAGCGTTCCCATGATCAATATGTCGAGTTAGGTTTTCATTCTTCTAGAGGGTCCACAGAATTACTTGCATGTTATTCCGAATACCTTAAACTTGGAGAAATGGGTTTCTGACATTCGATCGTTTTCTATCGACTCTCAACGCATCTGCGTGAAGTCTTCTCAAGCTGGAATCAATCAATCTGATGACCTCGCATCGAGGTATGCAACGAACCACATGTCCTAGTCATTCATCCATGGGTGACTAACGATCTTCTATCATATCTCTAAGTATAAACTCGTGCTACAATAACTTCAATCATCTGGGGCAGTATCTTGTCATTCACAGCAACAACTGGCTCATTCGTCCGCATGCTAAACAATGCCTCAATCATCAAGAATAACGGTGCATTGACGGTCATCACATTCTAGCGGCCTCCAGCAGTGGCCTAGTGCTCTGGTGCTAATCTGCACGTTCGAGAAATTTTAGTAAAACGGCCCATCAACACGCTCATGGCGCGAAAACACAATAAAACGACACATCTATGCAATCGTGTGTCACCGGAATTTCGCCATGGTCAGTCCTTGTCCATGACGAGCTCATGTTGACCGCAACTCTAGCCGCAGCTCTCTCTGCCTATGCAATCGTGGTAACAAAACAACCAACCGATATCGATGAGGATAGATCAATGAACGAATAGAATACTGTGCAAAGAAATGTACATCCTAAGACTTCTTAAGCGGAATAGCGTATCGTAAGTATACCGGGGAACATACAAACAATACGTCACTCTACTTGAGTCACCTACTCCATCAACCAAGATCAACCTACACAACGAAAGTTCGGGTCTAATACCCCCTCGAACAAGTCGAAGTTCTGTAAGGTCAAGCCTAGCTTCCGAATATATATAAACGCCCTAGACTCCGCATAGTCAAACATAGACTCGGACCAAGGTTAAACATAACGCTCTGATACTAACGTTGTCACAACCCGAAATGGCACGTGACTGGCACATGAATCATGTGAAGTCTATAGGACCACACTTAATTCAAGTAAGCCAAAAGCCCAGAAATCTAAACCATTTAAAAGAAGAAGTGAAGGAAAACTTATTTTAAAGCAAGTGATTTTAATAAAATAAGCTGTAGTAAGTATTTTTAAAACATCAAGTCTTTTCCAAAAATTTCGGCAGAGTTTCCTTTGTAAATACTAGCCCCAAACGGGTACAAACATGAATAATATACATGATGAATAAAGGCATCCCCAAGCGGGAGCTATCTCTTCGCCAATTGATGGATACAACCACTCAAGTAATATAATATACAACGCCAAAAGGCGAGGATCAAAACTCGGAATGAAATCCAACATCACCAAGGAAACCAGAAAACCGTAATAATATAAGCGCGCGACTCTAAGGTCGAAAGACTATATACACTGGTCTTCTAAGTCTATAAAATATACAAGTCTGGTTGATGGAGTTAAGAGATACAACAGAATGTAAATAAGGTACAATGGTGGTCACGATGCAAGTGAACCCACCTACCAAAGCAATCACCCGGAAGGAAGCAGTGTGCCAGCAAGCCGCAATGAAACCTGTACGGCGAAACCTGCAAGAAAATGTGGCACAACGGGGGTGAGTTGCCAACTCGTGAGTAGAAAACATCACCGAAAAGAAATCGCATGTATGACTCTATCCTAGGTCATACCATAATATCCATATAATATATAACCTGAAACATCTGATAATGGCTAGGGTAAACATCAAAACATATGTGTAATACCGAGTGCTCGTGTCAGTGCCTCAGGTAGCAACATATCACATATATGATGTATGAATGCATGAAAACAGAATACATCTAAATGAGAAAACTGTTTTCTTATCTCAGTGAGATTTCTGTATAAAATCAAAGTATCATCAATGAAATCAACAGAGAAATTCGTGTCAAGCATCGACACAAAACATATATCCCAATATTTCAATATCTCGGGCTCCGGCAATCTGGACTGGCCCATATAATCAATCTCTGTATCTTGGGCTCCGGTAATCCGGACTGGCCCGGGGCTCCTGCAATCCGGAGTGGCCCAAAACATCATATCTCACGACTACGTTGGTAGTGCTCTCCTGCCAGGCTCAACGCCATCATCTGCGACCATCTTGCCCCGGGATACCGCACCGGGTCCACCATGCACCCGCAGATGGTTCATCCTCCTTCTCGAATCGGTTGTATGATGTCGTTCAAGGGCCGAGAAAACTCATGGTGGACATATCTCAAATCATATCACGAGAAAACCGCAATTTTCTATCTTTAAAATGATAATAAGTTTATAAAATCTTTGCGATTTATCCAAATCCAGAAATCTCATGGAAATCCTAAATCCCAATCTCAAGAGTAAATAACAGTGAATTACCGGCATAAAGCTCCATAATATTGCATGACAAAGAAATATAAGAATGCATTTGATGTCAAGCAAGGAATGCAATAATTAAACTAGCATATAAAAGCAATAATATATTGGAACTATCAGCTAGCAAGTTATGTCAATGAAGTAATACTTCTAAAGTATACGTGTCATGGCAATTACCGATGATGATGTGTGTGAGCCGGCAAGCAAGTGTACGTGGAGCATACGCATCATCGGTAATGGTGCTGGTGTCCTGACAGCATGAATTCATAATAACTAATGAAAACACATTTAAGTATGCAATGCGATGCTAACAGCAAGAATACATGGAAATTGAATAGTAAACTCAACATGTAAGAGTAAACATTTATATATACGAGTCATACAGTTTTGGCATTTAAAATAGAACGAATCGTGGCTTTTAGAAAATAGGGCATGTCTTTAAAATACCCACGATTCGTCAGTTTTGAAAATAAGTATGACTCAAACCAGTCTAACATCTACCTGATAACCTACAGGACTAACTAAGAGACTAATCGAAAGGGTAAAGAAATCCACCTAAGTCTGAGTCGATATATATATCTAGTAGTCGGTGATCCCGCCTCAATAGCATCACGTATGATAAAATATATAATACGACATCCTCGAATCGAGAGTACGGATCAATCATCATATTTATACATCGTGCGGTAAAATCCATCGAATGACATCTTAAATTGGGGTACGGGTCAATATCATGTATAACACATTACTTATCTGGTATTATTATCATCATATTCTGAATTAGGGGTGCTGATCTAAAGTCTAATACATTCCGATACCATCAACACATATATATATATATATATATATCCGCGTGTGTATGAAAACACATCGTCCAACAATCCGCTATAATGTCGTGTCGTGTCCATCACATGACCCAAATTACATCACCGATTTCATGGCATCATGCTCAATCATATCGACTCATCTCCAAGTATCATATACTATCCTCAGCATCCCTGTATATGTATACATACATACATACATACATACATATATATATATACATATATACATACATACATACTCACATACATATATGTGTGTGTGTATAGATATATATATCCCTATATACGCACTAGAAAATCAAATGTATGCGTGTGTGTGTGCGTGTGTGCCAATCCTTACTCTAGGGTTTCACGACTAAGAACTAAACTAAGTTGCTTTGTCTCTAAGCATTCGCGTCTCACATTAACACATATATAAAAATATATAAATCGTATTCGCATTCTACCCTACGAAGTGCGGGGGTGCTATACGCCATCCACCCGACTTCCCCCGTAGATATAAATTTACTCACCTGATCCTTGCTTGCCGAAGTCGATGTCGCCATGCTCCTCCTTGTTATCCAAATCCCACGAGAGGGTACCTACATATTCAAATACGTCACATCGTAATCAAGAATCAACACGAGGAAACTGAAACGGCATACGAAGAGTACATAGGTTAGAACCTATGAACTATGCATGCAAGAAGGGCCAAACAAATCCTCGATGTCGATGTACAAACGTCAAACCATCGAGTTAAAACCCAAATACCAAAACCAAAGTTAAAACAAAGTCGCAAAACGAAACAGCAACATAAGAAAACACCTCCAGATTTTACCCTAGGTTGAATTAGCCAATTTTGCACATGTGGAGGGTTTAATTTACAGAAGATAAAGCCATGGACCCAGTACGAATCAATTTGGTCATACCCAGGCTGCAAATTGCGGCCAAATGGGTTAAATCTGTGGCCTAAACTTGGAGATATGGTCTCTGGTTTTGGGGTTAGCTTCTAGGTTGCCTGCACATCTCTCGGTCTTTGCTAAATATTTTTCAGGTGCCCCGGGTCATAGCAGATCTCTAAATATCACCCCAGTTTTCACAATCTTCCGATATCGGGGTTTCTAAGTTCATGAATTAGGGTCTAAGTCTCAGGTTTTGTCTTGAATCTTAACAATAGAAGGGTTGTATGGTCTCTACTAAGCTCAATTTACACTTCACAACTCATAAAATCCCCTAACCTCTTCTTGGAATTTTCAAACCTCATTAAACTACACTTAAAGACTTCAAAACTAGATTAGATGCTAAGGTAATTGAAATATTACCCTAATGATGAAAGAATTACCTCATTTGGCAACTCAAGAATTTTCTTGAGTTGCCCCAAATGCTCAAAATCCAAACTTTCTTGGTTCCCCATGCTTGTAGTAAGCTTGTGCACATTTTTAATGAAGGGGATGAAGTGTTTTGATGTATTTTTTATGGAGGTGGAGGTGGTGGAGGGAGGAGGGCAGCCAAGTGAAGGAAGAGGAGAGAAATGAAGGAGAAACACAAGTGATAAAACAATGGGAGCCATGGTCAAAGACCCCATACCTCTCTCTCTCTCTCTTCTCTCTCTTGTCCATACTACATATTTTAATCCTTTTTCCTTTTCTTTTCTTTTCTTTATCTCTTCATCTCAATAAAAACAAAGCCATGGTAGAAAAATATAACAAATGTGTAATATGACATGGTGCATGTCACATGCACAAAACAACATCAATGTGTGATTAGTGAACATTAATCAAGTTTAGGATAAACTTGTATATAATTAATTATCAAAATTTATAATTTGCCTAAATCACATAAATCCCTCTAAAAATCACTATTCAATTTAATTTTCCAATATTTCCTAATTTATCGGTATTTAATTATACCATAATATTAAAACTAATCTCCATTCATTAAAATATTCATAATATTTATTATTTAAATTATTTAAATTCCGAAAAATAATATTTTATTTTTCTGATATGTTACATCGGTTATGAATATCCAGCACCTCATTCTACGAGGAAAGAGCCGAGATCTCTTCACCGGAAGTGATCCCTTTAGCAAAGGTTTTCGCTACTATATATTTATAAAAAGCTATGCGGTTTCATCAACGATATTAAGTTCATTACGTTAAAGGTTTTTCGCCAAAAATCAGCCGTAGCCCTCCGTCATTTCTTACGGGTATTATTTAGTATTCGTTCTGCGTTTGTTGACCTAGTCAAGACGTAGTGTTCGGTAGCTAAGTGGTGCTTGTTTGTTGCATTTTAAATGGGATTGGTTAGGATAGTCGTGCGGCCTTGTTGACCTAGTCAAGGGCATGTGCAAGTGGGTTTAATGCAATTCAGGATATTGACGGGTTGAACTTGACTAGCAGTTTATGGTTTGTTGACCTAGTCAAGGTCATAAACCGCTTGGGGTAAAAATCACATCGGGAGCTTCAAACATACAAGAAACTTGCGAGGCATGCGCATACCTTCTGGAGTGTGATAACTTGAGTGGATTCCATCAGGTTATCATGCAATGATAGTTGGATCCCGATCCCACTGATGAGTTGGTTTACTCTTCGGGTGATCCCGACTAATTCTTCTTTCAGGTTTGGTGGAGAATTTGAGGATACAGTGGGATACATCCTGATTAGATAAAATGATTAACCATTCTTATTTAGGTTAGAGTGCACGCAGAGTGTTTCTTTTCTCTCTCTCTTTGGCAGCGACTATGGCCCGACCCTGGACTATGACTCAATGACCAAGTTAACCGAACTACTTTAAAACACTGGCTTTTGGATTGTCTAAGTTTCATACTTCATTACCATTTCTACGTTTACCCTTTTCTTTTCTCCGGAACAGTCCGTATCACTACGAAGATCTTATTTTTATTGGATATGACCATCGTATAGTTACATACGAACTCGAAGAAACTTGTTTCAGATTCGGGATGGTTTCCGGTTCTGGAGAAAATGAATAGGATTATTCAGTTGTCTTTTCCTTTTACCTTCTCTCAGGATGTGGGGGCTCCTAGGATTAGGAGAAGGTACACCTATTACGCTTATTGGATAGTCTTCTTCCAAACCATAGGCAGGTGCCGAAAGGTGGGGAAGAAAGAAAACCAATTAGCCTAAGTGTGGTGTACATGAGGTAATAAGCAAAGACAAATAAAGGGATTAGAAAGAGGGCAAAGTAAATTGCGACTGCTATCATTCATGACCAAACTACATTTTTCATCGCCACTCCTACTTCAGCTTTGGATTTCTCCAGAACACCCCGTATCACTACGAAGATCCACAGTTATTGGATAATCCATCGTATGGTTATATACGAACTCGAAGGAACTTGTTCCGGTAAGAGGATGGATTCTGGTTCAGGTGAAATAGAATAAGGTTTATTCAGTTGTCTTTTATCTTTACCTTCTCTCAGGTTGCAAGTACTCCTAAGATTAGGAGAGTACACCTATTATGCTCATTGGATAGTCTTCTTCCAAACCATAGGCTGGTGTCGAATGGTAGGGAAGGAAGAAAACCATTTAGCCTAAGTGTGGTGTACAGAAGGCAATGAGTAAAGACAAATAAAAGGGATTTGGAGAGATGGCAAAAGAAATATACGGTTACAGTCGTGAATTTGATAATAGAAGAGGCATTACTAGGAATACCCAGATATCCCTTCGAAACATTTTCATGTTTCAGTTTCACTATGCGTTGTTAATTGAAAACTGATTTCCCAATTAGATCCTTACTCCAGGTTATGTATTTACCAGGTTTGATTCTCACATCTGTATGGTTTTACAGATGATGAGTGGGAGTAAATTATTGGGAATTAGGTGACCATCCTCATTATATCGGAATTCGTTGTAATTGGTGATATTTGAGGAAATCGCCTGGGTTTTTGCCGGAAGGCAAATATTTGGTTTTAAATATCCGTTGTTATGCACCAATTTCAAACCGATATATCTGTACGTTTATTTTATAAAGTGAGATATAACCTTTTGAAATTATGTCCATGACATTTACCTATATCAGTTGATGGTTAGGTAAGGAGCATTCAACAGCGGTGTAATTCTTCATAACCTTAGTACAGTTTTCAACCTACGACGCACAGGGTTTGAGTTATTCAACTCAGGGGACTTATACAATGTATTGTATGTTGACCAGTGTCCATTAGGACAGAAGGGTTGGTACTTGTACTATATTCTGTTTACTTGTGACTTCTCCAGTTTTAGACATGTGTTTTGTACAAATACAAGGTCCAAGTTTGAGAAGTTATAGGTACAAGAATAAAGTAGAGAGCCATGTGTTGCAAGTATCAGAATTCTTCAAGATGATCGAAAATGTAGATACTTGTGTTTGGTATTCAGATGATAGTAATGGTTTTGAGAAACTTGTTTCTCTTTCAGGTTACTCATGTTTGGATGCACTCCTAAGTTGAGTAATACTGATCGGCCTCTTTCCATTTAGTTGACATGCACTGGAGACAGCTGCATGATTTGAATCTGGTTCCATTTAAATCAGTGTCTCTATTTCTATATTGTATATAGAATGGCTCATATCTTAACGATGTTAAGGTATATGGAGTTGTCCGGCTTATGCTTAAAACCAGACTCTGGATAACTCAAGGCACGTTTTAGTAATGGCAGTTTGTGGGTTAACCCGATCTTTGACGAGGGTTAACTTTCTACCATCTGGAAGATCAATAGTGATATTATTCTTGACTCGCCATAGTTTTAGTAAAATGGACTTTTTCAGAAAACGGTAGTGGGAATATGGTAGAACTAGAAGTGATTCCAGAACCACATACGATTATTGAAAATTTAATAGGACCAAAAGATTCAATCAGGTTTGACATTCCATTAGCCACTCCGCAGATATGGTGGTAACCTCAGGCACCCGAGAGGTACTTCGGTATTCTCAAAGACGGTGACAGGGAGGTTCTTTTTTACCCAGACTTGCTATTACCGCTGTTCTAGACTATGAGACCCGGCAGGAGGATGAGTATAGCGTCGTTCTGAACTAGCTTTAGAAGTGCACATGTATATGACTCTGCCAGAGGGTTGTTGTAGTCAGTGGGAGCAGCGGAAGCATAGTGGACAAGTAGCTTATATCTATTTATAGACTAAAGCAGATATAGCGGAGATAGATCATCTATTTTTGATGTGACCGTCATAGGCTTTGACTTCATCAGAAAAGGAGATGGATCTGTTAAGAAGGTAGTAGGGTGTGATGTCCTGGTATTTGGATGACATGTACGTTGTAGGAAGTGAAATTCCTATACTACAATTGGTTATACTGTGCTTGTCACACAGTGGTCTCTCCACATAGGATATGGATATAATATCAGGCATTCTGGTTACTAGATCTATGGTTTTAGATCTAGATTTGGGTAGTTTCCCAATCTGGGTACTTAGACAGCATTCTAAAGGTATTTTAGAATGGATGACTCCTGGCATGGTGGTGTACCTACAGGAGAAGGAGTCACCCTCTCTAAAGTTATCTTACAGACTAAAGGGGAGAGGGATGTGCATGATTAGCATATCACTTGCTTAGGCAATTGAGTCAATCATAAGATATCAAGTACCACACCAGATGTTGTTTTTGCACTAGTTGCAATAAGTTGTTATATTAATCCAATCCTGGAGAAACGTTCGGAAGCAGTTTTAGAACATAAGTGGATGTTCTAGGGATTTGATGACGGCAGCCTCCTTCGGGAGACGGTTATCATTCCAGGCTTCCAAGGTGACCTGGTTGACAGAGTGACTATTAGAGTTATAGTTTTTCCTCTGACAAGGGTGTAAGTCCACGTTGCCAACCCCGGTTCTTGCGGGGAGGCGGAAACGGTATAAAAGTCAAATTTTTAGCGCATGGGGCAACATGGACTAACAAAGTCGGGATCTTTTCCAAACTAAACTAGCAAGAAAGCTAAAGAGAGTTAGCTACTCGGAAAAGAGGTTATACCTAACTTGAACTCCTTCTTCTTGAAACCTTTGTAGGGGTTGATGGTGCTTTCCTCGTCGCCTTCTTCCGTCAAAGATGGATCCACCTGAGGGTTCAACTTTCGGGCTCTTTCTCGAACTTTGAGTGAACTAGGATCTTTGGCTTGCTAAACCTCTAACCCTAGAGTGAGTAGAGAGTGGCTTTGGGGTTTTTTTATCTCAAGGAGATGGATTCTCAACACATGAGAAGGGAGCTCCTTGAACTAGAGGAGGAGGAAGAAGAAGAGAGGAGAGAGAAGAGTTATGATAGAATGAGAGCTTTTCATTTTACAACCATAACATAATAAGAAATGAATTATCAAAAATAACAATAATAATGTAAATGAAATAGTTGATGGATGGTTTGGAATGACCATTATCATTACACACATTAAATGATTTTGCTAGAATCAAAGAGCATCTTTGATATGTAATGATGATGGTCAAACTTTCAACTATGGTCAACTAGTCAACCTTGGTCAACAAGTCAACAAACCCAACCATGACACAATTTCATTTAATTAATATTATTAATTGATATATCATAAATCCATTAGGGTTTGAAAAAAGACGACTGTCAACTGTGCATACGCACCCGTTCCGAAACCCTAATGAAAATCCTCTTCCTCCGCCTCAATCAACTGTGTATACACACCCGCATTCTTGTTCCAAGGAATATGAATACTATGAGATAAAATCAACCCCAAAACATATACCAGTATCTGGCTCAAACCAGAGCCTGCTAGTAATATCTGTCCGGACTCCAAACGTGCACAAGTGCGCGGATGAGAACGAACCTTGTCGCAAAACCATGCGACCTCTACTCTGTTTTGCCCAGAGGCGAATAGCCCTCTGTGTGGGACTCTAAAGACTCGACACTACGCTGGCAGTGGGTTTAACCACAGACCGCAAGCGGCACTAGCTGTGTGTAACGGTCCCCAGGTAGATGCCGATAAGAAGACTGACGAGGTGAACCCCATCTGAACTCCTACTGAGTCTGAATGTGACAGTCTCCGTACAGTCCGGTCTGTTCGTCTGATACATCGCATGTCGGGCCTAGGGGGCGGTAAACGTCAGTCCCCTAATAGCGGTACAAGTCGTGTCGGAGTGAAGCCCAAAACACCCTGAGATAACACTGGAAGCCTACCAGTATATCTCGCTTGCCCTGGCCAGGGACTACTCGTGTAATGGCTCTCCTAGACACAGCGTGATGTCAACCCCCAATACCGGGAAAGACGAATCCTGTCTAACCGTCACTGCCTCCAAGTGCTTCGGGACTGCACCCAACTACCACCTGTTTGCACGACTCCTTTGAGCCGTGGTAGGGTAGTAATCAAAATACAGTGGGAACACACTCGAGGCGAAGTGCCAATGTCAAGTCAGCGGACTAAGCTGTACTCATGTCACCTGGGAATTGATAACTGACGATAGGTATAATACCAACTTGTCAGTTCCCGACGAGTCCTGTCCAGTGTACTCGTAACCTAACGAGAACCCGCATACTATCTCAAGTACGACGTACTGACGGCTGTGGGACAGACCGTCTCCCACACTGGGATGAGAAGCGCATGCGCCAGTCTACTCCGGAGTATCGATGCCCTGTCTCGATAGTCCTGCGACTAGGGACCTGTATAAGGATGTGCTTATAGATTACCCAGCCCCCACTAGTGTGACTGCCATCACAACGCTGGTAATCAAGCAAAGATCCTAAGGGCTCCACTAATGCGTATAGGTGATATGATAAAATAAACACATGTACACATTGAAGTAGAAACAAACCAAGTAGCATACTACTATTTTGAGCAAGATTGTATATACAAGGTGAATATCCCAAGCTTCCATTAAGTAATATACAAACCAGTATGATACAGTAATGGCCTCTAGGGCATATACACTAACAATCTCCCACTTGCACTAAGGCCATGTACTGGCGTATCGAAGACCTATCATCTCGATCAGCCGCTCGAACTGTGTCTGGGGAGGGCCTTGGTGAATGGATCTGCAGTATTTTCTTCTGAAGCAACCCTCCGAACCTCGATCTCCTTGCGATCCATGATCTCTCTGATCAGGTGATACCGCCTCAAGATGTGTCTGGATCTCTGATGGGACCTGGGTTCCTTCGCCAAAGCTATAGCCCCGTTGTTGTCGCAATACAGAGGTATTGGGTCAACAATGGACGGAACCACCTGAAGTTCTTTCAAGAACTTCCTCATCCAGACAGCTTCTTTTGCGGCATCAGATGCAGCGATGTATTCCGCTTCCATCGTCGAGTCTGCAACGGTTTCCTGTTTGGAACTCTTCCAACACACCGCCCCTCTATTGAGGGTAAAGACAAAACCCGACATGGACTTGGAATCATCCTTGTCACTATGGAAGCTGGAGTCAGCAAAGGCCTCGATCTGGAGGTCTTTTCCGCCATACACCAAGAACATCTCCTTAGTCCTTCTCAGGTACTTGAGAATGTTCTTTACCGCTATCCAGTGTTTCTCCCCAGGGTTTGACTGATACCGGCTTACCACACTCAGTGCATAAGCTACATCCGGTCTGGTACACAACATCGCATACATTATAGAGCCTACCGCAGAAGCGTAGGGTATAATAGACATGCGATCCCTCTCCAAATCAGTCTTGGGAGACATCTCTTTAGAGAGGGTGATCCCGTGACAAGCCGGTAGGTTACCGCGCTTGGAATCTTCCATACTGAATCTTTTCAGTATGGTGTCGATGTACCTGGACTGTGAAAGTCCTAATATCCTCTTGGATCTATCACGATGGATCCGGATCCCCAGGATGTATGAGGCATCACCCAGGTCTTTCATGGAGAACCTGTGCGACAAGAACCCCTTGACAGATTGTAGCATAGGAATGTCATTTCCTATTAAGAGAATGTCATCCACGTATAAAACGAGGAATACTACAGTTCTCGCTACAAATCTACTATAGATGCATGGTTCATCTGGATTTTTGATAAAGCCAAATTCCTTGACCGTCTCATCAAAACAGATGTTCCAACTCCGCGATGCCTGCTTTAGTCCATAAATGGACTTAAGCAACTTGCACACCTTTCCGCTGCTCCCACTCTGAATGAAACCCTCTGGCTGGTCCATATAGACACACTCCTCTAAATTTCCATTTAGAAAAGCGGTTTTTACGTCCTTCTGTCAAATCTCATAATCGTGGAAAGCAGCAATGGCAAGATGGATCCGAATGGATTTCAGCATAGCCACTGGAGAAAAGGTTTCGTCATAGTCCAAACCAGGTCTTTGACGGAAACCCTTTGCTACAAGTCTAGCTTTATAGGTCTCAACCTGTCCATCTATACCAATCTTCCTTTTGAAGATCCACTTGCATCCTACGGGTTTTACTCCGTCTGGAGCAATGTCCAACGTCCATACTTTGTTGGTGTACATGGACTCCATTTCGATCCGCATTGCATCCAGCCATTTTACCGAGTCAACGCTCTGAACGGCTTGCTGGAAGCTAGTAGGCTCATCATAATCTATGATGCAATCCTCTCTATCCCCGTCTATGAGAAAACCGTAGTATCTCTCGGGCGGATGAGACTGCCTACTACTCCTGCGGAGTGGCGTAGGAATGTCCCGTTCTTTTGAAACTACTGGCTCTTCAAGCTTTCAGTAATAGCTTGTGGTTCTGGAATTTCTTCCAGTTCTATTGCGCTCCCACTTATCTGGGTTTCCAAAAACTCAGTTTCCAAGAAGCGGACATGTTGAGAAACAAAAACCTTTTGTTCCTCAGCGGAATAGAAAAGATACCCCCTGGAGTTCTTTGGGTATCCCACAAATTTACACTGTACTGAACATGCCTCGAGCTTGTCCGCATGCTGCTTTTTTACAAAAGCTGGACATCCCCATATCTTAAGGTACTTAAGACAGGATTTCTTCCCACTCCACATCTGATATGGAGTGGTAGGCACAGTCTTGGTGGGAGCCTTGTTCAAGAGATATGCAGCTGCTTCTAGTGTATAACCCCAGAAAGATCGCGGTAACTCAGCCTTACTCATCATGGAACGAACCATATCCAATAGGGTTCGATTCCTCCTTTCCGATACACCGTTATGTTGCGGAGTGTATGGAGGAGTACGCTGAGAGAGAATTCCATTCTCTTTTAAATAGTTCAGGAACTCGGCACTCAAGTATTCTCCTCATCGATCCGATCTTAAAATCTTAATACTTTTGCCTGTTTGGTTTTCAACTTCATTCTTGTAGTCGTGAAATTTCTCAAAGGTCTTGGATTTGTGCTTCATCAAGAAGACATGTCCATACCTAGAGAAATCATCTGTGAAAGTAATGAAGTACGAATAACCGCTTCGCGCATGTGTAGACATTGGACCATACATGTCACTGTGTATGAGTCCCAAGAGCTCGCTTGCTCTTTCTCCGTGTCCAGTGAACGGAGTCTTAGTCATCTTTCCCATGAGACAAGATTCACAAGTGGCATAAGACTGATACTCGAACGGATCCAAGTATCCCTCTTTATGTAACTTAGTCAACCGTGTCTCATTGATGTGACCCAGTCTACAATGCCATAAGAAAGCCTGATTGATATCTGGAGACTTTCTTTTGTGTGTATTCTGGACATTGAAAATCTGTGGTTGGTTTAATACGTATATACCATTGCTCAGTGTACCTGACCCAATCAGAACTTGATTAAGGTGAATGTTTACAACATTACTTACAAACGCAAATTCATAACCTTCTTTAGAAACCAAAGATACAGAAATGATATTACAAGTTGCGTTGGGTACAAAAAAGAAATTACGCAAAACCAAAACATGCCCATCTGTCATTCCCAGGTGATAGTCCCCCACGGCCTTAGCATCCATGTTAGCTCCGTTCGCAACTCTGAGGGTCATGTCACCTGCCTTCAAAAACCTACGGTTTCTCAACACCTGCAAAGAATTACAGATATGAGATCCTGATCCGGTATCCAATACCCAGGAAGTAGAGTTTATCGAAAGACGGTTTTCAATAACATACACACCTGAAGCTGAAGCCGCAACCTGCTT
The DNA here is from genome assembly GCA_030015575.1 of Agapanthus africanus. NCBI lineage: Eukaryota > Viridiplantae > Streptophyta > Magnoliopsida > Asparagales > Amaryllidaceae > Agapanthus > Agapanthus africanus. Next base: position 343,833,226 of record CM057343.1, read on the forward strand.
CAGTTCCTGTGTCCTGGCTTTCCAAGCCCTGCAATCTTTCTTCCAGTGTCCACTTTAATGACAATAGAAGCATTCTTCTTTACCCACAAGCTTCCCCGCTATCTTTGTTGCCTTTTCCTTTCCCTTCGTATCCACTTTACTAACACCGCCCCTTGGTTTGGCGGGGGTTTTCTTCTTCTTTCCCTTGGCTTTCGCCTTGGTCCTAGAAGAAAAAGATCCTCCTACAAACAAAGTGGGTGTTTCCCTACCTTTCTGTAGGGTGCCCTCTGCGCTCCTCAGCATGTTGAGGAGTTCTAAAAGTTCAACTTCTTTTTCTTGTAAGTTGAAGTTCAGTATAAACTGGGCGTAAGTGGAAGGAAGGGACTGGAGAATCAAGTCCGTATAGAGCTCACTCTCCAACGTGGTCCCAAGTTCTGCGAGCTCCTCAATGTAGCCAATCATCTTAAGCACGTGTTCCGCTACCGATGATCCGACGGCCAATCTTGCCGAAAATAACTTCTTCGACATTTCGTATCTTGCGATACGAGACTGCTCTCCATACAGTTCTTTTGTATGGAGAAATATGGATTCCAGGTCTATATTCTCGTACCTCCTCTGATGTTCGTTGTCCATAGAGGCAAGCACGAGGCACTTGGCCTTCGCGCAATCAATCTCCCAAGTCTTACGGATTTCCTTATCCGCGACGCTGGAGGTGGGACCTGGGACGGGGGGAGCTTTGGTGGTAAGAAGATACCCCAGCTTGTCGTAAGTGATTGCCATTTTGACATTCCTGAGCCAATCTTTATAGTTTGGCCCTGTCAGTATGTTTTTATCTAGAAGTAACTTAAGTCCAGTCATGTTGATTGGTCACTACAATTAGGAGAGAGAGAAGAAACACTCAGCACGATGCTCTTGCAAGTTTAGAATGGTTTTTAATTTGTCTAAACAGGATGGCTCCCACTGTCTCTCGAATCCCTCCTCAAACCATAAAGGAAGAATTAGCCGGGATCAATCCCACCGCATAATACTTGCTTAACCGTTCAGCCAGTCCAGTGTCGGTACTTCGAGGGAGGTTTTCCAACGCTTTCGCGAAGTTCCTTAATTTAAGAACCTCTTTTCCCTGGGGGCGTAGCCCCGCTAACACCTTTCTTGACACCTACTAGGTTTATAGCATTGATCGTTTAGTGAGAAATTTCCCGAGGAGTAGCATATACTCACAGTAGGATCGGGATCCAAATATCATTGCGTGACGAAAATGAAGGAATCCTACCATAATCATCACACTCCAAATGGTATGCAAATCTAGCAAGTTTCAGTACTTATGAAACTCCCGATGTGGATTTTTGCCCCATGCTCTTATGACCTTGACGAAGGTCAACAAATCATAAGTCACATGTCAAGTTCTACCCGTCATTTTCCAGGTTAATTTGAACCCACCCGTATATACCCTTGACGAAGGTCAACAAGGTAATACGACTGTCCCAAACCAACGCATCTATCTATGCTACATATGAACACCCAACAGCTACCAATCACTATGCCTTGACGAAGGTCAACAAACATAGCTTGAATACTATTGAATATTCATACGAAACGACGGAGGGCTACGAATGGTTTTGGCTAAACCGTGAACGTAGTGAACTTGATATGATTGATGGAACGAGATAGCTTTTAAAAGGAGTGGCTCAAGCTCCGCATTTAAAAGTTGGTTTTGAAAAGAACCGAGTGGTTTTTCGAAAGTGTTCCAACGACTTTTGCTTGGTTTATTATCTTGCATTAGTTCTTTTAATGCGTGATATTCTTGCATTAGTTCTTTTAATGCGTCCCATCATTTAATCCTACTATTGCAGAAAACAACCAAAATATGACGTACGCTTATGCCATTCGCATTCGCCACGGGGCCCCGTCATCACCCGTTAGGTTACTTAACTAACGACAGAGCGGGGACTGGGCTAGCGCGGCTGTAAAACATAAGCAACGCCTAAATAGTTATAAATATATAGCAATGATAGACATTACAGATCACAGATGAATATATTGGATATACTAGGAATCCGCAATCTTTTCGAGCCTGCAACGAAAAGCGGATTACACGGTCGCGGTGAATAGCCAATACCCCACCCAAGACCCCTACGGGTGCGGCAAACTACCCGCCAAGTACCCGAAGTGGAGCAACCTCCCTCAACGCCGTGAGTAGGCCACTCGGCACTTCGAGATACCCGGTAGTTTGTGCACCCCTCCATGGGTCTATCCTAGGAGCAAAACAGTAAAAAGAATTATACAATGACGGCTACAACCCCGACCCGGTTGTGCGGCCATACAAATAATAATATTACATCAATTTACATTTTACAATGAATGAAAGAAAAAGAAACACTCATCTCACATCCACCCCGGCTATTCACCCGCGACAGTCCAACGCATTCATATACACAAACCATCATCAAACACAGATCACAGATATGTATAACCCCGACTAATCGACATATAGCGATTAGCCGACGTTCAATACATATAAACATCACAGATATAACCATTATAGTCAAAGTGTAGTGAAGTTCGATAAAAATACGGATTTATAGGCCCCCAAAAACAAATTTCTTTTCTGGAAAACCTGGGCACAAATAAACCATCTGAAAAATCCCAAAACCCTACCAGAAGAACACTGCACAAAACGAGTTCCGCGGCAAATGCATACCTATTGCCGCGGAACCGCGGTGGTTTGAGGGAATCAGGCGACCGTTTTTGGTGGGTGTTTTCACAAAATCCTGAGCCGATTTTAGGAGTAAAACATCTTACTTTTAGAGCACAAAAAATTTCAACAGAAAGTTAGGGTTTTTATTTTCCGGTTTTTGCGATTTTTCCGATCGAACTTCTATACACTTTACTACTAAGCTAGTTTAAGTTTAGTAAGTCTCTGATACCACTGTAAGTCCACGTTGCCAACCCCGGTTCTTGCGGGGAGGCGGAAACGGTATAAAAGTCAAATTTTTAGCGCATGGGGCAACATGGACTAACAAAATCGGGATCTTTTCCAAACTAAACTAGCAAGAAAGCTAAAGAGAGTTAGCTACTCGGAAAAGAGGTTATACCTAACTTGAACTCCTTCTTCTTGAAACCTTTGTAGGGGTTGATGGTGCTTTCCTCGTCGCCTTCTTCCGTCAAAGATGGATCCACCTGAGGGTTCAACCTTCGGGCTCTTTCTCGAACTTTGAGTGAACTAGGATCTTTGGCTTGCTAAACCTCTAACCCTAGAGTGAGTAGAGAGTGGCTTTGGGGTGTTTTTATCTCAAGAAGATGGATTCTCAACACATGAGAAGGGAGCTCCTTGAACTAAAGGAGGAGGAAGAAGAAGAGAGGAGAGAGAAGAGTTATGATAGAATGAGAGCTTTTCATTTTACAACCATAACATAATAAGAAATGAAGTATCAAAAATAATAATAATAATGTAAATGAAATAGTTGATGGATGGTTTGGAATGACCATTATCATTACACACATTAAATGATTTTGCTAGAATCAAAGAGCATCTTTGATATGTAATGATGATGGTCAAACTTTCAACTATGGTCAACTAGTCAACCTTGGTCAACAAGTCAACAAACCCAACCATGACACAATTTCATTTAATTAATATTATTAATTGATATATCATAAATCTATTAGGGTTTGGAAAAAGACGACTGTCAACTGTGCATACGCACCCGTTCCGAAACCCTAATGAAAATCCTCTTCCTCCGCCTCAATCAACTGTGTATACACACCCGCATTCTTGTTCCGAGGAACATGAATACTATGAGATAAAATCAACCCCAAAACATATATCAGTATATGGCTCAAACCAGAGCCTGCTAGTAATATCTGTCCGGACTCCAAACGTGCACAAGTGCGCGGATGAGAACGAACCCTGTCGCAAAACCATGCGACCTCTACTCTGTTTTGCCCAGAGGCGAATAGCCCTCTGTGTGGGACTCTAAAGACTCGACACTACGCTGGCAGTGGGTTTAACCACAGACCGCAAGCGGCACTAGCTGTGCGTAACGGTCCCCAGGTAGATGCCGATAAGAAGACTGACGAGGTGAACCCCATCTGAACTCCTACTGAGTCTGAATGTGACAGTCTCCATACAGTCCGGTCTGTTCGTCTGATACATCGCATGTCGGGCCTAGGGGGCGGTAAACGTCAGTCCCCTAATAGCGGTACAAGTCGTGTCGGAGTGAAGCCCAAAACACCCTGAGATAACACTGGAAGCCTACCAGTATATCTCGCTTGCCCTGGCCAGGGACTACTCGTGTAATGGCTCTCCTAGACACAGCGCGATGTCAACCCCCAATACCGGGAGAGACGAATCCTGTCTAACCGTCACTGCCTCCAAGTGCTTCGGGACTGCACCCAACTACCATCTGTTTGCACGACTCCTTTGAGCCATGGTAGGGTAGTAATCAAAATACAGTGGGAACACACTCGAGGCGAAGTACCAGTGTCAAGTCAGCGGACTAAGCTGTACTCATGTCACCTTGGAACTGATAACTGACGATAGGTATAATACCAACTTGTCAGTTCCCGACGAGTCCTGTCCAGTGTACTCGTAACCTAACGAGCACCCGCATACTATCTCAAGTATGACGTACTGACGGCTGTGGGACAGACCGTCTCCCATACTGGGATGAGAAGCGCATGCGCCAGTCTACTCCGGAGTATCGATGCCCTGTCTCGATAGTCCTGCGACTAGGGACCTGTATAAGGATGTGCTTATAGATTACCCAGCCCCCACTAGTATGACTGCCATCACAACGCTGGTAATCAAGCAAAGATCCTAAGGGCTCCACTAATGCGTATAGGTGATATGATAAAATAAACACATGTACACATTGAAGTAGAAACAAACCAAGTAGCATACTACTATTTTGAGCAAGATTGTATATACAAGGTGAATATCCCAAGCTTCCATTAAGTAATATACAAACCAGTATGATACAGTAATGGCCTCTAGGGCATATACACTAACAAAGGGCGGTAGTTTAGACAGGTGGTCCAAGCGGATACTGAGGAGGCATGGCGCAGGATACTGATTAAATTCAGTTGACGATACAGTCTAAGAAGTTTGCTGGATTTAGAGTTCATTTATGAACTGAGTCCCATCAGATATCCAGACGTATTCTAAGACAGGTATTGCTCATTTCGGGAGATGGCTTTCTCCGCGGACTTAAGATAAAGAGAGACATAGAAAGAAACATCAGAGCGGATCCACTCACTGAGGCTATTTCTCGAAAGCAATAGTTTTACAAACGAGCTTTGTGAAACTGATTAGTAGAGGAGTTGGGTGTTCGGTATCATACGAGCTGTGAGTATGCGTGAGTATGCGGCATCGCAATAATTAGCCTTAAGTGCAAGTGGGAGATTGTTGGCTATAGTGCCCTCAAGTCAATTATTGGATCGTAGGCACGTGATTGTTATGATTGAGGGAGGACCTATACCGGTAGAACAGTCTTACTCAAGATGATAGTATGTTATCAAGTTTGTCTTTATCATCATGTACATGCTTCAGGTGACATTACAGATCACTATTACATGTTGATAGAGCCCATAGGATTCTTGCTTGACTACCAGCAGTATGATGGCAATCATATACGTGAGAGTTGGGTAGTCCATAAGCACATCCTTAAAGTGTCCCTAGTCGTGGGAGTTTCGAGATTGGGCATCGATACTCCGAGAGTAGACTAGTGTATACAGATCGAGACCCCGACGAGGGGCAGTGGCCAGTCTCACAAGCCATTGGTGTCAGTTGGTTCACCTAAGATGTATACAGGTGCTCATTGGGTTATGAGTACACCGGACGGAGTCGCAAGGGTACTGCTAGTTGGTATTATACCTATCGTCAGGTAGTAGTTCCTATGTGACATGAGTACAGCTTAGTCCGTTGACTTGACACTGCTACTTCGCCTCAAGTGTGTTCCCACTGTTCTCTGATTGCTACCCTACCATGGCTCAAAGGAGTCGTGCAAACAGATAGTAGTTGGGTGCAGTCCCGAAGCACTTCGAGGCAGTGGCGGTTAGATAGGATTCGTCTCTCTCGGTATTGGGGGTTGAATCGCGCTGTTTTTGGAGAGCCATTACACAAAGTCCTTGGCCAAGGCAAGTGAGATTTACTGGTAGGTATTCCAGTAGTTTCTCAAGGTGTTCTGGGCTACACTCTGACACGACTTATACCGCTATTGGGGGTCTGACATTTACCATCCCCCTAGGCCCGATATGCGATACTCTTAGACGACAGACCGGACTGTACGTATATTGTCACTGTCAGGCTCGGTAGGGTTTTAGGATGAGTTCACTCGTCGGCCTCCTTTTCGCTTAATACCTGGGTATCCGTTACGTACAGCTAGTGCCACTGACGTGCTTGTGGTTAAACCCACTTCCAACGTATTGACGAGTCTTTAGAGTCCCACACAGAGGGTTTCCCTAGTTCGGGCAAAACGTTGTAGAGGCCGTATGGTTTTATGGCAGGGTTCGATCATATACGTGCACTCGTGCACGGATCATGATCGGACGGATCATACCAGTGAGCATTGGTGTAAGACAGATCCTAGTATTAGATTTTTGGATTACTTTCATCTCATAGTATTCGTATTCAGTCGGAATACGGATGCGGGTATGTATATACGGATGAGGGGTATTCTTGTAATTCGTTACAAGATAACTTTAGATGATGCAATTTTCTTTTTGTGGATTAAACATTTTAGTTTAAATGTTTAATGTGGAAATTGTGACTCATTCTTGGCATGACATAACTTTTGTCATGGCTAAGATATTTTTATGTGAGCTTTGAGATATTTTGTATGTGTGTGAGTGTAGAGATATTTTATGAGTGTGTAAGGCTCATTTTCTCACAACAAAATATCCAAACACTCACTTACACTTGAGAGGGCAGCCATCATTATTTTAAAAAGCCATCTCATTTTCTTTTGCTTAGCTTGCTCACTTGATATTTTCTTGAGTTCACAACTTCCACCATGGGCATCTTCTTCAACCTCCACTCTATCCCTCTCATGTGTTGAGAATCCTAGAGTGTATTGAAAGTAATCACACACTATCTCTATTTCATCTTGAGCACCTAGGTTAGCAAACTAGTTGTTCGAGTTGCTTCGGTTTGAAGCGGGAGCCCGTATAAAGAATCCTTGAGGTGGATCATCTTCGACGAGGGAGACCGGAGAGCGGAATTGCTTGGGGCAGCCGGCGAGGAGCTTGGGAAGAGATTGAAGACCGAAGGACAAGGATCGATCGGTATAATCTTTAAACACTTTACAGTTTGATAGTAAACAATTAATGGTTTGATCCGGGTAATTAGTTGTGGTAGCGCCAAGTTTTACAAATTTTTGTTCCGCATTTAGCCATGGATTGATGGCCGGGGCACTGCCGTAACCCAACATCTGCGCCCATCCACTTTTACTTGATCGCATCCTAGAAGCACAGTCCGACGATACTCGTTTTCCTGAGATTATGGAGCATGTTCGGCAGGGGAGAGATTTAGAGTTTGTGATTGATGGCCAGAGAGTGTTACAATTTAGTACTCATCTATGTGTACCAGATTCTGAGGGGCTGAGATGTGAGATCCTAGAGGAGGCTCATCAATCAGCATACAGCGTTCATCCGGGTTCCACCAAGATGTATCGTGATTTGAGAGATATCTGCTGGTGGGAAAGGATGAAGAGAGATGTTTCAGATTTCATTTCGAGATGCCTGACTTGCCAGCAAGTCAAGGCCAAGCACCAGAGACCGGCGGGAGAGTTACAGCCTTTGCCCATTCCGGAGTGGAAATGGGAGTAGATCTCCATTGATTTCATTGTGGATCTACCTAGGTCCAGTCGAGAGTATGACTCTATTTGGGTGATTGTAGACCGGTTGACGAAGGAGGCTCACTTCCTTCCAGTGAAGACCACTTATGGGTTTGCTCACTACACTCAGATATATATTGATGAGATTGTGCGGTTGCACGACGTGCCGACCTATATTGTTTCCGACAGAGGCATCCAGTTTACCAGCCGTCTTTAGCAGAAACTCTAAGAGGCTTTGGGTACCCATTTGAGTTTTAGCACCGCTTTCCATCCGCAGACCGATGGTCAGTCAGAGCGCACTATACAGACTCTCGAGGATATGCTCCGAGCGTGCATACTTGATTTTGGTAGTAGTTGGGATCGTCACTTGCCCTTGATAAAGTTCTCCTATAACAACAGTTTTCAGGAGACAATTCAGATGGCACCTTTCGAGGCCTTGTATGGGAGAAAGTGTCGATCTCCAGTCTGTTGGACCGAACTCAGCGAGAGCAGGATTTTGGAACCACGGCTAGTTCAGGAGACTATGGAGAAGATCCAGTTGATCCAGGACAGGATGAGAGCAGCCCAAAGCAGGCAGAAGTCTTATGACGACCGTCGTCGTCGCAGACTTGAGTTCACTGTGAGTGATCATGTTTTCTTACGAATCTCTCCGATGAAGGGTGTGATGAGGTTCAGAAAGAAATGGAAGCTTAGTCCCAGATATGTGGGTCCTTTTGAGATCCTTGAGCGAGTCAGTTGCCTATCATTTGGCACTTCCGCCCAGTTTTTTCGGATGTACACCCCGTTTTTCATGTATCGATACCTCGCAAGTACCTTCATGACCTTTCTCATGCAATTCAGCATCAGATGATCCAGTTGGAGCGTGATCTTTCTTTCACCGAGCAGCCGGTAGTTATTCTGGACCGGCAGGTGAAGAAACTACGGTCAAAGGTTTTACCGTCCGTGAAAGTTCTTTGGCGTGGCCCGAACAGCGAAGAGGTCACATGTGAAACCGAGAGCGAGATGCGAAAGAAATTTCCCCATCTCTTTGAAGGTACGCGTAGTTAGATTTTAAATTCGGGGACGTAATTTCTTTAAGGGGGGAAGATTGTAACACCTTAAAACATGATTAGAGTTAATTAAGCGACATAACATAGGGTTTTGACAAGCTTAATTAATAATTATTTTTTCACCTATTTAATTTAATTAATTAATATTTTTATTTAATTATTTATGCATTTTTTATAATTATGCACACACATGTGCATGCTAATCTAGTTTTAAAAATATGCTAATCTATGTTAAACATGTTTTTCTAGCCATGGCAAACTAACCATATTATTATGTTTCTTATATATTTTTTAAGTAAAATAAAAAGGGGTTTTTTATAATAAGAAAAGAATGGATGGGAGAGACAAAGGAGTAAGGGACATTTAATGAAGAGAGAGGTGGGCATGGCTCTCATGAGCCATCCCTCTCCCCTCATTTCTCTCATCTTTCTCTCATTCTTCTTCCTTCTTTCTTCTTCCACAATTCTTCTCTTGAGAATTTCTACCACAAACCATGAAACTTTAATCACTACAAAACCCTCACTAAACCCTCAATTAATCATGTTTAGCCTCTCTTGGGAGTCATGGAGCTTGCATGGTTAGGGTTTCCTTCAAGTTTTGTTAGGTAAGGATATACACTCTCAAGTAGGCTTTAGTAAAGCTTTCATGTTAACTAGTTTTGCTAATCAAACCCCTAATCCTAACTAGTGTTATGGTTAATGATATTTAGACTTGAGTTTACTTCTTGGGGCTATGAAGTTCCTAGGTTAAATATGACCTAATCTAGGTTAAAGAGGATGTTTTGGTAACTAATTGGCCTTGTTAGAACACCAAGTTTCACTAAACTACCTTAATGTTTTGGTTTAGCGTTAAATATCGTATTTAGTTAAGTTTAGGGTTTCTGTTCGAATCTGCTATCAACCCAGAGATCTTTTTGAGAAGTTGCCATTACTGAGAGCTAGTCTTAGAGCCACGAACACAACCCCAAAACCTGAGCCCTCCCCTTCATTTTTTGGCCGCACATTTAATGTATTTGGCCGCAATTTGCGGCCTGTTTTGGGACGTTGGGTGTGAGTCTTTGTCGAGTGCTCTCTGGAATTACATTTAGGCCTTTGGTATGTGCAACTTTCTCTAATTGTTTGTATAGGAAAATCCGAGACCCTTTTACCATATTTTAGGCGTTTCGTGCGATGAGGATTTTTTCGACTCTCGTTTAGGTGTCTTGTGTGGTTAGAAGCCTTCAGGGGTAGTCTTGGATGTTTCTGCACACGTTTAGCATGCTAAGCTCACACATGATATCATGTGGGAGTTGGTTTGTTCGTTTTGTGTATGTTTCCCTGTTTTATCGGAGATTTATTTGCCTCATGTGTTATGGTTTTGTTCGATGCTAGGATCGTTTGCGGGGACTTCGGACGCGGCTAGGAAAGGGAAGGAGGTGGTCGGATTCATATAGCTCGAGACCGTTCCGATGAGTAGATTTAACATCTACGGGGGGATCGCCTGTATGGCATTAAGCGTCGATGGCGAGAATCTAGTTACAAAACCCTATACTATATGCTTGTACATCTGTGATTGTGCATGAGTATCATAGTGTGCATCCTATTACCTGTTATACATTGACATATTCTCAGTAGGACACTGCACTATTACCAACGGTTCATATCGCACGAGCACCGATTCATATGCCCACACCCCCCGTTGGTAATTGCCATGACATGCACACTATAGAATTGATCATGAATAACTACATTGTATTACATTCTTAATTGGTAGCTATACTCTCGTTTATTGTACTAGTACGCATCATGTCAGTATCATACATACATTGCTATAGTACCATATTCTCATATGATGTTTTATGAGATTTCAGTTTTTCGTAGATTTGGGAAACTGCAAAGTACATTTTCAAAACTTGGATTATTGAAAGATGCGGTTTTCCCTTGATATGATATTTGATGTCCACCATGGGTTTTCTCGGTTCTGAGTGATTACCCGATTCGAGGAGTGAGGAGGAACCGTCTGCGGGTTTATGGTGGATCCGGTACGGTATCCCGGGGAAAGAAGATTGTATAGAAAGACGTTGAGCCCGGCAGGAGAGTACTACCTACCGGTGATTGTATGGAAACTCAGCAGATATCCGGAGGATACCGACCGGAGTTATATGATAAGATGGATATGAGGGCCGATCAGAGTGATGGCGTCTGAGATATTAGGATTTTGAGAGTCGTTGATTGACACCGGTTTTATGATGATTTATCGATGGTACCGCTGTTTTATTCCACATTCAAGACTTATTATGACATGCTCTGTTCATAAAGTTGTTGCACCCTGATGTTGTACCTTGCTCATGATTATGTTGCATTCACACTGTTATTCATATGCCGTCATAACCCCATTGTAACACTTTGGAATGCGATTAGTGTTAATTGTGCATTAATGCGGGTTTTTAAGGAAAAGTTTACCAAATCGGGTTCCTCACATTTTATAACAATTAATTAATATTTTTATATCTTTTTGTTGTGGCTTGCACACACATGTGCATGTGAATGTGAGGGTATATTAGTGTTAACCTTGTTTAGTAACCATAACATCTTAAGCTAAATCTTGCCCAAATTAACCTTTGCCTTAATCTTTTCCTAGATCTTTTAGGTGTGAGAAATATCTTGTTGGAGAGAGAGAGAGAGAGAGGTGGATAATGAGTCATGGAAACATTAAAGGTGGCATTAATGAGGTGAGGGGAGGAGAGTAAGCATAAGGAATGTGTTCACCTTACACTTACCTTCTCACCCTTTTCTCTCCTCACTCTCTCATTTTCTCTCACTCTTAATCATTTCTCATTTTCCTCAACCCCAAACTGAACCCTTACCTCCTCTTCACAAATCCTTGCAAAAACTTCACAAAATCCCATTTAAACACTTCAAATGTCTTGATTTGCTACTAGCTTGCCTTGGAGCTTGGAAAGCTAGGATTTTTGAGCAAGAGTGGCTAGGTAATGATCTCAAACTGATATTTAGGAGTTATTTTGTTGTGTTGCCTTGAAGTTATGGTTTAGAACACTAAAGGTAGCATTTTGTGCAAAAGCCATATTTTTAGTGTCAACTTTGAGTCTCTGAGATCTGCTGTAGAACCAGGTATTTTCTGGAAAAGTTCAGATCACAGTGACATAGTGTTAAGGTATAGAACCCACCATAAAAACCTGAGACCACCCCTTAAATATTGGGCCGCAGATTTAATGGTTCTGGCCGCAAATTGCAGCCAGAGTGGGGGCTGAGGTGTTGGGGTTTGGGCGTAGGATCTCTGTGGTTGTTTGTGGTCTCGTGGTACTTGGAAATTTTACCAATTTTTTATGTATCAAAATCTGGGACCACTTCGCCTTATTCTTGTGTTTGGGTACGCGAGTTACGTGATCCGACACGGTTCGTGATCTCATGTAGCTGTTGCGCGTGGGCTGGTTTTGGTGTGTCGCTATACAAGTTAGCCGTTAGACGAACACTTATGGGTCGGATTGGAGTTGGTGCGTTGGTCAAACGTCTTGTGTACGTGGTATTGATCGCTTTCTAAGATTTGCACTGTTTATGTTTTGTGTTAATAGGATCGCAGGCAGGGACTTCGGACGCTGCGAGGAAAGGGAAGCAGGTGATTGTATTTACCTAGCCCGCGACTGTCGGTGAGTAGATTTAACATCTACGGGGAATTCGCCCGCATGGAATTATGCGTCTGGACTAGATATGATATGATATTAGCCGCATGTTATATTGCACACATAGAGATTGTGCATAAAACTTCATTGCATATTATTACTTGTTGTGCCTGGACTTGTACCCTTTGGACACTGCACTATTATTGACGGCTCATATTGCACGAGCACTGATTGTATGCCACTCACACCGTCAATAATTGCCATGACATGCACAACACCTATACATACGTGATATGGTATGGTTAGGGACATTGAGACATTGATTCATATTTCATTATGCATATGGCACATAGCATACCTTTATACCTACATACTTACACATATGCCTTGCCATGACTACATGCTAGCTACACATATACCTGGAGGGTATTGTATTATTATTGACATGTAGATACACATACCTAGCTTGATATAGCTATACATATACCTGGAGGGTATTACATCATTATTGATAGGTAGATACACATATCTTGCTATATCGACATGGTTACGCATACCTGGCTATAGCTACATGTTCACCTTTATATGATGTTGCGTTTGGTTTCGGAGAATTTGGAACCGCATGATATATTCAATAACTTGTTGCAGTTAAATAGCAGATTTCCTTTATATGCTCATATTACTGTTTCATGTTGCATATATTTTATTTCATGGATTTCACATTGATATATGGATTTCATATGATGTTTCTGGATGTTTTACTCTTGTGTATATATATCAGTGGTATGGGACGCTAATATATATACATTTGTATATATATATATCAGTGGTATGGAACGCTGTTATATATGTACATCTATAATATATATATATATATATATATATATATATATATCAGTGGTATGGGACGCTGTTATATATGTATACCTATAATATATATCATCACAATGATCTGTGCATGTATTCTATTCATTGCGATATGAGGGGCTGATGCGCCCGATATGAGGGGCTGATGTGCCCGATATGAGGGAATGATTGAGCCCGATATGAGGGCCGATGTGCCCGATATGAGGGCCGATGTGGGCACCGTTTGAGGAGGGAATTTGGGGATTTAGATTGTCTTGATGGACACTGGTCCGCCACGTTGAGGATTCCGTGAGGATGACATGTTTTACCCCGTACTCCGCATTTATTCTATATGCATTGCTTCATGTATTAGTAGTACCTGATAGAGTACCTTTCATGACTGTTGCATATACATATTGTCATACTTATGCTATCAGATTACATGTGATAGATTACCGCTGTTAGTAAATACTTGCGATTACTGTATGATGTTATTTACTATTCATGAGTTGGCAACTCACCCCCGTTGTGCAGCAGGGTTTTTCAGGTCTGATCATCAGAGTGGTCGCGGCAGGGCGCCTTATTATCTCTACTTTTGCGAATACCGCTACGGTTGGCTGTGAAGCCGTTTGCTATAGGTGGGTTGCGGTTATTCGATGATATACATTGTATATTTCTTGTATCTAGTACTCTCCATCTACCACCTTCATGTATTGACTTAGAGACGAGTTATGAGGATCGATGTTGTATATTCTTATGATTCTGGTTGTCGTGCTCATGTGAGCCGGCCTTTTATATATGTGGATTATCTTTTCTTCGCTACGGCGTCGTATATCTGTTGTGCTGGTTGTTCTGCCGTTGGGCGAGATTTGCTCCCGTTTGGGGATGCTTTACTTTTATCTTATGTTTGTACCCGTTTCGGGGCTAGTTTTTACAAAGGAGGTGCTGCCGAAATTTTTATGAAAAACAAACTTAAGTTTAAATGTTTTTGCATCGAGATTTTTAAAAGTGATCTATCTTTCTTTCTTGTAATGGTTTAGATTGCTGGGTTTTTCAGCTTATTTAATTGCGTTACGCCTGTTGACGTTACGTAGTTTAAGTGCCGGTCATGTGCCCAATTTTGGGTCGTGACAAAGTTGGTAGCAGAGCGCTAGGTTTTACCTTTTGGAGTGTAGCATGACCTTAGTATGATGGAGTAAGTAGATTAAGCAGAGTAACGTAGCGTGCGTATGTTCCGCGGCATACTTACGACATGGTGCTCCGCCTAAGTGACCTTAGGACTTATTGCTTGAAATTCTTTCCGTGTTTACATATCGTTTTGATCCGATTTCGATGTTCTTATCGAATCCTGTTTCCATTTCCAGCCTTTATGCCGCCGAAGACTATGAGAGTGCAGAGAGCGGCCGCGAGGGCCGAGGTCAGAGTTGACTCGTCTGAGACGAGGACTGACCAGGGCGGTACGCCCATTGTGCAGGAGCAGATTGTTCCACCTTCGACAGACCATATGGCTATGCTAGGGGCTGGTATGCAGGATTTGCGCCAGATGATGGGGTCGTTAGTTGAGGCCATTCGAGCACAGGGGAAGGCAGTTGTTCCACCCGTTGCGGGGACCGTGTTGGTGCCTACTGTTCAGGCGGTTATACCTGCAGCTACGGAGGTGATCACCGTATCGTTATCGGAGTTCATGAGACTGAGGCCTCCGGTTTTCACTGGCACTGATGCAGCTGAGGATCCGCAGTCATTTATTGACCGGATGGCCAGGATATATCGTTCTTTTAGATGTTCCGATGCGAGATGGGTGGAGTGTTAGTTGTATGTATGCCCTAGAGGCCAGTATTGTACAGATGATGTATATTATATTGGATGCTTGGACATATATAGAGATGACTTTCTTGCTCGATATGATAGTATGCTATCTGGTTACTCTTTATCTTGAACATGTACACTTATCTCTTTAAACTGTCTTATAGTTACATGTTGATAAAGCCCTTAGGATGTGTACTTGACTACCTGGACTATGATGCAGATCATACTAGTGGGGACATGGTAGTCCATAAGTACATCCTTCAAGGTCCCTAGTCATGGGTGTATCGAGACAGGGCATCGATATACCAGTGTAGACTAGCGTATACGCTTCTCGACCCATGAGATGGGCGATGGATGATCCCATATCCATTGGTGTTTGACATCAGAGATGGTATGCGGGTGCTCAGTGGAGACTGGGTACACTGGACGGACTCGCCGAGAACTCCCAGATGGTATTATACCTCACGTCAGATGGCAGTTCTCAGGTGATACTTGTACAGGTTAGTCTGTAGACCCGAGATCGTCATAGAGTCTTGTGTGATTCCCACTGTGCTTTGATCTCCACCTTACCACGTCCATGAGGGCGTGCAAAACGGTGGTCTTTGGGTACAGTCCCGAGTCATATGGAGGCAATGAGCGATAGGAGGGGTTTCGTCTCTCCCGGTATTGGGGGTTGATGTTGCGCAGTGCTCGATTGGCCGTAACAGGGAAGTCCCTGGCCAGGGCTGATCAGAGATTTGCTGGTAAGTGTTACCAGTAGTTTCTCGACCCGTTATGAGCCTCACATCGGCACAACTTATCGGTTATTGGGGTCTGACGTATACCACCCCTAGACTTGATATGCGACATATCAGACGAACAGACCGGACTGTACGGTAAGTGTTACTGGTTGGATTCACAGGAGTGTGAGCGGGCAAGCTCGTCGATCTTCTGATCGCTCAATACCCGGATGGCCGTTACGTTTAGCAGACCGCTTGCGGCTTGTGGGTGCTTGATATGATCATCATCTGCTACCGGCGTATTGACGAGTCTTTAGAGTCCTACACAGAGGTTTCCTGGCTCAAGCGAAACGAAATAGGAGTGCATATGAGATATGCGCAGGACCGAGAATGATGCGTGTATGTGATACCGTATTCCATTCTCGCGATGGATGTATCGATTGGTTATATTCGATATGACCTAGTTATCGAATCATTGATTCGATAAGCCGATACATAGGATACTAGTCGGTTATATGCGATATGACCGGATCGTTAAGTCAAGTGTTGATTTAATGATTTAATGTATAATTATATATTTGATATATTACTTTGCATTAGCTAGTATTAGTTCACTTTATATGGATTTTCTCACTTGATGTGCAAGAAGTATATGTGATATACTTTTGTGCACATATTTGTATCATGTTTGATGATACTTGATCATTTAGTTAAGTGTATAGAATTAAACCATGATTAATTTGATGATTAGGGTTTTGCATATTCATTTATTTATTTATTTGTTCATTTATTTATTTCGAAAAGATAAAGATGAGAATGGTGGCTTTCTTTGTTTCTTATTGAAGCTTCATGAAGCTTTGACTTAGTCACCATTCTTGTCTCATGCTTAACCCTAACCATTTAAACTAACCCTAGTTCATTCTCTACACTTAACTATGGTTAAGATTATGATAAGTATTGATTTTCTTTTTCATTTTAAAAACACTTATCATATTCTTTCTTCTTCTTGACCTTCTTCTTCAAGATAGAAAGCTTGATGCCATCAATGGCAACTTGAGATCTAAAGTGAGAAATCCAATTCTAAAGTGAACCCACCTCCTATTTCTTCACCCTCTACCTCTTGACAAGTTGTTTTGGGTGTTTTCTTCACAAGTTTCATAAATTTGTGAAGTCGGAGCTTGAACTTGTGATGCCTCGACGTAGATCATCTTCGGCACGAAGCCGACGACCTAGTCAGTCCAATTCTCCGATGAAGCCGACATTTGAGTTCGGGATTCGAGATGGACAGCGAGAGGACGCCTACGTGGAGCCAAGGAAGTGGAGAACCGGATCTACAAAGGTTGTAGCCTCTCTCCTTTAGTTAAGTTGTTAACTAGTTTCGTTTTTCGCCTAAATTTCTAGTCAACGATCTAGTCTAGGGTTTCTCGGCACCGTAAAATTTGAAATTGGCATGGTTGATACCTTGTGAGACCTCTTGAGAGTGCCTAGGAACCCTACAGTGGTATCAGAGCCTAGCTAGAGTCTTAGGCGAAGTCTAGACGATGTTTGAAACCCGATCGAACCCGAAACCCTAACTTTTTCATGCTCTCTGGACTTTTTCTAAAATCTGGGATTTTTCCATATTAAAAATGCTTAAAAAATTCAGCAGGGAATTCTAAGAATTATGGTGCAAATTTTTCCACATGAACAGTAAAGAGTGCGGCGGAACCGCGGCATAAGCATGGCTTATGCGGCGGTTCCGCGGCCTGATGATGACGTCAGCCCTCCTAGTTTGCACAGTAACTCCTATTTAATTATGCTGAGTTTTCTGGGAATTTTTAAATTGACTCAAGAGTTGAGTATTCTGGGGTTGCATTGGGAATCGTAGATTCGATCGGATTGTTAAACTTCGTCTATGTGTTTTTCCGGATAACTTTAGAATATGCTAAAAATTTCGACCGGATATGAATACCCAACTTTTCCCCTGTCGAAAAAAATTTCCATGTGTTGGATTTTTCTTTGGTTTAAGGACGTTCTGAGTAGTGCAAGTAACGCGATGGTCCCTCTAGAAGACAACAAACCTTAACTCGTTTATGTGACCGTCTTGAACTGCCCTTTGAACCTTCGGGTTTGGGGCAGTACGGCGTGCCACATGTGAGGCGTTGGCTTGACCCTTCTACGGCTGGACCGTTGGTACTGAGGCATGAAGCGAATGTCTTTGAACCTATTTCATGTGTTGAACGGTTTAGGGAAAACTTGGGTGCTCGAATGTTCGATCGGAAAGTTTAATATTTTCTATTTATCCGGAATGGGATACAATAATTGGAATTCACAAACAGTTATGAGATAACTGAATGAATGTTATAAATCTAGCGATTTAGTTTCATTTGATATTGAAAAGAGTTTTCGATAATGAGACTAAAATGCGGGGTTTATAACTGTTAGGCATGTGATGTCTAAGTATTTCATTTGATTAGGCATGTGATGTCTAATGAGATTGCGGATTCCAACTGTTGTAGTTTTACACTTTCTTTTCTGTGACCGTAAGTGTAATATGTGATATCGCCGGTTTCGTTGCTATATGTCAACGACAATTGGGATGCGCATATTTACTTACGTTGATGACATGTGATGTTATGTGTTGCTGGATATGTTATATTGGATTGTCGTGTTTGAATAGCCGGGGTTTTTTGTGTGAGATGAGTGTGTTTCATTTTCATTCATGTAAAAACTTGTATGTAATATTCTTTTATTGGGACGCTTCCAGGTTGCGGAAGTTGTCACCCTTTGTATATTATTTACTTTTCTGCACTAGGATAGACCCAAGGAAGGGAGCACAAGTAACCGGGTTCTATGGTCCAGTGGGCGACCATCTCGAGGAGTCGAGTCCGGGTCTCCTAACCCTAGAATTGGTAGGGTTGCTTGCCGCTCTCGTAGGGGTCTAGGGGTGTGGGATTGGCTATTCATCACGACCGTGGAATCCGTGTTTTATACCGGCTCGTATTGAAAACACGGACGTCCTAGTATATCCAATATTTCATATGATATTTTCTGCTGCGAAATCTGTGATGTGATCATGTGATGTTCTGTGATAGATACAGTATATAGTATATATGATATATTATATAGACGTTACTTATGTTTTGCACCCGCACTAGCCCTGCCCTGCTCTGTCGTTAGTTACCTAACCTAACGGTGCATGAGGGGACATCGAGGCGAATGCGGATGGCATAAGTGTACGTCGTATTTATCTGTGATGTTTAGGTATTTAAATGATGGGACTTCATTAATGTGATTAATGAAAGAAAAGAAACCAAATGATGTTGTAGAATCAAATTTTAAATAAAACAGGTAGCTACAGTTCTTGCTTTGCATAGCGGTATATATGATATACCCTGCACCTTATTCGATGAGGAAAGGACCGAGATCCCTTCACCGGGAGTGACTCCTTTAGCAATAACTGGCAGATGCTGCATACTCGGTTTTCTTTTGATTGTTTTTGAGTTTTGCTTTGCACAGTGATATATATGATATATCCCGCACCTCATTCGACGAGGAAAGGGCCGACGATCCCTTCACCGGGAGTGACCCCTTTAGCAAAACTAGAAAAAACCTCAAAATCACTCCATTTCAAAACTCCATTTGATTCTACAACGATATCAAGTTAATTACGCAATAGGTTTTTCAGAAAAACCTGTCGTAGCCCTCCGTCATTTCAGATAAGTCCTGTTTAGTATTCGTGCTGCGTTTGTTGACCTTGTCAAGGCGCAGTGTGCGGTAGCTAACTAATATTTATCTGCTTATGCATATGATGCAGATTGAGTTAGGGTAGTCGTACGGCCTTGTTGACCTTGTCAAGGGTCGTGCGGGTGGGTTTAATTCAATCAAGAAATGACGGGTTGAACTTGACTTACGGTCTATGGTTTGTTGACCTTGTCAAGGTCATAGATCGTTTGGGGCAAAATATTATCGGGAATTTCAAGTGTTGAAATTTGCAATGAGATTGCATACCTTCTATGAGATAGTTGGATCCCGATACCCACTGCGAGTAAGAGTTACTCCTGGGAGAGTTTTACACATTACAATTAGCCGATCAAGTAGGTGTCTAGAAAGGTGTCAACGGGGTTACGCCTCTGGGAAAACGAGGTTTACATTAATTAGGTTCGTGCGAAAGCACGGGGGACCTCCCTCAAAGTACCGACACTGGCCTGGCTGAAAGATTGGCGAACTTGTAGTGTGTAATTAATCCCGGCTAGTCTTTCCTTTTAGGGTTTGAAGGAAGATTTGATAAAAACCAGTGGGAGCCATCCTGATTAGATAAGATAATAACCAATCTGATCTTGCACGAGCATACGCTAAAGTGTTTTCTTCTCTCTCTCTCCAGGTAGCGACCATGTCATGCCCTAATAAAGATAATAATATGGATGTATTGACCGAACCCGCATGTTATACTGTGCTGGGGAACGTTGGTTCCGTTCTTTCCTATAAGAGTTATAGGACTGAACAGGATATAGGGGAATACCAGGATTCCCATGCCACCCGATTGAAGAAAGTACATGTTGATGCATTTTCTTCGGGTGTGTTCGTTACAGAGAACTGTTTCTCCATTTGCCCTACGTCCTGGGTATTAGATACCGGGTCAGGATCCCATATATGTAATCAGTTACATGGGCTTAGAAAAGGTAGAGAACTTGGAGAAGATGATAAAGACATTAGAGTTGGAAATGGTGCAATTGTTGCAGCTAAGACTGTCGGGGAATATCACCTTGCATTACCTACTGGTAATACATTGGTTCTGAACGAATGCTATTACATGCCGAACCTGATATGCAACATTATATCGGTTTCTTTGTTGAGTAAAGAGGGATATAATTTTGTATTACAGGACAATGTTATGAACATTTTCCGTAACCAAAAGTTGGTTGGATCAGGCACGTTGTGCAACAGCATTTATGTTCTAAATCAATCAACAGTTCTGACCATAACAAACACACACAAGAGGAAGAGTTCTGAACTGAACGAATCCTTCTTGTGGCATTGTAGACTGGGTCACATCAATGCGACACGACTAGCTAAGTTGCATAAGGATGGATATTTAAATCCGTTCGAATTTTCATCTTATGACACTTGCCAGTCATGTCTCAAAGGCAAGATGACCAAAACTCCGTTTACGGGACACGGAGAAAGAGTTACCGAACTCTTAGGACTGATACATAGTGATGTACTATGTCTACACATGCCAGGGATGGTTCTTCATACTTCATTACATTCACTGACGTTCTCTCTAGATTCGGATATGTGTTCCTGATGAAACACAAATCAGAAGCTTTTGAGAAATTTAGAGAATATAAACAAGAAATTGAGAACCAAACCGGAAAAAGTATTAAAATCCTACGATCTGATCGAGGAGGTGAATACTTGAGCAATGAATTCCTGGACTTCCTAAAAGAGAATGGGATTCTCTCTCAGCTGACTCCTCCATATACACCACAGCACAACGGTGTATCAGAACGGAGGAACCGCACCCTATTAGATATGGTGCGCTCTATGATGAGCACAGCTGAGTTACCTATTTCCTTCTGGAGATATGCACTGGAGACAGCAGCATACCTATTGAATCAAGTTCCATCTAAATCTGTACCTACCACACCATATGAGATATGGAGTGGGAAGAGGCCATATCTTAAACGAGTTAAGATATGGGGTTGTCCAGCCTATGTCAAAAGACAAAATCCGGACAAGCTCGAGGCACGGTCAGTTCTTTGCAAGTTTGTGGGATATCCAAAGAACTCCTATGGGTATTTTTTCTACCACAGTGAGGAACAAAAAGTGTTTGTTGCTCAACATGCCACCTTTTTAGAAAAGGAATTCCTTGAAAAAGAAATTAGTGGCAAAGTGGTAGAGCTGGAAGAAGTTCCAGATACACAAACCGTAACTGAAGATTTGGTGGAACCAGAAGATTCAGTAGCTCCCAATGAACCTCAGCCTCTCCGCCGATCTAGTAGGGTTCCTCGCCAACCTGAGAGATACTATGGTTTTCTCATGGATGGTGGGAGCGAGGATTGCATCATGGAGGATGATGACCCAACTAGCTTCGAGCAAGCCATCATGAGTGGGGACTCAGTGAAATGGCTGGATTCTATGCGGTCCGAGATGGATTCCATGTACACCAACAAAGTATGGACTTTGGAAGTTGCTCCTGAAGGGGTAAAACCCATTGGGAGCAAGTGGATCTTCAAGAAAAAACTTGGTGTAGATGGGAAAGTGGAGACTTTCAAAGCTAGACTTGTTGCAAAAGGTTTTCGTCAAAGACCAGGTGTGGACTATGACGAAACCTTTTCTCCAGTGGCTATGCTTAAATCCATCCGAATCATGCTTGCCATCGCTGCATATCATGACTACGAAATCTGGCAAATGGATGTTAAGACCGCCTTTCTAAATGGTGATTTAGAAGAGTGCGTGTACATGACTCAGCCAGAGGGCTTCGTAGACAGTGGGAGCAGCGGGAAGGTGTGCAAGCTGCTTAAATCCATTTATGGATTAAAGCAAGCATCGCGGAGTTGGAACATCTGCTTTGACGTCGTTATCAAAGAGTTTGATTTCGGCAAAAACCCAGATGAACCTTGTATTTACAAGAAGGTGGCAGAGAGTAAGGTTGTCTTCCTCGTATTGTACGTGGACGACATACTCTTGATAGGAAATGATATTCCTATGCTGCAATCGGTCAAGCTCTTCTTATCACAAAGATTCTCAATGAAAGATCTTGGTGATGCCTCCTGCATATTGGGGATCAGGATCTATAGAGATAGATCCAAACGGATACTGGGATTGTCCCAATCCAGGTACATTGACACCATACTAAAGAGGTTTAGTATGGAAGAATCCAAGCGTGGGAACTTTCCCACGATCACTGGAGTCACTCTCTCCAAAGAGATGTATCCCAAGACTGATTTGGAGAGAGCTTGCATGCAAGGGATACCCTATGCTTCGGCTGTAGGCTCTATCATGTACGCGATGCTATGTACCAGACCCGATGTTGCATACTCACTAAGTGTAGTGAGCAGGTATCAAGCTGATCCTGGAGAGAGTCACTGGACAGCTGTGAAGAGCATTCTCAAGTACTTACGAAGGACTAAAGAGATGCTCTTGGTGTATGGTAACGGAGAACTCCAAGTGGAGTCCTTTACCGATTCGAGCTTCCAGAGTGATAAGGACGACTCTAAGTCGCAGTCGGGCTTTGTCTTTACCCTTTACGGAGGGGCGGTTAGCTGGAAGAGTTCCAAGCAGGAAACCGTGGCAGACTCGACGATGGAGGCTGAATACATCGCTGCCAACGATGCTGCCAAAGAGGCTGTTTGGATCAAGAAGTTCATTACTGAACTTGGAGTGGTTCCATCCATTGAGCATCCAATACCTTTGTATTGCGATAACAATGGAGCGGTGGCTTTGGCCAAGGAACCCAGGTCCCATCAGCGATCCAGGCATATTCTGAGGCAGTATCACCTAATCCGGGAGATAGTTGATCGCCGGGAGATCGAGGTCAGGAGGGTTGACACGAAGAACAACACGGCGGATCCACTCACAAAGGCCATTCCCCAGATACAGTTTGAGAGACTCTTCGGGATGCTCGGTATGCGATACTACAGCAGCTGGCCCTAGTGCAAGTGGGAGATTGTTAGTTGTATGTATGCCCTAGAGGCCAGTATTGTACAGATGATGTATATTATATTGGATGCTTGGACATATATAGAGATGACTTTCTTGCTCGATATGATAGTATGCTATCTGGTTACTCTTTATCTTGAACATGTACACTTGTCTCTTTAAACTGTCTTATAGTTACATGTTGATAAAGCCCTTAGGATGTGTACTTGACTACCTGGACTATGATGCAGATCATACTAGTGGGGACATGGTAGTCCATAAGTACATCCTTCAAGGTCCCTAGTCATGGGTGTATCGAGACAGGGCATCGATATACCAGTGTAGACTAGCGTATACGCTTCTCGACCCATGAGATGGGCGATGGATGATCCCATATCCATTGGTGTTTGACATCAGAGATGGTGTACGGGTGCTCAGTGGAGACTGGGTACACTGGACGGACTCGCCGAGAACTCCCAGATGGTATTATACCTCACGTCAGATGGCAGTTCTCAGGTGATACTTGTACAGGTTAGTCTGTAGACCCGAGATCGTCATAGAGTCTTGTGTGATTCCCACTGTGCTTTGATCTCCACCTTACCACGTCCATGAGGGCGTGCAAAACGGTGGTCTTTGGGTACAGTCCCGAGTCACATGGAGGCAATGAGCGATAGGAGGGGTTTCGTCTCTCCCGGTATTGGGGGTTGATGTTGCGCAGTGCTCGATTGGCCGTAACAGGGAAGTCCCTGGCCAGGGCTGATCAGAGATTTGCTGGTAAGTGTTACCAGTAGTTTCTCGACCCGTTATGAGCCTTACATCGGCACGACTTATCGGTTATTGGGGTCTTACGTATACCACCCCTAGACTTGATATGCGACATATCAGACGAACAGACCGGACTGTACGGTAAGTGTTACTGGTTGGATTCACAGGAGTGTGAGCGGGCAAGCTCGTCGATCTTCTGATCGCTCAATACCCGGATGGCCGTTACGTTTAGCAGACCGCTTGCGGCTTGTGGGTGCTTGATATGATCATCATCTGCTACCGGCGTATTGACGAGTCTTTAGAGTCCTACACAGAGGTTTCCTGGCTCAAGCGAAACGAAATAGGAGTGCATATGAGATATGCGCAGGACCGAGAATGATGCGTGTATGTGATACCGTATTCCATTCTCGCGATGGATGTATCGATTGGTTATATTCGATATGACCTAGTTATCGAATCATTGATTCGATAAGCCGATACATAGGATACTAGTCGGTTATATGCGATATGACCGGATCGTTAAGTCAAGTGTTGATTTAATGATTTAATGTATAATTATATATTTGATATATTACTTTGCATTAGCTAGTATTAGTTCACTTTATATGGATTTTCTCACTTGATGTGCAAGAAGTATATGTGATATACTTTTGTGCACATATTTGTATCATGTTTGATGATACTTGATCATTTAGTTAAGTGTATAGAATTAAACCATGATTAATTTGATGATTAGGGTTTTGCATATTCATTTATTTATTTATTTGTTCATTTATTTATTTCGAAAAGATAAAGATGAGAATGGTGGCTTTCTTTGTTTCTTATTGAAGCTTCATGAAGCTTTGACTTAGTCACCATTCTTGTCTCATGCTTAACCCTAACCATTTAAACTAACCCTAGTTCATTCTCTACACTTAACTATGGTTAAGATTATAATAAGTATTGATTTTCTTTTTCATTTTAAAAACACTTATCATATTCTTTCTTCTTCTTGACCTTCTTCTTCAAGATAGAAAGCTTGATGCCATCAATGGCAACTTGAGATCTAAAGTGAGAAATCCAATTCTAAAGTGAACCCACCTCCTATTTCTTCACCCTCTACCTCTTGACAAGTTGTTTTGGGTGTTTTCTTCACAAGTTTCACAAATTTGTGAAGTCGGAGCTTGAACTTGTGATGCCTCGACGTAGATCATCTTCGGCACGAAGCCGACGACCTAGTCCGCCCAATTCTCCGATGAAGCCGACATTTGAGTTCGGGATTCGAGATGGACAGTGAGAGGACGCCTACGTGGAGCCAAGGAAGTGGAGAACCGGATCTACAAAGGTTGTAGCCTCTCTCCTTTAGTTAAGTTGTTAACCAGTTTCGTTTTTCGCCTAAATTTCTAGTCAACGATCTAGTCTAGGGTTTCTCGGCACCGTAAAATTTGAAATTGGCATGGTTGATGCCTTGTGAGACCTCTTGAGAGTGCCTAGGAACCCTACATGAGTTCGCGAGCTTTCGTTTGGAGGGTCTGGCCCAGAAGTGGTGCGAGTCCTTAGATAAGGGCAGAGCCACAGGTTTTTCTGCTATGACCTGGGCGGAGTTTGTGACGGTGTTTCTTGCGCGTTTTCTTCCGCTGAGCGTCAGGGATGCTCGAGCATGCAGATTCGAGTCGTTACGCCAGACTCAGGGTATGACGGTGGCCGAGTATGATGTGCTACCGAGCTGTCTGTGTATGCTCCGTATTTGGTAGCTACGGAAGGGATGCGGGTTAAGAGGTTTGTTCGAGGTCTTCTTACCCATTTGTTCCTCGCTATCAGTGTTCAGCATTGCGACAGCTATGCAGCAGTGGTGGACGCTGCCCTGTTGGTTGAGGAGCGTCTTTCTGAGGCGTCGGTTGCTCCGGAACCAAAGAGGGTTCGTACTGGTGATTCAGCAGGGAAGCGAGCGTTTAGACGTCATGACTGTTCCCGTTCAGATACTGGGGGTAGTGGAGGTCCGGGACGAGGACAGATTTTTAGCTCTTATTCTCACGGGAGTCAGCAGTTTTCATCTGGATGTTACCGGTGCGAGAGTTCGGGTCATCGGGTTCGAGATTGTACTGAGCCACGTGAGCGCGAGGCAGCTATACCGCAGGTTGCCTTACCACCTTCTCCACCGCAGAGGGCGTTGCCCCTTATGCCTGTTGTTGCCCCGCGTCAGACTCTTGTGCAGAGAGGTCGAGGACGCGGTGGTTTTGTGCTGAGAGGGCGGGATGGTAGAGGCAGAGGTCAGCCAATTGCCGGTAGAGGACAGGCTCGGGTGTTTCCCTTGACTCATCAGGACGCGCAGGCATCCAATGCAGTGGTTTCATGTACTCTTTCTGTATATTCTTTTGAGGCTAATGTTTTGTTTGATCCAGGATCTACGCATTCGTATGTTTCTACACACTTTGTGCAGAGTTTGGGCTGAGAGTCGTGTTTGCTAGATCAGCCGCTTGCTGTGATTACACCTGTTAGAGATTCTTTTGTCGCGCGTTATGTGTTTCGGTCGTGTGCTGTTCAGATTGGAGATAGAAAGTTGTCCGTCGATTTGATCCTTCTGGATATGTTGGACTTCGAAGTTTTCCTTGGCATGGACTGGTTGGCAGCTTGTTATGCGTCGGTGGACTGCCGTGAGAAGACGGTCAGTTTCAGTTTTCCAGGCTAGTCTGTTCGGGTTGTGCAGGGGGACCATGGTGCCGTCCCTCACAGTTTGATTTCTGTCCTTTGTGCTAGTCGGCTTTTGAGGAGGGGATGTCGGGGATTCTTGGCTTTCGTTTGTGATATTAGAGCCACAGTAGGGTCGTTGGACCGGGTTCCTATCGTGCGAGAGTTTCCGATGTTTTTCCCGATAAGTTACCTGGTTTGCCGCCAGAGTGCGATATTGAGTTTTGCATTGATTTGATTCCTGGCATGGGGCCTATTTCTATACCGCCTTACCGGATGGCTCCGACGGAGCTTCGAGAGCTCAAGGATCAATTGTAAGAATTGCTTGATAAGGGACTTGTGCATCCGAGTGTTTCGCCGTAGGGAGCTCCTGTTCTGTTCGTCAAGAATAAGGACGGCAGTTTGAGGTTGTGTGTTGATTATCGTCAATTGAACCGAGTTACGGTACGGAATAGGTATCCTTTACCTCGCATTGACGATTTGTTTGATCAGCTCCAGGGTGTGAAACATTTTTCCAAGATTGATTTGCGTTCGGGTTATCATCAGTTGCGGGTTCGGAATGATGACATTCCGAAGACTGCTTTTCGTATACGCTACGGGCATTATGAGTTTCTGGTGATGTCGTTCGGACTCACCAATGCCCCATCTACGTTTATGGATCTGATGAACTGGATTTTCAGGCCGTTCCTCGACCAGTTCATTATTGTGTTTATTGATGATATTCTGGTCTACTCTAGGAGTCGGGAGGAGCATGAGGAGCACTTGAGGATTACTTTGCAGACATTGAGAGAGCACCAGCTGTATGCTAAATTCTCAAAGTGCGCATTTTGGCTTGATAAAGTTGACTTCCTGGGTCATGTGGTGACGGGAGACGGTATTCTTGTAGACCCAAGGAAGATCGAGACTGTGCAGCTTTGGCCCAGACCTGTATCCGTGATAGAGGTTCGCAGCTTTTTGGGCTTAGCTGGTTATTACCGCCGTTTCGTGCAGGATTTTTCGAGTATCGCTGCACCGCTGACCGGACTGACCCGGAAGGGGGTTCCTTTTCTTTGGACTGATGCGTGCGAGAAGAGTTTTCAGTAGTTGAAGACTCGGTTGACGACTGCACCCATTCTATCTTTGCCTTCTGGATCAGGTTGCTTTGTAGTTTACTGTGATGTGTCTCGAGTGGGGCTCAGGTGTGTGCTGATGCAGCATGATAAAGTGATTACTTATACTTCTAGGCAGCTGAAGAGGCACGAGCAGAATTATCCCACCCACGATCTTGAGATGGCTGCGGTGGTCTTTGCGTTGAAGATTTGGAGACACTACTTGTATGGGGAGTCATGTCAGATTTTCACGGACCACAAGAGCTTGAAGTATATCTTCCAGCAGCGGGATCTGAATCTAAGACAGCGCCGATGGATGGAGCTTGTGAAGGATTATGATTGTGAGATCCTTTATCACCCGGGTAAGGTGAATGTGGTAGCTGACGCTTTGAGTCGTAGGCCCAGGGGTTGCTTGTCCCAGTTGAGCGCAGTTCAGAGACAGTCTTCTACGGATTGGCAGACCTTGTGCAATGGTAGAGTACAGTTTGAGTTCACTTCCACTGGGGGACAGCTTGCTCATGTCCGTGCCCGTCCGTTTCTTTTGGATCGTATCCATGAGGCGCAGCCCAGTGATGCCCGTTTAGTTGAGATTCTTGAGCTTGTTCGACAAGGTACAGTTTCAGAGTTCATGATTGATGACTAGGGTGTGCTACGTTGCGGGACTCGCTTGTGTGTACCCGATATTGATGGGTTGAAACGCGAGATCCTAGAGCAGGCACATCAGTCAGCCTTTAGCGTTCATCCAGGTTCCACCAAGATGTACCGGGACTTGAGAAACTTTTACTGGTGGGAAGGGATGAAGTGTGATGTTTCTGACTTTGTGTCGAGGTGCCTGACCTGTCAGCAAGTTAAGGCTGAGCATCAAAGACCGGCTGGAGAGTTGCAGCCTTTACCCGTTCCTGAGTGGAAATGGGAGCAGATTTCCATGGAATTTGTGGTGGGTCTACCCAGGACCAGTCGGGGGTATGACTCCATTTGGGTGATTATTGACCAGTTGACAAAAGCGGCTCACTTCCTTCCAGTGAAGACCACTTTCGGTTTTGCTCAGTATGCTCAGTTGTATATAGATGAGATTGTGCATTTGCACGGTGTTCCCACATGCATTGTATCCGACAGGGGCACCCAGTTTACTAGCCGTCTTTGGAAGAAGCTTCAGGAAGTTTTGGGTACCCGGTTGAGTTTTAGCACCGCTTTCCACCCACAGACCGACGGACAGTCAGAGCGGACTATACAGACTCTGGAGGATATGCTTCGTACGTGTATGCTTGATTTTGGTGGCAGTTGAGATCGTCACTTGCCGTTGATTGAGTTCTCCTACAACAACAGCTTTCAGGAGACTATTCAGATGGCGCCTTTCGAGGCTTTGTATGGTATTCGATCGCCAGTCTGTTGGACCGAACTCTGTGAGAGTAGGGTTTTAGGACCCCAACTAGTTCAGGAGACTACGGAGATGATCCAGCTGATTCAGGACAGGATGAGAGTAGCCCAGAGCAGAAAGAAGTCATATGCCGACCGTCGTCGTCGCAGACTTGAGTTTGCAGTGGGGGATCATGTATTCCTGTGGATTTCTCCGATGAAGGGCGTTATGAGATTTGGGAGAAAGGGGAAGCTTAGTCCCCGATTTGTAGGTCCCTTCGAGATCCTTGAGCGTATGGGTTCCGTTGCGTATCGTTTGGCGCTTCCGCCAAGTTTTCCGGATGTTCACCCCGTGTTCCATGTATCGATGCTTCGTAGATACCTTCATGACCCTTCTCACATGATTCAACACGAGACCGTTCAGCTTGAGCGCGATGTTTCGTTCACCGAGCAGCCGATAGTTATATTGGATCGGCAGGTGAAGAATCTTCGGTCAAAGGTCTTGCAATCTGTGAAGGTTCTTTGGCGTAGCCTGACTAGTGAGGAGATCAGTTGGGAAGCCGAGGGCGAGATGTGGAAATAATTCCCCCATCTCTTTGAAGGTACGCTTGTATGAAATTTTAATTCGGGGATGAATTTTCTTTAAGGGGTGGAGATTGTAACACCTTGGAATGCGATTAGTGTTAATTGTGCATTAATGCGGGTTTTTAAGGAAAAGTCTATCAAATCGGGTTCCTCACATTTTATAACAATTAATTAATATTTTTATATCTTTTTGTTGTGGCTTGCACACACATGTGCATGTGAATATGAGGGTATATTAGTGTTAACCTTGTTTAGCAACCATAACATCTTAAGCTAAATCTTGCCTAAATTAACTTTTGCCTTAACCTTTTCCTAGATCTTTTGGGTGTGGGAAATATCTTGTTGGAGGGAGAGAGAGAGGTGGCTAGTGAGTCATGGAAACATTAATGGTGGCATTAATGAGGTGAAGGGAGGAGAGTAAGCATAAGGAATTTGTTCACCCTACACTCACCCTCTCACCCTTTTCTCTCCTCACTCTCTCATTTTCTCTCACTCTTAATCATTTATCATTTTCCTCAACCCCAAACTGAACCCTTACCTCCTCTTCACAAATCCTTGCAAAAACTTCACAAAATCCCATTTAAACACTTCAAATGTCTTGATTTGCCACTAGGTTGCCTTGGAGCTTGGAAATGTAGGATTTTTGAGCAAGAGTGGCTAGGTAATGATCTCAAACTGATATTTAAGAGTTATTTTGTTGTGTTGCCTTGAAGTTATGGTTTAGAACACTAAAGGTAGCATTTTGTGCAAAAACTGTATTTTTAGTGTCAACTTTGAGTCTCTGAGATCTGCTGTAGAACCAGGTATTTTCTGGAAAAGTTCACATCACAGTGACATAGTGTTAAGGTATAGAACCCACCATAAAAACCTGAGACCACCCCTTAAAGATTAGGCTGCAGATTTATTGGTTCTGGCCGCAAATTGCGGCCAGAGTGGGGGCTGGGGTGTTAGGGTTTGGGCGTAGGGTCTCTATGGTTGTTTGTGGTCTCGTGGTACTTGTAACTTTTACCAATTATTTGTGTATCAAAATCTGGGACCACTTCGCCTTATTCTTGTGTTTGGGTACGCGTGTTACGTGATCCGACACGGTTCGTGATCTCATGTAGCTGTTGCGCGTGGGCTGGTTTTGGTGTGTCGCTACACACGTTAGCCGTTAGACGAACACTTGTGGGTCGGATTGGAGTTGGTGTGTTGGTCAAACGTCTTGTGTACGTGGTATTGATCGCTTTCTGAGATTTGCACTGTTTATGTTTTGTGTTAATAGGATTGCAGGTGGGGACTTCGGACGCTGCGAAGAAAGGGAAGCATGTGATTGGATTTACCTAGC
The DNA here is from genome assembly GCA_030015575.1 of Agapanthus africanus. Classification (NCBI taxonomy): domain Eukaryota; kingdom Viridiplantae; phylum Streptophyta; class Magnoliopsida; order Asparagales; family Amaryllidaceae; genus Agapanthus; species Agapanthus africanus. The sequence goes on from CM057343.1 coordinate 343,864,487, forward strand.
CCGTGACTGTCGGTGAATAGATTTAACATCTATGGGGAATTCGCCCGCATGGCGTTATGCGTCTGGGTTAGATATGATATGATATTAGCCGCATGTTATATTGCACATATAGAGATTGTGCATAAAACTTCATTGCATATTATTACTTGTTGTGCCTGGACTTGTACCCTTTGGAAACTGCACTATTATTGACGGCTCATGTTGCACGAGCACTGATTGTATGCCACTCATACCGTCAATAATTGCCATGACACGCACAACACCTATACATACGTGATATGGTATGGTTAGGGACATTGAGACATTGATTCATATTTCATTGTGCATATAGATCATAGTATACCTGTATACCTACATGCTTACACATATGCCTTGCCATGACTACATGCTAGCTACACATATACCTGGAGGGTATTGTATTATTATTGACATATAGATACACAAACCTAGCTTGATATAGCTACACATATACCTGGAGGGTATTACATCATTATTGATAGGTAGATACATATATCTTGCTATACCGATATGGTTACGCATACCTGGCTATAGCTATATGTTCACCTTTATATGATGCTGCGTTTGGTTTCGGAGAATTTGGAAACCGCATGATATATTCAATAATTTGTTGCAGTTAAATAGCGGATTTCCTTTATATGCTCATATTACTGTTTCTTGTTGCATATATTTTATTTCATGGATTTCGCATTGATATATGGATTTCATATGATGTTTCTGGATGTTTTACTCTTGTGTATATATATCAGTGGTATGAGACGCTAATATATATACATGTATATATATATCAGTGGTATGGAACGCTGTTATATATGTGCATCTCTAATATATATATATATATATATATATATATATATATATATATATCAATGGTATGGGACGCTGTTATATATGTATACCTATAATATATTTCATCGTAATGATCTGTGCATGTATTCTATTCATTGCGATATGAGGGGCTGATGTGCCCGATATGAGGGGCTAATTGTGCCCAATATGAGGGGCCGATGTGCCAGATATGAGGGCCGATATGGGGGCCATTTGAGGAGGGAATTCGGGGATTTAGATTTTCTTGATGGACACTGGTCCGCCACGATGAGGATTCCGTGAGGATGACATGTTTTACCCCGTACTCCGCATTTATTCTATATGCATTACTTCATGTATTAGTAGTACCTGATAGAGTACCTTTCATGACTGCTGCATATACATATTGTCATACTTATGCTATCAGATTACATGTGATAGATTATCGCTGTTAGTACATACTTGCGATTACTGTATGATGTTATTTACTATTCACGAGTTGGCAACTCACCCCCGTTGTGCCGCAAGGGTTTTCAGGTCTGATCATCAGAGTGGTCGCGGCAGGGCGCCTTATTATCTCTACTTTTGCGGATACCGCTGTTAGTTATATGTATGCCCTAGAGGCCATTACTATACATAGGATGTATATTGTAGTGGATGCTTGGACATATATAGGGAGGACTTTCTTGCTCGACATGATAGTATGCTATCTGGTTGCTCTTTACCTTAACGTGTACACTAATTGTCTCTCTGTTACATGTTGGTAAAGCCCTTAGGATGTGTACTTGACTGCCTGGACTATAATGCAGATCATACTAGTGGGGACATGGTAGTCCATAAGTACATCCTTCAAAGTCCCTAGTCGTGGGTATATCGAGACAGGGCATCGATGCACCAGAGTAGACTAGCGTATACGCATCTTGACCCATATGATGGGCGATGGATGATCCCATATCCATCGGTGTTTGACATCAAGGATGGTGTACGGGTGCTCAGTGGAGACTGGGTACACTGGACGGACTCGCCGAGAACTCCCAGATGGTATTATACCTTACGTCAGATGGCAGTTCTCTGGTGACACTGGTACAGGTTAGTCTGTAAACCCGAGATTGTCATAGAGTCTTGTGTGATTCCCACTGTGCTTTGATTTCCACCTTACCACGTCCAAGAGGGCATGCAAAATGGTGGTTTTTGGGTTCAGTCCCGAATCACATGGAGGCAATGAGCGATAGGAGGGGATTCGTCTCTCCCGGTATAGGGAGTTGATGTTGTGCTGTGTTCGATTGGCTATAACCGGAAATCCCTGGCCAGAGTTGCTGAGATTTACTGGTAAGTGTTACCAGTAGTTTCTCGAACTGTTATAGACCTCATATCGACACGACTTATCGAGCTATTGGGGTCTGACGTTTACCACCCCTAGGCGAGATATGTGACATATCAGACGACGAGGCCGGACTGTACGGTAAGTGTTACTGGTTGGATTCACAGGAGTGTGAGCGGGCTTGCTCGTTGATCTTCTGATCGCTCAATACCCGGGTGGCCGTTACGTTTAGCAGACCGCTTGCGGCTTATGGGTGTTTGATATGATCATCACCTGCTGCCGGCGTATTGACGAGTCTTTAGAGTCCTACACAGAGGTTTCCTGGCTCAAGCGAAACGAAATAGGGGCGCATATGAGATATGTGCGGGACCGAGAATAATACCAGTATGTGATACTGAATTCTATTCTCGCGATTTGTATCATCGGACGGTTATATAAGATATAGCCGGGTTACCGAATCAAATGTTGATTCGATATATTGATACACTTGATACTAGTCGGTTATATGCATTATGACCGGATCATTAAATCAAGTGTTGATTTAATGATTTAATGTATAATTATATATTAGATATATTACTTTACATTGACTAGTATTGTTCACTTAAGATGGATTTTCTCACTTGATTTGCACAAGTTATATATGTGATATATTTTTGTGCACTTGTTTGTATCATGTTTGATGATACATGCAAACTTGGGTGTGTGTATCACTTAAACCATGTTTAGGTTAATGGTTAGGGTTTTAGCTTATTTATTTATTTTATTTATTTATTTTTGACAAAACTAAATGGTGGCTTTTTGTTGTTATGCTTGAAGCTTAATGAAGCTTTTCTAGCATCTTTGAAAAAGTCTACCATTTTTGTTTTATCTTTAACCCTAACCATTTACCTAAATCCTAGTTTATTCTCTACATTGGTTACACTCACCCATGGTTGCTAAATGATAAGCATCACTTGATTTTCTATTATTGATATTCATTTATTTCTTTTCTTTCTTCTTCATCTTCTTCATGAAGTGAAGAAAGTTTGTTAGAAAATTTCAAGTGTTGAAATCAAGTGAGAAATCCAAATCCAAAGTGAACCCACTTCCTATTTCTTCATCCTCTACCACTTTCCATGTTGTATAGGGTGTTTTCTTCACAAGGTTCATGACCAAGTGAAGATGGAGCTTGAGTTAGAGTCGCCTCGATGTAGATCATCTTCGGCATCGAAGTCAACAACCTAGCCCGATTATTTCTCCGACGAAACCATCGCTAGAGTCCGGGATTCCGATGATCGCAGCGGAAGGACGTCAACACGGAGCTAAAGAAGTGGTGGAGCGGATCTACAAAGGTTGTAGTCCCTTTCACTTAGCAATAAAGTTGTTTACTTGCATGTTTTTCGCCTTACCTCTAGTTAACGATCTAGCATTAGGGTTTCTCGGCACATGTAAAATTTGATTTTGGCATGGTTGATCAGTTGTGGAACCTTTTGAGTGTGACTACGAACCCTACAGTGGTATCAGAGTCTAGCTAGAGCTTTAGGCGATGTATAGACGATGTTAGAAACCCGATCGAACCCCGAAACCCTAAATTTCACCCCTTTCTGTACATTTTCTGAAACTGTGCATTTTTCGTAATTAAAAATATCCAAAAAATTCAGCAGAGTTTTCTAGGAATTACAGTGAAACACGTGGCCCTGATTCCATTACTGAGCCACGGAACCGCGGCCTAACCCCTGGTTGGGCGGCGGTTCCGCGGCAAGAAAGTGGCTTCTTGCTCCACTGTTTCAACAGTAATGTCCACATGGTAGTCCTCTGTGTTTTGGGTAATTTTAATTTACACTCAAGAGTTGAGTAATCTGGGGTGTTTTGGGGATTCGATGATTCGATCGGAAACTCTAACTGAGTCTATGTGTTTTTCCGGGTAATTTAGAATATGTTAAAAAGTTCGACTGGATATAAATACCCAATTTTTCCCCTGCCGGGAAATTTCCAATTATTGGATTTTTCCGTAGTTTAATAACGTTCTAAGTAGTGCAAGTAACGCGATGGACCCTCTAGAAGACAACAAACCTTAACTCGATTATGTGACCGTCTTGAACTGCCCTTTGAACCTTAGGGTTTGGGGCAGTACGGCGTGCCACATGTGAGGCGTTGGCTTGACCCTTTTACGGCTGGACCGTTGGTACTGTGGCATGAAGTGAATGTTTTTAAACTTATTTAATGTGTTGAGCTGTTTCGGGAAAACTTGGGTGTTGTTCATACTATAATATTACTTTATTGTACTCCCCATTTTCATTCATTTTATAAATAAACAGGTACTCTTGACGCATGTGTATTGCATATTACAGGATACAGGCTCTTGGAGCAAATACAGTGAAAAAGACGGAAGTTGATATAGAAAAGGGACTTTTGACCAACAAGTAGATGGATCCTAGTCAAGCCTAGATGAAGAACGGTGCAAGGTCCAAAATGTCAAGGCAAACGGTTAAAAGATCGCTACAAGTTTTCACTGAAAGATCTGGAGAAGAACCAGAAGCCAAAGGGAGAAAAGAACTATGGAAATATAAAGCCCAATGTATAAAGAACCAACCCAGGAAGTTTGGTGAGATGATCTCACCAAAGGGCCGCGGAACCGCGGCCCAAGCCCACTAATGCCGCGGTTCCGCGGCCATTTAAAGCCCGTGTCGGTGGATTTTTCTCGTGTCGGTGCGTCGGTGCGGGTGTTTGGATTTTCCGTGGGCAAATCTGTAATTGCACATGTGCGAGAGTTTGTAACCCTAGTTTCCTTGTTTGCTTATAAATTGTAATCAAAAATTGTAAAACCGGATGCCTCTTTTCAATCAATAAAATTCAGAATTGCTGGGAGTTTATTCAGATCTGTTCTATATTGCTTGGAGGGAGCCATCGAACTAGTAAGTTAATTTTAATACTTTGTTTTAATTCTTTTAATTAGTATGTCTTTTCATCCCCTAATGAGCGAGTAGTCTCCTCGCTTGTTAGGGTTAGCCTTAGGGAAAGGTTTGAGAGATGAGATCTCTCACCCCTTTCATGCCATCCACACCTAAGAGTTAGAACTCCATGCATGCACGCACAACCGCTCCCTACGGCATCCTATCCCTCGAGGTAACGATGAACCGTAGTATAAAGGGCCGGTTGCGCGTGTTTTCCATGGGGGTTAGGGTAATTATCGATAAAGGAAGGATAAGAATCTAGAGGAAGAAACATCTTCCCAAAAGATTCTAATCCACTTTATTGATAATTACACCAACATCTAATAAATCAAAAATAGGGCAATGAAAGCGGTGAGGAAACCTTTAATCTCCAAACTTCCCCTAAACCTAACCCTAGCAAGACTTTAATTTAGATTAATTTAGTTTAGTGATAGATCTAGTTTTTAGATTAAATCAATCCAAACAACATTTGGAATCAACTCGTGATAACACAAAAAGGAAATTACCCATCTCTGTGGATCGACCCGTACTCACCGGCTAGCTGCAAAGCGACGCCGTTTCTGATTGCGGTAAATACAAGTTTTCATATCAATCAGGTGTTTGATTGTTCGATTGGAAAGTTTAACATTTTCTATTTATCTGGAATGTGATACAATATTTGGAATCCACAAGTAGTTATGAGATAACTGATTTAGATGTTATAAACATAGCAGTTTAGTCTCAGTTGATCGGTTGCCACAGAATTTTGATATGATCAAAAGTCCGTCGCAATCACGTAGTGTACGCGGATACTCGCCGGGTAAACTTAATAGACAGCTACACCCCTTAGCCCCGACCAAGTGACTGGAGGAGAACCCCGTCGCCGAAAGCATCCGTTCGGGTGCTCGCGGTAGCGGTATTCCGCCTTGGTGCACTTCGTCGACGGTGTCGGGGGTGCGGCCGCCTACTAAAGTTTGCGACGAGTATTCGATCAGGATGTCGGGAATCTTGTTGAATTACCCGACTTGATATTGAAAAGAGTTTTCGATAATGAGACTAAAATGCGGGGTTTATAATTGTTAGGCATGCGATGTCTAAGGAATTCATTTGATTAGGCATGCGATATCTAAAGAGGTTGCGGATTCCAACTGTTGTAGTTTTACACTTTCTTTTCTGTGACCGTAAGTGTAATATGTGATATCGCCGGTTTCGTTGCTATATGTCAACGACAATTGGGATGGGCATATTTACTTACGTTGATGACATGTGATGTTATGTGTTGCTAGATATGTTATATTGGATCGTTGTGTTTGAATAGCCGGGGTTTTTTATGTGAGATGAGTGTTTTTCATTTTCATTCATGTAAAAACTTGTATGTAATATTCTTTTATTGGGGCACTTCCAGGTTGCGGATATTGTCACCATTTGTATATTATTTACTTTTCCGCATTAGGATAGACCCAAAGAGGGGAGCACAAGTAACCGGGTTCTAGGGTCCAGTGGGAGACCATCTCGAGGAGTCGAGTCCGGGTCTCCTAACTCTAGAATTGGTAGGGTTGCTTGCCGCTCTCGTAGGGGTCTAGGGGTGTGGGATTGGCTATTCATCACGACCGTGGAATCCGTGTTTTATACTGGCTCAAAATAAAACACGGACGTCCTAGTATATCCAATATTTCATATGATATTTTCTGCTGCGTTATCTGTGATGTGATCATGTGATTTGTTCAGATAGATATTGTATATAGTATATATGATATATTATATAGACGTTGCTTATGTTTTACACCCGCGCTAGCCCTGCCTCACTCTGGCGTTAGTTACCTAACCTAACGGTGCAGATGGGACATCGAGGCGAATGCGGATGGCATAAGCGTACGTTATATTTATCTGTGATGTTTCGGTGCTTAAATGATGGGACTTCATTAATATGATTAATGAAAGAAAAGAAACCTAAAAGATGTTGTGGAATCGAATTTTCAAAAACAGGTAGCTACAGTTCTTGCTTTGCATCGCGGTGTCCCTTGTAGAACATCCTGCACCTTATTCGATGAGGAAAGGGCCGAGATCCCTTCACCGGGAGTGACCCCTTTAGCAATAACTGGCAGATGTTACAACACTCGGTTTGTCTTTTGATTGCTTCTATAGTTCTTGCTTTGCATAGTGATATATATGATATATCCTGCACCTCATTCGACGAGGAAAGGGTCGACGATCCCTTCACCGGGAGTGACCCCTTTAGCAAAACTAGAAAAGCCTAAAAAACACTCCATTTTAAAATCATTTGATTCTGCAACGATATCAAGTTCATTACGCAATAGGTTTTCAGAAAAACCTGTCGTAGCCCTCCGTCATTTCAGATAAGTTGTATATAGTATTCGTGCTGCATTTGTTGGATTTCGTCAAGGTGCAGTGTGCGGTAGCTATATGCTGCTTATCTGCTGCATATGATGCGATTGGATTAGGGTAGTCGTAGGCCTTTTTTGGCTTTCGTCAAGGGTCGTGCGGGTGGGTTTAATTCAGTTAAGAAATGTACGGGTTGAACTTGACTAGCGGGCTATGGTTTGTTGGCTTTCGTCAAGATCATAGCACGTTAGGGGAAAAATATTATCGGGAATTTCAAGTGTTGAAATTTGTAATGAGATTGCATACCTTCTATGAGATAGTTGGATCCCGATACCCGCTGCGAGTAAGAGTTACTCCTGGGAGAGTTTTACACATTACAATTAGCCGATCAAGTAGGTGTCTAGAAAGGTGTTAACGGGGTTACGCCTCTGGGAAAACGAGGTTTACTATAATTAGGTTCGTGCGAAAGCACGGGGGACCTCCCTCAAAGTACCGACATTGACCTGGCTGAAAGATTGGCAAACTTGTAGCGTGTAATTAATCCCGGCTAGTCTTTCCTTTTAAGGTTTGAAGGAAGATTTGATAAAAACAGTGGGAGCCATCCTGATTAGATAAAATAAATAACCAATCTAATCTTGCAAGAGCGCACGTAGAGTGTTTTCTTCTCTCTCTCTCCAGGTAGCGACCATGTCACGCCTTAATCAAGATAATAATATTGATGTATTGACCGAACCCGCTTGTTATACTGAGCTGGGGAACGTTGATCCCGCTCCAACTTATAATTGTTATAAGAAAGAGCAGGAAATAGGGGAATACCAGGATTCCCGTGCCGCCCAAACGAAGAAAGTGCATGCCGATGCATCTCCTTCGGGTGTGTTCATTATAAAGAACTGTTTCTCAGTGTCCTCTACGTTCTAGGTATTAGATACCGGATCAGGATCCTGCAAATGTAATCCGTTACATGGGCTACAGAAAGGTAGAGAACTGAGAACGGGTGATAAGTTTCATGAGACAGAAAATGGTGCAAGTGTTGCAGCCAAGTCTGTTGGTCACTGTCACCCTGTATTATCAATACATTGATTCTGAACAAATGCTATTAGATACCGAACCTGATATACAAAATCATATCAATCTCTTTATTTATTAAAGAAGGATATAATTTTGTATTGTTGAATATTGTTTTGAACATTTCAAAAGTTGATCGGTTCAGGCACGTTATCTAAAAGCATTGACGTTCTAAATCAATCTACAGTTCCTAGTATATAGAACACACACAAGAAGAAGAGTTCAGAAATGAACGATTCCTTCTTGAAGTATTGTAGACTAGGTCATATCAATGTGACCCGACTAGCTAAAGTTACATTTTAGATGCATATTTAAATCAGTTTGAATTTACATCTTGTGAAACTTGCCAGTCATGTCACAAAGATTAGATGACCATAGCTCTGTTTATTGGAAACAGAGAAAGAGTTGGTAAACTCTTGGGATCGATACATGTTGATGTATGTAAGGTCCCCTGTCTACACATGCCAGACCGGTTCTTTGTACTTCATTACATTCTCTGATAATCTCTCAAGATTCAGTCGTATGTTCCTGTTGAAACATAAGTCCGAAGCTTTTGAGATATTCACAGAATATAAGTTAGAAGTAGATAACCAAAAACCGGGTATAAGTATTATGTCCTATGATAAGATCAGGGAGGAGAATACTTATGCATAGAATTCCTGGACTATTCTAAAGGAGAATGAGATTCTCTCTCAGTATTACTCCTCTGAATATACCACAGCACTACGGTATATCGGGGCGGAGCAATAGCACCCTATATGATATGGTGCGCTCTATGATGAGTATTGATGGGTTACCTATTTCCTTTTGGGGGTTATGCACTTGAGAAGCTACATACCTATTGAATTGGGTTCGAATCAAATCAGAGCCTACCACTCCATATAAGATATGGTATGGGAAGAGCCCATCTCTTAAGTAAGTTAAGATTTGGGGTTGTCCGGCCTATGTCTAAAAGCGAAATCCGGACAAGCTCGAGGCAAGGTCTGTTCTGTAGAACTGGAATAGTTCCAGCTATGCAAACTACAGCAGATGATTTGGTAGAACCGAAGGATTCAATAGTAACCAACGAACCTCAGCCTCTCCGCCGATCTAGTAGGGTTCCTCACCCACCTGAGAGATACTTTGGTTTCTCTATAACAGTGGGAGCAAGGATTGCATCATGAGATGATGACCCAACTAGTTTCGAGCTGGCCATCAGGAGTGGGACTCTATAAGAATGGTTGGATGCTTAGCAATCTGAGATGAAATCCCCATCAGGAGCAAGTATATCTTGAAAAGATTACTTGGTGTACATGGAAAAGTTGAGACTTTCAAAGCTAGACTTGTTAAAGGTTTGCATCATTGACCAGGTATGGATTTTGTTAAAACCTTTTCTAAGTAGCTATGCTTAAGTCTATCCAGATCCTACTTGCCACGGCTACATACCATGACTACGTTATCTGGTGGTTGGGTGTCATGACTGCTTTTCTAAATGATTATTTAGAAGAGAGCGTTTATAAGTACACAGCCAGAGGGCTTCGTAGACAGTGGGAGCAGCGGAAACGTGTGCAAGATGTTTTATGTGATAAAGCAGGCATCGCGGAGTTGGAACATCTGTTTTGATGTGTTAGTCAAAGAGTTTGACATCATCAAAATGGTAGATGAACCTTGTATATACAAAAAGGTAGTAGGGAGTATGGTGGTGATCCTCGTAGAGTACGTGGATGACATACTCTTGATAGGGAAGGGGTTTCCTATGCTACGCTCAGTCAATCTCCGCTTATCACAAGGATTATCCATATAGGATCAAAGTGATACCTACTAAATCCTAGGTTTTGGATCTATGAGATAGATCTAATTGCATGTTAGGATACTCACTAGATGTAGTGAGTTGGTATCAATCGATCCTGGAGAAAACCACTGGAAAGGTTCCAGGGTGATAAGGACGACTGAAAGTCAGTCACAGGCATTGTCTTTACCCTCAGTAAAGGGACGGTATGTTGGAAGAGTTCCAAGCTAGATATCGTGGCATACTAGACGATAAAGGCTAGATACATCGCTACCAAAGATACTACCAAAGAGGAAGTCTGGGTGTATATTAGTTCATAAGATGAACTTAGTTCCTCCCATTGTGTGACAATGGAGTTGTGGCTTATGCCAAGGAACGTCCGTCCCATCAGTGATCCAGACATATTCTAAGGCAGTGTCACCTGATCATGGAGATGGTTGATCTCTAAGGAGATCAAGGTTAGGAGAGTAGACTTAGAGGACAACACGGCGGATCCACTCACAAAGGCCTTTTTCCCAGAGAAAGACTTTTATGGGATGGTTGAGTATGAGATACTACAACCACTGCTGTCAGATGGCCCTAGTGCAAGTGGGAGATTGTTAGTTATATGTATGTCCTAGAAGCCATTACTATACATAGGATGTATATTTTAGTGGATGCTTGGACATATATAGGGAGGACTTTTTTGCTCGACATGATAGTATGCTATCTGGTTGCTCTTTACCTTAACGTGTACACTGATTGTCTCTCTGTTACATGTTGGTAAAGCCCTTAGGATGTGTACTTGACTGCCTGGACTATGATGCAGATCATACTAGTGGGGACATGGTAGTCTATAAGTACATCCTTCAAAGTCCCTAGTCGTGGGTGTATCGAGACAGGGCATCGATGCACCAGAATAAACTAGCGTATACGCATCTTGACCCATATGATGGGCGATGGATGATCCCATATCCATCGATGTTTGACATCAAGGATGGTGTATGGGTGCTCAGTGGAGACTGGGTACACTGGACGACTCGCCGAGAACTCCCAGATGGTATTATACCTTACGTCAGATGGCAATTCTCTGGTGACACTGGTACAGGTTAGTCTGTAGACCCGAGATCGTCATAGAGTCTTGTGTGATTCCCACTGTGCTTTGATTTTCACCTTACCACGTCCAAGAGGGCGTGCAAAACGGTGGTTTTTGGGTACAGTCCCGAATCACATGGAGGCAATGAGCGATAGGAGGGGATTCGTCTCTCCCGGTATAGGGAGTTGATGTTGTGCTGTATTTGATTGGCTATAACCGGAAATCCTTGGCCAAGGTTGCTGAGATTTACTGGTAAGTGTTACCAGTAGTTTCTCAAACTGTTATAGACCTCATATCGACACGACTTATCGAGCTATTGGGGTCTGACGTTTACCACCCGTAGACGAGATATGCGACATATCATACGACGAGACCGGACTGTACGGTAAGTGTTACTGGTTGGATTCATAGGAGTGTGAGCGGGCTTGCTCGTTGATCTTCTGATCGTTCAATACCCGGGTGGCCGTTACGTTTAGCAGACCGCTTGCGGCTTGTGGGTGTTTGATATGATCATCACCTGCTGCCGGATTATTGACGAGTCTTTAGAGTCTTACACAGAGGTTTCCTGGCTCAAGCGAAATGAAATAGGGGCGCATATGAGATATGTGCGGGACCGAGAATAATACCAGTATGTGATACTGAATTCTATTCTCGTGATTTGTATCATCGGACGGTTATATAAGATATAGCCGGGTTACCGAATCAAATGTTAATTCGATATATTGATATACTTGATACTAGTCGGTTATATGCATTATGACCGGATCATTAAATCAAGTGTTGATTTAATGATTTAATGTATAATTATATATTAGATATATTACTTTACATTGACTAGTATTGTTCACTTAAGATGGATTTTCTCACTTGATTTGCACAAGTTATATATGTGATATATTTTTGTGCACTTGTTTGTATCATATTTGATGATACATGCAAACTTGGGTGTGTGTATCACTTAAACCATGTTTAGGTTAATGGTTAGGGTTTTAGCTTATTTATTTATTTTATTTATTTATTTTTGACAAAACTAAATGGTGGCTTTTTGTTGTTATGCTTGAAGCTTCATGAAGCTTTTCTAGCATCTTTGAAAAAGTCTACCATTTTTGTTTTATCCTTAACCCTAACCATTTACCTAAACCCTAGTTTATTCTCTACATTGGTTACATCACCCATGGTTGCTAAATGATAAACATCACTTGATTTTCTATTATTGATATTCATTTATTTCTTTTCTTTCTTCTTCATCTTCTTCATGAAGTGAAGAAAGTTTGTTAGAAAATTTCAAGTGTTGAAATCAAGTGAGAAATCCAAATCCAAAGTGAACCCACTTCCTATTTCTTCATCCTCTACCACTTGCCATATTGTATAGGGTGTTTTCTTCACAAGGTTCATGACCAAGTGAAGATGAAGCTTGAGTTAGAGTCGCCTCGACGTAGATCATCTTCGGCATCGAAGTCAACGAGCTAGAGTCCGGGATTTCGATGATCGCAGTGGAGGGACGTCAACACGGAGCTAAAGAAGTGGTGGAGCGGATCTACAAAGGTTGTAGTTGTTAGTTATATGTATGCCCTAGAGGCCATTACTGTACATGGGATGTATATTGTAGTGGATGCTGGGACGTATATAGGGAGGACTTTCTTGCTCGACATGATAGTATGCTATCTGGTTGATCTTTACCTTAACGTGTATACTGATTGTCTCTCTGTTACATGTTGGTAAAGCCCTTAGGATCTGTACTTGACTACCTGGACTGTGATGCGGATCATACTAGTGGGGACATGGTAGTCCATAAGTACATCCTTCAAAGTCCCTAGTCGAGGGTGTATCGAGACGGGGCATCGATATACCAGAGTAGACTAGCGTGTACCTTCTCGACCCATACAGATGGGCGATGGATGATCCCATATCCATTAGTGTTTGACATCAGAGATGATATACGGGTGATCAGTGGAGACTGGGTACACTGGACGGACTCGCCGAGAACTCCCAGATGGTATTGTACCTCACGTCAGATGGCAGTTCTCTGGTGACACTGGTACAGAGTAGTCTGTTGACCCGAGATCGTCATAGAGTCTTGTGTGGTTCCCACTGTGCTTTGATTTCCATCTTACCACGTCCAAGAGGGCGTGCAAAACGGTGGTTTTTGGGTACAGTCCCGAGTCACATGGAGGCAATGAGCGATAGGAGGGGATTCGTCTCTCCCGGTATAGGGGGTTGATGTTGTGCTGTGTTCGATTGGCTATAACAGGAAGTCCCTGGCCAGGGCTGATCAGAGAATTGCTGGTAAGTGTTACCAGTAGTTTCTCGACCCGTTATGAGCCTCATATCGACACGACTTATCGAGCTATTGGGGTCTGACGTTTACCACCCCTAGGCGAGATATGCGACATATCAGACGGTCAGACCGGACTGTACGGTAGTGTTACTGGTCGGATTCACTGGAGTGTGAGCGGGCTTGCTCGTTGATCTTCAGATCGCTCAATACCTGGGTGGCCGTTACGTTTAGCAGACCGCTTGCGGCTTGTGGGTGTTTGATATGATCATCACCTGCTGCCGGCGTATTGACGAGTCTTTAGAGTCCTACACAGAGGTTTCCTGGCTCAAGCGAAACGAAATAGGAGCGCATATGAGATATGTGCGGGACCGAGAATAATGCGTGTATGTGATGCCGCATTCCATTCTCGCGATGAATGTATCGGAAAGGTTGTATGCGATATAACCTAGTTATCGATTCAAGCGTTGATTCGATAAGCCGATACATTGAATACTAGTCGGTTGTGTGCGACATGACCGGATCATTGAATCAAGTGTTGATTTAATGATTTAATGCATAATTATATATTTGATATGTTACTTTGCACTAACTAGTATTGGTTCACTTTAAACGGATTTTCTCACTTGGATTGTGCACATTGTATATGTGATATATTTTTGTGCACTTGTATGTATCATGTTTGATGATGCATGCTAACTTGTGTTTTGTGTGAAGATTAAACCATGGTTGTGAGAGTGGTTAGGGTTTTATTTTCCATTACTTATTTATTCATTTATTTATTTGTTTATACATTTTGGAAAATAAATGGAAAAGAGAAAAGAATGGTGGCTTTATTTGTTCTTTAGTTGAAGCTTCATGAAGCTTTGATAAAGTCAACCATTCTTATCTCATCCTTAACCCTAACCATTCCCACTAACCCTAGTTTAGTCTCTACACTTGACCATGGTTAATTTTATGATAAGAATTCATTTTCTTTTCTTTTTCAATTAACTTATCATAACAATTAGCTTCTTCTTCTTCATCTTCTTCAAAGAAGAAAAGCTTTCTTCATCAATGGTGGATTGATGAAACAAGTGAGAAATCCAATTCTAAAGTCTACCCACTTCTTATTTCTTCATCCTCTACCTCTTGCTAAGTAGTAGAGTGTGTTTTCTTCACAAGTTTCTTGACTTGGTGAAGTCGGAGCTTGATTTAGCGATGCCTCGACGTAGATCATCTTCGGCATGGACATCGATGACCTAGCCCGTCCATTCTCCGATGAAGCCGACGCTAGAGCCCGGAACTTGATATGGACAGCGAGGAGACTTCATTGCGGAGCTATGGAGGTGGAGCACCGGATCTACAAAGGTTGTATTTCCGATTCTCATAGTTAAGTGTTAACTAGTTAGCTTTTTCGCCTAGTTTTCTAGCAAACGATCCGTAGTCGGGTCCCTCAGCACCTAGATTTTTTGAATTTGGCATGTTCGATGCCTTGTGAGACCTCACTAGTGTGCCTAGGGATCCTACAGTGGTATCAGAGCCTAGCTAGAGCCTTAGGCGAAGTCTAGACGGATTTTGAAGTCCGAACGACCCAAAACCGAAACCCAAAATATGCTCTCTGTCCAATTTTCAAAAACAGGGATTTTTCAGTATTAAAAATATGCAGAAAGATAAGCAGGAAATTCTACGGTATACTGTGAAATTCGTGAACCTAAGTCCACTAAGAAGGCGCGGATCCGCAGCATGAGCATGGCTCATGCGGCGGATCCGCGGCCGTACGACTTAAATGTTTAAATATTTTTACACAGTAATCCTTAGTTTTATGTGCTGGTTTTCCTGGGTATTTTTGATATTTTTTCAAGAGTTGAATTTCTGCAGTTGTTTTGGGGATTCGGTGTTTTCGATCGAGGTATCAAATTTTGTCTATTTGGCTTTCCGGATAAATTTTAGAATATGTTAAAAAGTTCGACCGGATATAAATACCCAATTTTTCCCCTGTCGGGAAAATTCCAAGTGTTGGATCTTTCCGTAGTTTAACGACGTTCTAAGTAGTGCAAGTAATGCGATGGTCCCTCTAGAAGACAACAAACCTTAACTCGATTATGTGACCGTCTTGAACTTCCCTTTGAACCTTCGGGTTTGGGGCAGTACGGCGTGCCACATGTGAGGCATTGGCTTGACCCTTCTACGGCTGGACCGTTGGTACTGAGGCACGAACGGAATGTTGTCATACTTGTTTCATGTGTTGATCAGTTTCGGGAAAACTTGGGTGTTCGATTGTTCGATCGGAAAGTTTAACATTTTCTATTTATCTGGAATGGGATACAATAATTGGAATTCACAATAAGTTATGAGATAACTGAATGAATATTATAAACATAGCAGTTTAGTCTCACTTGATCGGTTGCCACGGAATTTTGATGTGATCAAAAGTCCGTCGCAATCACGTAGCGTACGCGGATACTCGCCGGGTAAACTTAATAGACAGCCTCACTCCAAAGCCCCGACCAAGTGACTGTAGGAGAACCCCGTCGCCGAAAGCATCATTTTGGGTGCTCGCGGTAGCGGTGTTCCGCCTTGGTGCACTTCGTCGACGGTATCGGGGGTGCAGCCGCCTACTAAAGTTTGCGACGAGTATTCGATCAGGATGTCGGGAATCTTGTTGAATTACCCGACTTGATATTGAAAAGAGTTTTCGATAATGAGACTAAAATGCGGGGTTTATAATTGTTAGGCATGCGATGTCTAAGTAATTCATTTGGTCAGGCATGCGATGTCTGAGGTGATTGCGGATTCCAACTGTTGTAGTTTTACACTTTCTTTTCTGTGACCGTAAGTGTAATATGTGAATCTCCGGTTTCGTTGCTATATGTCAACGACAATTGGGATGCGCATATTTACTTACGTTGATGACATGTGATGTTATGTGTTGCTGGATATGTTATATTGGATCGTCGTGATTTGAATAGCCGGGGGTTTTTATATGAGATGAGTGTTTTTCATTTTCATTCATGTAAAAACTTGTATGTAATATTCTTTTATTGGGACGCTTCCAGGTTGCGGAAGTTGTCACCGTTTGTATATTATTTACTTTTCCGCACTAGGATAGACCCAAGGAGGAGGGCACAAGTAACCGGGTTCTGGAGTCCAGTGGGAGATCAACTCGAGGAGTCGAGTCCGGGTCTCCTAACTCTAGAATTGGTAGGGTTGCTTGCCGCTCTCGTAGGGGTCTAGGGGTGTGGGTTTGGCTATTCATCGCGACCGTGGAATCCGTGTTTTATACTGGCTCGTATTGAAAACACGGACGTCCTAGTATATCCAATATTTCATATGATTCTTCTGCTGCGATATCTGTGATGTGATCATGTGATGTTCTATGATTGATACCATATATAGTATATATGATATATTATATAGACGTTACTTATGTTTTACACCCGCGCTAGCCCTGCCCCGCTCTGTCGTTAGTTACCTAACCTAACGGTGCACGAGAGGACATCGAGGCGAATGCGGATGGCATAAGTGTATGTCATATCTATCTGTGATGTTTAGGTACTTAAATGATGGGACTTCATTAATGTGATTAATGAAATAAAAGAAACCTAAGATGTTGTAGAATCGAATTTCAAAATAAAAAAGGTAGCTACAGTTCTTGCTTTGCACAGCGGTATATGAGATATATCCTGCACCTTATTCGATGAGGAAAGGACCGAGATCCCTTCACCGGGAGTGACTCCTTTAGCAATAACTGGCAGATGCTACACACTCGGTTTGTCTTTTGATTGCTTTTAAGTGTTTTTGCTTTGCACAGTGATATATATGATATATCCCGCACCTCATTCGACGAGGAAAGGACCGACGATCCCTTCACCGAGAGTGACTCCTTTAGCAAAACTAGAAAAGCCTCAAAAACACTCCATTTTAAAAACATTCGATCCTACAACGATATCAAGTTCATTACGCAATAGGTTTTCAGAAAAAACCTGTCGTAGCCCTCCGTCATTTCAGATAAGTTGTATATAGTATTCGTGCTGCATTTGTTGGCTTTCGTCAAGGTGCAGTGTGCGGTAGCTATATGCTGCTTATCTGCTAGCATACGATGTGATTGGATTAGGGTAGTCGTGCGGCTTTATTGGCTTTCGTCAAGGGTCGTGCGGGTGGGTTTAATTCGATCAAGAAATGTACGGGTTGAACTTGACTAGCGGGCTATGGTTTGTTGGCTTTCGTCAAGGTCATAGCACGTTAGGGGCAAAATATTATCGGGAATTTCAAGTGTTGAAATTTGCAATGAGATTGCATACCTTCTATGAGATAGTTGGATCCCGATACCCGCTGCGAGTAAGAGTTACTCCTGGGAGAGTTTTATACATTACAATTAGCCGATCAAGTAGGTGTCTAGAAAGGTGTCAACGGGGTTACGCCTCTGGGAAAACGAGGTTTACAGTAATTAGGTTCGTGCGAAAGCACGGGGGACCTTCCTCAAAGTACCGACACTGGCCTGGCTGAAAGATTGGCGAACTTGTAGTGTGTAATTAATCCCGGCTAGTCTTTCCTTTTAGGGTTTGAAGGAAGATTTGATAAAAAGCAGTGGGAGCCATCCTGATTAGATAAAATAATAACCAATCTATTCTTGCAAGAGCGCACGCTGAGTGTTTTCTTCTCTCTCTCTCCAGGTAGCGACCATATCACGCCTTAATCAAGATAATAATACGGAATATTGACCGAACCCGCTTGTTATACTGAGCTGGGGAACGTTGGTCCCGCTCCAACTTATAATTGTTATAAGACAGAGCAGGAAATTGGGGATTACCAGAATTCCCGTGCCGCCCAAACGAAGAGAGTGCATGCTGATGCATCATCTTCGGGTGTGTTCATTACAGGGAACTGTTTCTCAGTATCCTTTACGTCCTGGGTATGTGATACCAGATCAGGATCCCGGATATGTAATCTGTTACATAGGGCTACAGAAAGGTAGAAAAACTGAGAACGGGTGATAAGTTTCATGAGGCAGAAAACGGGGCAAGTGTTGCAGCCAAGTCTGTTGGTCACTGTCACCCTGTATTACCAATACATTGATTCTGAACGAATGTTATTAGATACCGAACCTGATATACAAAATCATATCTGTCTCTTTGTTAGCAAAGAAACGATAAAATTTTGTATTGTTGGATAATGTTTTGAACATTTCCTATATCAAAAGTTGATCGGATCAGGCACGTTATCTAAAAGCGTTGATGTTCTAAATCGAACTACAGTTCTTAGTATATGGAACACACACAAGAGGAAGAGTTCAGAAATGAACGAATCCCTCTTGAGGCATTGTAGACTAGGTCATATCAATGTGACCCGACTAGCTGAAGTTACATAAAGATGCATATTTAAATCAGTTTGAATTTACATCTTATGAAACTTGCCAGTCATGTCACAAAGAAATAATGACCTCAGCTCTGTTTATTGGAAACAGAGAAAGAGTTGGTAAACTCTTGGGATGATACATGTTGATGTATGTAAGGTCCCCTGTCTACACATGCCAAGACTGGTTCTTTATACTTCATTACGTTCTCTGATAATCTCTCAAGATTCAGTCATATGTTCCTGCTGAAACATGAGTCCGAACCTTTTGAGATATTCACAGAATATAAGCGAGAAGTAGAGAGCCAAAATACGGGTATAAGTATTATATCCTTTGATGAGATCAAGGAGGAGAATACTTGAGCACGGAAATCCTGGACTATTCTAAAGGAGAATGAGATTCTCTCTCAGCATTACTCCTCCGAATACACCAAAGCACGATGGAATATCGGGGCGGAGCAATCACACCCTATATGATAAGGTGTGCTCTATGATGAGTACTACTGAGTTACCTATTTCCTTTTGGGAGTTGTGCACTTGAGAAGCTGCATACCTATTGAAAAGGGTTCGAATCAAATCAGTTGCCTACCATTTCATATGTGATATGGAAAGGGAAAAGCCCATATCTTAAGTTGGTTAAGATTTGGGGTTGTCCGGCCTATGTCTAAAACCATAATCCGGACAAGTTCGAGGCAAGGTCTGTGATGTAGAACTGGAATAGTTCCAGCTATACAAGCTACAGCAGATGATTTGGTACAACCAAAGGATTCAGTAGATTCCAACGAACCTCAGCCTCTCCGCCGATCTAGTAGGATTCCTCACCCACCTGAGAGATACTTCTGTTTCTCTATGACAGTGGGAGCGAGGATTGCATCATGAGATGATGACCCAACTAGCTTCGAGCTGGCCGTCAGGAGTAAGACTCTGTAAGAATGGCTGGATGCTTAGTGATCTGAGATGGAATCCTTATACACCAACAAAGTATGGACTTTAGTTGCGATATCTGAAGGGTTAAATCCCCATCAGGAGCAAGTATATCTTGAGAAGATTACTTGGTGTACATGGAAAAGTTGAGACTTTCAAAGCTAGAATTGTTAAAGGTTTTCGTCATCGACCAGGCGTAGATAATGATGAAACCTTTTCCAGTAGCTATGCTTAAGTCCATCCAGATCCTACTTGTCACGGCTACATACCATGACTGCGATATCTGGTGGTTGGGTGTCTTGACTGCTTTTATAAATGATGATTTAGAAGAGAGCGTCTATAAGTACACAGCCAGAGGGCCTCGTAGACAGTGGGAGCAGCGGAAACGTGTGCAAGATGTTTTATATGATAAAGCAGGCATCGCGGAGTTGGAACATCTGTTTTTGATGAATTAGTCAAGGAGTTTGACATCATCAAAATGGTAGATGAACCTTGTATAAACAAAAAGGTAGTAAGGAGTATGGTGACGATCCTCGTAGAGTACGTGGATGACATACTCTTGATGGGGAAGGAGTTTCCTATGCTACGCTCGATCAATCTCCGGTTATCACAAGGATTCTCCACATAGGATCAAAATGATACCTCCTAAATCCTGAATTTTAGATCTATGAGATAGACTTAATTGGATGTTAGGATTCTCACTAGTTGTAGTGAGACGGTATCAACCGATCCTGGGGAGAATCACTGGAAGTGTTCCAGGGTGATAAAGACGACTGAGTGTCAGTCACAGGCATTGTCTTTACCCTTAGTAAAGGGACGGTATGGTGGAAGAGTTCCAAGCTAGATACCGTGACATACTAGACGATAAAGGCACGATACATCGCTACTTAAGATGCTACCAAAGAGGCAGTCTGGGTGTATATTAGTTCATGAGATGAACTACGTTCCAACCATTGTGAGACAATGGAGTTGTGGCTTATGCCAAGGAACGTCCGTCCCATCAGTGATCCAGACATATTCTAAGGCAGTATCACTTGATCATGGAGATGGTTGATCTCCAGGGAGATCGAGGTTAGGAGAGTAGACTCAGAGGACAACACAGCGGATCCACTCACAAAGGCCTGTTCCCAGAGAGAGACTTTTATGGGATGGTTGAGTATGAGATACTACAACCACTGCTATCAGATGGCCCTAGTGTAAGTGAGAGATTGTTAGTTATATGTATGCCCTAGAGGCCATTACTGTACATGGGATGTATATTGTAGTGGATGCTGGGACGTATATAGGGAGGACTTTCTTGCTCGACATGATAGTATGCTATCTGGTTGATCTTTACCTTAACGTGTATACTGATTGTCTCTCTGTTACATGTTGGTAAAGCCCTTAGGATCTGTACTTGACTACCTGGACTGTGATGCGGATCATACTAGTAGGGACATGGTAGTCCATAAGTACATCCTTCAAAGTCCCTAGTCGAGGGTGTATCGAGACGGGGCATCGATATACCAGAGTAGACTAGCGTGTACCTTCTCGACCCATACAGATGGGCGATGGATGATCCCATATCCATTGGTGTTTGACATCAGAGATGATATACGGGTGCTCAGTGGAGACTGGGTACACTGGACGGACTCGCCAAGAACTCCCAGATGGTATTATACCTCACGTCAGATGGCAGTTCTCTGGTGACACTGGTACAGAGTAGTCTGTTGACCCGAGATCGTCATAGAGTCTTGTGTGGTTCCCACTGTGCTTTGATTTCCATCTTACCACGTCCAAGAGGGCGTGCAAAACGGTGGTTTTTGGGTACAGTCCCGAGTCACATGGAGGCAATGAGCGATAGGAGGGGATTCGTCTCTCCCGGTATAGGGGGTTGATGTTGCGCTGTGTTCGATTGGCTATAACAGGAAGTCCCTGGCCAGGGCTGATCAGAGAATTGCTGGTAAGTGTTACCAGTAGTTTCTCGACCCGTTATGAGCCTCATATCGACACGACTTATCGAGCTATTGGGGTCTGACGTTTACCACCCCTAGGCGAGATATGCGACATATCAGACGATCGGACCGGACTGTACGGTAGTGTTACTGGTCGGATTCACTGGAGTGTGAGCGGGCTTGCTCGTCGATCTTCAGATCGCTCAATACCCGGGTGGCCGTTACGTTTAGCAGACCGCTTGCGGCTTGTGGGTGTTTGATATGATCATCACCTGCTGCCGGCGTATTGACGAGTCTTTAGAGTCCTACACAGAGGTTTCCTGGCTCAAGCGAAACGAAATAGGAGCGCATATGAGATATGTGCGGGACCGAGAATAATGCGTGTATGTGATGCCGCATTCCATTCTCGCGATGAATGTATCGGAAAGGTTGTATGCGATATAACCTAGTTATCGATTCAAGCGTTGATTCGATAAGCCGATACATTGAATACTAGTCGGTTGTGTGCGACATGACCGGATCATTGAATCAAGTGTTGATTTAATGATTTAATGCATAATTATATATTTGATATGTTACTTTGCACTAACTAGTATTGGTTCACTTTAAACGGATTTTCTCACTTGGATTGTGCACATTGTATATGTGATATATTTTTGTGCACTTGTATGTATCATGTTTGATGATGCATGCTAACTTGTGTTTTGTGTGAAGATTAAACCTTGGTTGTGAGAGTGGTTAGGGTTTTATTTTCCATTACTTATTTATTCATTTATTTATTTGTTTATACATTTTGGAAAATAAATGGAAAAGAGAAAAGAATGGTGGCTTTATTTGTTCTTTAGTTGAAGCTTCATGAAGTTTTGATAAAGTCAACCATTCTTATCTCATCCTTAACCCTAACCATTCCCACTAACCCTAGTTTAGTCTCTACACTTGACCATGGTTAATTTTATGATAAGAATTCATTTTCTTTTCTTTTTCAATTAACTTATCATAACAATTAGCTTCTTCTTCTTCATCTTCTTCAAAGAAGAAAAGCTTTCTTCATCAATGGTGGATTGATGAAACAAGTGAGAAATCCAATTCTAAAGTCTACCCACTTCCTATTTCTTCATCCTCTACCTCTTGCCAAGTAGTAGAGTGTGTTTTCTTCACAAGTTTCTTGACTTGGTGAAGTCGGAGCTTGATTTAGCGATGCCTCGACGTAGATCATCTTCGGCATGGACATCGATGACCTAGCCCGTCCATTCTCCGATGAAGCCGACGCTAGAGCCCGGAACTTGATATGGACAGCGAGGAGACTTCATTGCGGAGCTATGGAGGTGGAGCACCGGATCTACAAAGGTTGTATTTCCGATTCTCATAGTTAAGTGTTAACTAGTTAGCTTTTTCGCCTAGTTTTCTAGCAAACGATCCGTAGTCGGGTCCCTCAGCACCTAGATTTTTTGAATTTGGCATGTTCGATGCCTTGTGAGACCTCACTAGTGTGCCTAGGGACCCTACAGTAGTCCCTTTCACTTAGCAATAAAGTTGTTTGCTTGCATGTTTTTCGCCTTACCTCTAGTTAACGATCTAGCATTAGGGTTTCTCGGCATATGTAAAATTTGATTTTGGCATGGTTGATCAGTTGTGGAACCTCTTGAGTGTGCCTAGGAACCCTACAACCGCTACGGTTGGCTGTGAAGCCGTTTGCTATAGGTGGGTTGCGGTTATTCGATGATATACATTGTATATTTCTTGTATCTAGTACTCTCCATCTACCACCTTCATGTATTGACTTAGAGACAAGTTGTGAGGATCGATGTTGTATATTTTTATGACTCTGGTTGTCGTGCTCATGTGAGCCGGCCTTTTATATATATGGATTGTCTTTTCTTCGCTACGGCGTCGTATATCTGTTGTGGTGGTTGTTCCTCCGTTGGGTGAGATTTGCTCCCGTTTAGGGATGCTTTACTTTTATCTTATATTTGTATCCGTTTCGGGGCTAGTTTTTACAAAAGAGGTGCTGCCGAAATTTTTACGAAAAACAAACTTAAGTTTAAAAGTTTTTGCATCGAGATTTTTAAAAGTGATCTATCTTTCTTTCTTGTAATGGTTTAGATTGCTGGGTTTTTCGGCTTACTTAATTGCGTTACGCCTGTTGACGTTACGTAATTTAAGTGCCGGTCATGTGCCCAATTTTGGGTCGTGACACTCATACTTAGGATTGTTGCCTTTTCGTCATGCTTGCGATTACCACGTATGATGTTATTTACTTCTCACGAGCTGGCAACTTACCCCTATCGTGCCACAGTGTCTTGTAGGGCCGATCCTCAGTGTAGTCACGACGGGGCACTCTACTTCTTCTGTTTATGCGGCTACCGCTACTTTTGGGCGTGATATATTTTGTAGGTGGGTTGCGAGTATTCATGTGCTTTCTACTTGTACTCTTATCTTGTATCTAGTATACTCCATCTACCACATGTATGTATTGATTTAGAGACGAGACTGAGAGCTTGATATTTGTATTATATGTGACTCTGGTTGTCGTGCTCGTGTGAGCCGACTTTTGTGTTGTTGCGATGTTGTTTCCGTTCTTATTTGCTTATTTCTTCGCCTTTGGCATCGTATATCTGCTATGTGGTTGTGTTCCACATTCGGGCGTGAGATTGCTCCCAAAAAGGGGATGTTTTTATATATTATGTTCTGTATCCATTTTGGATCAGTTTTTACAAAAGAGATGCTGCCAAAATTTTTAGTAATAACTTGAGATTTAAAAAGTTTGATATTTTAAAACAAACGTTTTACCACTTTACTGTATTTCACGGTTTAGATTCTGGGTTTCGGCTTACTTGAATTACGTCACGTCTTTAGACGTTGCGTGATTTAAGTGTTGGTCGTGTTCCTAAATTGGATCGTGACATGTACCCAACTAAAATCTGTTTGCACAACTACTTTGAGCCATGGTAGGGTAGTAATCAAAGTACAGTGGGAACTCACACGAGACAAGTGACGATCTCAGATCAAAGGACTAAGATGTTCTCATGCCACCTGAGAACTTCCAACTGACGATAGATATAATACTATCAAGAAGTTTTCGGCGAGTCCGTCCGGTGTACTCACCTCCAGTGAGCACCCGTATACTATCTTAGGTGGCACAACACCAATGGCTTGTGAGACCGGCTACCGCCCCTCGTCGGGGTTTAGAAACATATAAACTAATCTAATCCGGAATATCGATACCCAGTCTCGATGTTTCTACGACTAGAGACATTTAAGGATGTGCTTATGGAGAACCCAGCACCCACATATATGATCGCTATCATAATGCTGGTTGTCAAGCAACAATCCTACGGGTTTCATCAATGATGATGACAAACCAGCCAACATACTATCATCTCGAGTAAGACTGTTATACCTTTATAGATCCTCCTTCAATTATTATAATCGTCTACTTGCAATCATAATAATTGCCTTGAGGGCATTATACCGAACAACACCTAACTGTACTCCTATATAATTGAACAAATACACAGGTCCAATAACATGGAAGATTAGTTGTATTTTTAATTTTTTTCATTTAGATGGGAATCACATACATGATTAGGACATATCGGGTAAGACCACGATAAACAATGTAATCCTAACCTTATGTCAAAAGTTTATACTCCATAAATACTTGTTGTTTAGGATAGGATTTGGAATAAAAGAATACGGAAAATTTGCTTGTCTCATAAAAAAGGCATATGGTTAGGAAAAAATTGCAAGTCCAATTGTGAAGACAAATTATTAGTTTAGAAACAATCATTTATTTTTTTTTTTGAAAAATACTTAATAAGTATATTCAAGGGATATCATGAGTCATCTCCTCTCCTATGTTCATTCATCCTCTCATGAAAGAAAATGCATCGAATGGAAACCTTGTGTGAGTTCCTTGTATTTTACCAAAAAATAGCAGCACCCAACCTTTTGGCAATTGATTCAATGCCCAAATCTTAATAGACTTCCTTAATATTCTTTTTGTGGGTTTTTTTAATGTTTGCATTACACCCTCCACTTTGGCATATTTACAAAAATACTCCTACCTCGTAATTCTCTAAATAAATGCAGCCGCAAAACCACAAATTTCATACATTTATTTTTGTAAAGCGCCATCACTGTTGTTCGATTGGTAGAACAATGATATTCATGAGGATCCTGGATTTGTTTTTCATTCATGCTACATAAGCTAACTTCCTCAAACATGATACACTTTTAATAAAAGTCTCTTGTGTTAGAATAACAATTTTAAGTTATTATAGCTAACAAAATAATTTGGATGCCACATGCACACGTCTTTGGAGAAATGCAATGGTGTGAAAATATTACCGTCATACTAATATTAAAATAATATATTCAAAAGAATAAATAATAATATCAAAAAATTATTACATTCTTATCATGTCAAAATATTACAGTAGTAATAAATTGCTAAAGTATATGATAATCTCCATGAATTTTTCCTTCTTTCTATAACTGATAAGAGGCATATTGTTATTTCATCATGGTAAGCTTGTTTATAATAATGTTTGAATTTTAAATTACCTTTGCTGCTGTAGTTGCAATCTTCATTAAACATAATTCACAACCATCACATGTATTCTTCCTCTTTTAAATTCTTTTAGGCCACCATTCATTTTATATATTTACACGGAGAGTGTGGGTGCTAATATTACGCATCTCTTAAAAATCCATTCATATAACACCAATCTTAAGACTACAACAATATTTTCAATGTAAATGCATACGGAAAAATGCGTACATTTTTTCCTTGCAAAACAAATATGCCCTTGGGTTTCTCACTGTCATCCTCGTAAAATATCACAATAATTGTAAGATTGCCAAAACCTTTCTGATATTTAGGACCTGCGCTATGTGTTTATGAGCTGATGATGTTCTCCCATCATGATAGCATGTTGAGATTAAAGCTTCAACTTTACCTCTACCAGCTTTTATGAGAATTTTTTTTAATTTAAATTGCTTTAGATTAAAATATATTATTGTGTATATTTCTAAAAGCTAAAATCGATAATTCAAATTACATTTACTCCATAAAATATAAAAAAAAATTACAGGGTGTTATTAGATAAACAACCTCAGACATTACGGGGATGATTCCAAGACCGGTGGGTTCTATTTAAAACCCAAAGAGTGGTTTTTGCACCGCCTCTCTATCATCGCTTTGTCTTAATTTTGTGAATCAGAGCAAAAAAGAAAAGAAAATTTTAATAGAAAATAAAAATGGAAAGCGCCTGCATTGGTGCTTCAACTAGGGTTAGGGTTTCGATTGCGAGCCCTTTCTCTTCGAAATGTCGAAGAAATTTCATCTCCAGTGAGTGGGCACCAAAGGTTTTGATCGGAAACGCTGGCAAATCCCCTTCTCTCCGCTGTGTCAGCGATCAAGAGGTCGGTGAGTTTATAAAGTTTTGTTCTTTTTTGTTGTTAATGGTGAATTTTTAGTGGAATTTGGTGTTAGATGGTTGCTATTATGATGTAAAGAACCTCATTGTTAGTTTGATCTGAATTATTGGGAAGTTGGTGTTAGATTAGTCGTTGGTAGTCGAGAATTTTTTAGCTAGAAGCTAAAAGCTGTTATTTTGTTGGGATTTTAGATATAACCATTTGGATTGAGTTTGCTTTTGTGATGGGTGATGTTGTTAAGCTGATGTTTGGCTATTTGATTCAAGGGATGTGTGGATGGATATAAAAATTATTGGGATTTGTTGTATCATTTCCTTATAATATCCTTCTTAGTGAGAAATATGCACTAGAAACTATTTTTGGTTTTTAAAAAATTTCTTGGGTAGTTATAATCATCCGAATTCTTGTTCTTTTGTGATGCATGGAGTTTCCTAGTTAAGCTTTGGATATTTGCTTCAAGGGTTGTGTGGACGAACTAAGAAAAGTTTGGGATCTAATCTTTCATTATCTTGTTTATTGTACTTCCCCCCTTTTCTGGCTAGAGATCTGCATGAAATGTGAAAACATGAATTTGTAATTTCTTTTCCCTATTTCTAAGGTTTTTTCCTTAGATCATTGGGCTTTGAGTGGTTTGATTCTGTTGTTTGTTTCATTTTCTTTCCTTTTATATAACTTTGAGAACTGGCCTGGGTTCCGAATCAAAGATCTATGTTATTTTGGGTATTTGTATTTGCCCCCTAAATTCTTCTTAATTTATCCCCATCTAAATAATTTAATTATATATGCCCTTGAAATATCCAAAACTCTTAAAGAACTTTTTGTTCGTATTTTTTTTCACTACCTGATGGTTTGAAGTTGCAATGATAAATTTTCTCGATGGTTTCATACACAAAGGAATATGAACATTATCTCCAAATGTCACATCTTTTCATAATATTTACTAAATATATCTTATTTTTTTCCTTCAACGTTACGCCAAATTTCCCAATTTATACTAATTGTTATCATAATCATATGTTCCATTATATCTTCTTTGTTTCACTTAATCAGAACTCAGATTATGAAATTTTAAATAGTGGATCTGTAAATCAACCTTGTAAATCAAACTTAAGTGTAAATATCGATGTGTACCTTTTCTCACATTTATATGATTTACCTTTCTACAAAAATGATATTAGATTTAACTTTTATTTAGCTGATATTGTCAATATATACACCTGATCAGACAAAGAAGGGGGCTTTTGAAGCATCATAAAAGAATTTAGGGGCATATGTACATATATAAAGAACTTCCACCTAATCAAGGAGAATATGGAGGATGCCATCCGAT
Organism: Agapanthus africanus; assembly: GCA_030015575.1. Classification (NCBI taxonomy): domain Eukaryota; kingdom Viridiplantae; phylum Streptophyta; class Magnoliopsida; order Asparagales; family Amaryllidaceae; genus Agapanthus; species Agapanthus africanus. Next base: position 343,893,038 of record CM057343.1, read on the forward strand.
GATTTAGATTTTAGGATTACGGCAAGCCTCTTTCTTGATCATAGAAGATAGTTTCAATCATGTTTTGAGATCTTGAACAATCCCGATCTAAGATGGCCAATTCCAACCCAAAAAATAAGCGCCCGAGTTCTGATCTCGAGATTGGTACTGAGATTTCAAACCTCGTATTGAGTTGATCAATTGATTTTTTAGAAGTTAGTATTAAGTTTATGAATGGATTAGTGGGCTTATCAGTGTGCTAATGGTTTATTGGCTTCATTAATTACTATAAATGTCAAAAAGTTTGTAGATTTCTGTACAACATATTTTATTAACCACTCGAGATATAATTAGTTACCAAAATAATATGTCAAATTATTTAGAGTTATTTTTACTATGTATTTGATCTTTTAATAATTTCTAAAAATTGGTTTAGTCTAATGACAAAAAATCCGATATTTACTGATTCTGATCCAAATGAGCTAAACTTATAACCTGTCGTATGACATAAATTTGTCTTAGAAATAAGTTTTATATTATTTCTATCATTTTTTTATTCTATACTATGTACGTGCTGGTTGAAATGGGTCTTATAATCAATCTCATGCACTAAAAACTTGGGCTTTGTTAAAGAACAATTATGTTTTTACTCAGCGTGATTACTGATTTCCCTATATGACATTAATATGTACATGAACTTTCCGTTATATTTTTTTTGACCTGGTTAGTTTTAGAAAGCACATCATGTTATTTGTTCCAAGTTAGAAATGGTTAGTTCCCCTGTGTTCCACTAGTTAGAAGTTTGCTTTTATTGTTTTTTTTTAAAAAACTTTTATCGCGTGTTTGTAGCTTGTGTAATCTATATGCATTTTCAATTTTATATCCTTCTTACATAGAAGGCTAGACAATGCATCCTGAGGTTTTTTATGATCCCTCAAGGCTCGTTTAGTTCATGGGAATCCAATGGGAATAATAGATACCCATCAAATATCCCACGTTAGCATAACATTAAAAGTCATCTGTGTATAGGCTTCCAATGCGAATCACATGCCTTACTTTCATCATAATCTGATATCCTCCAAAACTAGTGGGGTTTCTCATGGGGATCGATAAAAAATATTCTTAAAAGTCCCTACTCATCAGCCATCAATATTATTGCCGCTATGCACCTCCATTGACACCATCTCCACCATCGTTGCCACTCATCCTGTTTCCACCACCGCCATCACCTCCACCTTATCTTTGTTGTTGCAAACCATGCCACAATTGTCGCTTTCACGTCCTTTATCTCCACCACCACCATCCTATTTGGAAGCAACCTGTATTTGGAAATAATTTGTCACACTTGTATTCCATTTAGAAGCAACTTCTTGCAAGAGTCAGCATTTGGAATGAAAAAAAGCATTCCATTGGTGAAATGCCAAGATGATTTTGGTCTGTAGAGTATCGCTACCACTTTCTTTTGTAGAAAGACAACTGTTAGTGGCAAACAGAAAAGGTACAAAAAGTACTAAAAAGGTAAAATAAAACCTGGCTGTATATGATAACAAATATGGAAGGTGGTATGACAGTAAGTTTTCACCAAAACTGATTTAGAATCGGAAACATGCAAATGATGCAAAAAGACAAAGTAGCATTAATATAAATTGGAACAATGTATATTTTTTATGATTGAGATACAACTGTGAAATTCTGAACTTATTGCGTGCAAAATCCCATCTTTTAGTGAGAAACTTTATCCAATAACCATTTCCTTTTCTTAAGTGTTCTTTCAGTTTGTTTCAGGCATTAGGCCATGAGCCTTTGTGCTGAGTTGTTACATACAATTGTTGTTCTTTGCAGGAATCCATGGATCCTTACCTTGCACTCAATTATAAAAACCATGAACTGATAAACGCAACAGAAGTGAAGGAGTGGGAAAGTGGAAAATCGATAGATGATATAGCAGCAAAACAGGGCATCAATATCAGAAGGCATCCCACGTCTGATTCTCCGCGCAATATCCTAGAGAAAATTATTTGGGACAAGATCATTGAAGTTGCAGAGGTATTCTCAAACCCGTATTGGCAAATGGTTGAAAAATTAAATCTTTGCGAAGTGTCTGATTAGTGGTTAATCAAACTCTCCACTTTCTAGTTGAAGAAATTAAAACCTTTGGCCTTGGTTGAAGAAGCTATCAGCGAAGTTCCTCCAGCTAGAGATTTTATTGGGGCCCTCAAGTCATCGTATCAGCGAACCGGGGTCCCTGCTTTGATAGCTGAGGTGAAAAAGGCTTCTCCAAGCAGAGGAGTGTTGCGTGAAGATTTTGATCCAGTGAGTTTTGTTACCCTTTACCTGATATCTATGTCCCATTCTATTAATTTCCAATTACGCAATGCTCAGTCAGGACATGAACTTGAAAACATCTAGTAACTTGTGTAAGTTTTTGAATGCAAGCAATTATTTCTGGATTGATATCAATTTGGTTAATATGCACGTACTTGTCATTTTGGGTCATAGCTGTTCAATTATATTTCAAATGAACCTATGTCTTTCCTTTCTCTCTCCACAAGTATATTTTTCTAGCAGTTAGACACTTGGTTTTACCATTTCGGGGTAGAGGGGTGTTGCAAAGGTTGAATCAAACCCTTCTAAATGGCACTCTAGGCAGATTGATACTTATCCATCTCTCAGCTAGGCATGTTGTGATTCGGGGCGTGAAACTGAAAATCTCTCTCTCTCTCTCTCTCTCTCTCGCGCGCGCGCGCGTGTGCGTGCACATGCACCAATGGAGGGTAGGAGGGACACAGACAGAAACACCCACTAAATACAGAATAGGTGTTTCTTTCTTATATCCACATAGGCACACTTCACTATTTTAATATTTGGGCAAACATCTCAGGTTTCAAAGCTCTGGCAGAAGAAGTGCAAGATGCCTACTTCAACACCCCTGGACACATGTGGATCCTCCTCTTCTATTCTCCTTTTCGTTCTACTGTACTGGTCCATATTCTTCTTTTCCATCCTATGCTCTTCTCGGATCCTTTCCCCTGTCTTCTATACTATTACCTACCCCTCTCAATCTCTCTCGCTTCCCCTCCTCCTCCTCCCCCCTACAAACAAAGGGGAAAAGAGCAAAAAGAAAAAAAACGTCCTCATGGCGGTTATGTGTAATTGCATGTGTGTGTTATATGAGGTGTTATCTTGGAGATGGAAGGTTGCAGGATTTAAATTTTTTGTGTGTGTGGGTGTGGGGTTTTTTTTTTTTTTTTTTTTGGGGGGGGGGGGGTTCTAAATTCTAATTCCAGGGGAAAAAATGCTCATATGTAGTTTAATCTCACTTCAATTCCTCTTTTGATCAGCAAGTGAAAGAAATTTTGGTGCAAGAACTTTACTAGTAACCTTTTGATTCATACAAAATCTGAGATAAGATGGTATGAAACTTTCTTAGGTCGAAATATTAATTTATGTTTACTGTATCAAACAATTAAGTAACTAATAGCTGTGTATGAGCTATGGCATTCTTATCCATGCACAGCCTAGTTAGTATTTTATTACCTTCACCCGGGGCAAGCAAGACTTGAATCTATTGCTGAGGCACACACTTCAAGATGTTCAAGCCAGGAAAAACAAATCAATATAATCACCACACATCACACATAAGTACTTAAAACGTATAGATGGAGAGAGGGATGATGGGAGGAAGGGGATTCATGATTATGATTTTCCTACTGTATCTTTAATCATATAGAGGCAAACAATGTACCTGTGAGCGCAATTTGCCCTAGCATGTTGAAAATGTGAAGGTAATAACTAAGATTGTGGATTTATAAGTACAAATGCAAATTGATGAACAGTTGAGGATATTGTAATGGCATGTTGACCTTGCCAGATGAATGTGCAAAAAGTTAAAAAAGAGGACTTAATGGGGAGATTTGTTTGAGGTGGTAATTGACTATTTGATGCAAACTGTAGGTTGAAGGATTGGAAAACTTGAGATTGCATTGGCGGAGGCTGCAAGCAGTTTCTAACAATATAAAGATATAGATCTTTATAGGAACGTGTGGCAAAGGATTTGTAAAGAAGATCTCAGATTTAGGTATTATTTGCTAATAAAGCTATGGCTAACAATCTTCAATATAATTTTAACGAGTGTCCCAAACTACTAGCGAATAAACAGCTTAATGCGGGGCACCTAGGTGTGGTAAAGAATAGATAATGCCTTTTACGGTTTCAAGTTTTCCAGAATCCCTCCCCTTGACACCAGTGATCGAAAGATATGGATGCCTCTATCTTGTACAGTCCTTAGTTACCAAGTTCATTGAACCATATATGTAGATAAATCTGACTCATGAACACCTAATTACTCGCTGCTTTGCTATTGTAACAACTAACAAGTTTGGAAGTATTTCCACAACGAGTTCAATCAGTTCATCTGAAGAAAAATATTTACAGTAATTTCTTAAAGCAGCTTCCTCAGATGATACATAGATTTCTTTCTTAATCTGTACATTATTTCTGCAAGTTGGACCTGTGAAATGTCATATGCATTTGCCATTCTCAAACTAGTAAACCAGGGCTTAACCACAGAATATCTTACTTAGCTGGGAGCTGTTTATTCCTGTAAATTCCGTACTGTCCTGTATTCTTCTTATTGTAATGGCTAAACACTTGATATTTGAACCAGTTAAGTTACGATCCACTAGTCTATTGTTAAGAGAATTGGTTCCATCGACATAAGTTCAGCTCAGATATTTTCCTCTTTAACCTCCTTATTTGGTGAGGAACACCAAGCTCCTTTCTGCTAAGAAATTGATAGCTCCTGAGCTTTCCACCACTTATGAGGTTAAACTGGGGTCATCCCTAATCTCTTGTTGGGAAACTCATTAAAAAGTCAGCATTAGTTTGTTGTGGCGTCAATTTTTTTCAACACTTCAAACATTGTTGAAAGTAAAAAAACCAAATGATGGGACTATAAAGAGTCCCACGTTGAAAACAACAAAAGAAACACATGGGTATAAGATATAAGATGGGTCAAATCTCAACAAGCCTTGAGTCTTATTGTTGGAACCCATTTATATCAAAGACCTATATGTACCTATTAAAAAACCCTTCACTCCCTCGACTTCAAATAAACTTTAACATGGTATCAGAGCCAATGACTCGATCCAAAAGCTCGACAATACCTCTGAGAGAAGCATGCTAAGCAAAAGTGCCTCTGAGAGGTACATGGGCATAAGATATAAGATGGGACAAATCTCAGCAAAACTTAAGTCTTATTATTGGAACTCACTTATATCAAAAGCCCGTGTATACTCATAGATAAAATATATATAATCGTCCCCTCGTTCTTGAATATAAAAAAAAACTTTAATATGGTATCAGAGCCAATGGCTCGATCCTCCACGTGGCGGAGTGTTGAAAGTAAAAAAACCAAATGATAGAACTTTAAAGATAGTCTCACGTTGGAAACAACAAAAGAAACACATAGGTATAAGAAATAAGATGGGTCAAACCTCAACAATTCTTGAGTTTTATTGTTGGAACCCACTTATATCAAAGGCTCATGGTGTACCTATTAAAAAGCCCATCACTCGCTCAACTTTAAATAAACTTTAACAACCATTATGGAAACCTCTTGTTAACAAGTAATTAAATTGATAACAGGTACAAGTAGCTAAAGCCTATGAACAAAATGGAGCAGCATGCTTAAGCATTTTGACTGATGCAAAGTACTTTCAGGTAAATTATGGCCCTTGGTTTTCACATAGTGTGGCATTTGACTTGGTTTACATTTTATATGATCAATCTTTTGTCAGGGAAGCTTTGAATATTTAGAAGCTGTTCGCAAATCCGGAGTTAAGGTTTGTATTTGTACACATATTTCTAGATGCATATTTATCTAGTGGGCTCTTCTCTATTTCCGTTTTAAACTCATTTGTCTCACACTTTTAAAAATGGGTACAATTTGCAGTGCCCTCTTCTGTGCAAAGAGTTCATAATTGAAACCTGGCAAATTTATTATGCTCGTTCCAAAGGTGCAGACGCAGTTCTCCTAATTGCTGGAGTGTTACCAGATATTGATATTAAATTGATGATTAAGATCTGCAAAGAACTTGGTTTAGCAGCACTGATCGAGGTTAGTGAATATATTCCTTCATGCTTGTTTACTATATTATTTGCTCTTTTCAGTTGAGCAATCTTATTAAATCTCTTCTATATCTGACAATGCATGCTTCCCCTGATGCTAGAATGTTAGTAGTTAATCACTTCAGATTCGATACTAGTTTAAGAGCAGTAATAGAGGTTCAATGGCCTAGCGGCCTAGCCTTTCTGATCATCTTTCAAAAAGTGGAGCAAGATAAAATTATATGCATTGTCATTTTGCTCATTAGCATTATAATTTTTTTACTCCGCTTTTCAGTCAAACAGAAAAAATGAAATTGTTAAAGGTCTCTTTTCATGAGGGAACCTTCCATAAGTTTATGAGCATCACAAACTTGCGTTGTTTGGCATCACTTGCCACTTTGGGTTGAAGAAAAAATCAAATCGATCCGTTCAAAAGCTTAGATGCCCCCTTAGTGATTAATGCCTTTTGTTGTGCCCCTGTACAGTGTACACTACAACTTTATTCTGTTACAATAATATAATGGAATTATTGTTATGCTATATTGACACAAGTTTTTCTATTAGGTGCACGATGAAAGGGAAATGGACCGTGTTTTGGGTATAAATGGAGTTCAGCTCATCGGTATCAATAATCGTAACCTCGGTATGCCATGTAACTCAACATTACTCCAGTAGTGGAACAAATCAATTCAGATATTTCAGAGTATCAGCTAATACAAATTGCTAGCATGATGTGAACTGTTTCCATATGGATTACTTTTCTCAGGATGTGAAGATGTTCAGAATAGATTTATGTATCACTGGTTTTCTTAAATATGACTAGTCCGTTCTTAATACTATAGAAGTGGAAGAGTTTAAGGAATCAGGACGCTTTATGATTAGGCATTTGATGATTCTAACAACCAACACACACACACAGAGGTCTGGATGACACACACACACACACAAAGGTCTGGATGAAATATTTATATTACATACTGTCTATCAAATACGTGAACATGGAAAATTCATTTGTTTGAAATTAAAAACTTTTGAACAATAAGATCACCCAGTTTATAGTTTGGTAAATTTGATTGATTCATGACTTCATGGATTCCGAAGGATTCAACAGTTCTTGGTGATAAATTTTCTCCTTGTGAGAAATTTCTCCCTTCTACTTCTACTTTTATTCTTTTGCTATTTATGTTCATGGAGGCCATAGTCATGACCAAAGGTCACATTTATATTGAAAGACATTAGCAGTATAGGTATTATTTTACTGAACAGATCTATAAATCTTAAAGATGAAAATTTAATGAGTCTAATCAAGGTTGCATGAACACGCACATGGAGACACGGATATGACATGACGCGATACAGCGACATGGCAAAATCTCAAAATATAAGATACGGGGACACGACTACATATATAACCTTATACAGATAAATAAGATATCAAACTATTATGACAACATTAAACAGTGAAAAAATAACAAGTTTAACATGCTATATGCTAATAACATACTAAAAATGTTTATACGCGTATGACACGCATAGAACACATACTATACGTATATGATATATATAAAACACGTCCAATACACGTCGTGTAAGTATCCTGCAAGTGTCAGTATCCGATATGTGTCGGACACGGATACGGCAACCCATTGGAAGTGTCCATGCAAATTATCTAGTGCCTCCTATGTTCATTGATATATGACAGGTGGTTAATTACTGTAAGATCTTAATCTTAAAAAACAACAAAAAATGTAAGATTCCGGGATGCAGTTGTTAGGCTTAAGTGGACTTGATGTACAATGTTTAAATTTTAATAATTTTATTGCTCTAGCATCCTCTCTCTTTCACTATTTCTTTTGCTTTATCGCATAACAAAATATATCTATATTTAAGAGCGTTAAAATAGAAGTTAATAGCACGCTTGTTGCGCTGCCGGTTTGTCAATAGAAAAAACCATTGCTTACTTTTTCTTTATCCTAGGAAAAACTGTATTTTATTTGGCGTAGCTTAACATTGATATGCAAGTTTATTTGTCGACCCCTATCGCATTGTGCTCTGTCGGTCTGTTTGCAAGGTTTTCAAATGTCAAAAAAATTTATAATATGCAGTGGTTGCTTTCCTCTTATATTGCAGGAACATTTGAAGTTGACATTTCAAACACAAAAAGGCTTTTGGAGGGTGAACGTGGTGAGATTATCCGCAACAAGCACATAATTGTAAGTAAATTTTTATTAGTATTATTCTTCAATCATATCTAGTGAAATGCTTTAAGCTGAGGTCTAAGATAGAATTTGTAGAGTTCATGTTATCAGTCATCCCTGTTTTATTTGGTTACTGTGCATCTGGCTCACCTTTTATTCAGTTTAACTTCATATCCATCTAAATTTCTCATTTGTGCCATTTTCTTACGTTTGCTTTAGAATCTGTTTATTGTTCTACAATCTGATTAATACAAGACATGCGTCAGGTACTCGTGTTACAGTTTGTTCAGTTTTGCTTTGGCAGCTATCCTGAAAGAAAGTTGAACACCACTTATCATTCTAATTTATTAATATTACGTATCCATTGTACATTTGGAAATATATATCAAAACTAGTTATGTTAGGTTGTGGATCTTTATCCATCTTTATTTTTATCTTAATGCACTATACGAACAAAATAAGTTTGCAGGATTCACTATTTCACTGTTCTCTTTGTAGAAACTGTTAATAATTTCACTGTTCTGAATTTGTGGAAACCGTTATTTATATTTCGCTGTTCTGTATTTGCGAAACTGGTTATGTTTCACTGTTCTGTATTTGTAGAAGCTGTTTTATATTTTGCTGGACTGTATTTGTGGAAATTGTTAGTTTAACCTTAAATAACCTTATGAACTTTAGCTATGCGGTCATAACATTTATGGTTTGCCAATCTGCCCAAGCTCGCATCAAGGGTTACAATACTTCTTGATTATTCCCAGCATGGCTACTCTCAATGAATATAATTTTTCTATGTTTCACACTTTCACTTAGGTTCATGGTCCAGTAATATCTTATAAGTTTATTAATAACCTTAAATACATATCAAATACCAGCATTTAAGACTGGTGTTATTAACATATAATCTTTGGTTTTGTAAAGACTATCGGTGACAGTTCTGACATGGTGTTTTGAGTTGATGCTTTTAATCCCATGGTCTCCGAATTAATGCTGTTACAAACATCACTTTTGAATTAAATGACTTATTATTAATCTAGGACTACACAATAAGGTTTCGTAGTCAGCTATGGCTGAATTTAATTATGGAAACATAATTATTTAATATTCATTTGGTGGATAAAAATGGCGTGTTCTCTTTTATTTCAGGTGGTGGGAGAATCTGGTTTGTTTACTCCTGAAGACATTTCGTATGTTCAGAATGCTGGGGTTAAAGCGGTATGTCCTGTAATGGTTATTGCACAAATACTGATATTTGGAATTTATACACATTTTATCGAGACATGGTATTTATATAATTATGAAACCATAAATAAGGTAATAACAAATCTTGAGATCCATGTTAACTGTCCACTTATTTGCAATAACCGTTACTTACCAAGTCTTGAAAAAGGTGGGTGTTGAATTAATCTGGCTCAAACTGGACTGATACACAGACATGTATGCATCTACATGCATATACATACATGTTGTATACATAGATTAGAGATACATATTGTGTATGTCTATACTTAAAAGTCAACCATCCATCTTTTACCGACGATCGGCACCGTCAGCTATTTTGATCATTATGTCCTTGAGTAAGTATATACAATTTCACGTGAATTGGACACCGTTCTCTCTTGCATCTAATGATTGCCAAATTAACCGTTTCCCATCAATAGAAGATTCTACAATGCTACGTGAACGGGCCAAGAGTATCCAAATGTATGGAAAATTGGTGTACCCATAGTTTAGGACATGGAGATTAAAATGGTCGAAGTCGAGCCGATCATTCAAGAAATAATCAGCTGACGGTTGACTAGTCAAGCTGTCAATGCAGGAAATTTTCTACCGTGCCACTTAATTCTCAATATTCTCATACACACATGCATATGTTTAATATTATACTTGTGTTATACCAAATAATCTACATACTTAATGGAAACATTTACATATATTGTCAATATAAGTAGGAATAATGCATATTTTTGATTTAAACATTTGAATGGATGCATAATTTGAAAATTTAATAAATAACTGAACAAATAGCACTAGATGATCTTAACATAAATTTAAATAATAAATAAATAAAAAGAGTTATTTTGTTTGCCTCCCTTAACTTGTGGCAAAGCGTCTCGCAAAAACACTAGGTGGAAAAGAAATAATGTTGACAATTAATTAATGTAGACCTACGTTGTATGGACACGTCTTGTTGGTTGCCGTATCTGTGTTAGAAACAGGTCGGACACGGATTCGTGCCCGACATAGAATTTCTGTGTCCCGCTTCGAAATGAGGCGGTTTTGGATTTGGACGCGTGTCGGACACGGTGTCGGATATGCTTTAGTGCAACCACGACATACAAAGTGATGCATGACGATCCTATTTTTTCAATTATAGGTGAGAAAACCCCAACCTTAATAGAACTTTTCAGTTGACTTTTCTTGCTATTTTACTCAATATCAGTACCAGATATAATTTCTATGGTAAAATATATAATGTTTTTGATAAAATTGTTAGAAAAATGCTGAAAGAAATTACATTGAATATAATAGTATATTATATAGTTATTGCTGAAATTACGTTAAGCACAATTAAAAAATGCTGTTTTTTTGCGGAAATTGCTGAAATAACTCAATTCTTTGTTCAGTTTATATAAATACAAGAAAAAAAAATCTTAAACTGTTAAGGTTTTTGATGAATATTTTGTTTTTATGTTATGGTATTATGTTTCTTATAATTATATATCCATGTCTCCGTATCCTATATTTTGGGATTTGTCTTATCTCTGTGTCGCATCGTATCGTGTCCCTGCCCCATATCCATGCAACCTTGATGTAGACGCTACAATTCAAAAAAAAGAAAGGTAAAACAAAACCTCATACCACATGTTTTGAAATGGTTGAAGTTTTTGCTTAACAAAATATCTTTTTTTGTCTTACTTTTTAAATATGAGTTTCGCAATTATATGATTAGCTATGAGTTTCCTAATTATATGATTAGCATACTTTTTGTTTATCTTCTTTTCTTAAGCCGAGTTTTCTAAGAATATCTTTTCGACGCTACTTTTTCTTTTTGTTTATGTTCCTTTTTAAAAGTGAAATTTCCAAGCATACGACTACATGTTTTAGAAATAAAACTAAATTTAAAAGGTAGTTTTGCTTATTATTTATTTGAAATATCAAACAAGGAAACTTTGGATGTACAAGTGTTATAGCGTCAATAACAGACCCACTCACAAATAGAGGACATTTAATATACAGTATGAGTATTGTGTAAAAGCATTCAATTGCTTCACGTCTAAAATTCAACCAAATTAAGTTGCCTCCATGGTTTGAAATTTCGGCGGATCCCAATCTGAGATGCCCGATTCGGATCCCAAAAACGACCATTCGAGTTTTGAGATCAATATTGTCGAGTACCAAGTAATTTTCTATTTACCACCATATTATAATTGTTTTCATATTAAGTTTGGTTTGTGGGTTTGCTAATGGGTTCACGGGTTCATTACTAGTTAATGGGTTTGTTATAGGTTATTGGGTTATTATGGTTAGTTTGACATTATTAATATGACTTTAGACATTACAAAAAAAATTGACAAATGTTTATAGTTTCTTTAAATTTTTCCTAATTCGAAAAGATTTTTTCTCAAATGATTCCGATCCGATATAACCGATACGACCGAGATTGTTGATTCCTATCCCAAAAGTGACCGTCTAGTAGCAATCCCGATAGAGATTTTAAAACTAGATTGCCTCATGGTTCTTATTCCCAATGCCATGGTTTTCTTAACAATTCTTCCCTTCTTTATTTTTCACTTTATAACAAACACCTCTAATGCTTTGCAAACGATTAGAAACTTATTTGCTATTACGATTGTTTGATCCACGATAGAAAAAATCTATGAAGATTTCTTTGATTATATCCCAAAAAATAAAAACAATGCTAATTGGAAAAAAGGGACAACTCACATCTTATTTGATTGAAATTTATCTTTAGTCCAGAAACTTTCTCAAATCAATCTTTATTTGATTTTCACCATTGCCATTTAAAACATGGTAATCAAGCACGATATCTCACAGTTAATTAATATTACTATAGGTTTCACTCATGGCCTAGTGTTAGTAATTTTGTTTTTAAATTTGCGATGGAATTGTTGCATATCAAGCCCAATTTTTTTTTTGTATACCAAGCCCTAATTTTTTTTCTAAATTTGCGATTGAGTTGTATATCAAGCCCTTCTAGTCCGCCTTTTGAAAATAGAGCAATATGCGATAACTATTGAAAATAATTTATCTTTATAATTAGATATAGTGATAGAAAAAATTTCTTTTCCTAAATCATTTCAGATGTAAAAGAGAGCTCAATTGTGTAAGTTAGCAATGATCCTAACCCAAACACCTTTTTTTTTTCTATAATGGATACTCCAATATTTTTTGAATTATCAAGGCTCAAATATTTTTCAAAACTTGTACTCTATCGAGACTCAAACTATTTCTCCATAGTGAATATTTTCTTATCTGGCATAAATTCTTGGCTCCGTTGTTAGTGCCCCTGATCAAAATTCCTGAACCCGTCGAATTGGAATATGCTCTACGAAACTATTGTATAATTCATATCAGGCCAGCTTATAATACTAATATGATATCTAAACTTTATTTGATTGCAAACATCGACAGTATACCAGCTAATTCTCCTAGTTGCTTTGAAATGTTATATATTTAAACGTGTGGATTTATATTTGATATTCCTGAGTATCTAATTAAATTTTTTTTTTGTTGCTGCAGGTTTTGGTTGGGGAGTCCCTAATTAAACAGAGTGACCCTGGGAAGGCGATATCAGGGCTCTTTGGAAAAGATGTATCAAAATGATTTTATGGTTCAAGAAAAGTAATGTATTTGACAATTTCAAAATTAAATAAAAGCTTGGGTTATTTGCAAGATAGTTCGTAGTGATTAATTTTTATATTTATTTATTTTGTGGAGTATTAATCATAATTTTTTTTTCCATTTCATGACTATCTACAAAATGGATCTGGGCTTTCGTTCTCCTTTTGTTATCCTCGTTGAGATAGATTTAAATAACTTCGACAGAATGTTATCGAATTGTAATCTGATTATTTCGTTTGGTGAAAATAAAGCTTTACCTATGTGTTGGGTATGGTTACGTCCAACCCAATAGCTTCTTATACTTTATATTGTGTTTCGATAACTATTGATGGAAGTGTTCCAGCTGTGCATGGTTCCAACTATAATTTTCTAATCCAATTTATTATCCAGACCTTAATATTACAACAACTACATGATACCAAACGGTTATTTTTTTTTAATCTCACTATAGTTGGAAATACATGAGCCTCCAATTACACCCAACAAATAAGAGTTCTAGCCAACTCGAAGCTTTTCAAATTTTCATGTTATCCATCAACTGAAGTTATCAACAATTCTTCAGCAAATAAATAGGCTATCACTAAGGAAAATGACATGCAATCTAGTGTTTTGAGAAAAGTTTTAAATGCTAAACTTATTGTTCGGCACGATTAATTACATTTTAATACCGCTTATTTCCTATCATTTTGTCAATAAATAGTGCTATTTAATCTGTGTCTGCTCATTAGTACAAATTACAAGTATACAGGCAAAAACACTGGAATCACTGCACAACAAACACAGAAACGACGGGTTTTAGCCGGAACTGCAGACGGGACAAAATATAGATCAACTCTATCGGTTTTGCAACAAATATTGCTGTGAACAACAAATATCTTGTTTTGGTCCAACATGATTCAACAATATGCAAGTGTGAACTATTACATGGCTCATGTGGATCAAGTGGGCAAATACCATCATGGTGTCTTGTAAGTGGGTTTGAGTAAGTGGGTGCACAAGTGGCTTGGGCAAGTGGACATGGTAATAAGTATTTGAAAAAGAGGTGATTTGAAGTGTGAACACAATTCATTGCCCATTTGATCCCTTCTCTGTTCATTGCTCCAGATTACACCCAAGTGAGAATTAAAAGAAATTAAGACAACAGAAAGATACTCTTGACATAGAAGACCACAGAACTAAGATGGGGCCCACCCTCCAACTTAAGGGCGCAAATTTTATCATCTTGGCCGCAATTTGTGAAAGTTCCTAGTGGTCTCGTCGCTAACCCGCGGCCAATGTGGAATTCGAAAACAAAATTTTTGATGGCACAAGAAACCTACACCCCAAGAATCTAATCAAACACCTAAACTAGCAAAACACAAAAAGATTGAAATCACAAATTTTGTAGCGTCGTTATTTGCTCCAATTGGGTTGGACTCTAGCATACTTTCAAGAGCTTCGGATCGCGTTTGCAAGCCGGTCCTCCTTCACCGAAAATGATCCATCCTAGAGAATCGATCCAAACTCCGGCTTCATCTAGTGAAACAACCGATGCTCCAAACTCGTTAGGAATGGAGAGTGGGGATGTAGGAATTTTCCACTATATTTTCCTCTCAAAACTAAAGCTCAAGAAAGCAACTAAAGAAGAAGGAGAAGGAGGTCAGGAAAATCAGCCATGAGCAAGTGTTGAAAAACATGAAAGAGTGATAGAATGAACAATAGAAAAGAATGGCTTCATATTCTTTTTCAACCATACAAATAAAAATCTCATAGCAAATTGTAATAAAATAATGAAGCCCATTCCTCTTTTTATGTCTTCAATCATGCTCAATACCATCTCACCCTCCACCTCATTTTATGAATATTCATAAATGAATATTCACAAATGACGTGTCCATCTTCTAGAACAAATTCCGTATAAATACGGAATACAATCAAGTATACATATCGAAATACATATACGTTATTCGTATAAAAAATACTAATAGCCAAGAGAGAAAATGAATAGTGAATAATAATACCAGAATACATATATAAAAAAACATATATAAATTATTAAATCAAAACATGATTTAATAATCCGGCTTAATCTTATACCGCTAGTATTTGTAAGGTTCCTAGGCACTCTAACAAGGTTCTACAAGACATCAACCATGCCCGATTCAAAAAGATTAGCCGTGCCGAACAACCCTAACCAAGATCGTGTACTAGAGATTATGCGAAATCTAGCAAGTTAAACTCTTTAACACTAAGTGAAAGGGATTACAACCTTTGTAGATTCGGTCCTTCACTTCTAAACTTCCGTGTTGACGTCCCTTCGCTGTGATCATCGAGATCCCGGACTTGAGTGATGGTTTCCTCGGAGAAATGAGCGGGCTAGGTCGTTGACTTCGAGGCCGAAAATGATCTACGTCGAGGAGACTCAAACTCAAGTTCCATGTTCACTAGGTCAAGAACTTTGTGAAGAGAACACCCTAAACTAAATTGCAAGTAGTAGAGGATGATAAAATAGGAAGTGGGTTCACTTTGGATTTGGATTTCTCACTCTTTTTTTTCACTTGAAAATTTTCTAGCATGCTTTTCTTCTTCTTGAAGAAGAAGAAGAAGAAAGAAAAGAATGATGATAAAATGAATTATGTAAAAAAAATAATCAAGTGAAGTCTATCATAATGCAACCATGGATGAGTTTACCTTTATAGAGACTAAACCATAGTTTGAGGTAATGGTTAGGTTAATGAAAATCATATACAAAACAAAATGAGTGGACTCTGTCAAAGATGCTTAAAAGCTTCATGAAGGTTCAAGCCAAGACAAAGATAACCACCATTTTGTTTTACCAAAATAAATAAAAACCCTAAACCATTATCTTAAATATGGTGTAAATCATACACACACCCAAGTTTGCATGTATCATCAATCATGATACAAACTAGTGCACAAACATATATCACATATACAACTTGTGCACATCAAGTGAGAAAGTCAATCTTAAGTGAACAAATACTAGTTAATGTAAAATAATATATCAAATATATAATTATACATTAAATCATTAAATCAACACTTGATTTAATGATCCGGTCATATCGCATATAACCGACTAATATCTAGTGTATCAATATATCGAATCAACACTTGATTCGGTAACCCGGCTATATCTCATATAACCGACTGATGATACAAATCACATACTTGTATTATTCTCGGCCCCGCACATATCTCATATGCACTCCTATTTCGTTTCGCTTGAGCTAGGAAACCTCTGTGTAGGACTCTAAAGACTCGTCAATACGCCGGCAGTAGGTGGTGATCATATCAATCACCCACAAGCCGCAAGCGGTCTGCTAAACGTAACGGCCACCCAGGTATTGAGCGATCAGAAGATCAACAAGCAAGCCTGCTCACACTCCTGCGAATCCAATCAGTAACACTTACTCTACAGTCCGGTCTGTTCGTCTGATATGTCGCATATCTCGCCTAGGGGTGGTAAACGTCAGACCCCAGTAGCTTGATAAGTCATGCCGATGTAAGGTCCACAACAAGTGTGGAACTACTGATAACACTTACCAGTAAATCACTGCAACCCTGGCCAGGGATTTTCAGTTATGGCCAGTCGAGCATAGCGCAATATCAACCCCCAATACCGGGAGAGACGAATCCTCTCCTATCGCTCATTGCCTCCATGTGAATCAGGACTGTACCCCAAAACCACCTGTTTGCACGACCCAGTAGAGCCGTGGTAGGGTGGAAATCAAAGCACAGTGGGAGACACACAAGACTCTATGACGATCTCGGGTCAACAGACTAAGCTGTACCAGTGTCACCAGAGAACTGCTATCTTACGTGAGGTATAATACCATCTGGGAGTTCTCGGCGAGTCCGTCCAGTGTACCCAGTCTCCACTGAGCACCCGCATACCGTCTTTGATGTCAAACACCAATGGATATGGGATCATCCATCGCCCATCACATGGGTCGAGAAGATATACGCTAGTCTACTCTGGAATATCGATACCCCGTCTCGATATTCCTACGACTAGGAATATTGAAGGATGTACTCATGGACTACCCAGGCCCTACTAGTATGATCTGCATCATAGTCCTGGAAGTCGAGTACACATCCTAAGGGCTTTATCAACATGTAACAGAGAGACAATAAGTATACATGTTAAGATAAAGAGTAACCAGATAGCATACTATCATGTCGAGCAAGAAAGTCCTGTAAGTCCACGTTGCGACCCCCGGTTCTTGCGGGGAGGCGGAAACGGTATAAAAATCAAATTTTTGGCGCATGGGGCAACATGGACTAACAAAGTCGGGATCTTTTCTAAACTAAACTAGCAAACAAGCTAAAGAGAGTTAGCTACTCGGAAAGATGGTTATACCTAACTTGAACTCCTTCGTCTTCAAACTTTTGTAGAGGTTGATGGTGCTTTCCTCGTTGCCTTCTTCCGTCAAAGATGGATCCACCTGAGGGTTCAACCTTCGGGCTTTTTCTCGAACTTGGAGAGAACTAGAATCTTCGGCTTGCTAAACCTTTGATCCTAGAGTGAGTAGAGAGTGTCTAAGGGGTGTTTATCTTTCAAGGAGAGGGATTCTCAACACATGAGAAGGATTCTCCTTGAGCTAGAGGAAGAAGAAGATGAAGTGAGGAGAGAGAAGCTAAATGATAGAAATGAGCTCTCTTTTTCTTTCTTGCAACCATATCACAAAAGAAAAAGAATTATCAAATTAATAATAATAATGAAAATGAAATAGTTGATGGAAGGTTTAGGAATGACCATTATCATTTCAAACATTAAATGGTTTTGCAAGAATCAAAAAGCATCTTTCTTTTGTAATGATGATGGTCAAAACTTCAACCATGGTCAACAAGTCAACCATGGTCAACTAGTCAATAAAATCCAACCATGACACAATTTCATTTTATTAATATTATTAATTGATATAACATAAATCCATTAGGGTTTGGAAAAAGACGACTGTCAACTGTGCATACGCACCCGTTCCGAAACCCTAATGAAAGTCCTCTTCCTCCTCCTCAAACAACTGTGCATACACACCTGCATTCTTGTTCCGAGGAACATGAATACTGAGAGATAAAAGCAACCCCAAAGCATATACCAGTATCTGGCTCAAACCAGAGCCTACTAGTAATATCCGTCCGGACTCTAAACGTGCACAAGTGCGCGGATGAGAACGAACCCTGTCGCAAAACCATGCGACCTCTACTCTGTTTTGCCCAGAGGCGAATACCCTCTGTGTGGGACTCTAAAGACTCGACACTACGCTGGCAGTGGGTTTAACCACAGACCGCAAGCGGCACTAGCTGTGCGTAACGGTCCCTAGGTAGATGCCGACAAGAAGGCTGACGAGGTGAACCCCATCTGAACTCCTACTGAGTCTGAATGTGACAGTCTCCGTACAGTCCGGTCTGTTCGTCTAATACATCGCATGTCGGGCCTAGGGGGCGGTAAAACGTCAGTCCCCTAATAGCGGTACAAGTCGTGTCGGAGTGACGCCCAAAACACCCTAAGATAACACTGGAAGCCTACCAGTATATCTCGCTTGCCCTGGCCAGGGACTACTCGTGTAATGGCTCTCCTAGACACAGCGCGATGTCAACCCCCAATACCGGGAGAGACGAATCCTGTCTAACCGTCACTGCCTCCAAGTGCTTCGGGACTGCACCCAACCACCACCTATTTGCACGACTCCTTTGAGCCGTGGTAGGGTAGTGATCAAAGTGCAGTGGGAACACACTCGAGGCGAAGTGCCAGTGTCAAGTCAGCGGACTAAGCTGTACTCATGTCACCTGGGAACTGATAACTGACGATAGGTATAATACCAACCTGTCAGTTCCCGACGAGTCTGTCCAGTGTACTCGTAACCCAACGAGCACCCGTATACTATCTCCAGTACGACGTACTGATGGCTGTGGGACAGACCATCTCCCACACTGGGATGAGAAGCGCATACGCTAGTCTACTCCGGAGTATCGATGCCCTGTCTCGATAGTCCTGCGACTAGGGACCTGTATAAGGATGTGCTTATAGATTACCCAGCCCCCACTAGTGTGACTGCCATCACAACGCTGGTAATCAAGCAAAGATCCTAAGGGCTCCACTAATGCGTATAGGTGATATACTAATATAAACACATGTACACATTGAAGTAGAAACAAACCAAGTAGCATACTACTATATTGAGCAAGATTGTTTATACAAGGTGAATATCCCAAGCTTCCATTAAGTAATATACAAACTAGTATGATACAGTAATGGCCTCTAGGGCATATACACTAACAATCTCCCACTTTCACTAAGGCCATGTACTGGCGTATCGAAGACCTATCATCTCGATCAGCCGCTCGAACTGAGTCTGGGGCAGTGCCTTGGTGAATGGATCTGCAGTGTTTTCTTCTGAAGCAACCCTCCGAACCTCGATCTCCTTGCGATCCACGATCTCCCTGATCAGGTGATACCGCCTCAAGATGTGCCTGGATCTCTGATGGGACCTGGGTTCCTTCGCTAAAGCTATAGCCCCGTTGTTGTCGCAATACAGAGGTATTGGGTCAACAATGGACGGAACCACCTGAAGTTCTTTTAAGAACTTCCTCATCCAGACAGCTTCTTTTGCGGCATCAGATGCAGCGATATATTCCGCTTCCATAGTCGAGTCTGCAACGGTTTCCTGTTTGGAGCTCTTCCAACACACCGCCCCTCCATTGAGGGTAAAGACAAAACCCGACATGGACTTGGAATCATCCTTGTCACTCTGGAAGCTGGAGTCAGCAAAGGCCTCGATCTGGAGGTCTTTTCCGCCATACACCAAGAACATCTCCTTAGTCCTTCTCAGGTACTTGAGAATGTTCTTTACCGCTATCTAGTGTTTCTCCCCAGGGTTTGACTGATACCGGCTTACCACACTCAGTGCATAAGCTACATCCGGTCTGGTACACAACATCGCATACATTAAGCAAAACGACTATTCCGATATAACGGAAATAGAAAACACGCTATCCCACATAAGTTATATACTATCTGATTATATTAAGTTATTAAACACCTAATCTTGCTGGATTTCAACATCAATCTGTACTTGTTGCAGAATTTAAAACGCGACGTGATTTCGTCGTGTCGTATTTAGTGTTTTACGATACCCTTTCCGATATATCATTCCAGATTTTATCTACTGTAAAACTAAGTTAAATAAGCAGTACCAAAATAACCTAAATTGTATACTGTAAACACCCCAACAGAGAAAACCCACAAAACCCCCAACATGGCCGGCGACGCCGGCCAATTCCCTTCTGTCGCCGGCCCAAAACCGGCCCCCCATTGTCGTTTTCTTGTGGTTTCCTCTAGTTGTTACCTACATTATTTTGACCCTGTTTAATTTATTTAATTATGTTCCAGATTAAAGCAGATTCTAACAGACACTAATTTTACCTAGAATACGATATTATGTGACATGTTCAATCGATTTTAACTAATCTACAGAGCTTAATTTACCTACTGTGATTAAGAATTTACCCTCTTAATTTGCTGTAGGAATAACCCCCCAAAGATTGACAAGCTCCTCCTAGCTTGATGATGGACAACACTCAAGAACAAGCTCCATTCTTCCTCTTCTTCCTCTTGTTTTCTTTTCTCTTTTACTTTTCTTTTCCTTTGGATTTTCTTTTAAGTTTTGATCTGAGTTTAAACTGAAATGAGCTATTTGTATGAGAGGAGAAAGGGATAGGGTTAAGGAGGTGGTGTCAAGTGTTGAAGTGTGTGTGGGTTTCATGCAAGTAGGAGGTGTAAAGAAGTTGTAAGCATGCAAGCATGATGTGTTATTACATTATCTTTAAATTTTTAATTTTAATTCTATTAAAATTCTGAACTAATATGATTTCCCACTCACTTTCACTTATATCCACAACAATCTCATATTTACATAAAACCTAGACTTTACAATTTAACCCCTCACAACTTAACTTATTATAAAACACATCTTTTATTAAAATGAGGCTAAATTTATCATTAAAACCCTTATAACTTATTTAAATTACATTCAAAATTTCTAATTTAATTTGTATTACATATATCTTATGAAGATTGACATATTTGATTTTAACCATTTTATGATTTATCACTTTATTCTTAATTTTATTTATTTTATTTATTTTTAACTTTTCCTAAGTGTTACAATATTCCCCCCTTAAGAAAATTCGGTCCCCGAATTTAAAATAATTACTAAACATACCTAAGAAAAGATGTGGAAATTTCTTTCGCATTTCGTCCTCCGTCTCCCAAGTAATCTCCTCGCGATCCTTTCCTTGCCAGAGAACCTTTACAGATGGCAGTATCCTCGATCATAGCTGCTTTGCCTGCCTGTCCAGAATAGTGACTGGTTGCACTGTGTAGGATAGATCTGGCTCAAGCTGTAGAGTCTGATGATGGATCGCATGAGATGGATCATGAAGATATCTGCGAAGCATCGAAACGTGGAACACCGGATGTACGTCGGGAAAACTAGGTGGAAGTGTTAACCGATAGGCTACAGCGCCCACTCTCTCTAAAATCTCGTAAGGTCCAACATATCTGGGGCTGAGCTTCCCTTTCTTCCCGAAGCGCATCACACCTTTCATTGGAGATACTCGAAGGAACACATGATCTCCCAAATCAAACTCGAGTTTGCGTCGTCTTCGATCTGCATATGACTTTTGTCTGCATTGGGCCACTTTCATTCTATCTCGTATCAATTGGATCTTCTCTGTAGTCTCTTGTACTATCTGCGGTCCCAAAATACAACTCTCACTAAGTTCCGTCCAGCAAACAGGTGATCGACATTTCCTTCCATACAAGGCTTCAAAGGGTGCCATCTGGATCGTCTCTTGAAAACTGTTGTTATACGAGAATTCTACCAAAGGTAGGTGACGATCCCAACTACCACCGAAATCTAGGCTACAAGCCCGAAGCATATCCTCTAGTATCTGAATGGTACGCTCCGACTGACCGTCTGTCTGTGGGTGGAAAGCTGTACTAAAACTCAGTCGTGTACCAAGAGCGTCCTGAAGTTTCTGCCATAGCCTGCTCGTGAACTGGGTACCTCGATCTGATACTATGCATGTCGGCACTCCATGTAGACGTATAATCTCATCGATATAAATCTGTGCATACTGAGCAAATCCATATGTCGTCTTCACTGGAAGAAAATGAGCGGCTTTTGTCAATCTATCTACAATCACCCAAATGGAATCATACCCTCTGCTAGTCCTGGGTAGACCCACCACAAAATCCATGGAAATCTGTTCCCATTTCCACTCTGGAATGGGTAAGGGTTGCAGCTCTCCGGCTGGCCTCTGGTGTTCTGCTTTAACTTGCTGACAAGTCAAGCATCGAGAAACAAAATCCGTAACATCTTTCTTCATTCCTTCCCACCAATAATTATCCTTCAAATCACGATACATTTTGGTGGAACCAGGATGAATACTGTATACTGACCTGTGGGCATCCTCCAAAATCTCACGCCTCAATTCGTCAGAATCTGGCACACAGAGACGAGTCCTAAAACGTAATACTCCAAGATCATCAATCATGAACTCCGTCTCCTTGCCCTGCCTAACATGATCCATAATCTCTATCATGCGAGTATCTGTAGGCTGCGCAACTCGAATACGATCCAATAGCTGAGGTCTGGTGCGAACATGTGCTAGCTGACCTCCTGTCGATGTGAACTCAAACTGTATACGACTATCACATAAGATCTGCCAGTCTGTAGAAGACTGTCTCTGCAAAATGCTCAAATGAGATAATTTACCTCCAGGCCTCCGACTCAAGGCATCTGCTACAACATTTGCTTTGCCTGGATGGTACAAGATCTCACATTCATAATCTTT
This sequence comes from Agapanthus africanus, assembly GCA_030015575.1. Lineage (NCBI taxonomy): Eukaryota > Viridiplantae > Streptophyta > Magnoliopsida > Asparagales > Amaryllidaceae > Agapanthus > Agapanthus africanus. Next base: position 343,916,050 of record CM057343.1, read on the forward strand.
CACCAGTTCCATCCATCTACGCTGCCTGAGGTTCAGATCTTTCTGCTGAAAGATATACTTTAAACTTTTATGATCTGTGAAGATTTGACACGTTTCTCCATATAAATAATGTCTCCAAATCTTCAATGCGAATATCACAACAGCCATTTCTAGATCATGAGTAGGATAGTTTTGTTCATGCCTCTTCAACTGTCGAGAAGCATATGCTATAACCTTGCCGTGTTGCATCAACACACAGCCTAAGCCCACTCTAGAAGCATCGCAATACACGACGAAACCCCCTGACCCGGAAGGTAAAGATAATACAGGTGCAGTCGTCAAACGCGTCTTCAACTGTTGGAAACTCTGCTCACACGCATCTATCCACTGAAAAGGAACTTCCTTCCTAGTCAATCCTGTCAAAGGTGCCGCTATCCGTGAGAAATCCTGTACGAAGCGTCTGTAATAACCTGCCAGACCTAAGAAACTCCGAACCTCCGTAACTGACATAGGCCTGGGCCAGTGTTGTACCGCTTCAATCTTCTTTGGGTCTACGCATATACCTTCTCTCGTAACTATGTGACCCAAGAACTCCACACTATCGAGCCAAAAAGCACACTTAGAAAATTTTGCATACAGCTGATGCTCCTTCAAGGTCTGCAATGTGATACGTAAATGCTGCTCGTGCTTCGTCTGACTCCGAGAATATACAAGAATATCATCTATGAATACTATAATAAACCGATCAATAAATGGTCTAAAGATACGGTTCATCATATCCATAAAAGCTGCTGGAGCATTGGTGAGTCCGAACGACATCACCAGAAATTCATAATGCCCATATCTCGTACGAAATGCCGTCTTCGGAATATCGTCCTTCCGAACCCTCAACTGATGATACCCTGACCTCAAGTCAATCTTCGAGAAAAACCCAGCTCCTTGTAATTGATCGAACAAGTCATCTATACGGGGCAATGGATACCTGTTTCGTACAGTGACGCGATTCAGCTGTCGGTAGTCGATGCACATTCTCATACTACCGTCCTTCTTCTTTACAAATAACACAGGAGCTCCCCACGGTGAAACACTAGGACGAACAAGTCCTCTATCTAACAACTCTTGCAACTGGCCTTTGAGTTCTTTCAATTCCGTCGGTGCCATTCGATAGGGTGGTATAGAAATAGGCCCTGCACCCGGAATCAAGTCGATGCAAAATTCAATATCTCGATCAGGTGGCAATCCTGGTAACTCAGCAGGAAATACCTCAGGAAATTCGCGTATGATCGGGATTTGGTCCAATGGAACTTCAGCAACCCCTATGTCCTGAATAAAGGCCAAGAACCTATGACAACCCTTCTTCAAGAGCCGTCTCGCACCAAAAACAGAAATCATGTTGACAGGGGTTAACTTGCAATCCCCCTGCACAACAAACACCGGTTCACCTGGAAAACAAAATCTAACCGCTTTTCCTCTGCAATCTACATAAGCATGACAAGCGGCTAACCAATCCATCCCAAGTAGTATATCAAAATCCAACATGTCCAGGAGAATCAGATCAACAAGCGAATCTCTATTACCAATACGCACCGAACACGATCTGAATACGTGCCGAGATATAAAGGAATCTCCAACTGGAGTAATCACTACCAAAGGTAACTCTAATAATGACGACTCCTTTCCCAACAAAAGTGCGAATCGTGAAGATACATAAGAATGTGTAGAACCGGGATCAAATAAAACATGTGCCTCTACTGAGCATACTGTAAGAGTACCTGTCACGACTGCATTTGATGCCTGGGCATCCTGTGGAGTCAGCGCAAAAACCCGTGCCTGGCCCCTGCCCGCATCCTGTCGTCCTCTACCTCTATCTCCTCTACCTCTCTGAGCACGTCCTGCATAGCCTCGACCTCGTGGTGCAACTGCCTGGCGTGTAGCGCCAACTGGGGGAGGAAGTAAAGCCATCGGTGTAGGAGATGGAAGGGGTAAAGCAGCCTGTGGAGCAACGGTCCCGCCCTGAGATCTACAATCCCGCGCAAAGTGTCCGGGAAGTCCACAACTATAACAAGTAGATGGTGATCTCTGATCATCGGGATAAGAACTAAACATCTGACCCTGTGTCCAGCCTCGTCCAACACTGCGGCCTGGAGTATATCTGCCTGGATAGGACCCTCTACCTCGGCCAAACTGTCTGTTCGTCGGCACGACCGGTCTACTCCTCTTTGGCTCCGGAACGACTCCTGACTGGCTTAAATGCTCCTCTACTCGAATCGCCGCATCCATGGCCTGTGCATATGTATCAAAATGCTGGGAGCCTATCGCCAGATACAACTGTGTGTCCAAACTCCTTAGGAACCTTTTCACCCGAAGCTCCTCAGTAGGTACTAAGTATGGGGCATATCGCGACAGCTGGGTGAATCGTAAGTCATAATCGGCTACTGACATACTTGCTGATTTCTTCAACGCTTCGAAACTGCTAGCTCTAGCGTCCCTCACACTCTGGGGAAGAAATCTAGCAAGAAAGACTGTAGAAAACTCGGTCCACGTCATCGGAGGAAGATTCGTAGCTCGCCCTCTCTCCATCGACTCACACCACTCCTGTGCAAGTCCCTCCAAACGAAAGCTAGTCAGCTCAACTGACCTCGCATCAGAACATCGCAATGATCTGCCAATCCTCGCCATTCTATCAAGAAAAGACTGAGGATCTTCCGTTACATCGGTCCCTGTAAATACCGGGGGTCTCAATCTCATAAACTCTGCAAGAGATACCTCCATCACTCTCGTGTCTACTGGTGCTACCGTCTGTGTAGGCTGTACCTCGGACTCTGCTACAGTCGGTGCTGGATCTGATCTCAATGCTCGAGTGGTCTCAGCTAACTGTCCTACCACTCGCTGTAATCCCAACATACCCTCCTCAATCCTAGTCATGCGATCTGGAGGAGGAGGATCAACATGCTCATGCACCGCCGGAACGTCCGGTGTACCAGTCGTCATCACAGGTGGACTCGCCCTAGCTGCATCTCTGGCTGCGGCTCGCCTAGCCCGCGTAGCCATAGCAACTGGAACAAGAAACGAGAGTTGATAAGGTGTGGGAACAGAAGCAATCAATAACGGAGAATCAACGGAAGAATAGATCAAGATAAACATCCTAAGGTTAGTTAGGCTGAATACGATAACGTAAATATGCCGCGGAACATACGTACGGTACTGCATTCGTCCTAATTCACCTACTCCATCAAACCAAAGGTCATCCTAACTCTCAGACTTACTTCAACCTATAGAAATCCCTTACTAAATTCCGTAAGGTTACTCCTAAGCTCTGATACCAACTTTGTCACGACCCAAGTTTGGATGTGACAGGCACTTAGATTGTATCATATCTAAAGATATGCACAAGTCCAAGTAAGCCAAAAACCAAGATCAAAATACCTTAATTCGGAATTATTTAGGAAATTTAGTTTTTAAGTAAAAATCTCAAGTTATGAAGTTAATTCATTAAACAATAATAAAGATTAAGTTTAGTTGTATTCCTAGTTGGAATCAACAATATCAACAATGAATCATGAACATAAACATATAGAACATCACTGAATCTCATAAAGAAAGAAGCTATGATACTGATCAACAGATCTCAACTGTACATACATATACCATCTCTCATTTCTAAGTCAAAAACAGTCTGATGGAGTCTTTCTAGATACAAAATACAAAATGGAAGGTTACTACATATGTAACCTACCTATCAAAAGATGGAATACAACTGCAAAAGTGATCCTGCCTCGCAGCTACCCGTCCACTCTATCCCTGCAAGGAACTGTGGCACAACGGGGGTGAGTTGCCAACTCAGTGAATACGACTAACATATAACGGCGAATAAAGTAAATATGACCATCATGCTAAAGAATATGAATCAATATGATATATGAGTATATGTGAAATCCAACAATAAATCTCATTATACTTCTGAAATCACAACTCAAATAAATCATCTCTCGGTGTCCATCAACGACACAAAACTTTCATTTCATATAGGCATCATTCCCCGAATGATCCCATACTCATAATATCGGTCGTTATCCTCTAGATACACGCCGTATTTCTATAACCAACTCCGGTATCGAGTAACCTCGCTAGGCTCCCCCGTTTCAATACGGCTATCCTGCCCCTCGGTCTCGACCGGGTCCACCATATATCCAACTGTATATCTCCCCCACTCAGTATGGATAACGTAAATCCGCGACCGTATATCTCCCCCACTCGGTCCGGAATAAAATCAAAACAGAAATCATCTCATGGTGGACATGACACATCAATCATGAAAATACTGGATTTATGTAATAGTATTCAAAACTCAAAACCATAAATCCTCAATTCTGCATTTATCTCATATATAACCTCAAAACACGCATAAAGTAACAGGATGTCAATGATGCAATCTACCATTACATTAGATATGTGAAACATGATATCATCTATTTTAACAAGTATGATATTTAAGTGTAGGTGACATGGCAATATCGACGAGGTGTGTGTAGCATATAAAATGTGCACGTGGCATGACTCGTCGATAATTGTGAAGTGTTCTAACAACTAAGCAATATACAAGTATTTTAATGAATGAAATTCTAACATTTACACATGATGATATGAATATCACATTAAGTAAAACCACGGGCGAAACACGCCATCTTTACTAAATTCCCCGGTAGATGTTTAGTCTACTCACCGGAAAGTCGAATCTACTCCGGAATCGCTAATCCTTTCCCTTTCCTCGCGGCTTCCGTACTTCTCGTATCCGCGTCTAAATATACCAAGTTTACGTATATAAGCAAAACGACTATTCCGATATAACGGAAATAGAAAACACGCTATCCCATATAAGTTATATACTATCTGATTATATTAAGTTATTAAACACCTAATCTTGCTGGATTTCAACATCAATCTGTACTTGTTGCAGAATTTAAAACGCGACGTGATTTCGTCGTGTCGTATTTAGTGTTTTACGATACCCTTTCCGATATATCATTCCAGATTTTATCTACTGTAAAACTAAGTTAAATAAGCAGTACCAAAATAACCTAAATTGTATACTGTAAACACCCCAACAGAGAAAACCCACAAAACCCCCAACATGGCCGGCGACGCCGGCCAATTCCCTTCTGTCGCCGGCCCAAAACCGGCCCCCCCATTGTCGTTTTCTTGTGGTTTCCTCTAGTTGTTACCTACATTATTTTGACTCTGTTTAATTTATTTAATTATGTTCCAGATTAAAGCAGATTCTAACAGACACTAATTTTACCTAGAATACGATATTATGTGACATGTTCAATCGATTTTAACTAATCTACAGAGCTTAATTTACCTACTGTGATTAAGAATTTACCCTCTTAATTTGCTGTAGGAATAACCCCCCAAAGATTGACAAGCTCCTCCTAGCTTGATGATGGACAACACTCAAGAACAAGCTCCATTCTTCCTCTTCTTCCTCTTGTTTTCTTTTCTCTTTTACTTTTCTTTTCCTTTGGATTTTCTTTTAAGTTTTGATCTGAGTTTAAACTGAAATGAGCTATTTGTATGAGAGGAGAAAGGGATAGGGTTAAGGAGGTGGTGTCAAGTGTTGAAGTGTGTGTGGGTTTCATGCAAGTAGGAGGTGTAAAGAAGTTGTAAGCATGCAAGCATGATGTGTTATTACATTATCTTTAAATTTTTAATTTTAATTCTATTAAAATTCTGAACTAATATGATTTCCCACTCACTTTCACTTATATCCACAACAATCTCATATTTACATAAAACCTAGACTTTACAATTTAACCCCTCACAACTTAACTTATTATAAAACACATCTTTTATTAAAATGAGGCTAAATTTATCATTAAAACCCTTATAACTTATTTAAATTACATTCAAAATTTCTAATTTAATTTGTATTACATATATCTTATGAAGATTGACATATTTGATTTTAACCATTTTATGATTTATCACTTTATTCTTAATTTTATTTATTTTTAACTTTTCCTAAGTGTTACAGGTCCAATAAACTTATCAAGTAATACAAATATGGTTGATGGAGTTTACTAGATACAAATGAATGAATAAAAGTACAATGGTGGTTCGGATACAAGTGAACCAACCTACCGTGCAAATCACCCTGAAGAAAAGATGTGCCAACAAGCTGCCACGGAAACCTGTACATCGAACCTGTAATAAAATTTGGCACAACGGGGGTGAGTTGCCAACTCGTGAATAGAAGACATCTACGAAAAGAAATCGAATGCACGACGCTATCCTAGGTCATAATAATACACTACTATATCTCAATCATCTAGTAATAGCAGGGTAATACTACGTATAGTGCAAATACTCCGTGTCGTGTCAGTGCCTCATATTGTACTATGTCATATGAATGGATATGCATGCACCATGAATGTAAAATAAACAAATCCTGAAATCCAGGTATATCTGTATAAGAAATCTTTAGCTGTTATCATAGTAAAACGGGTATAGAAACCGGAAATATCAACAATGAAATCCATGGAAATCCGTGTCAAGCATCGACACAACACATGTAATCTCAAGTCTCAATATCTCGGGCTCCGTCAGTCCGGATCGGCCCATATCATCAAATCTCACGACAACGGTCGGTATCCTCCGGATATCCGCCGCGCCAGACATCACCGGTAGGTAGCCTTCCCCTGCCAGGCTCATCGTCTACAACTCGATCTTCTTGCCCCGGGATACCATACCGGGCCCACCATGTACCCGAGACGGTTCATCCACTCCTCGAATCGGGTCTCGAAATCCAACAGAAAACATGAAATACTCATGGTGGATGACACATACATCACGAGAAAACCGCATCTTATTTAAAAAGAGAAGAGGAGAGAGAAAGAAGTTTTTATATATTTTTGCGGTTTTCCCCAAAAATCCAGAAATCTCATAGAAATCCAAATCTCAAAATCATGAGTAAGTATATGATGAGTGTCGGCATATGCCCATACTACTGTGCGATAACATGAAATATGAATGCATGAATGTCTAAGTAATAAATATCATGTCTTATACTAATGTCAGAGAATAATCACAATATTATATCTGTCTAGTTGTTAACTGATTCTATCCATAAAAGACAGTATGATCTAAAGTGTACGTGACATAGCAATTACCGATGATGATGTGTGTGAGCCGGCAAATAAGTGTGCGTGGAATATGCGCATCATCGGTAATAGTGCTGGTGTCCTAACAGGTAAAGTTTATACTGATTATAGCAACATATAAAAGAACATGCACCATGATGATTACAGTATGAATGTAAATACAGGTGTGCATTATCCACTCCTCTGCGAGATACGAGTACAACTACCACTATGTGAGTCGAACCTAAACCAGTGTCCATCTAACATCCTAAGGAACTAAACCTAATAGACTAGTCAGTAAGAAACTAGAGTCTACCTAAGGTCTGAATCAATATCTCTAATAGTCGGCGATCCCGCCTCAATAGCGTCACTACGTAGTACGGCTTCCTCGAATCAAGAGTGCGGATCAATCATCAAATCTAAGTCTCGTACGGTAAAATCCATCGTACGGCATCCCAATATCGGGGTACGGTCAAGTATCTCCTAGGTGTCTCCTCATTCGTATAATGTCATCATCAACACATCTCATGATCAAGGTGCTAAACTGTGATCGCATACATCAATCATATATCATTGCCATCAGGATACGCATCATTAGTTTATCCACAGAAATATCATGTCATATGTGTAATATTGTGATTAAATCATACCGATATTTTATCGTCATCAAGTCACACCTATATGATATCGACATCAGGTCACACCTATATGATGTCGTAATCAAGTCATACATATATCATATCGTGATCAGTCACAAGCTACAGCCCAGGTACTATTTTAGCGTCCCATGTACCTCAATATCACCACCACCCTTTATAATTTAAATATACATGTTCATTATCTCATTCTCTAATGATCCGCTAACACTTAATACGACTGTATAGCCAAGAATCACAGCATCAAGCCCAGTTACACTATTTCATCATACCTCGGATATCATATCACATCAATGAATCCCATATACGTGTTGTGTATATATATACACCTATACCTAGTTTTATATATATACACACATATACGTATACGCCATGTCAAGTTTTAGTGTGTGCGCGTATGTTTCTATCAGAAACCTACGAACCTCTCCCAAAGTATTCATCCTCAGGTGTGGTTTTCCTAACTCAGTCTAGTCCCGCCTAGGGTCATTACCAGGGTCCTACTCAGTAAGAATCTAGGGTCACATCTGGTTTCCTAATGTCAATAAGTGCTATTCCTATTCTACGTTGCGGGGGTGCTAAACGCCATCCACCCGACTTCCCCCATAGATATGCATCTACTCACCTGGTACATGTCTGCCGAAGACAGTGTCTCCATCCTCCTCTTCATCGCCCGCAGTCCACGTGGGGGATACCTAGACACAAAGATATAAATAGCATCGTAAACTGAATCACATACGAAAGTCAAACGATACAAGGAACAAGCATAGGTTAAAACCTATGTCCCGTCCACGCAAAAGAACCAAATATCGCTCGATATCGGCGTACAAACTCCGATGGATCGAGATAACATCATCAAACAACTTGTAGTTTTAAAACACATTACTTATACCATAAAACACGATTAAATCCATCGAAACCCTAAAATCTATCAAACCGTCCAATTTCGCAAAAACCCGAAAATGCCAGTATACCGTTTTTCATCAAAACTTGACATTTAAATGAAACTAATGGTCATAAAACTCATTAAATAGCATTACTAGACTATACAAACCATTACTATATTTTTATTACACGATTTTGCATTTATTTGAAATTTCTAGTTTGCAACTTTTAACAATTTTTAACATTTTTCAAGCAAAATACCACAATTCCACCACAAAACGTGATTTTTCATGAATTAATGTATTAAACCATAATTCATAATGATAATGATTTAATGAAACCATAATTATATTTTTAATCTCATTTATATAGGAATTTCTAAAATCTAGTTTACAAAATTAGCAATTTTATCACAATTTATCAATTAACCATAGAAACTAGCAATCAAACTAAGTTTTTCTTTCCGTTAACATGCTAACATTTCCACTAAAACTATAATCCAATGATAACAACCCAAATTAGAATTTTATATTAACCACAAACACATTTTGCAAAAACCTAGTTAGCTAATTTCCTAATTTAAAACAATTTTAAATGAAAATTTTACAATTCAACAACCATGCAATATTTTCCAATTCTAAAAGTGTTAAACTAACTATTATAACCCTAAATAATTAACAAAAATCATAACTTGAATTTACAAACCCTAACTTGAATTTTAAAAAAAAACATAGAATTAATTCATTAAATCTAATTAAGCTTAAATGAACATCTAAAACAATAAATCAAAAGAAAGAAATTATACCTCCCAAAATATGAAATCCAAACAAGAAATGAGCCTCCAAAATGCATGCTTTCCATCTCCAAATTTCATATAAAAATGAGCAAGGAATAAAGAGTATGGAATAAATAGGATTTTGTGGAATTTTAATTGAATTTTTGATGTGTTTTTAATGAATTTTGAATAAAAATGAGGTGGGAAAAGGGGAGGGGCAGCCATGGGGGGTTGTGGCCGGCCTAGAGAGAGGTGAGGGAGAGAAAGAAGAGAGTGTGATGTTGTGTAGAAGTTTCAAGAAGAGAAACAACACTAAAAGTCTTTTCATGGTTTATTTAATTATTTATTTATTTATTTACTATAGCAACTCAAGAAAGCTCTAGAAAATAGGAAAAATTTGCAAATAATTTTTGCATGATACATACTAAATTCTAACATGCCATGGTTCATTTTTACAAATTAAAACCATTTAAATTTGTAATTTACACTAATTTAGTGTAAAAATAAAGCTTATGTTAATATTTAAAATAATTAATTTAGAAAAAATATTTTATTAAACTAAAAATTTATAAGTGGCTAAATAAACACCTTTTACTAGTAATTTCTTAATTAAAATGGATATTTTTAAAATTATAATGAAAAACAATCACGGTTTGGTTTTACGAAAAATACATTTTACTTTACCGAAAATCCTAAAATTCACTTAAACACTTTTATTCATTTAATTATTTATTTAATCATTTTTAACACGTTACAAAAACCGGCCGGAACGGAATGCAAACTGGCAACTTCAGAAAACCGATCCCGTAATAAATTACAGTAAAACCCTGCTACTGCATATTCATGCCCGCATTTGTATTCCCACTGAATACAAATGCAAAAAGACAAAATATACACTGTCTAATACTAGGATCCGTCTTAAACCAAAGCCGGCTAGTAAAAACCGTCCGATCACGATCCGTGCAATACCGCACATATCTTATCGAACCCTGCCATATCTCCATACGACCTCTACAGTATTTCTCCCGAAACTTGAGTAACTGTGTGTGGTGGACTCTAAAGACTCGTCAATACTATGGCTATGGATTTAACCACTAGCACGTCAGATGTATTAGCCATACGTGACGGGCTACCAGCTGTTGACCAAAAGGGACGTCGATGAGCGAACTCATCCTGACACCCTACTGAGCCTGTCAGGGACAATATCCGTACAGTACGGTCCGTTCGTCTATAAGCATCGCATAGCGGGCCTAGGGGGTTGGTAAAAGTCAGACCCCCAAAAGCGGTACAAGTCGTGTCGGAGTGTAGCCCAGAACACCCTGAGATACTACTGGAATACCTACCGGTAAATCTCTTATCTTGGCCAAGGACTTTTCATGTACTGGCTCTCCTAGACACAGCGCGACCTCACCCCCAATACCGGGAGAGACGAACCCCTGCAGATACTCTCACTACCTCCATGTGGCTCGGGACTGTACCCAACTAAAACCTGTTTGCACGTCTCCTTTGAGCGTGGTAGGGTAGTAATCAAAGCACAGTGGGAACTCACACAAGATAAATGACGATCTCAGGTCGATGAACTAACCTGTACACATGTCACCAGGGAACTGCTATCTGACGTCAGGTATAATACCAACTAGCAGGCTCCCGGCAAGTCCTGTCCGGTGTATTCATAACCCAATGAGCACCTGTATACATCTTAGGTGAACCAACTGACACCAGTGGCTTGTGAGACCGGCCACCGCCTCTCGTCGGGGTCTCGACTGTATACACTAGTCTACACTGGAGAATCGATGCCCTGTCTCGAAACTCCCATGACTAGGGACCTTTTAAGGATGTGCTTATAGACTTCAGCTCTCACGTATATGATCGCCCTCATACTGCTGGTAATCAAGCAAGAATCCTAGGGGCTCTATCAACGTGTAATAGCGACTCGTAAGGTGACCTAAAGCAGTACACGATGATAAAGATAAACAAGATAGCATACTATCATCTTGAGTAAGACTGTCCTATTGGGATAGGTCCTCCCTCAATCATTGCAATCACGTGCCTGTGATCCAATAATTGACTATGAGGGCACTATCTCCAACACATGGATGACAGAGTGACTATCAGAGTTATAGTTTTCACTCTGACGAGGGGCGGTAGTTTGGACAGTTGGTCCAAGCGGATATTGTTAGTTATATGTATGCCCTAGCGGCTATTACTGTACATATGATGTATATTGTAATGGATGCTTCGACATATATAGAGAGGACTTTCTTGCTCGACATGATAGTATGCTATCTGGTTGTACTTTATCTTAACATGTCCTCTGATTGTCTCTATGTTACATGTGATAAAGCCCTTAGGATATGTACTCGACTACTGGGACTATGATGAGATCATACTAGTGGGGCCATGGTAGTCGGCGAGTACATCCTATAACTATTCCTAGTCGAGGGTATATCGAGACAATGCATCGATACGCTAGAGTAGACTAGCGTATATGCATCTTGACCCATATGATGGGCGATGGATGATCCCATATCCATCGGTGTTTGACATCAAGGATGGTGTACGGGTGCTCAGTGGGTATACTGGACGGACTCGCCGAGAACTCCCAGATGGTATTATACCTCACGTCAGATGGCAGTTCTCCGGTGACACTGGTACAGGTTAGTCTGTAGACCCGAGATCGTCATAGAGTCTTGTGTGATTCCCACTGTGCTTTGATTTCCATCATACCACGTCCAAGAGGGCGTGCGAAAAGGTGTCTTTTGGGTACAGTCCCGAATCACATGGAGGCAATGAGCGATAGGAGGGGATTCGTCTCTCCCGGTATTGGGAGTTGATGTTGTGCTGTGTTCGATTGGCTATAACTGGAAATCCCTGGCCAGGGTTGCTGAGATTTACTGGTAAGTGTTATCAGTAGTTTCTCGAACTGTTATAGACCTCATATCGACACTACTTATCAAGCTACTGGGGTCTGACGTTTATCACCCCTAGGCGAGATATGCGACATATCAGACGACGAGACTGGACTGTACGGGAGTGTTACTGATTGGATTCGCAGGAGAATGTACAGGCTTGCTTGTTGATCTTCTGATCGCTCAATACCTGGGTGGCTGTTACGTTTAGCTGACCGCTTGCAGCTTGTGGGTGTTTGATATGATCATCACCTACTGCCGGCGTATTAACGATTCTTTAGAGTCCTACACAGAGGTTTCTTGGCTCAGGCAAAACGGAGTAGGAGCACATATATGATGTAGGGTTACTAGGCACACTCAAGAGGTTCCACAAGGCATCAACCATGCCAAATTAAAATTTTACGGTGCCGAGAAACCCTAATATAGATCGTTAACTAGAAGTTAAGGCGAAAGAACATGCAAGTTAACAACTTAACTACAAGTGAAAGGGATTACAACCTTTGTAGATCTGGTCCTCCACCTCTTTAGCTCCGTGTTGACGTCCCTCCACTGCGATCATCGGGATCCCGGACTCTAGCAATGGTTTCGTCGGAGAAATGATCGGGCTAGGTCATTGACTTCGAGGCCGAAGATGATCTACGTCGGGGAGACTCAAACTCAAGCTATTCCTTCACTTGGTCAAGAACTTTGTGAAGATAACACCCTCTACTAAATGGCAAGTAGTAGAGGATGATGAAGTAGGAAGTTTGCTCACTTTAAAATTGATTTTCTCACATTTTTCCTCAAGGCACCATTAGAGCTAGAAAGCTTTTCAAGGAACTTGATGAAGAAGAAGAAGTGAATTGTTTTTCCAAATGAAAACTTATCCTTTTGAATAATTCACCCATGGTTGAGTTAAGCCCTCATGCTTAACTCATGTAGAGAATTAACTAAGGTATGAGGTTTAAGGGTTAGGTTAAAGAAATATCAAGAGAATTGACAAAAGAGTGGACTTTATCAAAGTTTCTCCAAGCTTCTTTAAGCTTGACAACTTTGACTAAGTTTAACTCATTTGTTAAATCTTAAGATAATCCAATAACCCTAATCTTAACCCTAATCTTAGTGTAAGTCTCATACACCCATCTTGTGTGTATCATCAAGCATGATACATACATGTACACTTGCATATATCACATATAAACAATCTGCACAAACTAGTGAGAAAATAAATCTTAAGTGAGCTAATATTAGTTAATGTAATGTAATATATCAAATATATAATTATACATTAAATTATTAAATCAACTCTTGATTTAATAATTCGGCTATAACCGACTAATATCAAAAGTAACAACTTACCGAATCAACACTTGATCCGATAACCCGGCTATATCCATACAACCGATGAATGTCACAAATCGTGAGAATCGAATACGGTATCTCATATCGTATCAATCTTGGTCCCGCACATATCACATATGCGCTCCTACTCCATTTCGCTTGAGCCAGGAAACCCCTGTGTAGGACTCTAAAGACTCGTCAATACGCCGGCAGCAGGTGATGATCATATCAAACACCCACAAGCCGCAAGCGGTCTGCTAAACGTAACGGCCACCCGGGTATTGAGCGATCAGAAGATCAACGAGCAATCCCGCTCACACTCCTGTGAATCCAACGGGTAACACTACCGTACAGTCCGATCTGTTCGTCTGATATGTCGCATATCTCGTCTAGGGGTGGTAAACGTCAGACCCCAATAACTCGATAAGTCGTGTCGATATGAGGCTCATAACGGATCGAGAAACTACTGGTAACACTTACCAGTAAATCCCTAAAACAGCCTTGGCCAAGGACTTCCTGTTATAGCCAATCGAGCACTGCGCAACATCAACTCCCTATACCGGGAGAGACGAAACCCCTCCTATCGCTCATTGCCTCCATGTGACTCGGGACTGTACCCAAAAACCACCTTTTTGCATGCCCTCTTGGACGTGGTATGATGGAAATCAAAGCACAGTGGGAATCACACAAGACTCTATGACGATCTCGGGTCTACAGACTAACCTGTACCAGTGTCACCAGAGAACTGCCATCTGACGTAAGGTATAATACCATCTGGGAGTTCTCGGCGAGTCCATGGTTGATGCCTTGTGGAACCTCTTGAGTGTGCCTAGTAACCTACAGTGGTATCAGAGCCTAGCTAGAGTATTAGGCGATGTGTTTACGGAGATAAAACCCCGATTGAAACCCGAAACGCAAAATTAACCCCCTCTCTGGAAATTTTTTGAAATCTGGAATTTTTCTGTATTAAAAATATCTAAAAAATTCAGCAGGCTTTTATAAGAATTACCATGAAAAACGAGCCTCTAAGTCCTCCACATGGCCGCGGAACCACGGCAATAACCCAACTTTGGCTGCAGTTCCGCGGCAAAGTAATGGAATTAGCGACGGGTTTTTGCACAGTAATTCTTAACTCTGTTGTTTCAATTTTCTGGATATTTTTAACAGTGACTCAAGTGTTGAGTATTTTTGGGGTTTATTTTGTATTCGATGATTCGATCGGAATATTTAATTTCATAATGTTTTCCGGATATTTTTAGAATATGTTAAAATGTTCGACCGGATATAAATACCCAATTTTTCCCCTGCCAGAAAATTTCCAAGTGTTGGATCTTTCCGTAGTTTAAAGACGTTCTAAGTAGTGCAAGTAATGCGATGGACCCTTTAGAAGACAACAAACCTTAACTCGATTATGTGACCGTCTTGAACTGCCCTTTGAACCTTAGGGTTTGGGGCAGTACGGCGTGCCACATGTGAGGCGTTACCGTTCTACGGCTGGACCGTTGGTACTGTGGCATGAAGTGGAGGTTTTTGAACTTATTTCAAGAGTTGAGCCGTTTCGGGAAAACTTGGGTGTTTGAATGTTCGATCGGAAAGTTTAACATTTTCTATTTATCTGGAATGTGATACAATATTTGGAATCCACAAGTAGTTATGAGATAACTGATTTGGATGTTATAAACATAACACTTTAGTCTCAATTGATCGGTTGCCATAGAATTTTGATGTGATCAAAAGTCCGTCGCAATCACGTAGCGTACGCGGATACTCGCCGGATAAACTTAATAGACAGCTACACCCCTTAGCCCCGACCAAGTGACTGTGGGAGAACTCCGTCGCCGAAAGCATCCGCTCGGGTGCTCGCGGCAGCGGTGTTCCGCCTTAGTGCACTTCGTCGACGGTATCGGGGGTGCGGCCGTCTACTAAACTTTGCGACGAGCATTCGGTCAGGATGCCGGGAATCTTGTTGAATTGCCCGACTAGATATTGAAAAGAGTTTTCGATAAATGAGACTAAAATGCGGGGTTTATAATTGTTAGGCATGTGATGTCTAAGGAATTCATTTGATTAGGCATGCGATGTCTAAAGAGATTGCGGATTCCAACTGTTGTAGTTTTACACTTTCTTTTCTGCGACCGTAAGTGTAATATGTGATATCGCCGGTTTCGTTGCTAAATGTCAACGACAATTGGGATGCGCATATTTACTTACGTTGATGACATGTGATGTTATGTGTTGCTGGATATGTTATATTGGATCGTCGCATTTTGAATAGCCGGGGGTTTTATGTGAGATGAGTGTTTGTCATTTTCATTCGTGTAAAAAAAATGTATGTAATATTCTTTTATTGGGGCACTTCCAGGTTGCGGAAGATGTCACCATTGTATATTATTTACTTTTCCGCACTAGGATAGACCCAAGGAGGAGGGCACAAGTAACCAGGTTCTAGAGTCCAGTGGGAGACCAACTCGAGGAGTCGAGTCCGGGTCTCCTAACTCTAGAATTGGTAGGGTTGCTTGCCGCTCTCGTAGGGGTCTAGGGGTGTGGGTTTGGCTATTCATCGCGACCGTGGAATCCGTGTTTTATACTGGCTCGTATTGAAAACACGGACGTCCTAGTATATCCAATGTTTCATATGTTTCTTCTGCTGCGATATCTGTGATGTGATCATTTGATATGTTGTGATAGATACTGTGATATATTATATAGACGTTACTTATGTTTTACACCCGTGCTAGCCCTGCCCCGCTCTGCCGTTAGTTACCTAACCTAACGGTGCACGAGAAGACATCGAGGCGAATGCGGATGGCATAAGTGTACGTCGTATTTATCTGTGATGTTTAGGTGGACTTAAATGATGGGACATTCATTAATGAGATTAATGAAAGAAAATAAACCTAAAAGATGTTGTGGAATCGAATTTCAAAATAAAACAGGTAGCTACAATTCTTGCTTTGCATCGTGGTGTTCCTTGTAGAACATCCTGCACCTTATTCGATAAGGAAAGGACCGAGATCCCTTCACCGGGAGTGACTCCTTTAGCAATAACTGGCAGATGCTACAACCCTCGGTTTGTCTTTTGATTGCTTCTATAGTTTTTTCTTTGCACAGCGGTATATATGATATATCCTGCACCTTATTCGATGAGGAAAAGGCCGACGATCCCTTCACCGGGAGTGACCCCTTTAGCAAAACTAGAAAAGCCTCAAAAACACTCCATTTAAAAACATTTGATTCCGCAACGAGATCAAGTTCAAAGCGTTAAAGATTTTCTTAAAAACCATCCGCAACCCTCCGTCATTTTAGGAAGTAGAGTACTTAGTATTCGTGCTACGTTTGTCGACCATAGCCGAGGCGTAGTGTACGGTAGCTAAGTGATGTCTTCCTATACCGCATATGATGCGATTAGTTAGGACAGTCATGTGGCTTTGTTGACCTTAGCCAAGGATCATGTGGGTGGGTCTAATTAATCACGAAATGATGGGTAGAACCTGACTAGTGCTTATGATTGGTTGACCTTATCCAAGGTCATAAGTGCTAGGGGTAAAAACCACTATCGGGAGTTTCAAGTGTTGAAATTTGCAATGAGATTGCATACCTTCTATATGATAGTTGGATCCCGATCCCACTGCGAGTAATTGTTACTCCTAGGAGAGTTTTGCACTTTACAATTAGCCGATCAAGTAGGTGTCTAGAAAGGTGTCAACGGGGTTACGCCTCTGGGAAAACGAGGTTTACATTAATTAGGTTCGTGCGAAAGCACGGGGGACCTCTCTCAATGTACCGATACTGGCCTGGCTGAAAGATTGGCGAACTTGTAGAGTGTAATTAATCCCGGCTAGTCTTTCCTTTTAGGGTTTGAAGGAAGATTTGATAAAAACAGTGGGAGCCATCCTGATTAGATAAAATAATAACCAATCTGATCTTGCAAGAGCGCACGCAGAGTATTTTCTTCTCTCTCTCTCCAGGTAGCGACCATGTCATGCCTTAATCAAGATAATAAAACGGATATATTGACCGAACCCGCTTGTTATACTGAGCTGGGGAACGTTGGTCCCGCTCCAACTTATAAATGTTATAAGACAGAGCAGGAAATTAGGGGATTACCAGAATTCCCGTGCCGCCCAAACGAAGAAAGTGCATACTGATGCATCTTCTTCGGGTGTGTTCATTACAGAGAACTGTTTCTCAATGTCCTTTACGTCCTGGGTATTAGATACCGGATCAGGATCCCACATATGTAATATATTACATGGGCTACAGAAAGGTAGAGAACTGAGAACGGGTGATAAGTTTCATGAGACAGAAAACGGTGCAAGTGTTGCAGCCAGGTCTGTTGGTCACTGTCACCCTGTATTACCAGAATATATTGATTCTGAACAAATGTTATTAGATACCGAACCTGATATACAAAATCATATCAGTCTCTTTATTTAGATAAAGAAGGATATAATTTTGTATTGTTGGATAATGTTTTGAACATTTCCTAAATCAAGAGTTGATCGGTTCAGGCACGTTATCTAAAAGCATTAACGTTCTAAATCAAACTACAGTTCTTAGTATATAGAACACACACAAGAGGAAGAGTTCAGAAATGAACGAATCCTTCTTGAGGCATTGTAGACTAGGTCATATCAATGCGACCCGACTGGCTGAAGTTACATATAGATGCATATTTAAATTAGTTTGAATTTACATCTTGTGAAACTTGCCAGTCATGTCACAGAGATAAGATGACCATAGCTCTGTTTATTTGAAACAGAGAAAGAGTTAGTGAACTCTTGGGATTGATACATACTGATGTATGAAGGTCCCTTGTCTACACATGCCAAGACCGGTTCTTTGTACCTCATTACATTCTCTGATGATCTCTCAAGATTCAGACATATGTTCCGGTTGAAACACAAGTCCGAACCTTTTGAGATATTCACAGAATATAAGTTAGAAGTAGAGAACCAAAACGGGTATAAGTATTATGTGCTTTGATGTGATCAGGGAGGAGAATACTTTAGCACGGTATTCCTGGACTATTCTAAGAATAAGATTCTCTCTCAGCATTACTCCTCCGTATACACCATAGCACGATGGTAAATCGGGGCAGAGCAATAGCACCCTATGTGATATGGTGTGCTCTATGATGAGTGCTTCTGAGTTTCCTATTTCCTTTTAGGGAGTTATGCACTTACGAAGTTGCATACCTATTGAATAGGATTCCGATCAAATCAGATGCCTACTATTTCATATGAGATATGGAAAGGGAAGAGCCCATCTCTTAAGTCAGTTAAGATTTGGGGTTGTCCGGCCTATGTCTAAAAGCAAAATCCGGACAAGCTCGAGGTAAAATCAGTACTGTAGAAGTTTGTTGGATATCCCAAGCATACGTAAAGGAATATCTTCTACCTAACCGAGGAACAAAAGATGTTTTGTTACTCAGCATGCCACCTTTGTGAAAGGGAATTTCTTATAAAGAAATTTGTGGACATGAGGTAGAACTGGAAAGAGTTCCAGCTATACAAACTGCAGCTGATGATTTGGTAGAACCAAAGGATTCAGTAGATACCAATGAACCTCAGCCTCTCCGCCGATCTAGTAGGGTTCCTCACCCACCTGAGAGATACTTCGGTTTCTCTATGACAGTGGGAGCAAGGATTGCATCATGAGATGATGAACTAACTAGTTTCGAGCTGGCCATCAGGAGTGTGACTCTGTAAGAATGGCTGGATGCTTATCGATCTGAGATGGAATCCTTATACACCAACAAAGTATGGACTTTGGTTGCTTCATCTGAAGGGTTAAATCCCCATCAGGAGCAAGTATATCTTGAGAAGATTACTTGGTGTACATGGAAAAGTTGAGACTTTCAAAGCTAGACTTGTTAAAAGTTTGCATCATTGACCAGGTATGGATTATGATGAAACCTTTTCTAAGTAGCTATGCTTAAGTCCATCCAGATCCTACATGCCACGGCTACATACCATGACTATGATATCTGGCAGTTGGATGTCATGACTGCTTTTCTAAATAATGATTTAGAAGACAGAGTCTATAAGTATACAGTCAGAGGGCTTCGTAGACAGTGGGAGCAGCGGAAACGTGTGCAAGATGTTTTATATGATAAAGAAGGCATCGCGGAGTTGGAACAACTGTTTTGATGAGTTAGTCGAAGAGTTTGACATCATCAAAATGGTAGATGAACCTTGTATATACAAAAAGGTAGTAGGGAGTATACTGGTGATCCTCGTAGAGTACGTGGATGACATACTCTTGATAGGAAAGGAGTTTCCTATGCTACGCTCGGTCAATCTCCGCTTATCACAAGGATTCTCCATATAGGATCATAATGATACCTCCTGAATCCTGGATTTTGGATCTATGAGATAGATCTAATTGGATGTTAGGATACTCACTAGTTGTAGTGAGAAGGTGTCAATTGATCCTGGGGAGAATCACTGGAAAGGTTCCAGGGTGATAAGGACGACTGAATGTCAGTCGCAGGCATTGTCTTTACCCTCAGTAAAGGGACGGTATGTTGGAAGAGTTCCAAGCAAGATACCGTGGCATACTAGACGATAAAGGCTGGATACATCGCTACCAAAGATGCTACCAAAGAGGAAGTCTGGGTGTATAATTGTTCATGAGATGAACCAAGTTCCTCCCATTGTGTGAAAATGGAGTTGTGGCTTATGCCTAGGAACGCCCGTCCCATCAGTGATCCAGACATATTCTTAGACAGTATCACCTGATCGTGGAGATGGTTGATCTCCAGGGGATCGAGGTTAGGAGAGTAGACTCAGAGGACAACATGGCGGATCCACTCACAAAGGCCTTTTCCCAGAGAGAGACTTTTATGGGATGGTTGAGTATGAGATACTACAACCACTGCTATCAGATGGCCCTAGTGCAAGTGGGAGATTGTTAGTTATATTTATGCCCTAGAGGCCATTACTATACATAGGATGTATATTGCAGTGGATGCTTGGACATATATAGGGATGACTTTCTTGCTCGATATGATAGTATGCTATCTGATTACTCATTACCTTAACGTGTACATTGATTGTCTCTCTGTTACATGTTGGTAAAGCCCTTAGGATGTGTACTTGACTACCTGGACTATGATACGGATCATACTAGTGGGGACATGGTAGTCCATAAGTACATCCTTCAAAGTCCCTAGTCGTGGGTGTATCGAGAGGGGCATCGATATACCAGAGTAGACTAGCGTATACCTTCTCGACCCATACAGATGGGCGATGGATGATCCCATATCCATTGGTGTTTGACATCAGAGATGATATACGGGTGCTCAGTGGAGATTGGGTACACTGGACGGACTCGCCGAGAACTCCCATATGATATGTGCAGGACCGAGGATAATGCGATATGAGATACCGTATTATATTCTCGCGTTATTTTGATATGAGCCGGATCATCGGATCAAGTGTTGTTCGATGAATCGGTACATGATATATTAGTCTGTTATATTCGATATAGCCGGATTGTCGGATCAAGTGTTGATTCGATAATTTAATGTATAATAATATATGATATATTGCATTACATTATCTAATATTGGCTCGCTTTATTGATTCATTTTCTCACCGGATAATACATTGATATATATGCGATATATGTTAATTGTATTATTTTCTTTTGTTACAAAATATATTATATATGTGATATATAATATTGTAACTTAATATGATTACTAATGCAACATGTTTAGTGGAGATTAAACAAGGCTAGGGTTTGAATTGGGTTAGTTCTTTCATGAACCTTCTAGAAGGTTTTCTTTTGTTTTGTGCTAAAATATTATGGTTGATATTTTAAGTGACTCATTCTTTAACCCAACCCAAACCCTATCCCTAGTTAAATCTCTACATGAGTTATCCTTGTCATCCTTAACCATGGTTACATTTATAATCATATTAACATTTTCCTTATTCATCACAAAAGAAATTAATTCATTTTTCTTCTTCTTCTTCAACCTTGAGCTTTGAGAAAGTTTTCTTGGTTTTCATTTTGTGATGATTAAGAGTGAGAATTTGAAAATGAAATAGAGCTAAAATCCTACTTCATCATCCTAATCTATCCTAGCCATTTAGATTAGGGTGTTCACTTCATTTAGTGAGTGAGAGCTTGTGTTAATGAAACTTCAAGGTAGATCATCTTTGTTATCGAAGATCGGAAGCAAGCTTGCATCTTTCTCTTCGTGGAGCCTCTTGAGGGTCCGGAACTTGATGATCTCAGCGAAGAGACCACAACACGGAGCTTATGAAATGAAGGACCGGACTACAAAGGTTGTAATCCCAATCTCTTAGATGTTAAAGTGTTTAACATGCTTTGTTTCGCCTAATCTCTAGTTTAAAGATCTTGGTTAAAAGTTGTTCGGCACGTCTAAATTTTAAATCGGGCATGGTTGATGCCTCATAGACCCTTGTGAGAGTGCCTAGTAACCCTACAGTGGTATCAGAGCCAAGCTAGAGCTTTAGGCGTAGTCTAGACGAAGTTTAAAGTCCGATCGAACTCCGAATACCCGTAAAACCCTAGTTTCTGGAAATTTTTCAAAAAGTTGATTTTTTTCATATTAAAAATGCTCAGAAAATTCAGCAGGTAATTTTATGGAACTGTGTGAAAAACGACATGGTAATTCGCCCAAGGCGCCGCGGAACCGCAGCATGAGCATGGGTCGCGTAGCGGTTCGGCGGCCGTACAGGCTAATTATTGTTAGCTTTTTCTACGGTAATAACCGTAGGTACTTCCTGATTCTTCTGGGAATTTTTAATTATACTCAAGAGTTGAGTTTTCTGGGTTGTATTGGGGACTCGTTGATTCGATCGGATAATTTAACTTCGTTTAAGTTTTTCCGGATAATTTTAGAAACTGTTAAAAAGTTCGAGCGGATATCATAACTCACTTTTTCCCCTGCCGGAAAATTTCCAAGCATTGGATTTTTCCGTAGTTTAAGAACGTTCTAAGTCATGCTTGTAACGCGGTGGACCCTCTAGAAGAACACAAACCTTAACTCGATTATGTGACCGTCTGAACCGCCTCTAAACCTTAGGGTTTGGGGCAGTACGGCGTGCCACATGTGAGGCGTTGGCTTGGACCTTCTACGGCTGGACCATTAGTACTATGGCATGTGATGGATGTTTTTAAACTAATTTCAAGTGTTGAGAACTATTTGGGAAAACTTGGGTGTTTGATTATTCGATCACAAAGTTTAACATTGTCTATTTATCTGAAATGTGATACAATATTTGAAATCCACAAGTAGTTATGAGATAACTAATTTGAATATTATAAATCTAGCAGTTCAGTCTCAGATGATCGGTTGCTACGGAATTTTGATGTGATCAAAAGTCCGTCGCAATCACGTAACGTATGCGGATACTCGCCGGGTAAACTTAATAGACAGCTGTAAGTGCACGGCGGCGCCCTGGCCTCCATCCCGAGGCCAAAATGCGGAAGCGTTGATTTACTTTAACTTTTATAACCGGCACCACCGCGCACTAAATACCCGGATCGGGCCATTAACATAGATCTAGCTAACTACAAGATGGGAAGAGAGATATACCGAGTGATCCGAGTCCTCCGGTCTTCTCGTCGTCGTCCCGATCTTCCGCGGAATCTCTGGTCTCCATCACGTCGCCGGAAGGGCACCACATCGCCGGCTTCTTTTACGGGCTCCCACCTCTGGTCCGAGGCAACTCGGGCATGAAGTTGGCAAGTCGACGTGCCCAAGGTTTGCTGTAGAATATAGTGTAGAGTGTTAGGTCTCATTTGGGGTTGTAGGAGGTTGCCATTTTGGTGGAGGAAATGGAGTGGTGGAATTTGTGATGAACTTGGGATTTTAGCAAGAATGAAGAGAAAAAATCCCCACTACCAAAAATTGGACAGCCTCTACATGGCTTGGCCGGCCATCTCATGTGTGGAGGGAGTGAGAGTGAAAAATGAGGGGTGTATGGATCAATAATGCAAGAAGAGTAAGGAGTGATCATGAAAGAATAAAATGATCACAAACCAAAGTCTACACTCAACAACCATCTCTCATCAACAAGTCAAAAAGTCAAGCAATCATGAAGCATAATCATGAAGCAAGAAGGTCAAGGGATGGTGCTCCATCATGATACAAAAGTATGCAAAGACAACCCTCCAAATAGCTAATTTGCACAAATGCAAATAAGCCCTCCTCCACCAATCTTCGGCCAATGAAAGATACAAAGAAATATGGCCGAAACGGAAAGCAAACTGGCAACTCCAGAAAACTGGACCCGTAATAAATTACAGGATAACCCCGCTACTGTGTATACACACCCGCATTTGTATTCCGACCGAAATACAAATGCAATGAGACAAAATCTACACTATGCAATACTAGGATCCGGCTTAAACCAAAGCCCGCTAGTATAAACCGTCCGATCAAGATCCGTGCAATACCGCACGTATCTGATCGAACCCTGCCATATTTCCATACGGCCTCTACAGCGTTTCGCCCGAAACTTGAGCAACTGGTCTGTGGGGGACTCTAAAGACTCGTCAATACTATGGCTGTGGATTTAACCACTAGCACGTCAGAGATATAAGCCATACGTGACGGGCCACCAGCTATTGACCAAAAGGGACGTCTGTGAGTGAGCTCATCCTGACACCCTACTGAGCCTGTCAGTGACAATATCCGTACAGTCCGGTCCGTTCTTCTATGAGCATCGCATGGCGAACCTAGGGGGTTAGTAAAAGTCAGACCCCCAAAAGCGGTACAAGTCGTGTCGGAGTGTAACCCAGAACACCCTGAGATACTACTGGAATACCTACCAGTAAATCTCCTGCCTTGGCCAAGGACTTTCATGTACTGGCTCTCCTAGACACAGCGCGACCTCACCCCCAATACCGGGAGAGACGAACCCCTGAAGATCCGCTCACTGCCTCCATGTGGCTCGGGACTGTACCCAACTAAAACCTATTTGCACGTCTCCTTTGAGCGTGGTAGGGTAGTAATCAAAGTACAGTGGGAACTCACACGAGACAAATGACGATCCTCAGGTCGATGAACTAACCTGTACACATGTCACCAGGGAACTGCTATCTGACGTCAGGTATAAGACCAACTAGCATGTTCCCGGCGAGTCCTGTCCGGTGTACTCTTAACCCAATGAGCACCTGTATACATCTTAGGTGAACCAACTGACACCAGCGGCTTGTGAGACCGGACACCGCCCCTCGTCGGGGTCTCGACTGTATACACTAGTCTACTCTAGAGTATCGATGCTCTGTCTCGAAACTCCCATGACTAGGGACCTTTTATGGATGTGCTTATAGACTACCAGCTCCCACGTATATGATCGCCCTCATACTGCTGGTAGTCAAGCAAGAATCGTAGGGGCTTTATCAACGGGTAATGGTGACCTGTAAGGTCACCTAAAGCAGTACACGATGATAAAGATAAACCGGATAGCATACTATCATCTTGCGTAAGACTGTCCTACCGGGATAGGTCCTCCCTCAATCATTGCAGACACGTGCCTGTGATCCAATAATTAACTTTGAGGGCACTATCTCCAACAACAGCCACGCCCCATAGCCCCGACCAAGTGACTGTAGGAGAACCCCGTCACCAAAAGCATCAGTTCGGGTGCTCGCGGAAGCGGTGTTTCGCCTTAGTGCACTTCGTCGACGGCATCGGGGGTGCGGCCGTCTACTAAACTTTGCGACGAGCATTCGATCAAGATGTCGGGAATCTTGTTGAATTGTCCGACTTGATACTGAAAAGAGTTTTCGATAATGAGACTAAAATGCGGGGTTTATAATTGTTAGGCATGCGATGTCTAAGGAATTCATTTGGTTAGGCATGCGATGTCTAAAAAGTTTGCGGATTCCAACTGTTGTAGTTTTACACTTTCTTTTCTGCGACCGTAAGTGTAGTATGTAGTTGTATCGCCGGTTTTCGTTGCTATACATCAACGATAATCGGTGTATGCATACTTACTTACGTTGATGATATGAGATATTATGTGTTGCTGTGAAATATTATATTGGATCGTCGTGTTTGAATAGCCGGGGGTTTTATGTGAGATGAGAGTTTTTTCATTTTCATTCATGTAAAATTCATTGTATGTAATATTCTTTTATTGGGGCACTTCCGGGCTGAGAATGATGTCATCGTTGTATATTATTTATTTTTCCGCATTAGGTAGACCCAAGGCGAGGAGCACAAGTAACCGGGTTCTAGGGTTCAGTGGGAGGCCATCTCGAGGAGTCGAGACCGGGTCTCCTAACCCTAGAATTGGCAGTGTTGCTTGCCGTGCTCGTAGGGGTCTAGGGATGTGGGTTTGGCTATTCATCACGACCGTGGAATCCGTGTTTTATACAGGCTCATATTAAAAACACGGACGTCCTAGTATATCCAATATTTCATATATGTTCTTTTGCTGCAATGTTCTGTGATGAGATCATATTACTGTCTGAGACGAATGTTTATATTATATATATGAGATATATATTATATATTGTTGATTTCGTTTCATAATCTGATGCTTGTAAAGCATATTAAAATGGGACTTCATTAATGAGATTAATGAAATAAAAGAAACCTAAAGATGTTGTAGAAACTTGTTTAAAAACTGGTAGCTCTAGTTCTTGCTTTGCATAGCGGTGTTCCTTGTAGAACATCCAGCACCTTATTCGATAAGGAAAGAGCCGAGATTCCTTCACCGGGAGTGACCTCTTAAGTGAAACTAGCAGATACTACAAACTCGGTTTGTCTTTTGATTGCTTCTATAGTTCTTTCTTTGCATAGTGGTATTTGTGAAATATCCTGCACCTTATTCGATGAGGAAAGAGCCGACGATCCCTTCACCGGGAATGACCTCTTTAGCAAAACTAGAAAAGCCTAAAAAACACTCCATTTAAAACCACTCGATTCTACGACGATATCAAGTTCATTACGCAAAGGGTTTTCTTAAAAAGCTATCGTAGCTCTTCATCATTTCAGATAAGTACTTCATAGTATTCGTGTTGCATTTGTTGACCTTGTCAAGGCGTAGTGAGCGGTAGCTATTTATGCTTATCTGCAAAAGCATATGATGCGATTAAATTAGGGTAGTCGTGTGACTTTGTTGACCTTGTCAAGGGTCATGCGGGTGGGTTTAATTCAATCGGGAAATGACGGGTTGAACTTGACTTGCGGTCTATGGTTTGTTGACCTTGTCAAGGTCATATATCGCTCGGGGTAAAATATTATTGGGAATTTCAAGTGTTGAAATTTGCAATGAGATTGCATACCTTCTATGAGATAGTTAGATCCCGATACCTGCTGCGAGTAAGAGTTACTCCTGGGAGAGTTTTACAAATTACAATTAGCCGATCAAGTAGGTGTCTAGAAAGGTGTTAACGGGGTTACGCCCCTGGGAAAACGGGGTTTACTTTAATTAGGTTCGTGCGAAAGCACGGGGAACCTCCCTCAAAATACCGGCACTGGCCTGGCTGAAAGATTGGCGAACTTATAGCGTGTAATTAATCCCGGCTAGTCATTCCTTTTAGGGTTTGAAGGAAGATTTGACTAAAACAGTGGGAGACATCCTGATTAGATATATTAGATAACCAATCTAATCTTGCAAGAGCATACGCTGAGTGTTTTCTTCTCTCTCTCTCCAGGTAGCGACCATATCACGCCTTAATCAAGATAATAATATGGATGTATTGACCGAACCCGCTTGTTATATTGAGCTGGGGAACGTTGGTCCCGCTCCAACTTATAATTGTTATAAGACATAGCAGGAAATTGGGGATTACCAGAATTCCCGTGCCGCCCAAACGTAGAAAGTGCATGCTGATGCATCTTCTTCGGGTGTGTTCATTACACAGAACTGTTTCTCAATGTCCTTTACGTCCTGGGTATGAGATACCGGATCAGGATCCCACATATGTAATTTGTTATATGGGCTACAGAAAGGTAGAGAACTGAGAACGGGTGATAAATTTCATGAGATAGAAACGGTGCAAGTGTTGCCGCCAAGTCTGTTGGTAGTTATCACCCTGTATTACCAGAATACATTGATTCTAAACGAATGTTATTAGATACCGAACCTGATATACAACATCATAGCAGTCTCTTTATTAGTAAAGAAGGATATAATTTTGTATTGTTGGATAATGTTTTGAATATTTCCTATATCAAGAGTTGATCGGTTCAAGCACGTTATCTAAAAGTATTGACGTTCTAAATCAAAACTACAGTTCTTAGTATACGGAACACACACAAGAGGAAGAGTTCAGAAATGAACGAATCCTTCTTGAGGCATTATAGACTAGGTCATACCAATGTGACCCGACTAGCTGAAGTTACATATAGATGCATATTTAAATTTGTTTTAATTTACATCTTGTGAAACTTGCCGGTCATGTCACAAAGATAAGATGACCACAGCTCTGTTTATTGGAAACAGAGAAAGAGTTATTGAACTCTTGGGATTGATACATGCTGATGTATGAAGGTCCCCTGTCTACACATGCCAAGACCGGTTCTTTGTACTTCATTACATTCTCTGATGATCTCTCAAGATTCAGACATATGTTCCTATTGAAACACAAGTCCGAAGCTTTTGAGATATTCATAGAATATAAGTTAGAAGTAGAGAACCAAAAACGGGTATAAGTATTATGTCATTTGATGTGATTAGGGAGGAGAATACTTGAGCACAGAGATTCCTGGACTATTCTAAAGGAGAATGAGATTCTCTCTCGGCATTACTCCACCGTATACACCATAGCACGATGGTATATCGGGGCGGAGCAATAGCACCCTATGTGATATGGTGTGCTCTATGATGAGTACTACTGAGTTTCCTATTTCCTTTTCGGTGTTATGCACTTGAGAAGCTGCATACCTATTGAATAGGGTTCAAATCAAATTAGTTGCCTACCACTTCATATGTGATATGGAAAGGGAAGAGCCCATATCTTAAGTAAGTTAAGATTTGGGGTTGTCCGGCCTATGTCTGAATCTGGACAAGCTCGAGGCAAAGTCAGATCTGTGGAAGTTTGTTGGATATTCCAAGCATACGCAATGGAATATCTTCTACCTAACCGAGGAACAAAATATGTTTTGTTTCTCAACATGCAACCTTTGTGAAAGGGAATTTCTTGTGAAGAAATTAGTGGTCATGAGGTAGAACTGGAAGGAGTTCCAGCTATACAAACTACAGCAGATGATTTAGTAGAACCAAAGGATTCAATAGACTCTAACGAACCTCAGCCTCTCCGCCGATCTAGAGGGTTCCTCACCCACCTGAGAGATACTTCGGTTTCTCTATGACAGTGGGAGCGAGGATTGCATCATGAGATGATGACCTAACTATTTTCGAGCAAGCCATCAGGAGTGGGACTCTATAAGAATGGCTGGATGCTTAGCGATCTGAGATGGAATCCTTATACACCAACAAAGTATGGACTTTGGTTGCTTTATCTGAAGGGTTAAAACCCCATCAGGAGCAAGTATATCTTGAGAAGATTACTTGGTGTACATGGAAAGGTTGAGACTTTCAAAGCTATGCTTAAGTCCATCCAGGTCCAACTTGCCACGGCTACATACCATAACTACGATATCTGGTGGTTGGGTATCATGACTGCTTTTCTAAATGATGTTTTGGAAGAGAGCATCTATAAGTACACAGCCAGAGGGCTTCGTAGACAGTGGGAGCAGCGGAAACGTGTGCAAGATGTTTTATGTGATAAAGCAGGCATCGCGGAGTTGGAACGTCTGTTTTGATGTGGTAGTCAAAGAGTTTGACTTCATCAAAATGGTAGATGAACCTTGTATATACAAAAAGGTAGTAGAGAGTATGGTGGTGATCCTCGTAGAGTACGTGGATGACATACTCTTAATAGGGAGGGAGTTTCCTATGCTACGCTCGGTCAATCTCCGCTTATCACAAGGATTCTCCATATAGGATCAAAGTGATACCTCCTAAATCCTAGGTATTATATCTATGAGATAGATCTAATTGGATGTTAGGATACTCACTAGTTGTAGTGAGATGGTATCAATCGATCCTGGGGAGAATCACTGAAAAGGTTCCAGGATGATAAGGATGACTAAATGTCAGTCGCAGGCATTGTCTTTACCCTCAGTGGAGGGACGGTATGTTGGAAGAGTTCCAAGCTAGATACCGTAACTTACTAGACGATTAAAGGCAAGATACATCGTTACCAAGGATGCTACCAAAGAGGCAGTCTGGATATATATAAGTTCATGAGACGAACTTCGTTCCAACCATTGTGTGACAATGGAGTAATGGCTTTGGCCTAAGAACGCCCGTCCCATCAGAAATCCAGATATAATTCTTAGGCAGTATCACCTGATCATGGAGATGGTTGATCTCCAGGGAGATTGAGGTTAGGAGAGTAAACACAGAGGACAACAGCACGGATCCACTCACATAGGCTTTTTTCCCAGTAGAGACTTTTATGGGATGGTTGAGTATGAGATACTTCAACCACAGCTAATTGTTGGGTATGTGATACCATAACAGATGGCCCTTAGTTATATGTATGCCCTAGAGGCCGTTACTGTACATATGATGTATATTGTAATGGATGCTTGGACATATATAGGGAGGACTTTCTTGCTCGACATGGTAGTATGCTATCTGGTTGTACTTTATCTTAACATGTACTCTGATTGTCTCTATGTTACATGTTGGTAAAGCCCTTAGGATATGTACTCGACTACTGGGACTATGATGAGATCATACTAATGGGGCCACGGTAGTCGGCGAGTACATCCTATAACTGTTCCTAGTCGAGGGTATATCGAGACAGGGCATCGATACACCAGAGTAGACTAGCGTATATGCATCTTGACCCATATGATGGGTGATGGATGATCCCATATCCATCAGTGTTTGACATCAAGGATGGTGTACGGGTGCTCAGTGGAGACTGGGTACACTGGACGGACTCGCCGAGAACTCCCAGATGATATTATACCTCACGTCAGATGGCTGATCTCCGGTGACACTGGTACAGGTTAGTCTGTAGACCCGAGATCGTCATAGAGTCTTGTGTGATTCCCACTGTGCTTTGATTTCCATCATACCACGTCCAAGAGGGCGTGCAAAAAGGTGGCTCTTGGGTACAGTCCCGAATCACATGGAGGCAATGAGCGATAGGAAAGGATTCGTCTCTTCCGGTATTGGGAGTTGATGTTGTGCTGTGTTCGATTGGCTATAACTGGAAATCCCTGGCCAGGGTTGCTGAGATTTACTTGTAAGTGTTATCAGTAGTTTCTCGAACTGTTATAGACCTCATATCGACACGATTTATCAAGCTACTGGGGTCTAACGTTTACCACCCCTAGGCGAGATATGCGACATATCAGACGACGAGACCGGACTATACGGGAGTGTTACTGATTGGATTCGCAGGAGAATGTACAGGCTTGCTTGTTGATCTTCTGATCACTCAATACCTGGGTGGCTGTTACATTTAGCTGCCCGCTTGCAGCTTGTGGGTGTTTGATATGATCATCACCTACTGCCGGCGTATTGATGATTCTTTAGAGTCCTACACAGAGGTTTCTTGGCTCAGGCAAAACGGAGTAGGAGCACATATATGATATGTGCAGGATCGAGGATAATGCGATATGAGATACTGTATTATATTCTCGCGTTATTTTGATATGAGCTGGATCATCGGATCAAGTGTTGATTCGATGAATCGGTACATGATATATTAGTCGGTTATATTCGATATAGCCGGATTGTCGGATCAAGTGTTGATTCGATAATTTAATGTATAATAATATATATGATATATTGCATTACATTATCTAATATTGGCTCGCTTTGTTGATTCATTTTCTCACCGGATAATACATTGATATATATGCGATATATGTTAATTGTATTATTTTCTTTTGTTACAAAATATATTATATATGTGATATATAATATTGTAACATAATATGATTACTAATGCAACATGTTTAGTGGAGATTAAACAAGGTTAGGGTTTAAATTGGGTTAGTTCTTTCTTGAACCTTCTAGAAGGTTTTCTTTTGTTTTGTGCTAAGATATTATGGTTGATATTTTAAGTGACTCATTCTTTAACCCAACCCAAACCCTAGCCCTAGTTAAATATCTACATGAGTTATCCTTGTCATCCTTGACCATGGTTACATTTATAATCATATTAACATTTTCCTTATTCATCACAAAAAAAATTAATTCATTTTTCTTCTTCTTCTTCAACCTTGAGCTTTGAGAAAGCTTTCTTGGTTTTCATTTTGTGATGATTAAGAGTGAGAATTTGAAAATGAAAAAGGGTTAAAATCCTACTTCATCATCCTAATCTATCATAGCCATTTAGATTAGGGTGTTCACTTCATTTAGTGAGTGAGAGCTTGTGTTAATGAAAATTCAAGGTAGATCATCTTTGTTATGGAAGATCGGAAGCAAGCTTGCATCTTTCTCTTCGTGAAGCCTCTCAAGAGTCCGGAACTTGATGATCGTAGCGAAGGGACCATAACACGGAGCTTATGAAGTGAAGGACCGGACTACAAAGGTTGTAATCCCAAACTCTTAGATGTTAAAGTGTTTAGCATGCTTTGTTTCGCCTAATCTCTAGTTTAAAGATCTTGGTTAAGGGTTGTTCGGCACGTCTAAATTTTAAATCGGGCATGGTTGATGCCTCGTAGACCCTTGTGAGAGTGCCTAGTAACCCTACAGATACTGAGGGAGCCATGGTGCAGGATAATGAATAAATTCAGTTGACGATACATTCTAAGAAGTTTGCTGGATTTGGAGTTCATTTGTGAACTAGGTCCCATCAGATATAGACATATTCTAAGATAGGTATTACTCATTTTGGGAGATGGATTTCACTGCGAACTTGAGATAAAGAGAAACATAGAAAGAAACATCAGAGCGGGTCCACTCACTAAGGCTATTTCTTGAACGCAATAGTTTTACAAATGAGCTTTATGAAACTGATTAGTAGAGGAGTTGGGTGTTCGGTATCACACGGGCTGTGAGTATGTGACATCGCAATAATTAGCCTTAAGTTCAAGTGGGAGATTGTTGGATATAGTGCCCTCAAAGTCAATTATTGGATCGCAGGCACGTGATTGCAATGATTGAGGGAGGACCTATACCGGTAGAACAGTCTTACTCGAGATGATAGTATGCTATCTAGTTTGTCTTTATCATCATGTACATGCTTCAGGTGACATTACAGATCACTATTACACGTTGATAGAGCCCATAGGATTCTTGCTTGACTATCAGAAGTAT
Organism: Agapanthus africanus; assembly: GCA_030015575.1. Classification (NCBI taxonomy): domain Eukaryota; kingdom Viridiplantae; phylum Streptophyta; class Magnoliopsida; order Asparagales; family Amaryllidaceae; genus Agapanthus; species Agapanthus africanus. Next base: position 343,948,999 of record CM057343.1, read on the forward strand.
GATGGCGAGCCTATACGTGAGAGTTGGGTAGTCTATAAGCACATCCTTAAAGTGTCCCCAGTCATGGGAGTTTCGAGACTGGGCATCGATACTCCATGAGTAGACTAGTTTATACGGATCGAAACCCCGACAAGGAGCAGTGGCTGGTCTCATAAGCCATTGGTGTCAGTTGGTTCACCTAAGATATATACAAGTGCTCATTCGGTTATGAGTACACCGGACGGACTCGCAGGGGCACTGCTGATTGGTACTATACCTATCGTCAGGAGCAATTCCCAGGTGACATATGTACAGCTTAGTCCGTTGACTTGACACTTCCACATTACCTCAAGTGTGTTCCCACTGTTCTTTGATTGCTACCCTACCACGGCTCAAAGGAGTCGTGCAAACAGGTAGTAGTTGGGTGCAGTCCCGAAGCACTTGGAGGTAGTGGCGGTTAGACATGATTCGTCTCTCCTGGTATTGGGGGTTGATATCGCGCTGTGTTTAGGAGAGCCATTACACAAAGTCCTTGGCCAAGGCAAGTGAGATCTACTAGTAGGTATTCCAGTAGTTTCTCAAGGTGTTCTGGGCTACACTCTGACACGACTTATACCGCTATTGGGGGTCTGACGTTTACCATCCCCCTAGGCCCGATATGCGATACTCATAGACGAACAGACCAGACTGTATGGAGATTGTCACAGATAGGCTCAGTAGGATTTTAGGATGAGTTCGCTCGCCAGCTTCCCTTTCGCTCAATACATGGATAGCCGTTACGTACAGCTAGTACCACTGACGTGCTTATGGTTAAACCCACTGACAGCGTATTGACGAGTCTTTAGAGTCCCCCACAGAAAGTTTACCAAGTTCGGGCGAAATGTTGTAGAAGCCATATAGTTTTATGGCAGGGTTCGATCATATACGTGCACTTGTGCATGGATCATGATTGAACGGATCATACTAGTGGGCTTTGGTTTAAGCCGGATCCTAGTATTAGATTTGTTGGATTACTTTCGTCTCGAAGTATTCGTATTCAGTCGGAATACGAATGCGGGTATGTATATACAGGTGAGGGGTATTCTTGTGATCCGTCACGAGTTTACTTTAGAAGATGCCGTTCTATTTATTGTTCTAAACATTTGGGTTAATGTTTATTAAGTGGAAATTGTGAGTGCTAGTCATGATCAAGAGCATTAAATGTGGCATATGCTTTATTGGTTACTCATGGTGTGTTTTATCATGCCATTACCTTTTTCTTGATTGATTTGTGGTGTGAGATAAGATGTGGAGAGAGAGAGGGCAGCCATAAAAGGTGGGGGGTTTCTCTTGAGATTATTATTGGAGCTCTCACATTTTATCTCACAAGTTTTTAGCAATGCCACTTTCTTCTCTAGCTTCATTTTGTGCTTACAACTTCTTCTCCAATGGCTTCTTCTTCAACCTCCACCCATCCCTCTCATGAGTTGAGAATCCATGGGTGTATTGAGACAAAGTTATCACATACATTCTCTACTTCATCTTGGACATGTCGTCTGGGAAACTTCATGTCCAAGTTGCTTCGGTTTTGAAGCGGGAGCCCGTAAAAAGATTCCTTGACGTGGTGCCATTTCGACGAGGAGACCGGAGATCGAGCTTGATCGGAGATGCCGCGAGGAGCTAAGGATGGTGGCTAAAGACCGAAGGATATGGATCGATCGGTATAACCATTCTAACTTCTTTGTAGCTGCTAGTAAAGGGTTAATGGAATGATCCGGGTGAAAGTCTGCGTTAGCGCCAGTTTACAAAAGTTTTTGTTCCGTGTTTGGCCTCGAATTGACGGCCGGGGGGCTACCATAGATTTACAGTGTGCAACTAAAGAAAATCTCCAAGTCCAATAAAAATATCTGCCTCATGCTCACAAATATCTCACAACCACCACCAAGCCATCAATGCACTATGACACACCATGACACATGTCATGACTCATAAGTGCATGCACCAAAAGTCCAAGCCAAAACTCATGCTCACACTTTCCACCTCACAACAATATTAAACATTTATAAACCCTAAATGTTTAATACAAAGAAATGGCAACCCTAAAGTAATCTCGTAACGAATTACAAGAATACCCCTCATCCGTATATACATACCTGCATCTGTATTCCGACTGAATATGAATACAACGAGACAAAAATAATCCAACAATATAATACTAGGATCCGGCTTAAACCAAAGCCCACTAGTATTATCCGTCCGATCATGATCCGTACACAAGTGCACGAATATGATCGAACCCTGCCATAAAACCATACGGCCTCTACAACGTTTCTCCCGAACCAGGGGGTTTAACCACAAGCACGTCAGTGGAACCAGCTGTACGTTACGGCTGCCCAGGTATTGAGCGAAAGGGAGGCCGACGAGCAATCTCATCCTAAAACCCTACTGAGCCTGACAGTGACAATATCCGTACAGTCCGATCCATTCGTCTATGAGTATCGCATATCGAGTCTGGGGGGTGGATAAAGTTAGACCCCTAATAACTTAACATTTAGTATCGGTATGAAGTCTATCACCAACTGAGAAACTACTGATCTGAATCAGTAATTCTCGTCTACCCCGACCGAGGATTTCTGGTGATGGACACCCGTGCACACTACGACATCAACCTCCAATACCGGAAGAGACGAATCCCTTGACGATCCGCTCACTGCCTCCATATGGCTCGAGACTGTACCCAACTAAAACCTGTTTGCACGACTCCTTTAAGCCGTGATAGGGTAGTAATCAAAGCACAGTGGGAACTCCCATGAGACAAATGACGATCTCAGGTCGACAGACTAACCTGTACACATGTCACCAGGGAACTGCTATCTGACAAAAGGTATAATACCAACTAGCATGATCTCGGCGAGTCCGTCCGGTATACTCATAACCCAATGAGCACCTGTATACATCTTAAGTGAACCAACTAACACCAATGGCTTGTGAGACCGGTCACCGCCCCTCATCGGGGTCTCGATTCGTATATGCTAGTCTACTTTTGGAGTATCGATGCCCAGTCTCGAAACTCTCATGACTAGGGACACTTTAAGGATGTGCTTATAGACCACCCAACTCTCACATATATGATCGCCATCATACTGCTGGTGGTCAAGAAAGAATCCTATGGGCTCTATCAACATATAATAGTGATCTGTAATGTCACCTGAAGTATGTACACAATGATAAAGACCAACCAGATAGCATACTATTATCTCGAGTAAAACTGTTCTACCGTATGTGTCCTCCCTCAATCATTGCAATCACGTGCATGCGATCCAATAATTGACTTGAGGGCACTATAGCCAACATAACTGACACCAATGGCTTGTGAGAGCGGCCACCACCCCTCGTCGGGGTCTCGATAAGTATACACTAGTCTACTCCGGAGTATCGATGCCCAGTCTCGATACTCTCACAACTAGGGACATTTAAGGATGTGCTTATAGACCACCCAGCTCCCACTTATATGATCGCCGTCATAATGCTGGTAGTCAAGCAAGAATCATATGGGCTCTATCAACATGTAATAGTGATCTGTAATGCCACCTAATGCAGTACATGATGATAAAGACAAACCAGATATCATACTATCATCTCGAGTAAGACTGTTCTACCCGTATAGGTCCTCCCTCAATCATCACAATCACGTGCCTGCGATTCAATAATTGACTTCAGGGCACTATAGCCAACATGAGTTGCTCCCATCTTCATCCTCTTCATGCTTCAAGCTTCAACCCCTCACATGTGATTTGAACCATGAAGCTTGAATAAAATCTAGTGAGCCTTAAAACTCCTACTTCACCATCTTACACTTGATTAGAAATCAAGTGTAGTGTGTTTCCTTCAATAAAGAAAGTTTAGTGAAGAGGTAGCATGAGCTAGAGGGACTTCGGGTGGATCGTCTTCAGCACAAAAAGCACGAAGAAGGCTCGTTCAAACTCTTAAGTGGAGCCTTGTGGAGTCATAGGGACTACAACTTGAAGCTTGTGAAGTGAAGGACTCAATCTACGAGGGTATAATCTCTTTCACTTCTTATAGTTTAGTTGATATCATTTTAACCCTAAAATTCTAGTTAAGATCTTTGTTAGTGTTCGTTAGCACCCGAAAATTTTAAAATTTCATGTGTGATGCCCGTTTAAACCCCGTCGTGGTGCTAGCGTACACTTTCATCTTCTACCACACTGATGAACAAAAGGTGTTTGTTTCTCAATATGCCACCTTTTTAGAAAAGGAATTTCTTGTGAAAGAAATTAGTGGTAAAGAGATAGAGCTGGAAGAAGTTCCGGCTACACAAACTACAACTGATGATTTGATAGAGCCGGAGGTTTCAATAGTCCCCGACGAACCTCAGCCACTCCGCAGATTTAGTAGGGTTCCTCACCCACCTGAGAGATACTACGGTTTTCTCATAGATGGTGGGAACGAGGATTGTATCATGGAAGATGATGACCCAACTAATTTTGAGCAGGCCATCACAAGTAGAGACTCAGTGAAATGGCTGGATGCTATGCGATCTGAGATGGAATCCATGTACACCAACAAAGTAGGGACTTTGGAAGTTGCTCTTGAAGGGGTAAAAACCATCGGGAGCAAGTGGATCTTTAAGAAGAAATTGGTTTAGATGGAAAGGTTTAGACCTTCAAAGCCAGACTTGTAGCTAAAGGTTTTTGTCAACGACCAGGTGTCGATTATGATGAAACCTTTTCTCCTGTTGTTATACTTAAGTCCATCAGGATCCTACTTGCCATTCTTGGATACCATGACTATGAAATTTGGCAGATGGACGTCAAGAACACTTTTCTAAATAGTGATTTAGAAGAGAGCGTGTATATGACACAGCCAGATGGCTTCGTAAACAGTAGGAGCAGTAGAAAGGTATGAAAGCTTCTTAAATCCATCTACGGATTAAAGCAGGCATCGTGGAGCTGGAACATCTGTTTTGATGAAGCTATCAAAGAGTTTAACTTCATCAAAAATGTAGATGAACCATGTATATACAAGAAGATTGTAGAGAGTAAAGTTTTCTTCCTTGTATTATACGTGGATGAAATACTCTTAATAGGAAACGATATTCCTATGCTATACTCGGTCAAGCTCTTCTTATCACACAAGTTCTCCATGAAAGATCTCGGTGATGCCTCTTACATCCTGAGGATTAAGATCTATAGAGATAGACTAAACGGATGTTGGGATTGTCCAAATCCAGGTACATTGACACCATACTAAAGAGATTTAGTATGGAAGATTCTAAGCGTGGTAATTTACCCGCTTGTTCCGGAATCACTTTCTCCAAAGAGATATCTCCCAAGACTGATTTGGAGAGGGCTCGCATGCAAGAGATGCCCTATACTTCGGCAGTCGGGTCTATCATGTATGCGATATTATATACCAGACCAGATGTAGTCTACTCACTATGTGTAATGAGCAAGTATAAATCGGATCCTGGGGAAAGTACTGGACAGCTGTGAAGAACATTCTTAAGTACTTGAGAAGGACTAAAGAAATGTTCTTGGTGTATGGTAACGCTGAACTCCAGGTGGAGTCATTAACCGATTTGAGTTTCCATAGTGATAAGGACGACAGTAAGTCAGTCTCAGGTTTTGTCTTCACCCTCAATGGAGGGGCGGTATGTTGGAAGAGTTCCAAACAGGATACCGTAGTAGACTCGACGATGGAGGCTGAATACATCGATGCCAACAATGCTGCCAAAGAGGCTGTCTGTATGAAGAAGTTCATTGCTGAACTTGGTGTGGTTCCATCCATTGAGCATCCAATATCTGTGTATTGTGATAATAATGGAGATGTGGCTTTGGCTAAGGAACCCCGGTCCTATCAGCGATCCAGACATATTCTTACGCGGTATCACCTGATCCAAGAGATAGTAGATCGACGGCAGATCAAGATCAGGAGAGTTGACACGAAGGATAACGTAGTGCACCCACTCACGAAGGCTCTCCCCCAGACGCAGTTTGAAACTCTTTTTGGGATGTTGGATATGAGATACTACAACAACTGGCCTTAGTGCAAGTGAGAGATTGTTAGGAATATATTTGCCCTAGAGGCCATTATTGTATGATATAGTGGATGCTTGGACATATATATAGAGGACTTTCTTGCTCGACAAGATAGTATGCTATCTGGTTTCTCTTTATCTTAATATGTACACTTGTATTATTATACTGTCTCTCTGATACATGTTGATAAAGCCCTTAGGATGTTTGCTTAACTAACAGGACTATGATGCGGATCATACTACTAGGACTTGTGTAGTCTACAAGCACATCCTTTAACAGTTCCTAGTCGAGAGAGTATCGAAACAGGGCATCGATATTCCAAAGTAGACTAGTGTGTACGTTTCTTGACCATGTAGGGGGCGATGGTTGATCCCATAACCATTGGTGTTTGACATCAAAGATTGTACACAGGTGCTCATTAGAGAATGGATACACCGAACAGGACTCGCCGAGAACTCCTTGCTGGTACCATACCTATTGTCAGACAGCAGTTCTCTGGTGACACTGGTACAAATTAGTCTGTAGACCCGAGATTGTCATAGAGTCTTGTGTGGCTCCCACTGTGCTTTGATTTTCTCCCTACCACGGCTCAAAAGAGTCGTGCAAACAAGTGGATTTTGGGTACAGTCCCGAGTCACATGGAGGTAGTGAGCGATAGGAGGGGTTTCGTCTCTCCCGGTATAGGGAGTTGATGTTGCGCTATGCTCGATTGGCTATAACAGTAAGTCCCTGGCCAGGGCTGATGAGATTTACTGGTAAGTGTTATCATTAGTTTCTCGAACCATTATAAGCCATACATCGACAAGACTTATCAAGTTACTGGGGTCTAACGATTCCAACCCTAGACTTGATATGCGACATATCAGATGAAAAGACCGGACTGTACGGTAAGTGTTACTTATAGGCTTTATGGGAGTTTAGACAAGCTTGCTTGTTGATATTCTATTTGCTCAATACCTGGATAGCCGTTACATCCAGCTAGTACTGCTGACGGCTTGTGGGTAACTGATGTGATCATTACCTACTGCTCGCGTATTGACGAGTCTTTAGAGTCCCACATAACGGTTTCCTAGTTCAAGAGAAACAAAGTAGGGCACATATGTTGATATGTGCAGGGGGCCTGATTAAATACGAGTATGTGATACCGTATTCTAATATGGCAGTAATTTTATATCGGTTAGGTTATATGTGATATAACCGGATTATTGAATCAAGTGTTGATCTGATAATGTGATATACATATAAATGATATTAGTCGGTTATATGTGATATAAACGGATTCTTGAATCAAGTGTTGATTTAATAATATGATATATATTTATATTTGATATAAGAGAATAATGGACGAAAGATGCCATAGGAAATTCCCTCCTATGGCGTCGAAAAAATACAACCTCCATCGTTTTTTCCGATGATCGGCACCCATCATCTTCATCGTTATCATCTAAGATTTGGGTACACCAAATTTCATGTGATTCTACAACCTTTTCACCGTTGAATTAGTGGGTTCAAAATTAACGGTTTACCGATAATAGAACTTTTTACATTGCTAAATCAACGGTGAAAAAGTTGTAGAATCACATGAAATTTGGTGTACCCACATCTTAGATGATAACGATGAAGATGATGGGTGCTGATCGTCGGAAAACACAATGGAGGGTATATTTTTTCGACGCTATAGGTGGAAATTCCCTCCTATGGCCTCTTTCCCCCATTATTCTCTTGATATAATTATATATTAACTAATATTATAGCTCACTAATTATTTTTTTCTTAATATATATATTAATATATATATATATATATATATATGATATGTGTGTGTGTGTGTATTATGGAGCATGATTGGATTTTCTATTTTTAGAAAATAGAAAATGAGGTGGAAAATGGGGAGATTTTTATGGAATGGGTGAAGCATGGCTTGATCTATTCTTTATTCTTTTATTCTATATTATAGAAGTATGGTTGCATTTAATTATTGGTTTTTAATTGATGCTTCAATAATTGTGAGAATAGATAAACCATTTCTTCACTTCATTTTTTCTATGCTTGCATGCTAGCTCGTTTTTCTTGAGCTCTCCCATTTCCTTCTTCATCCTCCTCCTCCTCCAAGCTCTAACCATTACATGAGTTATGAATCCTAGAGCTTGAGAAAATCCTAAGTGAGCTTACAACCCCTACTTCACCATCCTACACTTGATTAGCACTTGAGTTTAGGGTGTTTCCTTCACTAAAGAAAGATTAGTGAAGAGGTAGCTTGTATTAGAGAAGCCTCGGGTGGATCATCTTTGGGATGATGGTCACGAAGGAGGTTCGATCCAATCTCAAGTGGAGCTACGAGGAGTCGTAGGGATTACTATCCGGAGCTTTAGAAGTGAAGGACACGATCTTCAAAGGTTGTATTTTCTTTCACTTAGTGTAAAGTTTTTATATATCATTCTAAAACCCTGAACATCTAGTTAAGATTCTAGGATAGTGTAGCTTAGCACCCCATATTTTTAAAAAATAGCATAGTTGATGCTTAGTAAAACCCAGTGGTGGTGCTAGGGTACACTTTCAAACTTTTTCCAAATGCTTGTATAGGAAAATCTGGGACTGTTTTACCATATTTCAAGTGTTTTGTTAACGTGCGATACGGAATTTTCCGACTCCCGTTTAGGCGTCTTATGTGGTTAGCAGCTTTAGGGGTAGTCTTGGATGTTGCTGCACACTTTTAGCACGCTAAGCTCTCACATGGTAGCTTGTGGGAGTTGGTGTTAGTGTAATATGTCCTATAGGCCATTATTGTACAGTATTAGCTTGTATATTACATTTTGGAAACTTGGAATATATACACGGATTTATGACAGTCTTGCTCGATATAGTAGTATGCTACTTGGTTTGTATCAATCTTAATATGTGTATGTGTTTCTTTTAACATATCGTTAATACATATTGATAGAGCCCTTAGGATCTTTGCTTGACTACCAGCGTTGTGATGGCAGTCACACTAGTGGGGGCTGGGTAGTCTATAAGCACATCCTTATACAGGTCCCTAGTCATAGGATTATCGAGACAGGGTATCGATACTCCAGAGTAGACTGGTGTATACGCTTCTCATCCCAGGAGGGGAGATGGTCTGTCCCATAGCCATCAGTACGTCGTACTGGAGATAGTATGTAGATGCTCGTTAGGTTACGAGTACACTGGACAGGACTCATCGAGAACTGTTGGTTGATATTATACCTATCGTCAGTTAGCAGTTCCCAGGTGACATGAGTACAGCTTAGTTCGTTGACTTGACACTGTTGCTTCGCCTCAAGTGTGTTCCCACTTGTTAGTTATATGTATGCCCTAGAGGCCATTACTATACATGAGATGTATATTGTAGTGGATGCTTGGACATATATAGGGAGGACTTATTTGCTCGACATGATAGTATGCTATCTGGTTACTCTTTACCTTAACGTGTATACTGATTGTCTCTCTGTTACATGTTGGTAAAACCTTTAGGATGTATACTTGACTACCTGGACTATGATGCGGATCATACTAGTGGGGACATGGTAGTCCATAAGTACATCCTTCAAGGTCCCTAGTCATGGGTGTATCGAGATGGGGCATCGATATACCAGTATAGACTAGTGTATACCTTCTCGACCCATGTAGATGGGCGATGGATGATCCCATATCCATTGGTGTTTGACATCAGAGATGATATACGGTGCTCAGTGGAGACTGGGTACACTGGAGAGACTCGCCGAGAACTCCCAGATGGTATTATATCTTACGTCAGATGGCAGTTCTCTGGTGACACTGGTGCAGATTAGTCTGTAGACCCGAGATCGTCATCGAGTCTTGTGTGATTTCCTCTGTGCTTTGATTTCCACCTTACCACGTCCAAGAGGGCGTGCAAAACGGTGGTTTTTGGGTACAGTCCCGAGTCACATTGAGGAAATGAGCGATAGGAGGGGTTTCGTCTCTCCCGGTATTGGGGGTTGATGTTGCGCTATGCTCAATTGGCCGTAACAGAGAAGTCCCTGGCCAAGGCTGGTTTAGAGATTTACTGGTAAGTGTTACCGGTAGTTTCTCGACCCGTTATGAGCCTCATATCGGCATGACTTATCGGTTGTTGGGGTCTGACGTTTACCACCCCTAGACTTGATATGCGACATATCAGACGAGGAGACCGGACCGTACGGTAGTGTCACTGTCAGGCTTTTTGCAGGAGTTGGAGCGGGCTTGCTTGCTGATCTTCTAATCGCTCAATACCCGGGTAGCCGTTACGTCCAGCTAGTACCGACGACGGCTTATGGGTGCTTGATATGATCATCACCTACTGCCGGCGTATTGACGAGTCTTTAGAGTCCTACATAGAGGTTTTACTGGCTCAGGCAAAACGAAATAGGTGCGCATATGTGATATGTGCGGGACCGAGAATAATGCGTGTATGTGATACCGTATTCTATTCTCGCGACTATTGTATCTACCGGTTATATGTGATATAGCCGGGTTATCGAATCAAGTGTTGATTCGATAAGTTGGTACATTTTGTGTTAGTCGGTTATATGTGATATAACCGGATTATTAAGTCAAGTGTTGATTTAATAATTTATTGTATAATTGTATATGTGATATATTAATTTACATTAACTAACATTGGTTCACTTAAGCATTTTTTTTCTCACTTGTGCACAACTTAATATATATGTGATATATATTTATTTGTGTGCATTTTGTATCATGGTTGTTGATACAACTTTCATGCGTGTATGAGACTTACACCATGCTATTTGTTATGTTGGGTTTAATGTATTTAAAGTAATTACAAAATTAGTGGAAAATTAGAAAATGCATGAAGCTTGTGGAAGCTTGTGGATGCACTGACTAAAGTCCACTAAGTTTGTTTTTACTTTGGATTTTTGTTAACCTAACCATTACACTTAGCCATGATTAAGTCTCTACATGAGTTAGTATATGATACTCACTCACCATGGTTAGCTCAATCTCTCTCTTGATTAGTTTTCATTCTCATTTTGAGTTCATCTTCTTCCTCCTTCAAATTCTTTCTAGGGTTTGATAAAGAGAGAGAAACATTGTGAGAAAAGAAATTCTAAAGTGTACCCATTTCCTATTTCATCATTCTCTACTAGACTAGCACTTTAGTTTAGGGTGTTTGCTTCACTAATTCTCTAGTTAGTGAAGTAGAAGCTTGAGTTTGTATTCACTCGACGTAGATCATCATCGGCCTCGAAGACTTCAAGCAAAACTGTTTCCCTCTTCTCATGGAGCCGTCCGAGAGTCCGGGAGCACGATGATCGCAGCGAAGGGACTACTACAAGGAGCTTAAGAAGTGAAGGACCGATCTACAAAGGTTGTATTTCGTATTCACCTAGTGATAATTGTTATTTACTAGCATGTGTTACCCTAATTATCTAGCAAAGATCTTGTTTAGAGTTATTCGGCATGGCTAAAATTTTAATCGGGCATGGTTGATGCCTTGTAGAACCTTCTTAGAGTGCCTAGTAACCCTACAGTGGTATCAGAGCCTAACTAGAGTATTAGGCGACGTGTATATAAAGTTAAAACTCCGAACGAACTCCGATAACCCCCTCTCTGGTCAATTTTTAAAAACTGTGATTTTTCTGAATTAAAAATACCTGAAAAAATCAGCAGGCAATTTAAAGAATAACAGTGAAAAACGATGACGTCATCCGTACGGACAGTCGCGGAACCGCGGCAGTACCCTGCTTGGGCCGCGGATCCGCGGCAGTACTGTTTGATTTGACAATTTGGTTTTCACAGTAATTCCCTTTGCTGCTTATATATTTTCTGGGTATTTTTTTATTCTGACTCAAGTGTTGAGTGTTCTGGGGATTATTTTGTATTCGTTAATTCGATCGGAAAAATTTAATTTCGTTGTGTTTTCCGGATATTTAGAAAGTATTAGAAAGTTCGAACGGATATCAATAACTCACTTTTTCCCGACCCGGAAAATTTCCAAGTGTTGGATTTTTCCGTAGTTTAAGAGCGTCTAAATCATGCAAGTTACGTGATGGACCCTCTAGAAGACAACAAAGCTTAACTCGATTATGTGACCGTCTTGAACTGCCCTTTGAACCTTAGGGTTTGGGGCAGTACGGCATTGCCACATGTGAGGCGTTGGCTTGACCCTTCTACGGCTGGACCATTGGTACTGTGGCATGTGATGGATGTTTTTAAACTCCCCTCAAGTGTTGAGAATTATTTGGGAAAACTTGGGTGTTTGATCATTCGATCGGAAAGTTTAACATTGTCTATTTATCTGGAATGTGATACAATATTTGGAATCCACAAGTAGTTATAAGATAACTAATTTGAATGTTATAAGCATAGCAGTTTAGTCTCAAATGATGGTTGCCACGGGATTTTGATGCGATCTGAAGTCTGTCGCAATCACGTAGCGTATGCGGATACTCACCGGGTAAACTTAATAGACAGCCATGCCCCATAGCCCCAACCAAGTGACTGTAGGAGAACCCCATCGCCAAAAGCATCCGTTCGGGTGCTTGCGGCAGCGGTGTTCCGCCTTAGTGCACTTCGTCGACGGCATCCGGGGGTGCGGCCGTCTACTAAAGTTTGCGACGAGCAGTCGATCAGAATATCAGGAATCTTGTTGAATTGCCGGACTAGATATTGAAAAGTGTTTTCGATATAGAGACTAAAATGCGGGGTTTATATTTGTTAGGCATGCGATGTCTAAGGAATTCATTTGGTTAGGCATGAGATGTCTAAGGAGGTTGCGGATTCCAACTGTTGTAGTTTAACACTTTCTTTTCTGCGACTGTAAGTGTAATATGTGATATCGCCGGTTTTGTTGCTATATGTCAACGACAATTGGGATGCGCATATTTACTTACATTGATGACATGTGATGTTATTGTTGCTGGATATGTTATATTGGATCGTCGCGTTTTTTAATAGCCGGGGGTTTTATGTGAGATGGGGGGTTTTATTTTCATTCATGTAAAATTCAATGTATGTAATATTCTTTTATTGGGGCACTTCTGGGATGAGGTTGATGTCACCATTTATATATTATTTACTTTTCCGCACTAGGTAGACCCAAGGAGGAGAGCACAAGTAACCGGGTTCTAGAGTCTAGTGGGAGACCAACTCGAGGAGTCGAGTCCGGGTCTTCTAACTCTAGAATTGGTAGGGTTGCTTGCCGCTCTCGTAGGGGTCTAGGGGTGTGGGTTTGGCTATTCATCACGACCGTGGAATCCGTGTTTTATACAGGCTCAAAATAAAACACGGACGTCCTAGTATATCCAATGTTTCATATGTTTCTTCTGCTGCGATATCTGTGATGTGATCATTTGATATGTGTTGATAGATATTGTATATAGTATATATGATATATTATATAGACGTTACTTATGTTTTACACCCGCGCTAGCCCTGCCCCACTCTGCCGTTAGTTACCTAACCTAACGGTGCACGAAGGGACATCGAGGCGAACACGGATGGCATAAGTGTACGTCGTATTTATCTGTAATGTTTTGTTTAGGTGACTTAAACGATGGGACTTCATTAATGTGATTAATGAAAGTAAAGAAACCTAAAAGATGTTGTGGAATCGAATTTTCAAAAACAGGTAGCTACAGTTCTTGCTTTGCATCGCGGTGTTCCTTGTAGAACATCCTGCACCTTATTCGATAAGGAAAGGGCCGAGATCACTTCATCGGGAGTGACCCCTTTAGCAATGACTGGCAGATGCTACACCCCTCGGTTTTGTCTATTGATTGCTTTTCTAGTTCTTGCTTTGCACAGTGATATATATGTTATATCCTTCACCTCATTCGACGAGGAAAGAGCCGAGATCCCTTCACCGGGAGTGACCTCTTTAGCGAAACTAGCAAAAGCCTAAAAAACACTCCATTTTAAAATCATTTGATTCTACAACGATATCAAGTTCATTACGTAATAGGTTTTCAGAAAAACCTGTCGTAGCCCTCCGTCATTTCAGATAAGTCCTGCTTAGTATTCGTGCTGCGTTTGTTGACCTTGTCAAGGCGTAGTGTGCGGTAGCTGACCAGTATTTATCTGTTTATGCATATGATGCAGATTGGATTAGGGTAGTCGTACGGTCTTGTTGACCTTGTCAAGGGTCGTGCTGGTGGGTTTAATTCAATCAAGAAATGACGGGTTGAACTTGACTTACGGTCTATGGTTTGTTGACCTTGACAAGATCATAGATCGTTTGGGGCAAAATTATCGGGAATTTCAAGTGTTGAAAATTGCAATGAGATTGCATACCTTCTATGAGATAGTTGGATCCCGATACCCACTGCGAGTAATTGTTACTCCTGGGAGAGTTTTACACATTACAATTAGCCGATCAAGTAGATGTCTAGAAAGGTGTTAACGGGGTTACGCCTCTGGGAAAACGAGATTTACTTTAATTAGGTCCGTGCGAAAGCACGGGGAACCTCCCTCAAAATACCGACACTGGCCTGGCTGAAAGATAGGCGAAGTTGTAGGGTGTAATTAATCCCAGCTAGTCTTTCCTTTTAGGGTTTGAAGGAAGATTTGATAAAAACAGTGGGAGCCATCCTGATTAGATAAAATAATAACCAATCTGATCTTGCAAGAGCGCACGCAGAGTGTTTTCTTCTCTCTCTCTCTCCAGGTAGCGACCATATCATGCCTTAATCAAGATAATAATATGGATGTATTGACCGAACCCGCTTGTTATACTGTGCTGGGGAACGTTAGTCCCGCTCCAACTTATAATTGTTATAAGACATAGCAGGAAATAGGGAATCACCAGAATTCCCGTGCCGCCCAAACGAAGAAAGTGGATGCTGATGCATCTTCTTCGGGTATGTTCATTACAGAGAACTGTTTCTCAGTATCCTTTACGTCCTGGGTATGAGATACCGGATCAGGATCCCACATATGTAATTTGTTACATGGGCTACAGATAGGTAGAGAACTGAGAACGGGTGATAAGTTTCATCAGATAGAAACGGTGCAAGTGGTGCAGCCAAATCTGTTGGTAGTTATCACCCTTGTTAGTTATATGTATGCCCTAGAGGCTATTACTATACATAGGATGTATATTGTAGTGGATGCTGGGACATATATAGGGAGGACTTTCTTGCTCGACATGATAGTATGCTATCTGGTTGAACTTTACCTTAACGTGTATGCTGATTGTCTCTCTGTTGCATGTTGGTAAAGCCCTTAGGATCTGTACTTGACTACCTGGACTATGATGCGGATCATACTAGTGGGGACATGGTAGTCTATAAGTACATCCTTCACAGTCTCTAGTCGTGGGTGTATCGAGACGGGGCATCGATATACCAGAGTAGACTAGCGTGTACCTTCTCGACCCATACAGATGGGCGATGGATGATCCCATATCCATTGGTGTTTGACATCAGAGATGTTATACGGGTGCTCAGTACAGACTGGGTACACTGGACGGACTCGCCGAGAACTCCCAGATGGTATTATACCTCACGTCAGATGGCAGTTCTCTAGTGACACTGGTACAGAGTAGTCTGTTGACCCGAGATCGTCATAGAGTCTTGTGTGGTTCCCACTGTGCTTTGATTTCCATCTTACCACGTCCAAGAGGGCGTGCAAAACGGTGGTTTTTGGGTACAGTCCCGAGTCACATGGAGGCAATGAGCGATAGGAGGGGATTCGTCTCTCCCGGTATAGGGGGTTGATGTTGCGCTGTGTTCGATTGGCTATAACAGGAAATCCCTGGCCAGGGTTGCTGAGATTTACTGGTAAGTGTTACCAGTAGTTTCTCGAATTGTTATAGACCTCGTATCGACACGACTTATTGAGCTATTGGGGTCTGACGTTTACCACCCCTAGGCGAGATATGCGACATATCAGACGATCAGACCGGACTGTACGGTAGTGTTACTGGTCGGATTCGCAGGAGTGTGAGCGGGCTTGCTCGTCGATCTTCTGATCGCTCAATACCCGGGTGGCCGTTACGTTTAGCAGACCGCTTGCGGCTTGTGGATGCTTGATATGATCATCATCTGCTGCCGGCGTATTGACGAGTCTTTAGAGTCCTACACAGAGGTTTCCTGGCTCAAGCGAAACGAAATAGGAGCGCATATGAAATATGTGCGGGACCGAGAATAATACCAGTATGTGATACTGTATTCGATTCTCGCGATGTGACATTGATCGGTTATATGCGATATAGCCGGATTATCGGATCAAGTGTTGATTCGATAAGTTGTTACTAATGATACTAGTCGGTTATATGCGATATGACCGGATCGTTAAATCAAGTGTTGATTTAATGATTTAATGCATAATTATATATTTGATATATTACTTTGCATTAACTAGTATCGGTTCACTTAAGATGGATTTTCTCACTCGGATGTGCGCATTGTATATGCGATATATTTTTGTGCACTTGTTTGTATCATGTTTGATGATACATGGTTACATGGTTAAGTGTAAAGAGTTAAGCCATGGTTAAACTTATGATTAGGGTTTTATTTCCTTTTCTCTTTTCCTTTATCTATTTATTCATTTTTGGAAAATAGATGGAAAAAGGAGAAAAAGAATGGTGGCTTTTTTTTGTTGTTTAGTGGAAGCTTCATGATACAAACCCTAACCATTCATCTAACTTGAGTTAACTCTCTACAATTAACCATGGTCTTGTTATGATAAGGTTGGATTATTCATTTCTTTTTTTGAATTACTTATCATAACTTTTATCTTCTTCTTGCTTTCTTCTTCTTCTTCATTTCAAGAAGAAAAGCTTGACTACATCAATGGTGGATTGATGAAATGAGTGAGAAATCCAATTCTAAAGTCTACCCACTTCCTATTTCTTCATCCTCTACCTCTTGCCAAGTAGTAGAGTGTGTTTCCCTCACAAGTTTTCAAGGCTTGGTGAAGGTGGAGCTTGATCTAGCGATGCCTCGACGTAGATCATCTTCGGCATGGACATCGACGACCTAGCTTGCCCATTCTCCGACGAAGCCGACGCTTGAGCCCGGATTTGATTTGGACAACGGAGAGGACCTCGTTGCGGATCTATGGAGGTGGAGCACCGGATCTACAAAGGTTGTATTTCCGTATCCTGTAGTTAAGTGTTAACTAGTTAGCTTTTTCGCCTAGTTTTCTAGCTAACGATCCGTAGTCGGGTCTCTCGGCACCTAGAATTTTTGAAAATGGCATGTTCGATGCCTTGTGAGACCTCACTAGTGTGCCTAGGAACCCTACAGTGGTATCAAAGCTACTAGGCATTAGATGTCGACCTATGGGGGGTTCTCACTGTGTGACAGTGTGGCGAAGCATAGGCTCTTACCCCCAGGGTGTCCCGAGACCGGAAGGTGTTCCGGCGGGTTGTAGCCCTCGCGAGGGGGCATGCGTAAAAAGTAGTTGCTGAGGGACCCGTTGGTGCCACGGCGACCCCATTGGATGGGGTGGCTGCCTGACCTTGGTGGTATTAGAGCCTAGCTAGAGCCTTAGGCGAAGTCTAGACGAATTTTGAAGTCCGATCGAACCAAAACACGACCCCAAAATTGCTCTCTGTCCAGATTTTAAAAACGTGGATTTTTCCAAATTAAAAATTGCTAAAAAATTCAGCAGGGAAAAATAAGAATTACGATGCAAAAATTGAGAAGTGAACAGTACAATTTGCGGCGGAACCGCGGCATAAGCCCTGCTTATGCGGCGGTTCCGCGGTCCCATGATGACGTCAGCTCCTCATTTCTGCACAGTAATTCCTGATAAATTCTTCTGAGTTTTCTGGGAATTTTTAATATTTTTTTTTCAGAGTTGAATTTTCTGCAGTTGTTTTGGGGATTCGGTGTTTCGATCGGAGTATCAAATTTTGTCTGTGTGGCTTTCCGGATAAATTTTAGAATATGTTAAAAAGTTCGACCGGATATAAATACCCAATTTTTCCCCTGTCGGGAAATTTCCAAGTGTTGGATTTTTCCATAAGTTTAACGACGTTCTAAGTAGTGCAAGTAATGCGATGGTCCCTCTAGAAGACAACAAACCTTAACTCGATTATGTGACCGTCTTGAACTGCCCTTTGAACCTTCGGGTTTGGGGCAGTACGGCGTGCCACATGTGAGGCGTTGGCTTGACCCTTCTACGGCTGGACCGTCGGTACTGAGGCACGAACTGAATGTTGTTAGACTCATTTCATGTGTTGATCTGTATCGGGAAAACTTGGGTGTTCGAATGTTCAATCGGAAAGTTTAACATTTTCTAATTATCTGGAATGGGATACAATAATTGGAATTCACAAGAAGTTATGAGATAACTGAATGAATGTTATAAACGTAGCAGTTTAGTCTCACTTGATCGGTTGCCACAGAATTTTGATGTGATCAAAAGTCCGTCGCAATCACGTAGCGTACGCGGATACTCGCCGGGTAAACTTAATAGACAGCCTCGCTCCATAGCCCCGACCAAGTGACTGTAGGAGAACCCCGTCGCCGAAAGCATCCGTTCGGGTGCTTGCGGCAGCGGTGTTCCGCCTTGGTGCACTTCGTCGACGGTATCGGGGGTGCGGCCGTCTACTGAAGTTTGCGACGAGCATTCGATCAGGATGTCGGGAATCTTGTTGAATTACCCGACTTGATATTGAAAAGTGTTTTCGATAATGAGACTAAAATGCGGGGTTTATAATTGTTAGGCATGCGATGTCTAAAGAATTCATTTGGTCAGGCATGCGATGTCTGAGGTGGTTGCGGATTCCAACTGTTGTAGTTTTACACTTTCTTTTCTGTGACCGTAAGTGTAATATGTGATATCGCCGGTTTCGTTGCTATATGTCAACGACAATTGGGATGCGCATATTTACTTACGTTGATGACATGTGATGTTATGTGTTGCTGGATATGTTATATTGGATCGTCGTGTTTGAATAGCCGGGTTTTTTTATGTGAGATGAGTGTTTTTCATTTTCATTCATGTAAAAACTTGTATGTAATATTCTTTTATTGGGGCACTTCCAGGTTGCGCAAGTTGTCACCCTTGTATATTATTTACTTTTCCGCACTAGGATAGACCCAAGGAGGGGAGCATAAGTAACCGGGTTCTGGAGTCCAGTGGGAGACCAACTCGAGGAGTCGAGTCCGGGTCTCCTAACTCTAGAATTGGTAGGGTTGCTTGCCGCTCTCGTAGGGGTCTAGGGGTGTGGGTTTGGTTATTCGTCACGACCGTGGAATCCGTGTTTTATACTGGCTCGTATTGAAAACACGGACGTCCTAGTATATCCAATATTTCATATGTTTCTTCTGCTGTGTTTTTATCTGTGATGTGATCATATGATGTTCTGTGACAGGTATTATATATAGTATATATGATATATTATATAGACGTTGCTTATGTTTTACACCCGCGCTAGCCCTGCCTCGCTCTGGCGTTAGTTACCTAACCTAACGGTGCAGACGGGACATCGAGGCGAATGCGGATGGCATAAGCGTACGTTATATTTATCTGTGATGGTTAGGTGGACTTAAATGATGGGATATTCATTAATGAGATTAATGAAAGAAAATAAACCTTATTGATGTTGTGGAATCGAATTTCAAAATAAAACAGGTAGCTACAGTTCTTGCTTTGCACAGCGGTATATGTGATATATCCTGCACCTTATTCGATAAGGAAAGGACCGAGATCCCTTCACCGGGAGTGACTCCTTTAGCAATAACTGGCAGATGCTACACACTCGGTTTGTCTTTTGATTGCTTTTAAGTGTTTTTGCTTTGCACAGTGATATATATGATATATCCTGCACCTCATTAGACGAGGAAAGGACCGACGATCCCTTCACCGGGAGTGACTCCTTTAGCAAAACTAGAAAAGCCTCAAAAGCACTCCATTTCAAAATTCATTTGATTCTACAACGATATCAAGTTCCTTACGCAATAGGTTTTCAGAAAAACCTGTCGTAGCCCTCCGTCATTTCAGATAAGTACTAGTTAGTATTTCGTGCTGCGGTTGTTTGGCATGCGTCAAGGCGTAGTGTACGGTAGCTAACTAGTGCTTATCTGCTAGCATATGATGCGATTGGATTAGGGTATTCGTACGGCGTTGTTTGGCATGCGTCAAGGGTCGTGCGGGTGGGTTTAATTCAATCAGGAAATGACGGGTTGAACTTGACTAGCAGACTATGGGTTGTTTGGCATGCGTCAAGGTCATAGCCAGCTAGGGGCAAAATATTATCGGGAATTTCAAGTGTTGAAATTTGCAATGAGATTGCATACCTTCTATGAGATAGTTGGATCCCGATACCCGCTACGAGTAAGAGTTACTCCTGGGAGAGTTTTATACATTATAATTAGCCAATCAAGTAGGTGTCTAGAAAGGTGTTAACGAGGTTACGCCTCTGGGAAAACGAGGTTTACATTAATTAGGTTCGTGCGAAAGCACGGGGGACCTCCCTCAAAGTACCGACACTGGCCTGGCTGAAAGATTGGCGAACTTGTAGTGTGTAATTAATCCCGGCTAGTCTTTCCTTTTAGGGTTTGAAGGAAGATTTGATAAAAAGCAGTGGGAGCCATCCTGATTAGATAAAATAATAACCAATCTATTCTTGCTAGAGCGCACGCTGAGTGTTTTCTTCTCTCTCTCTCCAGGTAGCGACCATATCACGCCTTAATCAAGATAATAATACGGAATATTGACCGAACCCGCTTGTTATACTGAGCTGGGGAACGTTGGTCCCGCTCTAACTTATAATTGTTATAAGACAGAGCAGGAAATTGGGGAATACCAGAATTCCCGTGCCGCCTAAACGAAGAGAGTGCATGCTGATGCATCATCTTCGGGTGTGTTCATTATACAGAACTGTTTCTCTGTAACCTCTACGTCCTGGGTATGTGATACCGGATCAGGATCCCAGATATGTAATCTGTTACATAGGTCTATAGATAGGTAGAGAACTGAGAACGGGTGATAAGTTTCATGAGGCAGAAAACGGGGCAAGTGTTGCAGCCAAGTCTGTTGGTCACTGTCACCCTGTATTACAAATACATTGATTCTGAACGAATGTTATTAGATACCGAACCTGATATACAAAATCGTATCTATCTCTTTATTAGTAAAGAAATGATAAAATTTTGTATTGTTGGATAATGTTTTGAACATTTCCTATATCAAAAGTTGATCGGATCAGGCACGTTATCTAAAAGCGTTGATGTTCTAAATCAAACTACAGTTCTTAGTATACAGAACACACACAAGAGGAAGAGTTCAGAAATAAACGATTCCTTCTTGAGGCATTGTAGACTAGGTCATGTCAATGCGACCCGACTTGCTTAAGTTACATTTAGATGCATATTTAAATCAGTTTGAATTTACATCTTATGAAACTTGCCAGTCATGTCACAGAGATAAGATGACCATAGCTCCGTTTACTGGAAACAGAGAAAGAGTTAGTGAACTCTTGGGATGATACATGTTGATGTATGTAGGTCCCCTGTCTACACTTGCCAAGACCGGTTCTTTGTACTTCATTAATTCTCTGATAATCTCTCAAGATTCAGACATATGCTCCTGTTGAAACATGAGTCCGAGCCTTTTGAGATATTCACAGAATATAAGTGAGAAGTAGAGAACCAAAATACGGGTATAAGTATTATGTCCTATGATGAGATCAAGGAGGAGAATACTTGTACACGGAAATCCTGAATTATTCTAAAGGAGAATGAGATTCTCTCTCAGCATTACTCCTCCGTATACACCATAGCACGATGGTATATCGGGGCGGAGCAGATACACCCTATTTGATATGGTGTGCTCTATGATGAGTAATACTGAGTTACCTATTTCCTTTTTGGGAGTTATGCGCTTGAGAAGATGCATACCTATTGAATAGGTTTCAAATCAAATCAGTAGCCTACCACTTCATATGTGATATGGAAACGGAAGAGCCCATGTCTTAAGTTTCTTAAGATTTGGGGTTGTCCGGCCTATGTTTAAAAGCAAAATCCGGACAAGCTCGAGGCAATGTCAGTTATGTAGAACTGGAAAGGTTCCAGCCATACAAACTGCAACTGATGATTTGATAGAACCAAAGGATTCAGTAAATTCCAACGAACCTCAGCCTCTCCGCCGATCTAGTAGGGTTCCTCACCCACCTGAGAGATACTTTGGTTTCTCTATGACAGTGGGAGCGAGGATTGCATCATGAGATGATGACCCAACTAGCTTCGAGCTGACCATCAGGAGTAAGACTCTGTAAGAATGGCTGGATGCTTAGTGATCTGAGATGGAATCCTTATACACCAGCAAAGTATGGACTTTAGCTGCTATATCTGAAGGGTTAAATCCCCATCAGGAGCAAGTATATCTTGAGAAGATTACTTGGTGTACATGGAAAAGTTGAGACTTTCAAAGCTAGACTTGTTAAAAGTTTGCATCATTGACCAGGTACGGATAATGATGAAACCTTTTCAAGTAGCTATGCTTAAGTCCATCCAGATCCTACTTGTCACGGCTACATACCATGACTACGATATCTGGTGGTTGGGTGTCATGACTGCTTTTCTAAATGATGTTTTAGATGAGTGTGTCTATAAGTACACAGCCAGAGGGCTTCGTAGACAGTTGGAGCAGCGGAAACGTGTGCAAGATGCTTTATAGGATTAAAGCAGGCATCGCGGAGTTGGAACATCTGTTTTGATGGATTAGTCAAAGAGTTTGACATCATCAAAATGGTAGATGAACCTTGTATAAACAAAAAGGTAGTAGGGAGTATGGTGACGATCCTCGTAGAGTACGTGGATGACATACTCTTGATGGGGAAGCAGTTTCTCATGCTACGCTCGATCAATCTCCGTTTATCACAAAGATTCTCCGTATAGGATCAAAGTGATACCTACTAAATCCTGGATTTTGGATCTATGAGATAGATCTAATTGGATGTTAGGATACTCACTAGCTGTAGTGAGATGGTATCAATCGATCCTGGGGAGAATCACTGGAAGGGTTCCAGGGTGATAAAGACGACTGAATGTCAGTCACAGGCATTGTCTTTTCCCTCAGTAAAGGGACGGTATGTTGGAAGAGTTCCAAGCAAGATACCGTGGCATACTAGACGATAAAGGCAGGATACATCGCTACTAAAGATGCTACCAAAGAGGCTGTTTGGGTGTATATTGGTTCATGAGATGAACTAGGTTCCTACCATTGTGAGACAATGGAGTTGTGGCTTATGCCAAGGAACGCCCGTCCCATCAGTGATCCAGACATATTCTAAGGCAGTATCACCTGATCATGGAGATGGTTGATCTCCAGGGAGATCGAGGTTTAGAGAGTAGACTCAGAGGACAACACAGCGGATCCACTCACAAAGGCCTGATCCCAGAAAGAGACACTTTTATGGGATGGTTGAGTATGAGATACTATAACCACTGCTATCAGATGGCCCTAGTGCAAGTGGGAGATTGTTAGTTATATGTATGCCCTAGAGGCCATTACTATACATAGGATGTATATTGTAGTGGATGCTGGGACATATATAGGGAGGACTTTCTTGCTCGACATGATAGTATGCTATCTGGTTGAACTTTACCTTAACGTGTATGCTGATTGTCTCTCTGTTACATGTTGGTAAAGCCCTTAGGATCTGTACTTGACTACCTGGACTATGATGCGGATCATACTAGTGGGGACATGGTAGTCTATAAGTACATCCTTCACAGTCCCTAGTCGTGGGTGTATCGAGACGGGGCATCGATATACCAGAGTAGACTAGCGTGTACCTTCTCGACCCATACAGATGGGCGATGGATGATCCCATATCCATTGGTGTTTGACATCAGAGATGTTATACGGGTGCTCAGTACAGACTGGGTACACTGGACGGACTCGCCGAGAACTCCCAGATGGTATTATACCTCACGTCAGATGGCAGTTCTCTGGTGACACTGGTACAGAGTAGTCTGTTGACCCGAGATCGTCATAGAGTCTTGTGTGGTTCCCACTGTGCTTTGATTTCCATCTTACCACGTCCAAGAGGGCGTGCAAAACGGTGGTTTTTGGGTACAGTCCCGAGTCACATGGAGGCAATGAGCGATAGGAGGGGATTCGTCTCTCCCGGTATAGGGGGTTGATGTTGCGCTGTGTTCGATTGGCTATAACAGGAAATCCCTGGCCAGGGTTGCTGAGATTTACTGGTAAGTGTTACCAGTAGTTTCTCGAATTGTTATAGACCTCGTATCGACACGACTTATTGAGCTATTGGGGTCTGACGTTTACCACCCCTAGGCGAGATATGCGACATATCAGACGATCAGACCGGACTGTACGGTAGTGTTACTGGTCGGATTCGCAGGAGTGTGAGCGGGCTTGCTCGTCGATCTTCTGATCGCTCAATACCCGGGTGGCCGTTACGTTTAGCAGACCGCTTGCGGCTTGTGGATGCTTGATATGATCATCATCTGCTGCCGGCGTATTGACGAGTCTTTAGAGTCCTACACAGAGGTTTCCTGGCTCAAGCGAAACGAAATAGGAGCGCATATGAGATATGTGCGGGACCGAGAATAATACCAGTATGTGATACTGTATTCGATTCTCGCGATGTGACATTGATCGGTTATATGCGATATAGCCGGGTTATCGGATCAAGTGTTGATTCGATAAGTTGTTACTAATGATACTAGTCGGTTATATGCGATATGACCGGATCGTTAAATCAAGTGTTGATTTAATGATTTAATGCATAATTATATATTTGATATATTACTTTGCATTAACTAGTATCGGTTCACTTAAGATGGATTTTCTCACTCGGATGTGCGCATTGTATATGCGATATATTTTTGTGCACTTGTTTGTATCATGTTTGATGATACATGGTTACATGGTTAAGTGTAAAGAGTTAAACCATGGTTAAACTTATGATTAGGATTTTATTTCCTTTTCTCTTTTCCTTTATCTATTTATTCATTTTGGAAAATAGATGGAAAAAGGAGAAAAAGAATGGTGGCTTTTTTTTTGTTGTTTAGTGGAAGCTTCATGATACAAACCCTAACCATTCATCTAACTTGAGTTAACTCTCTACAATTAACCATGGTCTTGTTATGATAAGGTTGGATTATTCATTTCTTTTTTTGAATTACTTATCATAACTTTTATCTTCTTCTTGCTTTCTTCTTCTTCTTCATTTCAAGAAGAAAAGCTTGACTACATCAATGGTGGATTGATGAAATGAGTGAGAAATCCATTTCTAAAGTCTACCCACTTCCTATTTCTTCATCCTCTACCTCTTGCCAAGTAGTAGAGTGTGTTTCCCTCACAAGTTTTCAAGGCTTGGTGAAGGTGGAGCTTGATCTAGCGATGCCTCGACGTAGATCATCTTCGGCATGGACATCGACGACCTAGCTTGCCCATTCTCCGACGAAGCCGACGCTTGAGCCCGGATTTGATTTGGACAGCGGAGAGGACCTCGTTGCGGAGCTATGGAGGTGGAGCACCGGATCTACAAAGGTTGTATTTCCGTATCCTGTAGTTAAGTGTTAACTAGTTAGCTTTTTCGCCTAGTTTTCTAGCTAACGATCCGTAGTCGGGTCTCTCGGCACCTAGAATTTTTGAAAATGGCATGTTCGATGCCTTGTGAGACCTCACTAGTGTGCCTAGGTACCCTACAACCCTGTATTACCAGAATACATTGATTCTGAACAAATGTCATTAGATACCGAACCTGATATACAACATCATATCAGTCTCTTTATTAGTAAAGAAGGATATAATTTTGTATTGTTGGATAATGTTTTCAACATTTCCTATGTCAAGAGTTGATCGGTTCAGGCACGTTATCTAAAAGCATTGACGTTCTAAATCAAACTACAGTTCTTAGTATACAGAACACACACAAGAGGAAGAGTTCAGAAATGAACGAATTCTTCTTGAGGTATTGTAGACTAGGCCATATCAATGTGACCCGACTAGCTGAAGTTACATAAGATGCATGTTTAAATTAGTTTGAATTTACATCTTGTGAAACTTGCCAGTCATGTCACAGAGATAAGATGACCATAACTCTGTTTATAGGAAATAGAGAAAGAGTTAGTGAACTCTTGGGATGATACATGTTGATGTATGAAGGTCCCCTGTCTACACATGCCAAGACCGGTTCTTTGTATTTCATTACATTCTCTGATGATCTCTCAAGATTCAAACATATGTTCCTGTTGAAACACAAGTCCGAAACTTTTGAGATATTCACAGAATATAAGTTAGAATGTAGAGAACCAAAACAGGTATAAGTATTATGTCCTTTGATGTGATCAAGGAGGAGAATACTTGAGCACGGAATTCCTGGATTATTCTAAAGGAGAATGAGATTCTCTCTCAGCATTATTCCTCCGCATACACCACAACACGTCGGTGTATCAGGGCAGAGCAATCACACCCTATGTGATAAGGTGTGCTCTATGATGAGTACTACTGAGTTACCTATTTCCTTTTAGGGAGTTATGCACTTGTGAAGTTGCATGCCTATTGAATAGGGTTCCCATCAAATCAGTTGCGTACCACTTCATATAAGATATAGAAAGGGAAGAGCCCATATCTTAAGTTTGTTAAGATTTGAGGTTGTCCAGCCTGTGTCTAAAAGCACCATCCGGACAAGCTCGAGGCATAGTCAGTTCTGTAGAAGTTTGTTGGATATCCCAAGCATTCGCAAGGGAATTTCTTCTACCAAACTGAAGAACAAAAGATGTTTTGTTTCTCAGCATGCCACTTTTGTGAAAGGAAATTTCTTGTGAAGAAATTAGTGGACATAAGGTAGAATTGGAAGGAGTTCCAGCTATACAAACTACAGCTGATGATTTGGTAGAACCAAAGGATTCAATAGTAACCAACGAACCTCAGCCTCTCCGCCGATCTAGTAAGGTTCCTCACCCACCTGAGAGATACTTCAGTTTCTCTATGACAGTGGGAGGGAGGAATGCATCATGAGATGATGACCCAACTAGTTTCGAGCTGGCCATCAAGAGTGGGGACTCTGTAAGAATGGCTGGATGCTTAGCGATCTGAGATGGAATCCTTATACACCAACAAAGTACGGACTTTGGTTGCTTTATCTGAAGGGTTAAATCCCCATCAGGAGAAAGTATATCTTGAAAAGATTATTTGGTGTACATGGAAAAGTTGAGACTTTCAAAGCTATGCTTAAGTCCATCCAGATCCTACTTGCTACGGCTACATACCATGACTACGATATCTGGCGGTTGGGTGTCATGACTGCTGTTCTAAAAAGTGATTTAGAAGAAAGAGTCTATAAGTACACAGTCATAGGGCTCCGAAGACAGTGGGAGCAGCGGAAATGTGTGCAAGATGTTTTATGTAATAAAGCAGGCATCGCGGAGTTGGAACGTCTGTTTTGATGTGTTAGTCAAAGAGGTTGACTTCATCAAAATGGTAGATGAACCTTGTATATACAAAAGGGTAGTAGGGAGTATGGTGGTGATCCTCGTAGAGTACGTGGATGACATACTCTAGATGGGGAAGGAGTTTCCTATGCTACGCTCGGTCAATCTCCGCTTATCACAATGATTCTCCATATAGGATCAAAGTGATACCTACTAAATCCTGGGTTTTGGATCTATGAGATAGATCTAATTGGATGTTAGGATACTCACTAGTTGTAGTGAGATGGTATCAATCGATCCTGAGGAGAATCACTGGAAAGGTTCCAGAGTGATAAGGACGACTGAAATTCGGTCACAGGCATTGTCTTTACCCTCAGTAATGGGACGATATGTTGGAAGAGTTCCAAGCTAGATACCGTGGCATACTAGACGATAAAGGCTGGATACATCGCTACCAAAGATACTACCAAAGAGACGGTCTTGGTGTATATTAGTTCATGAGATGAACTTCGTTCCTTCCATTGTGTGACAATGGAGTTGTGGCTTATGCCTAGGATCGCCCGTCCCATCAGTGATCCAGACATATTCTAAGGTAGTGTCACCTGATCATGGAGACGGTTGATCTCCAGGGGATCAAGGTTAGGAGAGTAGACTCAGAGGACAACACGGCGGATCCACTCAC
This sequence comes from Agapanthus africanus, assembly GCA_030015575.1. NCBI lineage: Eukaryota > Viridiplantae > Streptophyta > Magnoliopsida > Asparagales > Amaryllidaceae > Agapanthus > Agapanthus africanus. The sequence continues at coordinate 343,977,051 of CM057343.1, forward strand.
AAAGGCCTTTTCCCAGAGAGAGACTTTTATGGGATGGTTGAGTATGAGATACTTCAACCACTGTTATCAGATGGCCCTAGTGCAAGTGGAAGATTGTTAGTTATATGTATGCCCTAGAGGCCATTACCATACATGAGATGTATATTGTAGTGGATGCTTGGACATATATAGGGAGGACTTTCTTGCTCGACATGATAGTATGCTATCTGGTTACTCTTTACCTTAACGTGTATACTGATTGTCTCTCTGTTACATGTTGGTAAAGCCCTTAAGTACATCCTTCAAGGTCCCTAGTCGTGGGTTTATCGAGACGGGGCATCGATATACCAGTATAGACTAGCGTATACCTTCTCTACCTATGTAGATGGGTGATGGATGATCCCATATTCATTGGTGTTTGACATCAGAGATGATATACGGGTGCTCAGTGGAGACTGGATACACTGGACGGAGTCGTCGAGAACTCCCAGATGGTATTATACCTTACGTCAAATGGCAGTTCTCTGGTGACACTGGTGCAGATTAGTCTGTAGACCCGAGATCGTTATAGAGTCTTGTGTGATTCCCACTGTGCTTTGATTTCCACCTTACCACGTCCAAGAGGGCATGCAAAACGGTGGTTTTTGGGTACAGTCCCGAGTCACATGGAGGCAATGAGCGATAGGAGGGGTTTCGTCTCGCCCGTTTTTGGGGGTTGATGTTGCGCTATGCTCGATTGCCCGTAACAGGGAAGTTCCTGGCCAGGGCTAGTTTAGAGATTTACTGGTAAGTGATACCAGTAGTTTCTCGACCCGTTATGAGCCCCATATCGGCATGACTTATCGGTTATTGGGGTCTGACGTTTACCACCTCTAGACTTGATATGCGACATATCAGACGAGGAGACCGGACCGTACGGTAGTGTCACTGTCAGGCTTTTTGCAGGAGTTGGAGCGGGCTTGCTTGCTGATCTTCTGATCACTCAATACCCGGGTAGCCGTTACGTCCAGCTAGTACCGCTGACGGCTTGTGGATGCTTGATATGATCATCACCTACTGCCGGCGTATTGATGAGTCTTTAGAGTCCTACATAGAGGTTTTACTGGCTCAGGCAAAACGAAATAGGTGCGCATATGTGATATGTGTGGGACCGAGAATAATGCGTGTATGTTATGCCGTTTTCTATTCTCACGACTATTGCATCGGCCGGTTATATGTGATATAGCCGGGTTATCGAATCAAGTGTTGATTCGATAAGTTGGTACATTTTGTGTTAGTCGGTTATATGTGATATAACCGGATTATTAAGTCAAGTGTTGATTTAATAATTTATTGTATAATTGTATATGTGATATACTAATTTACATTAACTAACATTGGTTCACTTAAGCATTTTTTTTCTCACTTGTGCACAACTTAATATATATGTGATATATATTTATTTGTGTGCATTTTGTATCATGGTTGTTGATACAACTTTCATGGGTGTTTGAGACTTACACCATGCTATTTGTTATGTTGGGTTTAATGTATTTAAAGTAATTACAAAATGTAAGTGTACGGTAGCGCCCCGGCCGTCTACAGACGCCAAATGCGGAACAAAAACTTTTTAACTGGCGCTATCGTATACTTTAACCCGGATCTGCCATTATTGCTAAACTAACAAACTGTAAAGAGTGTAGAAAGGTTATACCGAACGATCCGAGTCCTTCGTTCTTTAACCATCATCCCACGCTCCGTTGCGGCTGCTCCGATCTCATCGATCTCCAATATGCTCGTCTAGGTGGCACCACATCACTGATTCTTTAAACGGGCTCCCGCCTCTGACTCGAGGCAACTCGGTCGTCAAGTTTGCTAAAAGAGACGACCAAGAACGATGTAGAGAATGAGTAGATGACTTTGTCTCACTTCGTCTAAAACCATGGACGAACGGTTAATGAAGTTGCCGTGGGAATCGGGTGATGGAATGAAATGAGCTGTGAAATTCCATACACCCCAAAATCTATCATATCTTTTGTAACCAAATGAAAACATCAAGTGAGAGAGAGTGTGTGGAGAGAGAGAGGGGGCCGGCATCTTATATGGAGGAGGAGGTGATCGTAGGAGTAAAGAGGGTGACCACAAGGAAAATATCATGTGTGAATACATGAAAATATCAAGCACAAAGATCTTAAGGAAAACAAGAATACATTGAAATCAAAGCATGAGTCACAATCCTTGTCACCGCTTTCTAGAAACTTCTAGAACCTTCTAGAAGCATGACTCGCTCTCATCCAAGAAAAGATAAATCCGTCTTTAACCGAATGTTAAAAGACGGCTGATAGAAAACTGGAAACTGGCAACTTCCAAAAGTGATCCTGAAACGACTTTCAGGATAACCCCGTAACTGCATAAATATACCCGCATTTGTATTACGACCGAATACAAATGCAACTGAGACAAAGATATTATACCTACTCAATATAATACTCGGATCCGGCTTAAACCAAAGCCGACCAGTATCATCTGCACGAAAAATAACACGTGCGTAAACGCACGTGCATTTTCCGAACCCTGCCATAAAACCATACGGCCTCTACAACGTTTCGCCCGAACTTGGGAAACTGTCTGTAGGGGACTCTAATGACTCTTCAGTACCCTGGCAGTGGGTTTAACCACAAACCGTCAGCGGCACTAGCAATGCGTAACGGCTGCCCATGGACTGACCTCAAGGGAGGCCGATGAGCGAACTCATCCGGAAACCCTACTGAGCCTAACAGTGACAATGTATATACAGTCCGGTCCGTTCGTCTATGAGTATCACATATCTTCCTAGGGGGCTAGTAACGTCAGACCCCCAATAGCAGTATAAGTCGTGTCGGAGTGTAGCCCAATAACACCCTGAGATACTACTGGAGTACCTACCAGTAAATCTCCTGCCACGGCCGTGGGCTATGTGTAATGGCTCTCCTAGACACAGCACGATCTCGCCCCCAATACCGGGAGAGACGAATCCCCTGCCGATCCGCTCACGTGCCTCCATATGGCTCGGGACTGTACCCAAAAGCTACCTGTTTGCACGACTCCTTTGAGCCGTGGTAGGGTAGAAATCAAAGCACAGTGGGAACTCACACGAGACAAATGACGACCTCAGGTCTATGAACTAACCTGTACACATGTCACCAGGGAACTGCTATCTGACGATAGATATAGTACTAACTAGCAGATTCCCGGCGAGTCCTGTCCGGTGTACTCATAACCCAATGAGCACCTGTATACATCTTAGGTGATCCAACTGACACCAGTGGCTTGTGAGACCGGCCACCGCCCCTCGTCGGGGTCTCGACTGTATACACTAGTCTACTCCGGAGTATCGATGCCCTGTCTCGAAACTCCCACGACTAGGGACCACAATTAAGGATATGCGTATAAACCATCCAACTCTTACGTATATGATCGCCATCATACTGTTGGTGGTAAAGCAAGATCCTAAGGGCTCTATCAAAGTGTAACATGTAATGAGTCATCTGAACATGTACACGACTGATAAAGGCAAACCAGATAGCATACTATCATCTCGAGTAAGACTGTCCTACCGGTATAGGTCCTCCGCAATCATTGCAATCACGTACCTGCGATCCAATAATTGACTATGAGGGCACTATCTCCAACAATATCCCACTTGCACTCAAGGCTAATTATTGCGATGTCGACTACTCACAGCCCGTGTGAAACCGATCATCCAACTCCTCTACTAATCAGTTTCACAAAGCCCGTTTGTAAAACTATTGTGTTCGAGAAATAGCCTCAGTGAGTGGATCCGCCTAGATGTTTCTTTCTATATCTCTCTAAATCTCAAGTTCGCGGAGAAAGCCATCTCCCGAATCGAGTAATACCTGTCTTAGAATATGTCTGGATATCTGATGGGACCAAGTTCATAAATGAACTCCAAATTCAAACTTCTTAGACTGTATCGATCACTGAACCTAATCAGTATCCGGCACCATGCCACCCACAGTATCCTTTTAGACCACCTGTCCATAATACTGTCCCTCTTCGTCAGAGGGAAAAACTATAACTCTGACAATCTCTCTGTCAACCATGTCACCTTTGAAGCCTGGAATGATAATCATCTCCCGAAGGAGGCTGCCGTCATCAAATCAGTAGAACATCCACTTATGTTCTAAAACTGCTTCTTTATGTCTCTCCAGGATTGGATTAATACAAACTTATTGCATCTAGTGCAAAAACAACATATGGTGTGGTACTTGACATCTCATGATTGACTCAATTGCCTAAGCAAGTGATATGCCAATCATGCACAGCCCTCTCCCCTTTAGTCTATACGACACCTTTAGAGAGGGTGACTCCATCAGCTGCAGGTACACCACCATGCTAGGAGTCAACTATTCTAAAAACCATTAGAATATCTGTCAAAGTACCTACATTGGGAAACTGTTGGAGATATTGCCCTCAGAGTCAATTATTGGATCACAGGCACGTGATTGCAATGATTGAGGGAGGACCTATCCCGGTAGGACAGTCTTACTCGAGATGATAGTATGCTATCTGGTTTATCTTTATCATCGTGTACTGCTTTAGGTGACATGACAGGTCGCTATTACACGTTGATAGAGCCCCTAGGATTCTTGCTTGACTACCAGCAGTATGATGGCGATCATATACGTGGGAGCTGGTTGTCTATAAGCACATCCTTAAAAGGTCCCTAGTCGTAGGAGTTTCGAGACAGGGCATCGATACTCCATTAGTAGACTAGTGTATACAGTCGAGACCCCGACGAGGGGCGGTGGCCGGTCTCACAAGCCACTGGTGTCAGTTGGTTCACCTAAGATGTATACAGGTGCTCATTGGGTTATGAGTACACCGGACAGGACTCGCCGGGAACCTGCTAGTTGGGCTTATACCAGACGTCAGATAGCAGTTCCCTGGTGACATGTGTACAGGTTAGTTCATCGACCTGGGATCGTCATTTGTCTCGTGTGAGTTCCCACTGTACTTTGATTACTACCCTACCACGGCTCAAAGGAGTCGTGCAAACAGGTTTTAGTTGGGTACAGTCCCGAGCCACATGGAGGCAGTGAGCGGATCTGCAGGGGTTCGTCTCTCCCGGTATTGGGGGTGAGGTCGCGCTGTGTCTAGGAGAGCCATTACGCAAAGCCCTCGGCCGAGGCAGGAGATTTACTGGTAGGTATTCCAGTAGTATCTCAGGGCGTTCTGGGCTATACTCCGACACGACTTGTACCGCTTTTGGGGGTCTGACTTTCACCAACCCCCTAGGCCCGCCATGCGATACTCATAGACGAACGGACCGGACTGTACGGCTATTGTCACTGACAGGCTCAGTTGGGTGTCGGGGTGAGCTTCCTCATCGACGTCCCATTTGGTCAATACCTGGTGGCCCGTCACGTATTGGCTTATACCTCTGACGTGCTAGTGGTTAAATCCATAGCCAAGGTATTGACGAGTCTTTAGAGTCCACCACACTCAGTTACAGTTACTCAAGCTTTCGGGCGAAACGCTGTAGAGGCCGTATGGAGATATGGCAGGGTTCGATCAGATACGTGCGGTATTGCACGGATCGTGATCGGACAGTTTTTACTAGCCGGCTTTGGCTTAAGCCGGATTCTAGTATTTGATAGTGTAGTTTTGTCTCTTTGCATTTGTGTTCAGTGGGAATACAAATGCGGGCATGTATTTGCAGCAGTGGGGTTTTCCTGTAATTTATTACGGGATCGGTTTTCTGAAGTTGCCAGTTTGCATTCCGTTCCGGCCGGTTTTTCCTTCATTCCTTCTCGGTCGGACTTTCATGTTGGAAGGGGGTTATTTGCAGTTTGCAAATAACTCTTTTGTGGAGGGTCTTGTTGCTTATGTGCCTTTGTCATGATGAGATTCCTTTTTAATCTCATCACTTGCTTTTCTTTTGATGGATGGTGGAAAGGATTTTGATAAGAAATGAGAGTGACCTTCTTCTTGGATTATCCTTTCCTTTTCTTATTTGATAAAATTCTTTTTTTTCTCTCTCCAATCTCATTCTTGAGATAAAGAGGCCGGCCACATTATTTGTGAGGAGGGGATTTTTATTTTGGTTGAAAAAAATGCTCATCTCATTATTTCCATGGTTGCAAAAGATTAGCTTCAAAGCTCATTTCTTTCTCTCCTTCTCTTCTCTATTCCTCCACATCAAGGCAACCTCATAACCCCAAGAGACAAGTTCACTACACTATTTCTATAGCAAGCCTTGGACGCGTCGGCTAGCCAACTTCACGCCCGAGTTGCCTCGGTCAAGAGGCGGGAGCCCGTAAAAGATTCCGGCTACGTGGTGCCCTTTCCGACGAGCGAGGAGGTGACGGAGATTCCGCGGGAGATCGGAGTGGAGACGAAGACCGAAGGACACGGATCGCTCGGTATACTTCTCACACCATCTCTAGTTAGCTAGTATAGGTTAATGGTTTACGATCCGGGTTTTCATTGTCCGCGGTAGCGCCGGTTTCCGAGTAAGGAAAATTTTTTGATTCCGCATTTTGGCCTCGAGTACGAGGCCGGGGCGCTGCCGTGGCGCAACATGGTATCAGAGCCACGCCATTAACCTTACCTAGCTTGTTCTAATGTGTTTTGCTTATCCGATCGACCGAAATTCCAAAAACCACATATTCCTTCACATCAGTTTTCTGTTGGATTTTTTTGGTCTCTAAAAATTTTTCAGGTGATCTCAGAAAGATGTGCAGGGAGTTATAAGAACACTGAAAAAAACGAGACAGTGAACCCCTATCACGACCGCGGAAGGGCGGCCAAAACCACCTTTTGGCCGCGCTTCCGCCGCAAGTTAGTGGGGTCATTGCCTCATCTTTTTTCAGTGGGCTTCTGGACTTATTTTGTGGGTTTTGGGATATTAAATTTGGGCCCAGGTTTTCTGTAACTGCTACAGTATTGGTTGGGGGCCCACTTGTTAATTTTTTGTCAATCGGAAAATTTTAAACACATTATTTCACAGTATTTACATTATATCTGCGACCGTGAATGTCACTCGATCGGTAAATCCAGTCTAACTGCTATAGCCCGGTTAGACGGATTTGCGAACGTGATTTTCACGTTGATGTTTTTTTTGTTTATGCTGTGATGTTGCGGATCGGTCGTGGGGGATAGCCTGGATGCAATGCTAGTACAGTTTTTGTTGTATTATGTACATTTGATATTGCGGGACGAGCGTCCGACATGTGGACTGCCGTCACTGCCAGTTTGTATTATTCTTTTGGGGCACGACCTGGTTGCGGTCGATGTACCCGGTGTATGTATATTTTACTTTCTGTACTAGGGTTGCCCCGCGGTGGGGTGCACGGATAGCCGGGTTCTGGAGGGCAACGGGCCCGCATCTCAGGGCATTGAGACGGAGGGGGCTTCAGTCCAGGATTGGCGGGCTATTCGCCGCACTCGTAGGGGGTATAGGTTGACCCAGGAGGGGTGCCCAAGTTACCGGATTCCGTGAAGTGCTGGGTGGTCCATTCACGGTGCTGAAGGGGGCTGCCTCACTTCAGGTTTTGGCGGGTGACTTGCCGCGCCCGTAGGGGTCTAGGATTTCATTGCACAGGCTATCCACACGACCAGGGGAACGTCGGGTTTCAGCAGCGGCTCTGTGAAACCCGGGGATCCCAGATATCTGTATTGATCTGTGTTGCTGTACATTTCTGTGATGTTGCATTTCTTTTCACGCCTTGAGCGAAATACTCTATATATTGGTATATATATTAGTAGATGTTGTATATGTTTTTCATCCGCGCTAGTCCAGTCCCCGCTCTGCCGTTAGTTAGCTAACCTAACGGGTGATGACGGGACCCAGTGGCGAATGCAGATGGCATATACGTACGTCAGTATATTTTCGTTCTTTGTGGTGTGATTAATTGATGGGACTGCGTTGATTCGGATCAATGCAAGATAAACAAACCTATTTTGATGTTGTTGGAACATTTTTCAAAAAGCTGTTATTGCAAGGACGTTCACTTTTGTTTTGCATCGTGGTATTCATTTGGAATATCCTGCTCCTCAGTCGACGAGGCAAGGGCCGAGATCCCTTCACCGGGAGTGACCCCTTGGACAGAAGTTTGCGTCAGGGCATTAACTTCACTATAGCCGATTACTTTTGCTTTGCATCGTGGTATTCAGTTGGAATATCCTGCACCTCATTCTACGGGGAAAGAGCCGAGATCCCTTCACCGGGAGTGACCTCTTTAGTAAAGGTTTTCGTCACTATATTTTATAAAAGGCTATGCAGTTCCTTCAACGATATCAAGTTCATTACGTTAAAAGTTTTTCGCCAAAAACTAGACGTAGCCCTCCGTCATTTCTTACAAATATTACTTAGTATTCGTGCTGCGTTTGTTGACTGTGTCAAGGCGTAGTGTGCGGTAGCTAAGTAGTGTTTGTTTGCAGCATATAAATGGGATTGGTTAGGACAGTCGTGCGGCCTTGTTGACTGTGTCAAGGGCTCGTACGGGTGGGTTTAATGCAATCCAGGATAATGACGGGTTGAACTTGACTAGGACTCTTTGATTTGTTGACTGTGTCAAGGTCACTTGAGTCCTAGGGGTAAAGCTCACATCGGGAGTTTCAAAAGAACTGAAACTTGCCAGGTATGCGCATACCTTCTGGAGTGTGGTGACGTGAGTGGATTCCGTCACGTTATCATGCGATGATAGTTGGATCCCGATTCCCACTGATGAGTTGGTTTACTCCTCGGGTGATCCCGACTAATTCTTCTTTCAGGTTTGGAGGAGAATTTGAGGTACAGTGGGAGGCTTCCTGATTAGACAAAGTGATAACCATTCTGATCTAGGTTAGAGTGCACGCTGAGTGTTTCTTTTCTCTCTCTCTGGCAGCGACCATTGACCCGACCCTGGATTATGACTCAGTGACCAAGTTGACCGAACCTTCTTAACACTGGCTTTTGGATTGTCAGAGTTGCAGACCTCATTGCCACTCCTACTTTTACCCTTTTCTCCAGGACACCCCGTATTACTACGAACGTCCACTTCCATTGGACAAAAACCATTGTATGGTTATATACGAACTCGAAGGACTTCGAGGATGGTTTCTGGTTCTGGAGAAAACGAATAGGATTATTCAGTTGTCTTTTCTTTTCACCTTCTCTCAGGTTGCGAGTACTCCTTGGTTTAGGAGTAGTACACCTATTACGCAAATTGGATAGTCTTCTTCCAAACCATAGGCTGGTGCCGAACGGTGGGGAATGAAGAAAACCAATTAGCATAATGAAGGTGTGCAGAAGGTATTAAGTCAAGACAAAGTAAGGGATTAGTAAAAGGGCTAAGTAAATTGCGACTGATATTCACGACCAAACCAAGTATTTCTTCGCCAATCCTAAATCACCTTTGTATTTCTCCAGGACACTCCGTATTACTACGAAGATCCCAGTTTATTGGATAATCCATCGTATGGTTATATACGAACTCGAAAGGAACTTGTTCCAGTTCGGGGATGGATCCTGGTTCAGGAGAAATAGGAATAAAGTACATTCAGGTGTCTTTTATCTTCACCTTCTCTCGCGTTGCGAGTGCTCCTAGGATTAGGACAGTACACCCTTTATGCTTTTTGGATAGTCTTCTTCCAAACCATAGGCTGGTGCCGAACGGTAGGGAAGGAAGAAAACCATTTGGCTTAAAGGGGTGTACAGAAGGTAATGACTAAAGACATATAAAGGGATTTGGAGAGGTGGCAAAGAATTATACGGTTATAGTTGTGAATCTGGATAATGGAAGAGGCATTACTAGGAATACCACGATACCCCAACGAAACATTTCAATGTTTCAGTTTCACTGTGTACTGTTAATGGAAAACTGATTTCCCAGTTAGACACTTGCTCCAGGGTATGTATTTACCAGGTTGGATTCTCACATCTGTATGGTTTTACAGATGCTGAGTGGGAGTAAGTTATTGGGGATTGGGTGATCATCCTCATTATATCGGGATTCGTTGTAATCGGTGATATTTGAGGAAGTCACCTGGGTTGTTTGCCGGTCGGCAAATATTTGGTTTTGAATATCCGCTGTTATGCACCAATTTCAAATTGATATATCTGTACGTCTATTTTCATAGAGTGAGATATACCTTTTGATATTATGTCTATGACATTTACCTATATCAGTGGATGGTTAGGTAAGGAGTATTAAACAGCGGTGTAATTCTTCTTATCCATAAGTACAGTTTTCAACCTACGACACACAGTGAAAGAGTTGTTAGACTCAGCGGACTTATACAGAGTATTGTATATTGTCCAGTGTCCATCAGGACAGAGGGGTTGGTCCTCGTACTATATTCGGTTTACTTATGACTTCTCTAGATTTTAGACAGCTGCTTCGTGGAAACACAGGGTCTAAGTTTTGAGGAGTTATAGGTATTTGAATAGAGTAGAGAACCAGGTATAGCAAGTATCGGGATTCTTCAAAGAGATAGAAGATGTAGATACTTGTGTATGGTATTCAGTTGATAGTAATGATGAAGACAGATTGCTTCTCTTTCAGGTTACTCATAATTGGAAGCATTCCTAAGTTGAGTAACGCTGATCGGCCTCCCTCCATTTAGTTTACATGCACTGGAGACAGCTGCATGATTTGAATCTGGTTCAATTAAATCTGTGCCTCTGTTACTATATTGGATATAGAACAGTTCATATCTTGACATTGTTAAGGTACGGGGAGTTGTCCGGCTTATGCTTAAAACCAGACACTGGACAACTCAAGGCACGTTTCTGTAATGGCTGTTTGTGGGTTGACCCAGGCTATGACGAGGGTTAACTTTCTACCATCTGGATGAACAATAGCAATATTGTTCTAGACTCGCCGCAGTTTTTATTAAAAATGGATTTTTTTTTCAGAAAAAGTAGTGGGAGTATGGTAGAACTGGAAGTAATTCCAGAACCACAAACGATTACTGAAGATTTGATAAGGAACCTAAAGATTCAATCTGATTTGACATTCCATTGGCCACTCCGCAGATACGATGGGTAACTTCAGCCACCCGAGAGGTACTCCGGTAGCCTCAAGGACGGTGACAGGGAAGTTCTTGTTTACCCACAATTACCATTGCTGTTATTCCAGGCTGCGAGACCCGGCAGGAGGATGAGTATAGCGTCGTTCTAAACTAGCTTTAGAACTGCACGTCTGTATGACTCTGCCAGAAGGTTGTCGTAGTCAGTGGGAGCAGCGGAAGCATTGGTGGACATCAGGCTTATGTCTATTTATAGACTAAAGCAGATACAGCGGAGATAGATCATCTATTTCTGATGTGACAGTCATAGGTTTGACTTCATCAGAATAGGGGATGGATCTGTTGAGAAGGTAGTAGGGTGTAATGTCATGGTATTTGGATGACATACACAGAGTAGGAAAGGAAACTCCTACACTACGATCGGTTATACTTTGGTCGTCACACAGTTGTTTCTCCACAAAGGAAATGGATTTTATATCAGACATACTGGTTACTAGATCTATGGTTTTAGATCTAGATTTGGGTGGTTTCCCAATCTGGGTACCTTGACAGCATTCTATGAGTATTTAGAATGGACGACTCCTGGCATGGTAGTGCACCTGCAGTTGATGGAGTCACCCTCTCTAAAGGTGTCTTATAGACTAAAGGGGAGAGGGATACTCATGATTGGCAGATCACTTGCTTAGGCAAATGAGTCAATCATGAGATGTCAAGTACCACACCAGATGTTGTTCTTGCACTAGATGCAATAAGTTAATATTGATCCAATCCTGGAGAAACAGTCGGAAGCAGTCTTAGAACATAAGTGAATGTTCTAGGGATATGATAACGACAGCCTTATTTGGGAGACAGTTATCATTCCAGGCTTCCAAGGTGACATGGACGACAAGGAGGTTGTCAGAGTTATATTTTTCCTTCTGACGAGGGGCAGTATTTTGGACAGGTGGTCCAAGGCAATACTGAGGGTGGCATAGCGCAGGATACTGATTAAGTTCAGTTGACGATACAGTCTAAGAAGTTTGGATTTGGAGTTCATTTATGAGCTAGGTCCCATCAGACATCCAGACATTCTAAGACAGGTATTGCTCATTTCGGGAGATGGCTTTCTCCGCGAACTTGAGATATAGAGAGACATAGAAAGAAACTTCTCTGCGGATCCACTCACTGAGGCTATTCCTCGAACGCAATAGTTTCGCAAACGAGCTTTGTGAGACTGACTTGTAGAGGAGTTGGGTGTTCGATATCACACGGGCTGTGAGTATGCGGCATCGCAATAATTATCCTTGAGTGCAAGTGGGAGATTGTTGGAGATATTGCCCTCAGAGTCAATTATTGGATCACAGGCACGTGATTGCAATGATTGAGGGAGGACCTATCCCGGTAGGACAGTCTTACTCGAGATGATAGTATGCTATCTGGTTTATCTTTATCATCGTGTACTGCTTTAGGTGACATGACAGGTCGCTATTACACGTTGATAGAGCCCCTAGGATTCTTGCTTGACTACCAGCAGTATGATGGCGATCATATACGTGGGAGCTGGTTGTCTATAAGCACATCCTTAAAAGGTCCCTAGTCGTAGGAGTTTCGAGACAGGGCATCGATACTCCATTAGTAGACTAGTGTATACAGTCGAGACCCCGACGAGGGGCGGTGGCCGGTCTCACAAGCCACTGGTGTCAGTTGGTTCACCTAAGATGTATACAGGTGCTCATTGGGTTATGAGTACACCGGACAGGACTCGCCGGGAACCTGCTAGTTGGGCTTATACCAGACGTCAGATAGCAGTTCCCTGGTGACATGTGTACAGGTTAGTTCATCGACCTGGGATCGTCATTTGTCTCGTGTGAGTTCCCACTGTACTTTGATTACTACCCTACCACGGCTCAAAGGAGTCGTGCAAACAGGTTTTAGTTGGGTACAGTCCCGAGCCACATGGAGGCAGTGAGCGGATCTGCAGGGGTTCGTCTCTCCCGGTATTGGGGGTGAGGTCACGCTGTATCTAGGAGAGCCATTACGCAAAGCCCTCGGCCGAGGCAGGAGATTTACTGGTAGGTATTCCAGTAGTATCTCAGGGCGTTCTGGGCTACACTCCGACACGACTTGTACCGCTTTTGGGGGTCTGACTTTCACCAACCCCCTAGGCCCGCCATGCGATACTCATAGACGAACGGACCGGACTGTACGGCTATTGTCACTGACAGGCTTAGTTGGGTGTCGGGGTGAGCTTCCTCATCGACGTCCCATTTGGTCAATACCTGGTGGCCCGTCACGTATTGGCTTATACCTCTGACGTGCTAGTGGTTAAATCCACAGCCAAGGTATTGACGAGTCTTTAGAGTCCACCACACTCAGTTACAGTTACTCAAGCTTTCGGGCGAAACGCTGTAGAGGCCGTATGGAGATATGGCAGGGTTCGATCAGATACGTGCGGTATTGCACGGATCGTGATCGGACAGTTTTTACTAGCCGGCTTTGGCTTAAGCCGGATTCTAGTATTTGATAGTGTAGTTTTGTCTCTTTGCATTTGTGTTCAGTGGGAATACAAATGCGGGCATGTATTTGCAGCAGTGGGGTTTTCCTGTAATTTATTACGGGATCGGTTTTCTGAAGTTGCCAGTTTGCATTCCGTTCCGGCCGGTTTTTCCTTCATTCCTTCTCGGTCGGACTTTCATGTTGGAAGGGGGTTATTTGCAGTTTGCAAATAACTCTTTTGTGGAGGGTCTTGTTGCTTATGTGCCTTTGTCATGATGAGATTCCTTTTTAATCTCATCACTTGCTTTTCTTTTGATGGATGGTGGAAAGGATTTTGATAAGAAATGAGAGTGACCTTCTTCTTGGATTATCCTTTCCTTTTCTTATTTGATAAAATTCTTTTTTTTCTCTCTCCAATCTCATTCTTGAGATAAAGAGGCCGGCCACATTATTTGTGAGGAGGGGATTTTTATTTTGGTTGAAAAAAATGCTCATCTCATTATTTCCATGGTTGCAAAAGATTAGCTTCAAAGCTCATTTCTTTCTCTCCTTCTCTTCTCTATTCCTCCACATCAAGGCAACCTCATAACCCCAAGAGACAAGTTCACTACACTATTTCTATAGCAAGCCTTAGACGCGTCGGCTAGCCAACTTCGCGCCCGAGTTGCCTCGGTCAAGAGGCGGGAGCCCGTAAAAGATTCCGGCTACGTGGTGCCCTTTCCGACGAGCGAGGAGGTGACGGAGATTCCGAGGGAGATCGGAGTGGAGACGAAGACCGAAGGACACGGATCGCTCGGTATACTTCTCACACCATCTCTAGTTAGCTAGTATAGGTTAATGGTTTACGATCCGGGTTTTCATTGTCCGCGGTAGCGCCGGTTTCCGAGTAAGGAAAATTTTTTGATTCCGCATTTTGGCCTCGAGTACGAGGCCGGGGCGCTGCCGTGGCGCAACAGAAACTACCCAAATCTAGATCTAAAACCATAGATCCAGAAACCAGAATGTCAAATATTATATCCATATCCTGTCTGGAGAAACAACTGTGTGACGACCACAGTACAACCGATCGTAGTATAGGAATTTTACTTCCTACTTTGTGTATGTCATCCAAATACCATGACATCACACCCTACTACCTTCTTAACAGATCCATCCCCTATTCTGATTGAAGTCAAACCCATGACTGTCACATCAAAATTAGATGATCTATCTCCGCTATAACTGCTCAAGTCTATAAATAGATATAAGCATCTTGCCCACTATGCTTCCGCTGCTCCCACTGACTTCGACCACCCTCCTTCCGGGTCTCATGGCCTGGAACAACAGTAGTGTCAAGTCTGGGTAGATAAGAACCTCCCTGTCACCGTCCTTGAGGCTACCGAAGTACTTCTCGGGTGTCTGAGGTTACCCACCATATCTGCGGAGTGGCTAATGGAATGTTAAACCTGATTGAATATATAGGTTCTATTAAATTTTCCGTAATCGTTTGCGGTTCTGGAATCACTTCCAGTTCTACCATACTCCCACTACTGTTTTCTGAAAAAATCCATTTTACTAAAACTGTGGCTTGTCAAGAACAATATCACTATTGATCTTCCAAATGGTAGAATATCAACCCCCGTCATAGCCAGGGTCAACCCACAAACAGCCATTACAGAAATGTGTCCTGAGTTATCCAGAGTCTGGTTTTAAGCATAAGCTGGACAACTCCCCGTACCTTAACATCATTTAAGGTACGATCCATTCTATATCCAATATAGAAACTTTGGCACTTATTTAATTGGAACCATATTCAAATCATGTAGCTGTCTCCAGTGCATATCACTTTAATGGAAAGAGACTAATCAGCATTACTCAACTTAGGAATCCATCCAATTATGAGTAACCTGAAAGAGAAACACGTTTCTCAAAACCATCACTATCATCTGAATACCAATCATAAGAATCTACATCTTCGATCTCTTTGAAGAATCCCGATACTTGTGATACCTGGTTCTCTACTTTATTCTTATACCCACAACTTCTCAAAACTTAGACCTTGTATTTCTTACGAAACACTTGTCTAAATACTAGAGAAGTTATAAGTAAACAGAACATAGTACGAGGACTTACCCCTTTGTCCTGATGGACACTTGGACAACATACAATACTCTGTATAAGTCCGCTGAGTTGAACAACTCATAACCTGTGCGTCATAGGTTGAAAACTGTACCCTGGCGATTTCCTCAAATATTACCAATTACAACGAATTCCGATATAATGAGGATAATCACCTAATTCCTAATAAGTAACTCCCACTCATCATCTGTAAAACCATACAGATATGAGAATAAAACCTGGTAAATACATACTCTTAGAGTAAGTATCTAATCGGGAAAACAGTTTTTCTATAACAATGCACTGAAACATGAAAATGTTTCATAGGGGTATCCTGGTATTCATAGCAATGCCTCTTCCATAATCATATTCATGACTTCAACCGTATATTTTATTGCCATCTCTCCAAATCCCTTTATTTGTCTTTAGTCGTTACCTTCTGTACACCATTGTTAGGCTAAATGGTTTTCTTCCTTCCCTACCGTTCGGCACCAGCCTATGGTTTGGAAGAAGACTATCCAGTAAGCATAATAGGTGTACCCTCCTAAACCAAGGAGTACTTGTATCTTGAGAGAAGGTGATGATAAAAGACAATTGAATAATACCTTATTCTTTTAAAAGTGAATTAGGAGTGGCGATGAAGTACGCGGTTTGGTCGTGAATGATATCAGTCGCAATTTACTATGCCCTCCTTCTAATCCCTTTATTTTGTCTTTACATATTACCTTTTGCACACCCTACTTAGGCTAATTGGTTTTCTTCATTCCCTACCTTTCGGCACTTGCCTATGGTTTGGAATAAGACTATCCAATAAGCGTAATAGGTGTACTCTCCTAAACCAAGGAGCTCTCGCAACCTGAGAGAAGGTGATAATAAAAGACAACTGAATAAACCAATTCTATTTCTCCTGAACCTGGATCCATCCTCGAAGAAGTCCCTTCGAGTTCGTATATAACCATACGATGGATCTATCCAATGGAAGTGGATGTCCGTAGTAATACGGGTGTTCTGAGAAATACAAAGGGTAAAAGAAGGAGTGGCAATGACTTATGCAACTCAGACAATCCAAAAGCCAGTATTTTAAGAAGGTTCGGTCAACTTGGTCACTGAGTCATAGTCTAGGGTCGGTCAAAGGTCGCTGCCAAAGAGAGAGAGAAAAGAAACACTCTGCGTGCACTCTAACCTAGATCAGAATGGTTATCACTTTATCTAATCCGGAAACCTCCCACTGTCTTGTCAAATTCTCCTCCAAACCTGAAAGAAGAATCAATCGGGATCACCCGAAGAGTAAACCAACTCATCAGTGGGAATCGGGATCCAACTCTCATCGCATGATAACGTGATGGAATGCATCCACGTTACTCATATTCCAGAAGGTATGCGCATACTTGGCAAGTTTCAGTTTCTTTAGAAACTCCCGATATGATTTTTGCCCCATGCTCTTATAACCTTGGCGTTAGGTCAAAATGTCATAAGTCACATGCCAAGTTCTACCCGTCACTATCTTGTTAATTTGAACCCACCCGCACATGCCCTTGGCGTTAGGTCAAAATGGCAGAACGGCTGTCCCAAACCAACTCATCTATCTATGCAACAATTGAATACCCAGCAGCTACCAAACACTATGCCTTGGCGTTGGTCAAAATACATAGCTTGAATACTACTGAATACCCAAAAGAAGTGACGGAGGGCTACGGCTGGTTTTTGGCGAAAAACCTTTAACGTAGTGAACTTGATATCGCTGAAGGAACCTGATAGCTTTTTAAAATATAGTGGCGAAAACCTTTTGCTAAAGAGGTCACTCCCGGTGAAGGGATCTCGGCTCTTTCCTCGTGGAATGAGGTGCAGGATATTCCACTGAATACCGCTATGTAAAGCAACTTGTAATCGACTATAGTGAAGTTATTACCCTGACGCAAACTTCTGTCCAAGGGGTCAGTCCCGGTGAAGGGATATCGGCCCTTGCCCCGTCGAATGAGGTGCAAGATATTCCACTGAATACCGCTATGCAAAACAAAAGGAAACGTCTTTGCAATAACACTTTTTTAAATTTGTTCCAACAACTGAAAACAGGTTTGTTTAACTTTGCATTGATCAGAATCAACGCAGTCCCATCAATAATCACACCAGAAAAGAACGAAAATAAAATGTACGTATATGCCATCCGCATTCGTCACTGGGTCCCGTCATCACCCGTTAGGTTACTTAACTAACGACAGAGCGGGGACTGGACTAGCGCGGGTGTAAAACATATACAACATCTAATAGTATATAAACCAATATACAATAATCGCTCCAGGCGTGATAATATGCAACATTACAGAAAAGTAATAAGCATCACAGAACAATACAGATAATCTGGGATCCCCGGGTTTCACAGAGCCGCTGCTGAAACCAGACGTTCCCCTGTCGTGTGGAGAGCCTGTGCAATGAAACCTAGACTCCTACGGGTGCGGCAAGTCACCCGCCAAAACCTGAAGCGAGGCAGCCCCCTACAGCAAAGTGAATGGACCACCCAGCACTTCACGGAATCCGGTAAGCTTGGGCACCCCTCCTTGGGTCAACCTGTACCCCCTACGAGTGCGGCGAATAGTCTGCCAATTTTAGAGTGGGGCCCCTCTGCCTCTCAAAGCCATGAGATGCGGACCCGTTGCCCTTTAGAATCCGGCTATCCGTCCACTCCGTCGCGGGGCAAAACCTAGTACAGTAATGAAAAATAGTACAACAGGTACATCGACCGCAACCTGGTCGTGCCCCAAAAGAATATTATACAACAGGCAGTGACGGCAGTCCACATGTTGGACGCTCGTCCCGCAATATCAAATGTACAAATAAACTCAAACTGTACTACCATTGCACACTGCTATCCACCATGACAAATCCGCAACATCACAGCACAACACAGAACATCAACGCGAATGTCACGTTCGCAAACCCGTCTAAAAGAACTATAGCAATCGGACGCGGTTTACCGATCAAATGACATTCCCGGTCGGAGATATAATGTAAGCACTGTAAACTAACATGTTTAAATTTCGATCGACTAAATATCATAAAGTGGGCCCCACGCAAATCTGTTGAACAGTAATAAAATCTGGGCCCAAAAGATATATACCAAAAACCCCAATTTCCAACATAGAATGCACTGTAGAAAATTGCCTAAGTGATGTCACTTTCCTGCGGCGGATCCGCGGCCAAGCCCATGCTTGGGCCGCGGATCCGCGGCGGAACAGTCGAATCACTTGGTCGAATTTCTCCAGTATTCCTAAAAAACCCTGCTTGATTTTCTGGTATGGTCAAAATGACATTTGGACCAGTTTGAAAATTAACAGAAACTGTCAAATTGAAAAATTGCGATTTTTGATTTCCGGTTCGATCGATATTTTAAACGCGTTAGCACAAGTTAGTATAGCAAAATGGTTAGGCTCTGATACCACTGTAAGTGTACGGTAGCGCCCCGGCCGTCTACAGACGCCAAATGCGGAACAAAAACTTTTTAACTGGCGCTATCGTATACTTTAACCCGGATCTGCCATTATTGCTAAACTAACAAACTGTAAAGAGTGTAGAAAGGTTATACCGAACGATCCGAGTCCTTCGTTCTTTAACCATCATCCCACGCTCCGTTGCGGATGCTCCGATCTCATCGATCTCCAATATGCTCGTCTAGGTGGCACCACATCACTGATTCTTTAAACGGGCTCCCGCCTCAGACTCGAGGCAACTCGGTCGTCAAGTTTGCTAAAAGAGACGACCAAGAATGATGTAGAGAATGAGTAGATGACTTTGTCTCACTTCGTCCAAAACCATGGATGAACGGTTAATGAAGTTGCCGTGGGAATCGGGTGATGGAATGAAATGAGCTGTGAAATTCCATACACCCCAAAATCTATCATATCTTTTGTAACCAAATGAAAAAATCAAGTGAGAGAGAGTGTGTGGAGAGAGAGAGGGGCCGGCCTCTTATATGGAGGAGGAGGTGATCGTAGGAGTAAAGAGGGTGACCACAAGGAAAATATCATGTGTGAACACATGAAAATATCAAGCATAAAGATCTTAAGGAAAACAAGAATACATTGAAATCAAAGCATGAGTCACAATCCTTGTCACCGCTTTCTAGAAACTTCTAGAACCTTCTAGAAGCATGACTCACTCTCATCCAAGAAAAGATAGATCCGTCTTTAACCGAATGTTAAAAGACGGCTGATAGAAAACTGGAAACTGGCAACTTTCAAAAATGATCCTGAAACGACTTTCAGGATAACCCCGTAACTGCATAAATATACCCGCATTTGTATTATGACCGAATACAAATGCAACTGAGACAATGATATTATACCTACTCAATATAATACTCGGATCCGGCTTAAACCAAAGCCGACCAGTATCATCTGCCCGAAAAATAACACGTGCGTAAACGCACGTGCATTTTCCGAACCCTGCCATAAAACCATACGGCCTCTACAACGTTTCGCCCGAACTTGGGAAATTTTCTGTGGGGGACTCTAATGACTCGTCAGTACCCTGGCAATGGGTTTAACCACAAACCGTCAGCGGCACTAGCAATGCGTAACGGCTGCCCATGGACTGACCTCAAGGGAGGCCGATGAGCGACTCATTCGGAAACCCTACTGAGCCTAACAGTGACAATGTATATACAGTCTGGTCCGTTCGTCTATGAGTATCGCATATCTGCCTAGGGGGCTAGTAACGTCAGACCCCCAATAGCAGTATAAGTCGTGTCGGAGTGTAGCCCAATAACACCCTGAGATACTACTGGAGTACCTACCAGTAAATCTCCTGCCACGGCCGTGGGCTATGTGTAATGGCTCTCCTAGACACAGCACGATCTCGCCCCCAATACCGGGAGAGACGAATCCCCTGCCGATCCGCTCACGTGCCTCCATATGGCTCGGGACTGTACCCAAAAGCTACCTGTTTGCACGACTCCTTTGAGCCGTGGTAGGTTAGAAATCAAAGCACAGTGGGAACTCACACGAGACAAATGACGACCTCAGGTCGATGAACTAACCTGTACACATGTCACCAGGGAACTGCTATCTGACGATAGATATAGTACTAACTAGCAGATTCCCGGCGAGTCCTGTCCGGTGTACTCATAACCCAATGAGCACCTGTATATATCTTAGGTGATCCAACTGACACCAGTGGCTTGTGAGACCGGCCACCGCCCCTCGTCGGGGTCTCGACTGTATACACTAGTCTACTCCGGAGTATCGATGCCCTGTCTCGAAACTCCCACGACTAGGGACCACAATTAAGGATATGCGTATAAACCACCCAACTCTCACATATATGATCGCCATCATACTGTTGGTGGTAAAGCAAGATCCTAAGGGCTCTATCAAAGTGTAACATGTAATCAGTCACCTGAACATGTACACGACTGATAAAGGCAAACCAGATAGCATACTATCATCTCGAGTAAGACTGTCCTACCGGTATAGGTCCTCCGCAATCATTGCAATCACGTACCTGCGATCCAATAATTGACTATGAGGGCACTATCTCCAACACAAAATTAGAGGAAAATTAGAAAATGCATGAAGCTTGTGGAAGCTTGTGAATGCATTGACTAAAGTCCACTAAGTTTGTTTTTACTTTGAATTTTTGTTAACCTAACCATCACACTTAGCTATGATTAAGTCTCTACATGAGTTAGTATATGATACTTACTCACCATGGTTAGCTCAATCTCTCTCTTGATTAGTTTTCATTCTCATTTTGAGTTCATCTTCTTCCTCCTTCAAATTCTTTCTAGGGTTTGGTAAAGAGAGAGAAACTTTGTGAGCAAAGAAATTCTAAAGTGTACCCATTTCCTATTTCATCATCCTCTACTAGACTAGCACTTTAGTTTAGGGGTGTTTGCTTCACTAATTCTCTAGTTAGTGAAGTAGAAGCTTGAGTTCGTATTCCCTCGACGTAGATTATCTCCGGCCTCGAAGACTTCAAGCAAAACCGTTGCCCTCTTCTCATGGAGCCGTCCGAGAGTCCGGGAGCACGATGATCGCAGCGAAGGGACTACTACAAGGAGCTTAAGAAGTGAAGGGACCGATCTACAAAGGTTGTATTTCGTATTCACTTAGTGATAATTGTTATTTAACTAGCATGTGTTGCCCTAATTATCTAGCAATGATCTTGTTTAGAGTTATTCGGCACGGCTAAAATTTTAATTGGGCATGGTTGATACCTTGTAGAACCTTCTTAGAGTGCCTAATAACCCTACACCACTGTTCTTAGATTACTACCCTACCACGGGTCTATTGAGTCGTGCAAACAGGTAGTAGTTGGGTGCAGTCCCGAAGCACTTGGAGGCAGTGGCGGTTAGATAGGATTCGTCTCTCCCGGTATTGGGGGTTGATGTCGCGCTGTGTTCGGAACGCCATTACACAAAGTCTCTGGCCAGGGCAAGTGAGATTTACTAGTAGGTACTCCAGTAGTTTCTCAGGGTGTTTTGGATTGTACTCCGACACGACTTATACCGCTATTAAGGGCCTGACGTTTTATCGCCCCCTAGGCCCGATATGCGACACTCTTAGACGAACAGACCGGACTGTACGGAGATTGTCACATTCAGGCTCAGTAGGAGTTCGGATGGGTTTTCCTCATCGGCCTTCTTATCGACATCTACTTGGGGACCGTTACGTACAGCTAGTACCGCTTGCGGCCTGTAGTTAAACCCACTGCTGGCGTAGTGTCGAGTCTTTAGAATCACACACAGAGGGTTTTCCACCTTTGGGCAAAACGATGTAGAGGTCGTATGGTTTTACGACAGGGTTCGTTCACATACGCATACTTGTGCACGTATGGTGTTCGGACGGTTGATACTAGTGGGCTTTGGTTTAAGCCGGATCCTAGTATTAGATTGTTGGGTTGGTTTAGTCTCATAGTATTCGTGTTTCTCAGAACACAGATGCGGGTATGTATATACGGATGGGAAGAACAAAGAAGGAGACACCTCATTAGGGTTTTGACCATTGACTTGATTAAAACCATTATGAGGTGGAGGAAATTGTTTGCTAATTTTTTATTAATGATAATTGTGTCATGGCTAATTGGTTTGACCATTTGACTTGGTTGACTTTTGTTGACTTAGATATTTTTGTTAGGCACTAGATATTTTTGCTTAGCATTAATTGTGACATGCTTATGGTCAAATCAATGTAGCCATCTCAATTATCAAAATAAAATGTTGGTTTTCTCTTTCCTCAAGCTCATTCTCTTCATTATTTTCTACACTCATTTTCTCTCATTCTTCCCTCTCATAACCCTAGTGTCTCATGAGTTGAGAATCAATGGTT
Organism: Agapanthus africanus; assembly: GCA_030015575.1. Classification (NCBI taxonomy): domain Eukaryota; kingdom Viridiplantae; phylum Streptophyta; class Magnoliopsida; order Asparagales; family Amaryllidaceae; genus Agapanthus; species Agapanthus africanus. The sequence continues at coordinate 343,999,919 of CM057343.1, forward strand.
AGTGAGACTTAGCCACCAAAATCACTCTCTACTCACTCTAGGCTATTTAGTTTAGCATACCTAGTACCCTAGTTACTTCATTATTGAGGTTGGAGCTCAAGGTAGAGACCTTCGGGTGGATCATCTTTGACGTGGAGAAACCGGTAAGGAATCACCACCCACAACCACTCCAAAGAGCTCACAACAAAGATAAGCACAACAAGGAGAAGAAGAGCTTGAAGCTTAAGCTATAATCTTCTAACATAGTAGTTACAACTCCTAGTTAGTTTGTTAGTTAGAGTTTAGCAAAGATCCTTATGCATAGTCAATGTTACCTTGTAAGAAAAAATTGATTTTTACATATTCCGCCTCCCCGTTAACTAGCGGGGTGAGTGACATTGACTTACAGTGGTATCAGAGCCAGGCTAAACCATAACTAACATGTTAGCAAAGTCTTTAGAACTTCGATCATGGAAAAATCCCGAAAACACAATACAATTTTTGCACTTTCTGTCGATTTTAAAATCTGGTCTAAAAATATTTTCAGAGACCTGAAAAATACGTGCAGGCTTTTTATAGATCACTGAAGAAATTTGGGCTCCTAACTCGGTTAGACCACCGCGGAACCGCGGCTGAACCATGCGTTCTGCCGCCGTTCCACGGCGAGTCGACTCCGAGTTGGTCCAAATTTCCTCTGGTGATCTACTATGTTGTTTTGTGTTTTCTGGGATATTTTGTTTCTGCTCAGGAAATTTTGTGTACAGGAATCTACTAAGAGTATATTCAAATGTGGTTATTGATCGAAATTCTATGAACTTTGGCTAATCGGATTATATCTGTGATGTGTTATATGTGCTGAACGTCTGCTAATTGCTATATGTCGATTAGTGGGGGTTGCACATATCTGTGATCTATGATATTAGTTTGTGTATATAAACTTGTTGGATCGTCGTGGATGAATAGCCGGGGATGTGAGATGAGCGTTTTATCTTTCATTTGATGTAAATTGTAAATTGATGTAATATTATTTTATGGTCGCACATCCGGGTTGAGATTGTATCCACCATTGTATATTATTTCTTTTACTATTTTTTTTTGCTCCTAGGATAGACCCAAGGTGGGGTGCACAAACTACCGGGTAGTTTGAAGTGCCGAGGGGCCTACTCACTTTGTTGAGGGAGGTTGCTTCACTTTCGGGTATTTGGCGGGTGGTTTGCCGTACCCGTAAGGGTCTAGGGTGGGGTTTGACTATTCATCACGACCGTGAAATACGTCTTTCGTTACAGGCTCAAACGAAATGCGGATTCCTAGTATATCCAATGTGTTCATCTGTAATCTGGAATGCCTATCGTTGCGTCTGAAGAACGTATATATATATCTATATATGATATCTAGTAGACGTTACTTATGTTTTGCATCCGTGCTAGTCCAGCCCCCACTCTGTCGTTAGTTAAGTAACCTAACGGGTGATGACGGGGCCCGGCGAATGTGGATGGCATAAGCGTACGTTATAATTTTCGTTGTTTTCTGCAATGGTAGGATTAACTGATGGGACTGCATTATATTAATGCTAAGCAAACAAACCAAAATTGAATCGTTGGAACAATTTCAAAACCACTCGGTTTTTTCAAAACAGCAAAACTTTTAAATGCGGAGCTTAAACCACTCCTTTTAAAAGCTATCAGGTTCCTTCGATTATATCAATTTTACTACGTTCACGGTTTCGCCAAAACCATTCGTATCCCTTCGTCATTTCGGTTAGATATTCAGTAGTATTCAAGCTATGTATTTTGACCTTCGCCAAGGCATAGTACTTGGTAGCTGCTGAATATTTATCTGTAGAATAGATAGATGCGTTGGTTTGGGACAGTCGTACTGCTATTTTGGCCTTCGTCAAAGGTATGTACGGGTGGGTTCAAATTAACCTGGATAATGACGGGTAGAACTTACATGTGACTTATAATATGTTGGCCTTCGTCAAGGTCATAAGAGCATGGGGCAAAAATCCACATCGGGGGTTTCTAAAGAAACTGAAACCTTCTAGTGTTGCATATCATTTGGAGTGTGATAATTTTGGTAGGATTCCTTCAACTTTATCACACGATGATATTTGGATCCCGATCCTACTGTGAGTATATCCTACTCCTCGGGAGATTTTTTCACTTAATGATCAATACTATAAACCAAGTAAGTGTCTAGAAAGGTGATAGCGGGGCTACGCCCCCAGGGAAAGGAGGTTATTTAATTAAGGAACTTCGCGAAAGCATCGTAAAACCTCCCTCGAAGTACTGACACTGGCCTGGCTGAACCGTTAAGCAAGTATAGTATGGTGAGATTAATCCTGACTAATTCTTCTTTTATGGTTTGAGGAAGGATTCGAGAAACAGTAGGAGCCATCCTGTTTAGATAAACTAAAAACCATTCTAAACTTGCAAGAGCATCATGCTAAAGTGTTTCTTCTCTCTCTCCTAATTACAGCGACCAAACATGACGGGCCTTAAGTTACTATTAGATAAAAATATATTGACAGGGCCAAACTATAAAGATTGGTTCAGGAATGTCAAGATTGCAATCACTTATAACAAATTGGGGTATCTGCTTACTACTAAAGCCCCCGCAGTCCCAGGTCCAGAATCCAGTGTCGCGGATAAGGAAATCCGTAAGACCTAGGAGATTGATAGCGTGAAAGCCAAGTGCCTCGTGCTGGCCTCCATGGACGATGAACATCAGAGGCGGCACGAGAATATGGATCTTGAATCCATATTCCTCCATACCAAGGAATTATATGGAGAGCAATCTCGTATAGCAAGATACGAGACCTCGAAGAAGCTATTTCAGGCGAGGTTGGCTGTCGGGTCATCTGTAGGGGAACACGTCCTTAAGATGATCGGCTACATTGAAGAGCTCGCGGACTTTGGGACCACGTTAGAGAACGAGTTGTATACAGACTTGATTCTCCAGTCCCTTTCCTTCCATCTACGCCCAGTTTATCTTGAATTTTAATATTCAAGGTAAAGAAGTTGGACTTTCGGAACTCCTCAACATGTTGAGGAGTGCAGAGGGCACCCTGCAGAAAGCCAGGGAAACACCCGCTCTATTTGTTGGTGGTGCTTCCTCTTCTAGGTCTAAGGCGAAAGCCAAAGAAAAGAAGAAGAAGGCCCATACCAAACCGAGAGGCGGTGTTAGTAAAGTGGAAGCCAAGGGAAAAGCAAAAGTGGCAGGGCTGACAGTAAGAAAGAAAGAATGCTTCAACTGTCACAAGAATGGCCATTGGAACAAAGATTGCAAGTCTTGGAAGACCAAGAACCAGGACCCGACGCAAGTTGTGGCTTCGACTTCAGGTGTGTTAGTAATTGAAAACTGTCTGTCAATCAACTCTACTTCCTGGGTATTGGATACCGGATCAGGATCTCATATATGCAATTCTTTGCATGCACTGAGAAGCCGTAGAGTTCTGAAGACCAGTGATATGACCCTCAGGGTTGCTAACGGAGCGAGCGTGGATGTTGTGTCCGTAGGAGAATATCTCCTTGGATTGACGAGTGGACATATTTTGGTTTTGTACAACTGTTTTTGTGTACCTAGTTTGACTTGTAATATCATTTCTGTAACTTTGATATCCAAAGAAGGTTATGATTTTACTTTTGTAAGCGATGTTGTAAATATCCACCTTAATCATGGTCTGATTGGGTCAGGTACCCTAAACAACGGTATATACGTATTAAACCAACTGCAAGTTTTCAATGTCCAGAAACACACATAAAAGAAAGACTCCAGAATTAAATCAAGCTTTCTTATGGAATTGTAGACTAGGTCACATCAATGAGACAAGGTTAACCAAGTTATATAAAGAAGGATATTTGGATCCGTTTGAATATCAATCTTATGCAACCTGTCAATCATGTCTCCAAGGAAAGATGACAAAGTCTCCATTCACTGGACACGGAGTAAGAGCGAGTGAGCTCTTGGGAATCATACACTGCGACGTGTATGGTCTAATGTCTACACATGCAAGAAGTGGTTATTCCTATTTCATTACTTTTATGGATGATTTCTCTAGGTATGGACATATTTTCTTGATGAAACATAAATCCGAGGCCTTTGAGAAATTCCGGGAATATAAGAATGAAGTGGAAAAACAAACCGGCAAAAGTATCAAGACACTGAGATCTGATCAAGGTGGTGAATATTTGAGTGCCGAGTTCCTGGATTACCAAAAAGAGAATGGAATTCTCTCTCAGCTTACTCCTCCATACACACCACAACACAACGGTGTATCAGAGAGAAGGAACTGAACCCTATTGGATATAGTACGTTCCATGATGAGTAACGCTGAGTTACCGCGATCATTCTGGGGCTATGCACAAGAATCAGCTGCATATCTTTTGAACAAGGTTCCTACCAAGACTGTGCCTACCACTCCATATTAGATATGGAGTGGAAGAAACCCTATCTTCAGTATTTGAAGATATGGGGATGTCCAGCTTTTGTTAAAAAGCAGCATGCGGAAAAACTCGAGGCACGCTCAGTACTGTGTAAGTTTGTGGGATACCCAAAGAACTCTAGAGGGTATCTTTTCTATTACGCAGAGGAACAAATGATTTTTGTTTCTCATCATGCCCACTTTCTGGAACATCGGTTTTTAGAAAAAGAAATAAGTGGGAGCGCAATAGAACTGGAAGAAATTCCAGAACCACAAGCTATTACTAAAAGTTTGGTGGAACCAGATGTTTCAAAAGAACAGGACATTCCCACACCACTCCGCAGGAGTAGTTGTTGGAGATAGTGCCCTCAGAGTCAATTATTGGATCACAGGCACGTGATTGCAATGATTGAGGGAGGACCTATCCCGGTAGGACAGTCTTACTCAAGATGATAGTATGCTATCCGGTTTATCTTTATCATCGTGTACTGCTTTAGGTGACCTAATAGGTCGCTATTACACATTGATAGAGCCCCTAGGATTCTTGCTTGACTGCCAGCAGTATGAGGGCGATCATATACGTGAAAGCTGGTAGTCTATAAGCACATCCTTAAAAGGTCCCTAGTCATGGGAGTTTCGAGACAGGGCATCGATACTCCAGAGTAGACTAGTGTATACATTCGAGACCCCGACGAGGGGCGGTGGCCGGTCTCACAAGCCACTGGTGTCAGTTGTATCACCTAAGATATATACAGGTGCTGATTGGGTTATGAGTACACCGGACATGACTCGCCGGGAACATGCTAGTTGGTCTTATACCTGACGTCAGATAGCAGTTCCCTGGTGACATGTGTACAGGTTAGTTCATCGACCTGAGGATCGTCATTTGTCTCGTGTGAGTTCCCACTGTACTTTGATTACTACCCTACCACGCTCAAAGGAGACGTGCAAACAGGTTTTAGTTGGGTACAGTCCCGAGCCACATGGAGGCAGTGAGCGGATCTTCGGGGCTCGTCTCTCCCGGTATTGGGGGTGAGGTCGCGCTGTGTCTAGGAGAGCCAGAATATAAAAAGTCCTTGGCAAAGGCAGGAGATTTATTGGTAGGTATTCCAGTAGTATCTCAGGGTGTTCTGGGCTGATCTCTGACACGACTTGTTCCGCTTTTAGGGGTCTGACTTTTACCAACCCCCTAGGCCCGCCATGCGATGCTCATAGACGAACGGACCGGACTGTACAGATATTGTCACTGACAGGCTCAGTAGGGTGTCAGGATGAGTTCGCTCATAGACGTCCCTTTTGGTCAATAGCTGGTGGCCCGTCACGTATGGCTAATACCTCTGACGTGCTAGTAGTTAAATCCACAACCAAGATGTTGACGAGTCTTTAGAGTCCCCCACATTCAGTTGCTCAAGTTTTCGGGCGAAACGCTGTAGAGGCCGTATGGAGATATGGCAGGGTTCGATCAGATACGTGCGGTATTGCACGGATCATGATCGGACGGATAATACTAGCGGGCTTTGGTTTAAGCCGGATCCTAGTATTGTACAGTGTAGATTTTTATCTCATTGCATTTGTATTCGGTCGGAATACAGATGCGGGTGTGTTTATACAGTAGTGGGGTTTTCCTGTAATTTATTACAGGATCAGTTTTTGGAGTTGCCGGTTTGTTTTCCGTTTCGGCCAATTTTCTTTGTTTCTTTCATTGGCCGAAGATTGGTGGAGGAGGGCTTATTTGCATTAGTGCAAATAAGCATTTGTGGAGGGTGGTCTTTGCCTATTCTTGTGTCATGATAGTTCCACCATCACATTGACTTCATTTGACTTCTTCTTCTTCTCATCATGGTTATTGATAATTAGTTGATGGTGTATTGGTTTTGGTAGGTGATCATTGCTTGACTTTTTGACTTGATGATGGGAGATGGTTGTGGAGTGCGGGTTTGAGTTTGTCATCATTTCTTTTCATGATATCATTTTGGCCTCTCTCTTGCATTATGGGCACACTCTCATATTGTGATCCATACACACTCTTCTCTCTTCTCTCCTCTCTAGAGATGGCCGGCCAAAGATGAGGAGGGGCTGCCCATTTTTGTAGTGGGGATTTTTGCTCTCTTGATGCTAGAAAAATCCCCAAGTTCATCCACAAAAGTTCACAGTTCATTTCCTCCACCACAAAGGCAACATCCACTACCCCAAATGAAACATGAGTTCTACACACATTCTACAGCAAACCTTAGGCACGTCGGCTCGCCAACTTCGTGCCCGAGTTGCCTCGGTATAGAGGTGGGAGCCCGTAAAAGAAGCAGGCGACGTGGTGCCCTTCCGGCGAGGAGGTGGAGACCGGACATTCCGCGGGAGATCGGGACGACGGCGAGAAGATCGGAGGACACGGATCGCTCGGTATATCTCTCTTCCCCATCTCGTAGTTAGCTAGGACTAGTTTAATGGCACGATCCGGGTTTATAGTGCGCGGTGGTGCCGGTTTGAAAAATTAAAGTAAATCGCCGCTTCCGCATTCCGGCGTCGGATTGACGGCCAGGGCGCCGCCGTGCACTTACAGTGGTATCAGAGCCTCGCCATTAACATAGTCTAGCTTTGTCTAATGTATTTTACGTTTTCGATCGAACAAAATTCCAAAACCCGTATTTTTCCTAGCATCAGTTTCTGTCGATTTTTTTCTGGTTCGAAATTTTTTTCAGTATGTTGCAGAATGATGTGCAGAGAATCCTAAGAACACTGTAAAAATTTGGTGATCTGATCTTTCCATATGACCGCGGAACAGCAGCCATAACCCCTCTTTGGCCGCGGTTCCGCCGCAGGAATTTGGTTTCATTCCACCAGTTTTTTTGCAGTAGGCTTTTGTGCTGAAAATAAGGGTTTTGGTATACTTTGTTTGGGCCCAGAATTTCTGTGAGTGATACAGTATTGCTTGGGGGACCACTTGGTAAAATTTAATCGATCGGATATTTTAAACACATTAGTTCACAGTATTTACATTATATCTGCGACCGTGAATGTCACTTGATCGGTAAATCCTGTCTAACTGCTATAGCCCGGTTAGACGGATTTGCGAACGTGACATTCACGTTGATGTTCTGTGTATTGCTGTGATGTTGCGGATTGGTCGTGGGGGATAGCCTGGTTGCAGTGGTAGTACAGTTTTTGTTGTATTATGTACATTTGATATTGCGGGACGAGCGTCCGACATGTGGACTGCCGTCACTGCCTGTTTGTATATTATTCTTTTGGGGCACGACCAGGTTGCGGTCGATGTACCTGTTGTATGTATATTTTACTTTCTGTACTAGGATTGCCCCGCGGAGGGGTGCACGGATAGCCGGGTTCTAGAGGGCAACGAGCCCGCATCTCATGGCATTAAGACGGAGGGGGCTTCACTCTAGAATTGGCGGGCTATTCGCCGCACTCGTAGGGGGTACAGGTTAACCCAGGAGGGGTGCCCAAGTTACCGGATTCCGTGAAGTGCTGGGTGGTCCATTCACGTTACTGAAGGGGGCTGCCTCGCTTCAGGTTTTGGCGGGTAACTTGCCACGCCCGTAGGGGTCTAGGATTTCATTGCACAGGCTATCCATACGACCAGGGGAACGTCGGGTTTCAGCGGCTCTGTGAAACCCGGGGATCCCAGATATCTGTATTGTTCTGTGATGCTGTACATTTCTGTGATGTTACATTTTATCACGCCTTGAGCGAAAATTATATATTATATATATACTAGTAGATGTTGTATATGTTTTGCATCCGCGCTAGTCCAGTCCCCGCTCTGTCGTTAGTTAGCTAACCTAACGGGTAATGACGGGACCCAGTGGCGAATGCGGATGGCATATACGTACATCAATATATTTTCGTTCTTTGTGGTGTGATTAATTGATGGGACTGCGTTGATTCGGATCAATGCAAGTAAAACAAACCTAATCTGATGTTGTTGGAACACTTTTCAAAAAGTTGTTATTGCAAGGACGTTCACTTTTGTTTTGCATCGTGGTATTCAGTTGGAATATCTTGCTCCTCAGTCGACGAGGCTGTTAGTTATATGTATGCCCTAGAGGCCATTACTGTACATTGGATGTATATTGTAGTGGATGCTGGGACATATATAGGGAGGACTTTCTTGCTCGACATGATAGTATGCTATCTGGTTGATCTTTACCTTAACGTGTATGATGATTGTCTCTCTGTTACATGTTGGTAAAGCCCTTAGGATCTGTACTTGACTACCTGGACTATGATGCGGATCATACTAGTGGGGACATGGTAGTCCATAAGTACATCCTTCAAAGTCCCTAGTCGTGGGTGTATCGAGACGGGGCATCGATATACCAGAGTAGACTAGCGTATACCTTCTCGACCCATACAGATGGGCGATGGATGATCCCATATCCATTGGTGTTTGACATCAGAGATGATATACGGGTGCTCAGTAGAGACTGGGTACACTGGACGGACTCGCCGAGAACTCCCAGATGGTATTATACCTCACGTCAGATGGCAGTTCTCTGGTGACACTGGTACAGAGTAGTCTGTAGACCCGAGATCGTCATAGAGTCTTGTGTGGTTCCCACTGTGCTTTGATTTCCATCTTACCACGTCCAAGAGGGCATGCAAAACGGTGGTTTTTGGGTACAGTCCCGAGTCACATGGAGACAATGAGCGATAGGAGGGGATTCGTCTCTCCCGGTATGGGGGGTTGATGTTGCGCTGTGTTCGATTGGCTATAACAGGAAATCCCTGGCCAGGGTTGCTGAGATTTATTGGTAAGTGTTACCAGTAGTTTCTCGAATTGTTATAGACCTCATATCGACACGACTTATCGAGCTATTGGGGTCTGACGTTTACCACCCCTAGGCGAGATATGCGACATATCAGACGATCAGACCGGACTGTACGGTAGTGTTACTGGTTGGATTCACTGGAGTGTGAGCGGGCTTGCTCGTCGATCTTCAGATCGCTCAATACCCGGGTGGCCGTTACGTTTGGCAGACCGCTTGCGGCTTGTGGATGTTTGATATGATCATCATCCGCTGCCGGCGTATTGACGAGTCTTTAGAGTCCTACACTGAGGTTTCCTGGCTCAAGCGAAACGAAATAGGAGCGCATATGAGATATGTGCGGGACCGAGAATAATGCGTGTATGTGATACCGTATTCCATTCTCGCGATGAATGTATCGAATGGTTGTATGCGATATAACCTAGTTATCGAATCAAGGATTGATTCGATAAGCCGATACATTGAATACTAGTCGGTTGTGTGCGACATGACCGGATCATTGAATCAAGTGTTGATTTAATGATTTAATGCATAATTATATATTTGATATATTACTTTGCACTAACTAGTATTGGTTCACTTTAAACGGATTTTCTCACTTGGTTTGTGCGCATTATATATGTGATATGATTTTGTGCACTTGCTTGTATCATGTTTGATGATACATGCTTTTTGGTTAAGTGTAAAGTATTAAACCTTGGTTAATGAAATGGTTAGGGTTTATTATTTGTTATTCATTTATCTTATTTAATTATCCATTTAATTTTGATAAATGAATAAAAGAAAATGAGAAAAGAATGGTGGCTAATTTTGTTTCATGTTGAAGCTTCTTGAAGCTTTGATCAAGTCAACCATTCTTATCTCATCCTTAACCCTAACCATTCCCACTAACCCTAGTTTAATCTCTACACTTTACCATGGTTACCTTTATGATAAGAATGATTATTCTTTTCTTTTCTAATTAATCTTATCATAATATTCTTCTTCTTCTTCCTTTCTTCACTTGAAGAAAGCTTTGCTCCATCAATGGTGATTGATGGAAATGAGTGAGAAATCCAATTCTAAAGTTAACCCACTTCCTATTTCTTCATCCTCTACCTCTTTCCAAGTAGTAGAGTGTGTTTCCTTCACAAGTTTTCATGGCTTGGTGAAGGTGGAGCTTGATCTAGCGATGCTTCGACGTAGATCATCTTCGGCACGTCGTCGATGACCTAGCCCGCCTATTCTCCGATGAAGCGAACGCGAGAGTCCAAGATCGGATTTGTACAGCGGAGATGACTTCTTCATGGAGCTATGGAGGTAGACAAACGGATCTACAAAGGTTGTATTTCCGTATCTCTTAGTTAAGTGTTAACTAGTTTGCATTTTCGCCTAGATTTCTAGCCAACGATCCATAGTCTAGGGTTTCTCGGCACCGTATTTTTTGAAATTGGCATGTTCGATGCCTTGTGAGACCTCACTAGGGTGCCTAGGAACCCTACAGTGGTATCAGAGCCTAGCTAGAGCCTTAGGCAAAGTCTAGACGGAATTTGAACTCCGATCGAATCAAAACCAAAATCCTAAAATTGCTCTCTGTACTTTTTCTAAAATCGTGGATTTTTCCAAATTAAAAATATGCAGAAAACTCAGCAGGGAATTCTAAGAATTACGTCGAATTTTTTTTTTCATGAACAATGATTTTGGCGGCGGAACCGCGGCATAAGCCTAGCTTATGCGGCGGTTCCGCGGCGGATGTATGACGTCAGCCCTAACATGTTACACAGTAATTCATTGTTTCTGGTTCTGAGTTCTCTGGGTATTTTTAAAATTTATTCAAGAGTTGAATTTTCTGGAGTTGTTTTGGGGATTCGGTGTTTCGATCGGAGTATCAAATTTTGTCTGTGTGGCTTTCCGGATAAATTTTAGAATATGTTAAAAAGTTTGACCGGATATAAATACCTAACTTTTCCTCTGTCGGGAAATTTCCAAGTGTTGGATCTTTCCGTAGTTTAATGACGTTCTAAGTAGTGCAAGTAATGCAATGGACCCTCTAGAAGACAACAAACCTTAACTCGATTATGTGACCGTCTTGAACTGCCCTTTGAACCTTCGGGTTTGGGGGAGTACGGCGTGCCACATGTGAGGCGTTGGCTTGACCCTTCTACGGCTGGACCGTTGGTACTGTAACATTTTAAAAATAATTAAATAAATAATTAAATGAATAAAAGTGTTTAAGTGAATTTTAGGACTTTCGGTAAAGTAAAATGTATTTTTCGTAAAACCAAACCGTGATTGTTTTTCACTATAAATTTAAAAATATCTATTTTAATTATGAAATTACTAGTAAATAGTGTTTATTTAGCCACTTATAAATTTTTGGTTTAATAAAATATTTTTCCTAAATTAATTATTTTAAATATTAACATAAGCTTTATTTTTACACTAAATTAGTGTAAATTACAAATTTAAATGGTTTTAATTTGTAAAAATGAACCATGGCATATTAGAATTTAGTCTGTATCATGCAAAATTTATTTGCAAATTTTTCCTTGTTTCTAGATCTTTCTTGAGTTATTTTAGAAAAGAATTAAAAGAAAATGAATAAAGCATGAAAAGACATTAAGATGATGACATTTTGGAGAAGTTTCTACACCATTTCTCATGTGTTTCTCCCTCTTCCCCTTATTGTGGCCGGCCTCCCCATCACCATGGCTGCCCCCCCCATTTTCCACCTCATTTTTATTCAAAAATCATCAAAAATACATCAAAAATCCAATTTAAATTCCACAAAAACCTAATTATTTCATACCCTTTATTCTCTACTCTTCTCTACATGGATTTTGGAGTGGGAAAGCATGTATTTTTTAGGCTTATTTTCAAGTTTGGACATGAGGTTGTGGAGGTATAAATCCTTCTCTTTTGTTTTATTTCTATTAGATATTTCTTTTAAAGCATAATTAGATTAATTAGATTAATTCTTGTTGCAAATTCTAAAATTCAAGTTAGGGTTTGAAAATTCAAGAGGTGGTTTTTGTTAATTAATTAGGGTTATAATAGCTAGTTTAACATCTTTTAGAGTGGAAAATTCTTGCATGGTGGTGGTATAATAAATTGTTGATCGAAATTGTTTAATTTAAACTATTTAGCTAACTAGATTTTTTCTAAAATGTGTTGTGGGTAAAATAAAATTCTTATTAAGGGTGTTATCATTAGATGGTAATTTTAGTGAGAATATTAGCATATTAATTGAATGAAAAACTTAGTTTGATCACTAGATTATTTTGATAATTGGAAAAATAGTAATAAAATGCTATTATTTTGTAAACTAGATTTTAGGAATTTCTAAATAAATGTTAAAATTGTTAAAAGTTGCAAACTAGAAATTTCAAATAAATGCAAAATTGTGTAATAAAAATATAGTAATGGTTTGTATAGTCTAGTAATGCTATTTAATGAGTTTTATGACCATTGGTTTCATTTAAATGTCAAGTTTCGATGAAAAACGGTAAATTGGCATTTTCGGGTTTTTCGAAAACGGACGATTTGATCGATTTTAGTGTTTCGATGAATTTGATCATGTTTTACAATATAAGTAATGTGTTTTAAAACTACAAGTTGTTTGATGATGTTATTTCGATCCATCGGAGTTTGTACGCCGATATCGAGCGGTATTTGGTTCTTTTGCGTGGACGGGACATAGGTTTTAACCTGTGCTTGTTCTTCGTATCGTTTGACTTTTGTATGTGATTCGGTTTACGATACTATTTATATGTTTGCGTCTAGGTACCCTCACGTGGACTGCGGGCGATGAAGAGGAGGATGGCGACACTGTCTTCGGCAGACATGGACCAGGTGAGTAGATGCATATCTACGGGGGGGAAAGTCGGGTGGATGGCGTTTAGCACCCCCGCAACGTAGAATAGGAATAGTACTTATTGACATTAGGAAACCAGACGTGACCCTAGTAGGACCCTAGTATTGACCCTAGGCTGGACTAGACCGATTTAGGAAAACTATATCAGAGGATGAGTACCTTGGAAGAGGTTCGTAGGTTTCAGATAGAAACACACCAGCGCACACACTGAAAATCGACATGGGGTACGTGTATGTGTATATATATAGAACTAGGTATAGATATATACATATATATACAACACATATAGGTGATTCAGTGATGTGATATGATATCCGAGGTATGATGAAATAGTATAACTGGGCTTGATGCCGTGATTTTTGACTATACAGTCGTAATAAAGTGTTAGCGGATCATTAGGGAATGAGATAATGAACTTGAATATATAAATTACAAAGAGTGGTGGTGATATTGATGTACATGGGACGCTAGAATAGTACTCGGACTGTAACTTGTGACTGATTACGATATGATATATGTATAACTTGATTTCGACATTATATTGGTGTGACCTGATGCCGATATCATATGAGTATGACTTAATCACAATATGATACATACGACATTATACGAATGAGGAGACACCTAGGAGATACTTGACCGTACCCCGACATTGGGATGCCGTACGATGGATTTTACCGTACGAGGCTTAGATTTGATGATTGATCCGCACTCTTGATTCAAGGAAGCCGTACTACGTACGTGACGCTGTTGAGGCGGGATCGCCGACTATTAGAGATATTGATTCAGACCTTAGGTAGACTCTTATTTCTATTGACTAGTTCTTAGGTTTAGTTTTCCTTAGGAGGTTAGATGGACACTAGGTTAGGTTCGAGTCATATATGTTAGTGTATATGCCCTAGAGGCCATTACTGTATCATACTAGTTTGTATATTACTTAATGGATGCTTGGGATATTCACCTTGTATATACAATCTTGCTCAAAATAGTAGTATGCTACTTGGTTTGTTTCTACTTCAATGTGTACTTGTGTTTATTTCAGTATATCACTTATACGCATTAGTGGAGCCCTTAGGATCTTTGCTTGATTACCAGCGTTGTGATGGCAGTCACACTAGTGGGGGCTGGGTAATCTATAAGCACATCCTTATACAGGTCCCTAGTCGCAGGACTATCGAGACAGGGCATCGATACTCCGGAGTAGACTAGCGTATGCGCTTCTCATCCCAGTGTGGGAGATGGTCTGTCCCACAGCCATCAGTACGTCGTACTGGAGATAGTATACGGGTGCTCGTTGGGTTACGAGTACACTGGACAGGACTCGTCGGGAACTGACAGGTTGGTATTATACCTATCGTCAGTTATCAGTTCCCAGGTGACATGAGTACAGCTTAGTCCGCTGACTTGACACTGGCACTTCGCCTCAAGTGTGTTCCCACTGCACTTTGATCACTACCCTACCACGGCTCAAAGGAGTCGTGCAAACGGGTGGTGGTTGGGTGCAGTCCCGAAGCACTTGGAGGCAGTGACGGTTAGACAGGATTCGTCTCTCCCGGTATTGGGGGTTGACATCGCGCTGTGTCTAGGAGAGCCATTACACGAGTAGTCCCTGGCCAGGGCAAACGAGATATACTGGTAGGTTTCCAGTGTTATCTCAGGGTGTTTTGGGCTTCGCTCCGGCACGACTTGTACCGCTATTGGGGGACTGACGTTTACCACCCCCTAGGCCCGCCATGCGATGTATCAGACGAACAGACCGGACTGTACGGAGACTGTCACATTCAGACTCAGTAGGAGTTCAGATGGGGTTTCACCTCGTCAGCCTTCTTGTCGGCATCTACCTGGGGACCGTTACGCACAGCTAGTGCCGCTTGCGGTCTGTGGTTAAACCCACTGCCAGCGTAGTGTCGAGTCTTTAGAGTCCCACACAGAGGGTATTCGCCTCTGGGCAAAACAGAGTAGAGGTCACATGGTTTTGCGACAGGGTTCGTTCTCATCCGCGCACTTGTGCACGTTTGGAGTCCGGACGGATTATACTGGCAGGCTCTGGTTTGAGCCAGATACTGGTATATATATTTGGGGTTGCTTTTATATCTTGGTATTCTTGTTCCTCGGAACGAGAATGCAGGTGTGTATGCACAGTTGCTTGAGGCGGAGGATGAGGTATTTCATTAGGGTTTCGGAACGGGTGCGTATGCACAGTTGACAGTTATCTTTTTCCAAACCCTAATTGATTTATGGATTATCTATTTATAATAGTAATTAAATGAGAATTTTGTTATGGTTGATTTTGTTGACTTGTTGACCATGGTTGACTTGTTGACCATGGTTGAAAGTTGACCACCATCATGCTTCAAAAGTCTTCCTTGATTTATGCTTACATTTTTAAATGAAGCATGGTTGTGGTCATTCCAAATTGCCATCAACTATTCTCATTTTCAATTATTATTATTAGATAATTCTTTTCTTTTGCATTATGGTTGCAAGAAAGAAAAAATATAGCTCATTCTATTATTCTCACTCTCTCTCTTCACTTCATCTTCTTCTTCCTCTAGTCAAGAGAAACCTTCTCATGAGTTGAGAATCCTTCTCTTGAAAAACAAAAGCAACCCTTAGACACTCTCTACTCACTCTAGGATCAAGGGTCTAGCAAGCCGGCGATTCTAGTTCACTCCAAGTACGAGAAAGAGCCCAAAGGTCGAGCCTTCGAGGTGGATCCATCTTCGACGGAAGAAGGCGACAAAAGAGAACCATCAACCTCTACTAGATTTCAAGAAGAAGGAGTTCAAGTTTAGGTATAACCCTCATCCGAGTAGCTAACTCCTTTTAGCGTATTTGCTAGTTTAGTTTAGACACGATCCCGACCATAGTTTAGTCCATGTTGCCTCTTGCGTTAAAATTTTGATTTTATACCGTTTCCGCATCCCCGTAAGCACCGGGGGTCGCAATATGGACTAACAGTGGTATCAGAGCCTAACTAAACTTAAACTAGCTTGGTAGTGAAGTGTAACGAAGTTCGGAACCGAAAAAATCACAAAACCGGATAATTACAAAAACTGAGTTTCTGTTGAAAAATTTTTGGCTCAAAATGAAAAACTTTATACATGTAAATTCGTCTCAGGGTTTTTTATGAACACCCAAGAAAAACGATACAGTGATTCGATGAACTCGCCGCCCTTCCGCCGCATAACCAAGGTAGTTGCCGCGGAACCGCCGCGTGTTGTCTTGTTCTCTGCATCGTTTTTCGTGCACTGTGTTTATGTGTTGGTTTTGGGATTTTTTAAATATATTATATGTGCCCAGATTTTGCAGAAAAGAAATTTCCTTTTGGGGTCCTATAATTCCGTATTTTTTTTCCGAACTTCACTACACTTTGACTATGATGGTTATATCTGTGATGTTTGCATGTATTGAACATCGGCTAATCGCTATAAGACGATTAGTCGGGGTTATACATGATCTGTAATGTGCTGGAATGTGTATATAAATATGTTGGATTGTCGCGGGTGAATAGCCGGGGGTTGTGAGACGAGAGTTTTCTTTTCTTGCAATTCATTGTAAATGTAAATTGATGTAATTATATTATTTGTTTGGCCGCACAACCGGGTCGGGGTTGTAGCCGTCATTGTATAATTCTTTTTACTGTTTTTGCTCCTAGGATAGACCCATGGAGGGGTGCACAAACTACCGAGGACTTGGCGGGTAGTTTGCCGCACCCGTAGGGGTTTTGGGTGGGGATTTGGCTATTCACCGCGACCGTGTTATCTGTTTTTGTTACAGGCTCGTACAAATTACAGATTGCTAGTATATCCAATGTATTTATCTGTGATCTGAAATGTCTATCATTGCTTTCTATTTAGGCGTTGCTTATGTTTTACAGACGCGCTAGCCCAGCCCCCGCTCTGTCGTTAGTTAAGTAACCTAACGGGTAATGACGGGGCCCCGTGGCGAATGCGAATGGCATAAGCGTACGTCATATTTTGGTTGTTTTCTGCAATGGTAGGATTAAATGATGGGACGCATTAAAAGTACTAATGCAAGAATATCACGCATTAAAAGAACTAATGCAAGATAATAAACCAAGTTTAAGTCGATGGAACACTTTCGAAAAACCACTCGGTTCTTTTCAAAACTAACTTTTAAATGCGGAGCTTGAGCCACTCCTTCTAAAAGCTATCTCGTTCCATCGATTATATCAAGTTCACTACGTTCACGGTTTCGCCAAAACCATCCGTAGCCCTCCATCATTTCAGTTAAATATTCGGTAGTATTCAAGCTATGTATTTTGACCTCACGCCAAGGCATAGTGATTGGTAGCTGCCGGATATTTATCTGTTGCATAGATAGAATGCGTTGGTTTGAGACAGTCGTACTGCCATTTTGGCCTACGTCAAGGGTATGTACGGGTGGATTCAAATTAACCTGGATAATGATGGGACGAACTTGACATGTGACTTATGACATTTTGACCTCACGCCAAGGTCATAAGAGCATGGGGCAAAAATCCACATCGGGAGTTTCATAAGTACTGAAACTTGCTAGATTTGCATACCATTTGGAGTGTGATGATTATGGTAGGATTCCTTCATTTTCGTCACGCGATGATATTTGGATCCCGATCCTACTGTGAGTATATGCTACTCCTCGGGAAATTTCTCACTTAACGATCAATGCTATAAACCTAGTAGGTGCCTAGAAAGGTGTTAGCGGGGTTACGCCCCCAGGAAAAAGAGGTTCTTTAATTAAGGAACTTCGCGAAAGCGTTGGAAAACCTCCCTCGAAGTACCGACACTGGCCTGGCTGAACGGTTAAGCAAGTATTGTACGGTGGGATTGATCCTGACTAATTCTTCCTTTATGGTTTGAGGAGGGATTCGAGAAACAGTGGGAGCCATCCTGTTTAGACAAACTAAAAACCACTCTAAACTTGCAAGAGCATCATGCTGAGTGTTTCTTCTTCTCTCTCCTAATTACAGCGACCAATCAACATGACTGGACTTAAGTTACTCCTAGATAAAAACAAACTGACAGGGCCAAACTACAAAGATTGGCTCAGGAATGTCAAGATAGCAATCACTTATGACAAGCTGGGGTATCTTCTTACCACCAAAGCTCCCCCTGTCCCTGGTCCAACTTCCAGTGTCGCGGATAAGGAAATCCGCAAGACTTGGGAGATTGATAGCGCGAAGGCCAAGTGCCTCCTGCTTGCCTCGATGGACAACGAACATCAGAGGAGGCATGAGAATATGGACATGGAGTCCATATTGCTCCATACAAAAGAACTGTATGGAGAGCAATCTCGTATCGCAAGATACGAAGCGTCGAAAAAGTTGTTTTCGACAAAGATGGCCGTCGGATCATCAGTAGCCGAGCACGTGCTAAAGATGATCGGCTACATTGAGGAGCTCGCTGACCTAGGGATCACATTGGAGAGTGAACTATATACGGATATAGTTCTCCAGTCCCTTCCTTCCACTTACGCCCAGTTTATACTGAACTTCAACCTACAAGAAAAAGAGGTTGAACTATCAGAGCTCCTCAACATGCTGAGGAGCGCAGAGGGCACCCTACAGAAAAGTAGGGATACATCCACTTTGTTTGTAGGAGGATCATCTTCTTCTAGGTCCAAGGCGAAAGCCAAGGGAAAGAAGAAGAAGGCCCCCGCCAAACCAAGGGGCGGTGTTAGTAAAGTGGATACGAAGGGAAAAGGTAAAGCAACAAAGATAGCGGGGAAGCTTGTGGATAAGGAAGAATGCTTCTTTTGTCATAAGAAAGGACACTGGAAGAATGATTGCAGGGCCTGGAAGGCCAGAACACAGGAATTGAAGCAGGTTGCAGCTTCAGCTTCAGGTGTGTATGTTATTGAAAACTGTCTTTCAATAAACTCTACTTCCTGGGTATTGGATACCGGATCAGGATCTCATATCTGTAATTCTTTGCAGGCGTTGAGAAACCGTAGGGATTTGAAGGCAGGTGACATGACCCTCAGAGTTGCGAACGGAGCTAGCATGGATGCTAAAGCCGTGGGGGACTATCACCTGGGAATGTCAGATGGACATGTTTTGGTTTTGCGTAATTGCTTTTTTGTACCCAACGCAACTTGTAATATCATTTCTGTATCTTTAGTTTCTAAAGAAGGTTATGAATTTGCGTTTGTAAGTAATGTTGTAAACATTCACCTTAATCAAGTATTGATTGGGTCAGGTACTCTGAGTAATGGTATATACGTGTTAAACCAACCACAGATTTTCAACGTCCAGAATACACACAAAAGAAAGTCTCCAGAAATAAATCAGACTTTCTTATGGCATTGTAGATTGGGTCACATCAATGAGAGAAGGTTGACGAAGTTACATACAGAAGGGTATTTGAATGCGTTCGAATATCAATCGTATGCCACTTGTCAATCCTGTCTCAAGGGAAAGATGACAAAGACTCCGTTTACTGGACATGGAGTAAGAGCGAGCGAGCTCTTGGGACTCGTACACAGTGACGTGTGCGGTCCAATGTCTACACATGCCCGAAGCGGACATTCTTACTTCATTACTTTTACGGATGACTTCTCAAGGTACGGTTATGTCTTCTTAATGAAACATAAGTCCGAGGCCTTTGGAAAATTCCAGGAGTATAAGAATGAAGTAGAGAAACAGACCGGCAAAAGTATTAAGATTCTAAGATCGGATCGAGGTGGAGAATACTTAAGTGCCGAATTCCTGGACTATTTAAAAGAGAACGGAATTCTCTCTCAGCTTACTCCTCCTTACACCCCGCAACATAACGGTGTATCGGAGAGACGGAACCGCACCCTATTGGATATGGTGCGGTCCATGATGAGTAACGCTGAGTTACCGCGATCATTCTGGGGGTATGCGCTAGAATCAGCTGCGTACCTTTTGAACCGAGTTCCGACTAAGACTGTGCCTTCCACACCATATGAAATGTGGAGTGGGAAGAAACCCTATCTTCAATATCTGAAGGTCTGGGGATGTCCGGCTTTTGTCAAAAAGCAGCATGCGGACAAGCTCGAGGCACGCTCAGTACTGTGCAAGTTTGTGGGATACCCAAAGAACACCAGGGGGTATCTTTTCTACTACGCAGAGGAACAAAAAGTCCTTGTTTCTCGTAATGCCCACTTTCTAGAACACCAGTTCTTGGAAAAGGAGATTAGTGGGAGCGCAGTAGAACTGGAAGAAATTCCAGAACCACAGACTATTACTGAAAGGTTAGTGGAACCAGAGGGTTCAACAGAACAGGACATTCCTACGCCGCTCCGCAGGAGTAGTAGGCAGTCTCATCCGCCCGAGAGATACTACGGTTTTCTCATAGACGGGGATAGAGAGGATTGCATCATAGATTATGATGAGCCTACTAGCTTCCAGCAGGCCGTTCAGAGCGTTGACTCGGTGAAATGGCTGGATGCAATGCGGACCGAAATGGAGTCCATGTACACCAACAAGGTATGGACGTTGGACATTGCTCCAGACGGGGTAAAACCCGTAGGATGCAAGTGGATCTTCAAAAGGAAGATTGGTGTAGATGGACAGGTTGAGACCTATAAAGCTAGGCTGGTAGCAAAGGGTTTTCGTCAAAGACCTGGCTTGGACTACGACGAAACCTTTTCTCCGGTAGCCATGCTGAAATCCATTCGGATCCTTCTTGCCATTGCTGCCTTCCACGATTATGAGATCTGGCAAATGGACGTAAAGACAGCTTTTCTAAATGGAAATTTAGAGGAGTGTGTCTATATGGATCAGCCAGAGGGTTTCATTCAGAGTGGGAGCAGCGGAAAGGTGTGCAAGTTGCTTAAGTCCATCTATGGACTAAAGCAGGCATCGCGGAGTTGGAACATCTGTTTTGATGAGACAGTCAAAGAATTTGGCTTTATCAAAAATCCAGATGAACCATGCATCTATAGTAGATTTGTAGCGAGAACTGTAGTATTCCTCGTTTTATACGTGGATGACATTCTCTTGATAGGAAATGACATTCCTATGCTACAATCTGTCAAGGGGTTCTTGTCACAAAGGTTCTCCATGAAAGACCTGGGTGATGCCTCATACATCCTGGGGATCCGGATCCATCGTGATAGATCCAAGAGGATATTGGGACTTTCTCAGTCCAGGTACATCGACACCATAGTGAAAAGATTCAGTATGGAAGATTCCAAGCGCGGTAACCTACCGGCTTGTCACGGGATCACCCTCTCTAAAGAGATGTCTCCCAAGACTGATTTGGAGAGGGATCGCATGTCTATTATACCCTACGCTTCTGCGGTAGGCTCTATAATGTATGCGATGTTGTGTACCAGACCGGATGTAGCTTATGCACTGAGTGTGGTAAGCCGGTATCAGTCTAACCCTGGGGAGAAACACTGGATAGCAGTAAAGAACATTCTCAAGTACCTGAGGAGGACTAAGGAGATGTTCTTGGTGTATGGCGGAAAAGACCTCCAGATCGAGGCCTTTGCTGACTCCAGCTTCCAGAGTGACAAGGATGATTCCAAGTCCATGTCGGGTTTTGTCTTCACCCTCAATGGAGGGGCGGTGTGTTGGAAGAGTTCCAAACAGGAAACCGTTGCAGACTCGACGATGGAAGCGGAATACATCGCTGCATCTGATGCCGCAAAAGAAGCTGTCTGGATGAGGAAGTTCTTGAAAGAACTTCAGGTGGTTCCGTCCATTGTTGACCCAATACCTCTGTATTGCGACAACAACGGGGCTATAGCTTTAGCGAAGGAACCCAGGTCCCATCAGAGATCCAGGCACATCTTGAGGCGGTATCACCTGATCAGGGAGATCGTGGATCGCAAGGAGATCGAGGTTCGGAGGGTTGCTTCAGAAGAGAACACTGCAGATCCATTCACCAAGGCCTTGCCCCAGACTCAGTTCGAGCGGCTGATCGAGATGATAGGTCTTCGATACGCCAGTACATGGCCTTAGTGCAAGTGGGAGATTGTTAGTGTATATGCCCTAGAGGCCATTACTGTATCATACTAGTTTGTATATTACTTAATGGATGCTTGGGATATTCACCTTGTATATACAATCTTGCTCAAAATAGTAGTATGCTACTTGGTTTGTTTCTACTTCAATGTGTACTTGTGTTTATTTCAGTATATCACTTATACGCATTAGTGGAGCCCTTAGGATCTTTGCTTGATTACCAGCGTTGTGATGGCAGTCACACTAGTGGGGGCTGGGTAATCTATAAGCACATCCTTATACAGGTCCCTAGTCGCAGGACTATCGAGACAGGGCATCGATACTCCGGAGTAGACTAGCGTATGCGCTTCTCATCCCAGTGTGGGAGATGGTCTGTCCCACAGCCATCAGTACGTCGTACTGGAGATAGTATACGGGTGCTCGTTGGGTTACGAGTACACTGGACAGGACTCGTCGGGAACTGACAGGTTGGTATTATACCTATCGTCAGTTATCAGTTCCCAGGTGACATGAGTACAGCTTAGTCCGCTGACTTGACACTGGCACTTCGCCTCAAGTGTGTTCCCACTGCACTTTGATCACTACCCTACCACGGCTCAAAGGAGTCGTGCAAACGGGTGGTGGTTGGGTGCAGTCCCGAAGCACTTGGAGGCAGTGACGGTTAGACAGGATTCGTCTCTCCCGGTATTGGGGGTTGACATCGCGCTGTGTCTAGGAGAGCCATTACACGAGTAGTCCCTGGCCAGGGCAAACGAGATATACTGGTAGGTTTCCAGTGTTATCTCAGGGTGTTTTGGGCTTCGCTCCGGCACGACTTGTACCGCTATTGGGGGACTGACGTTTACCACCCCCTAGGCCCGCCATGCGATGTATCAGACGAACAGACCGGACTGTACGGAGACTGTCACATTCAGACTCAGTAGGAGTTCAGATGGGGTTTCACCTCGTCAGCCTTCTTGTCGGCATCTACCTGGGGACCGTTACGCACAGCTAGTGCCGCTTGCGGTCTGTGGTTAAACCCACTGCCAGCGTAGTGTCGAGTCTTTAGAGTCCCACACAGAGGGTATTCGCCTCTGGGCAAAACAGAGTAGAGGTCGCATGGTTTTGCGACAGGGTTCGTTCTCATCCGCGCACTTGTGCACGTTTGGAGTCCGGACGGATTATACTGGCAGGCTCTGGTTTGAGCCAGATACTGGTATATATATTTGGGGTTGCTTTTATATCTTGGTATTCTTGTTCCTCGGAACGAGAATGCAGGTGTGTATGCACAGTTGCTTGAGGCGGAGGATGAGGTATTTCATTAGGGTTTCGGAACGGGTGCGTATGCACAGTTGACAGTTATCTTTTTCCAAACCCTAATTGATTTATGGATTATCTATTTATAATAGTAATTAAATGAGAATTTTGTTATGGTTGATTTTGTTGACTTGTTGACCATGGTTGACTTGTTGACCATGGTTGAAAGTTGACCACCATCATGCTTCAAAAGTCTTCCTTGATTTATGCTTACATTTTTAAATGAAGCATGGTTGTGGTCATTCCAAATTGCCATCAACTATTCTCATTTTCAATTATTATTATTAGATAATTCTTTTCTTTTGCATTATGGTTGCAAGAAAGAAAAAATATAGCTCATTCTATTATTCTCACTCTCTCTCTTCACTTCATCTTCTTCTTCCTCTAGTCAAGAGAAACCTTCTCATGAGTTGAGAATCCTTCTCTTGAAAAACAAAAGCAACCCTTAGACACTCTCTACTCACTCTAGGATCAAGGGTCTAGCAAGCCGGCGATTCTAGTTCACTCCAAGTACGAGAAAGAGCCCAAAGGTCGAGCCTTCGAGGTGGATCCATCTTCGACGGAAGAAGGCGACAAAAGAGAACCATCAACCTCTACTAGATTTCAAGAAGAAGGAGTTCAAGTTTAGGTATAACCCTCATCCGAGTAGCTAACTCCTTTTAGCGTATTTGCTAGTTTAGTTTAGACACGATCCCGACCATAGTTTAGTCCATGTTGCCTCTTGCGTTAAAATTTTGATTTTATACCGTTTCCGCATCCCCGTAAGCACCGGGGGTCGCAATATGGACTAACAATATAGTGGTAGCAGTATTAGTATATTAAATGAGTAGGTAATATACATTCGTCTTTACTTTCACACTGTAATCATAATGTTGCATGTTCATACATATGTTGCTATAAATAGTATAAACCTTACCTGTTAGGATACCAGCACCATTACCGATGATGCGCATATTCCACGCACACTTATTTGCCGGCTCACACACATCATCATCGGTAATTGCTATGTCACGTACACTTTAGATCATATTATCTTTTATTGATAGAATCAGTTAACAACTAAACCGATGTAGTATTGTGATCACTCTCTGATGTTAAGTATAAGACATGACATTCATTACTTAGACATTCATGCATTCATATTTTCGTGTTATCATGCAGTATTATGGGCATATGCCGACACTTATCATATAGTACTCATGATTTTGAGATTTGGATTTCTATGAGATTTCTGGATTTTTGGGGAAAACCGCAAAAATATATAAAAACTTCTCTCTCTCTCCTCTTCTCTTTTTTTTTTAAAATAAGATGCGGTTTTCTCGTGATGTATGTGTCGTCCACCATGAGTATTTCATGTTTTCTGATGGATTTCGAGACCCGATTCGAGGAGTGGATGAACCGTCTCGGGTACATGGTGGGCCCGGTATGGTACCCTGGGGCAAGAAGATCGAGTTGTAGACGATGAGCCTGGCAGGGGAAGGCTACCTACCGGTGATGTCTGGCGCGGCGGATATCCGGAGGATACCGACCGTTGTCGTGGGATTTGATGATATGGGCCGATCCGGACTGACGGAGCCCGACATATTGATACTTGAGGTTACATGTGTTGTGTCGATGCTTGACACGGATTTCCATGGATTTCATTATTGAGATTTCAGATGCTTATACACACTTTACTATGATAACGGCTAAAGGCTCTCATACATATATATCTGGATTTCAGGATTTGTGACTTTACATTCATGGTGCATGCATTTCATTTCATATGACTTAGTACTATATGAGGCACTGACACGACACGGAGTATTTGCACTTACACGTAGTATTACCCTGCTATTACTAGATGTTTGGGATATAGTAGTGTATTATTATGACCTAGGATAGCGTCGTGCATTCGATTTCTTTTCGTAGATGTCTTCTACTCACGAGTTGGCAACTCACCCCCGTTGTGCCAAATTCTTTACAGGTTCGATGTACAGGTTTCCCGTGGCAGCTTGTTGGCACATCTTTTCTTCAGGGTGATTTGCACGGTAGGTTGGTTCACTTGTATCCGAATCACCATTGTACTTTTATTCATTCATTTGTATCTAGTAAGCTCCATCAACCATATTTGTATTACTTGATAAGTTATTGGACCAGTCTTTTACTTCGACCTTAGAGTCGCGCCTGTATTATTCTGATCTGGTGGTTTTGTTTTCTTTTGAGTTTGAGCCTCGCCTACTGGCGTTGTATATTATTGTGCTTGTTGTGGTTGTTTCCGCCTGTTGGCGTTGATGCTAGCACCCGTTTGGGGATGCTTTTTATTGTTATTCATATTATACTTGTTGTACCCGTTTGGGGGCCAGTTTTTACAGAGGAGACTCTGCCGAAATTTTTGGTAAAATTTGCTGATGTTTTTTTTTTTTTTACTTGTTTTCTTTTCTTTTCTTCTTTTTCTTCTTTTATGGTTTAGATCTCTGGGCTTCGGCTTACTTAGGTCACGTGGCGCCTCTAGACGCTTCGTAATCTAAGTGCCGGTCACGTTCCGTACTTTCGGGTCGTGACAAAGTTGGTATCAGAGCGCTAGGTTTAACCTTGTATAAGTCTAGGTGACCCTTGGTTGATGGAGTAGGAGAGTTAGGTAGAGTAACGTACCGTGGATATGGTCCGCGGCATACTTACGATACGCTACTCTGCTTAAGGAGCCCTAGGATTTATATTGTTTGCACCGTATTTCATTCGTTCCTTTGAACTATCTTCGTCAATGTCGGATGGTGGTTTCTGTTACCACGGGCAGAGGGAGATGCGGCTCGAATGCAGTAACCATTAGAGTATTGGTTATTCTTGAGGACTGAAGCATTGCTTAGCGTGCGGACGAAGGATATTCACATGCCGTCCGGATGAAGTTAAAGGGTTCGAACGATTATCAGAAAACCATTTCCTAAGTTTAAAGTATTCGGAAGAACATGCAGGTATTTCGATGGACCCTCTAGAAGAATGAAACCCTAACTCGACATAATGACCACGAGAACTCCCTTGAACCTTAGGGTTTACGGCAGTTCCGCTGTGCCATTAGTGAGGCTTGGGTTTGCCCTTCTACAGCTGGATCATCGATGCTGGGGTATGTACCGGATATTTTTAAACTGTACTTGAGTGTTGAGCTCTCGGGGAATTATGGGATTTTGATGGATCGATCGAGAAGTTTAATGTAGTCCGGATATCAAGTGAATGGATCGACTATGTGGGAGACTCTAGATATGAGTATTGCCGTTGGTAGCGCAGTCAGCACACCTATGAAAGAACGAGTTCGAAGCGGTCGACATCAGAGGAAAGAGGCGCACATTGACGATAGTATTTACGATTGTGATTTAGTGATTTGAATTTCCTATTTTCGTTGATTGGATTTTTGTATTTTGAGGACTTATTCTACGATTGGTATTTCCTGTGTGTACCTTCATTCTATCTGTGTTTCTTATGTCAGTTGTATTGATGTGGTTTAGTACGCACCCAGTACACTTGATTTGGTTTTATATATTTTTTTGAGATTTTTGATTTGATTTCGTGCATAGGGGTTACACGTGATTTTGACATATGTTTCGACCTAATTTTCATGCATTTTTGTGCTGTGATTTCGATTTTGATATTCAATGTATGTTTTCGTGCTCCATGTGCACCTGATTAGGATTCTTGCACATACTTGGCGCACTTGATGCGATTTTGTGCACACCAGATGCACTAAATCGGGGTTTTGTGCAGATTAGATGCACCTGATAGTGAGTCGTGCACGCCCGTTGCACTTGACAGATATTTTTGGTGCACACCTGTTGCACTTAGTTTTGTTTTGTGGGTATTCATGGTTTCTGCATTTGGTTTCGATTTCAGTGCGCGCCGGACGCACATGACATTTTATTGATGTGATTGGGATTGATTTTAGTTTGAGCAGTATGTTTTCATGATCATTATTATTTGAGTTAGTAACCAGGCGGGACGTGTATATTAAATAAAAGATATATATGTAGCTATATTTTTTAAAAAATTAAACATCCGCTACTTAGACCGTGACACGTGCATTGCACGGCGATTTTCAAGAAGGGGTTTTTGTATGCTGCTTTATTATGATGATTCGGCGATTTTACTAGGATGCGAACTATATATAAGTTATAGATTGATGTATATTATGATGGTTTTCACATTGGGTTATGATATTTCATTATCGCCATAACTCCGATGATTGCGTCATGCTTGACGGAGTTGATTTTCGTTATGTATTAATGATTTCGGAGCCTTGCTAAATGTTTTAGTATTTGGAAGGGGAGTGTTAATTTAAATTCGGGGACCGAATTTCTTAAAGGGGGGAAGATTGTAACATTTTAAAAATAATTAAATAAATAATTAAATGAATAAAAGTGTTTAAGTGAATTTTAGGATTTTCGGTAAAGTAAAATGTATTTTTCGTAAAACCAAACCGTGATTGTTTTTCACTATAAATTTAAAAATATCTATTTTAATTATGAAATTACTAGTAAATAGTGTTTATTTAGCCACTTATAAATTTTTGGTTTAATAAAATATTTTTCCTAAATTAATTATTTTAAATATTAACATAAGCTTTATTTTTACACTAAATTAGTGTAAATTACAAATTTAAATGGTTTTAATTTGTAAAAATGAACCATGGCATATTAGAATTTAGTCTGTATCATGCAAAATTTATTTACAAATTTTTCCTTGTTTCTAGATCTTTCTTGAGTTATTTTAGAAAAGAATTAAAAGAAAATGAATAAAGCATGAAAAAACATTAAGATGATGACATTTTGGAGAAGTTTCTACACCATTTCTCATGTGTTTCTCCCTCTTCCCCTTATTGTGGCCGGCCTCCCCATCACCATGGCTGCCCCCCCCATTTTCCACCTCATTTTTATTCAAAAATCATCAAAAATACATCAAAAATCCAATTTAAATTCCACAAAAACCTAATTATTTCATACCCTTTATTCTCTACTCTTCTCTACATGGATTTTGGAGTGGGAAAGCATGTATTTTTTAGGCTTATTTTCAAGTTTGGACATGAGGTTGTGGAGGTATAAATCCTTCTCTTTTGTTTTATTTCTATTAGATATTTCTTTTAAAGCATAATTAGATTAATTAGATTAATTCTTGTTGCAAATTCTAAAATTCAAGTTAGGGTTTGAAAATTCAAGAGGTGGTTTTTGTTAATTAATTAGGGTTATAATAGCTAGTTTAACATCTTTTAGAGTGGAAAATTCTTGCATGGTGGTGGTATAATAAATTGTTGATCGAAATTGTTTAATTTAAACTATTTAGCTAACTAGATTTTTTCTAAAATGTGTTGTGGGTAAAATAAAATTCTTATTAAGGGTGTTATCATTAGATGGTAATTTTAGTGAGAATATTAGCATATTAATTGAATGAAAAACTTAGTTTGATCACTAGATTATTTTGATAATTGGAAAAATAGTAATAAAATGCTATTATTTTGTAAACTAGATTTTAGGAATTTCTAAATAAATGTTAAAATTGTTAAAAGTTGCAAACTAGAAATTTCAAATAAATGCAAAATTGTGTAATAAAAATATAGTAATGGTTTGTATAGTCTAGTAATGCTATTTAATGAGTTTTATGACCATTGGTTTCATTTAAATGTCAAGTTTCGATGAAAAACGGTAAATTGGCATTTTCGGGTTTTTCGAAAACGGACGATTTGATCGATTTTAGTGTTTCGATGAATTTGATCATGTTTTACAATATAAGTAATGTGTTTTAAAACTACAAGTTGTTTGATGATGTTATCTCGATCCATCGGAGTTTGTACGCCGATATCGAGCGGTATTTGGTTCTTTTGCGTGGACGGGACATAGGTTTTAACCTGTGCTTGTTCTTCGTATCGTTTGACTTTTGTATGTGATTCGGTTTACGATGCTATTTATATGTTTGCGTCTAGGTACCCTCACGTGGACTGCGGGCGATGAAGAGGAGGATGGCGACACTGTCTTCGGCAGACATGGACCAGGTGAGTAGATGCATATCTACGGGGGGGAAGTCGGGTGGATGGCGTTTAGCACCCCCGCAACGTAGAATAGGAATAGTACTTATTGACATTAGGAAACCAGACGTGACCCTAGTAGGACCCTAGTATTGACCCTAGGCTGGACTAGACCGATTTAGGAAAACTATATCAGAGGATGAGTACCTTGGAAGAGGTTCGTAGGTTTCAGATAGAAACACACCAGCGCACACACTGAAAATCGACATGGGGTACGTGTATGTGTATATATATAGAACTAGGTATAGATATATACATATATATACAACACATATAGGTGATTCAGTGATGTGATATGATATCCGAGGTATGATGAAATAGTATAACTGGGCTTGATGCCGTGATTTTTGACTATACAGTCGTAATAAAGTGTTAGCGGATCATTAGGGAATGAGATAATGAACTTGAATATATAAATTACAAAGAGTGGTGGTGATATTGATGTACATGGGACGCTAGAATAGTACTCGGACTGTAACTTATGACTGATTACGATATGATATATGTATAACTTGATTTCGACATTATATTGGTGTGACCTGATGCCGATATCATATGAGTATGACTTAATCACAATATGATACATACGACATTATACGAATGAGGAGACACCTAGGAGATACTTGACCGTACCCCGACATTGGTATGCCGTACGATGGATTTTACCGTACGAGGCTTAGATTTGATGATTGATCCGCACTCTTGATTCAAGGAAGCCGTACTACGTACGTGACGCTGTTGAGGCGGGATCGCCGACTATTAGAGATATTGATTCAGACCTTAGGTAGACTCTTATTTCTATTGACTAGTTCTTAGGTTTAGTTTTCCTTAGGAGGTTAGATGGACACTAGGTTAGGTTCGAGTCATATAGTGGTAGCAGTATTAGTATATTAAATGAGTAGGTAATATACATTCGTCTTTACTTTCACACTGTAATCATAATGTGTTTTGTTCATACATATGTTGCTATAAATAGTATAAACCTTACCTGTTAGGACACCAGCACCATTACCGATGATGCGCATATTCCACGCACACTTATTTGCCGGCTCACACACATCATCATCGGTAATTGCTATGTCACGTACACTTTAGATCATATTATCTTTTATTGATAGAATCAGTTAACAACTAAACCGATGTAGTATTGTGATCACTCTCTGATGTTAAGTATAAGACATGACATTCATTACTTAGACATTCATGCATTCATATTTTCGTGTTATCATGCAGTATTATGGGCATATGCCGACACTTATCATATAGTGCTCATGATTTTGAGATTTGGATTTCTATGAGATTTCTGGATTTTTGGGGAAAACCGCAAAAATATATAAAAACTTCTCTCTCTCTCTCCTCTTCTCTTTTTTTTTTAAAATAAGATGCGGTTTTCTCGTGATGTATGTGTCGTCCACCATGAGTATTTCATGTTTTCTGATGGATTTCGAGACCCGATTCGAGGAGTGGATGAACCGTCTCGGGTACATGGTGGGCCCGGTATGGTACCCCGGGGCAAGAAGATCGAGTTGTAGACGATGAGCCTGGCAGGGGAAGGCTACCTACCGGTGATGTCTGGCGCGGCGGATATCCGGAGGATACCGACCGTTGTCGTGGGATTTGATGATATGGGCCGATCCGGACTGACGGAGCCCGACATATTGATACTTGAGGTTACATGTGTTGTGTCGATGCTTGACACGGATTTCCATGGATTTCATTATTGAGATTTCAGATGCTTATACACACTTTACTATGATAACGGCTAAAGGCTCTCATACATATATATCTGGATTTCAGGATTTGTGACTTTACATTCATGGTGCATGCATTTCATTTCATATGACTTAGTACTATATGAGGCACTGACACGACACGGAGTATTTGCACTTACACGTAGTATTACCCTGCTATTACTAGATGTTTGGGATATAGTAGTGTATTATTATGACCTAGGATAGCGTCGTGCATTCGATTTCTTTTCGTAGATGTCTTCTACTCACGAGTTGGCAACTCACCCCCGTTGTGCCAAATTCTTTACAGGTTCGATGTACAGGTTTCCCGTGGCAGCTTGTTGGCACATCTTTTCTTCAGGGTGATTTGCACGGTAGGTTGGTTCACTTGTATCCGAATCACCATTGTACTTTTATTCATTCATTTGTATCTAGTAAGCTCCATCAACCATATTTGTATTACTTGATAAGTTATTGGACCAGTCTTTTACTTCGACCTTAGAGTCGCGCCTGTATTATTCTGATCTGGTGGTTTTGTTTTCTTTTGAGTTTGAGCCTCGCCTACTGGCGTTGTATATTATTGTGCTTGTTGTGGTTGTTTCCGCCTGTTGGCGTTGATGCTAGCACCCGTTTGGGGATGCTTTTTATTGTTATTCATATTATACTTGTTGTACCCGTTTGGGGGCCAGTTTTTACAGAGGAGACTCTGCCGAAATTTTTGGTAAAATTTGCTGATGTTTTTTTTTTTTACTTGTTTTCTTTTCTTTTCTTCTTTTTCTTCTTTTATGGTTTAGATCTCTGGGCTTCGGCTTACTTAGGTCACGTGGCGCCTCTAGACGCTTCGTAATCTAAGTGCCGGTCACGTTCCGTACTTTCGGGTCGTGACAGGTACTGAGGCACGAACTGAATGTTGTTAGACTTATTTCATGTGTTGAGCTGTATCGGGAAAACTTGGGTGTTTGACTGTTCGATCGAAAAGTTTAACATTTTCTGTTTTTCTGGAATGTGATACAATAATTGGAATTCACAATAAGTTATGAGATAACTGAATGAATGTTATAAACATAGCAGTTTAGTCTCACTTGATCGGTTGCCACGGAATTTTGATGTGATCAAAAGTCCGTCGCAATCACGTAGCGTACGCGGATACTCGCCGGTTAAACTTAATAGACATCCTCACCCCATAGCCCCGAAAAAGTGACTGTAGGAGAACCCCGTCGCCGAAAGCATCTGTTCGGGTGCTCGCGGTAGCGGTGTTCCGCCTTGGTGCACTTCGTCGACGGTATCAGCGGTGCTGCCGCCTACTAAAGTTTGCGACGAGCATTCGATCAGTTTTTCGGGAATCTTGTTGAATTGCCCGACTTGGTATTGAAAAGTGTTTTCGATAAAGAGACTAAAATGCGGGGTTTATAATTGTTAGGCATGCGATGTCTAAGGAATTCATTTGATTAGGCATGCGATGTCTATGCAGGTTGCGGATTCCAACTGTTGTAGTTTTACACTTTCTTTTCTGTGACCGTAAGTGTAATATGTGATATCGCCGGTTTCGTTGCTATATGTCAACGACAATTGGGATGCGCATATTTACTTACGTTGATGACATGTGATGTTATGTGTTGCTGGATATGTTATATTGGATCGTCGTGATTGAATAGCCGGGGGTTTTTATGTGAGATGAGTGTTTTTCATTTTCATTCATTTAAAAACTTGTATGTAATATTTTTTTTATTGGGGCACTTCCAGGTTGCGGAAGTTGTCACCGTTTGTATATTATTTACTTTTCCGCACTAGGATAGACCCAAGGAGGAGGGCATAAGTAACCGGGTTCTAGAGTCCAGTGGGAGACCAACTCGAGGAGTCGAGTCCGGGTCTCCTAACTCTAGAATTGGTAGGGTTGCTTGCCGCTCTCGTAGGGGTCTAGGGGTGTGGGTTTGGCTATTCATCACGACCGTGGAATCCGTGTTTTATACTGGCTCGTATTGAAAACACGGACGTCCTAGTATATCCAATATTTCATATGTTTCTTCTGCTGCGATATCTGTGATGTGATCATGTGATGTTCTGTGATAGATACAGTATATAGTATATATGATATATTATATAGACGTTACTTATGTTTTACACCCGTGCTAGCCCTGCCCCGCTCTGCCGTTAGTCACCTAACCTAACGGTGCACGAGGGGACATCGTGGCGAATGCGGATGGCATAAGTGTACGTCGTATTTATCTGTGATGTTTAGGTATTTAAATGATGGGACTTCATTAATGTGATTAATGAATTAAAAGAAACCTAAGATGTTGTAGAATCGAATTTCAAAAATAAAACAGGTAGCTACAGTTCTTGCTTTGCACAGCGGTATATGTGATATATCCTGCACCTTATTCGATGAGGAAAGGACCGAGATCCCTTCACCGGGAGTGACTCCTTTAGCAATAACTGGCAGATGCTACACACTCGGTTTGTCTTTTGATTGCTTTTAAGAGTTCTGCTTTGCACAGTGATATATATGATATATCCCGCACCTCATTCGATGAGGAAAGGACCGACGATCCCTTCACCGGGAGTGACCCCTTTAGCAAAACTAGAAAAGCCTCAAAAGCACTCCATTTCAAAATTCATTCGATCCTACAACGATATCGAGTTCATTACGCAATAGGTTTTCAGAAAAACCAGTCGTAGCCCTCCGTCATTTCAGATAAGTCCTATTTAGTATTCGTGCTACGTTTGTTGACCTCCGTCAAGGCGTAGTGTGCGGTAGCTAACTAGTATTTATCTGTTTATGCATATGATGCAGATTGAGTTAGGGTAGTCGTGCGGCCTTGTTGACCTCCGTCAAGGGTCGTGCGGGTGGGTTTAATTCGATCAAGAAATGACGGGTTGAACTTGACTAGTAGCCTATGGTTTGTTGACCTCCGTCAAGGTCATAGGGTGCTAGGGGCAAAATTTTATCGGGAATTTCAAGTGTTAAAATTTGCAATGAGATTGCATACCTTCTATGAGATAGTTGGATCCCGATACCCGCTGAGAGTAAGAGTTACTCCTGGGAGAGTTTTATACATTACAATTAGCCGATCAAGTAGGTGTCTAGAAAGGTGTCAACGGGGTTACGCCTCTGGAAAAACGAGGTTTACATTAATTAGGTTCGTGCGAAAGCACGGGGGACCTCCCTCAAAGTACCGACACTGGCCTGGCTGAAAGATTGGCGAACTTGTAGTATGTAATTAATCCCGGCTAGTCTTTCCTTTTAGGGTTTGAAGGAAGATTTGATAAAAAGCAATGGGAGCCATCCCTGATTAGATAAAATAAAAACTAATCTATTCTTGCAAGAGCGCACGCTGAGTGTTTTCTTCTCTCTCTCTCCAGGTAGCGACCATATCACGCCTTAATCAAGATAATAATACGGAATATTGACCGAACCCGCTTGTTATACTGAGCTGGGGAACGTTGGTCTCGCTCCAACTTATAATTGTTATAAGACAGAGCAGGAAATTGGGGATTACCAGAATTCCCGTGCCGCCCAAACGAGGAGAGTGCATGATGATGCATCTTCTTCGGGTGTGTTCATTACAGAGAACTGTTTCTCAGTATCGTTTACGTCCTGGGTATGTGATACCAGATCAGGATCCCAGATATGTAATCTGTTACATAGGGCTAAAGAAAGGTAGAGGACTGAGAACGGGTGATAAGTTTCATGAGGCAGAAAACGGGGCAAGAGTTGCAGCCAAGTCCGTCGGTCACTATCACCCTGTATTACCAATACATTGATTCTGAACGAATGTTATTAGATACCGAACCTGATATACAAAATCATATCAGTCTCTTTATCAGTAAAGAAATGATAAAATTTTGTATTGATGGATAATGTTTTGAACATTTCCTATCTCAAAAGTTGATCGGTTCAGGCACGTTGTCTAAAAGCATTGATGTTCTAAATCAAACTACAGTTCTTAGTATATGGAACACACACAAGAGGAAGAGTTCAGAAATGAACGGATTCTTCTTGAGGTATTGTAGACTAGGTCAGATCAATGCGACCCGACTGGCTGAAGTTACATTTAGATGTATATTTAAATCAGTTTGAATTTACATCTTGTGAAACTCGCCAGTCATGTCACAAAGATAAGATGACCATAGCTCCGTTTATTGGAAACAGAGAAAGAGTTAGTAAACTCTTGGGATGATGCATGTTGATGTATGCAAGGTCCCCTGTCTACAAATGCCAGGACTGGTTCTTTATACTTCATTACATTCTCTGATAATCTCTTTAGATTCAGACATATGTTTCTGTTGAAACACAAGTCC
Organism: Agapanthus africanus; assembly: GCA_030015575.1. NCBI lineage: Eukaryota > Viridiplantae > Streptophyta > Magnoliopsida > Asparagales > Amaryllidaceae > Agapanthus > Agapanthus africanus. Next base: position 344,035,267 of record CM057343.1, read on the forward strand.
GAACCTTTTGAGATATTCACAGAATATAAGTTAGAAGTAGAGAACCAAAATACGGGTATAAGTATTATGTCCTATGATGAGTTCGGGGAGGAGAATACTTGTGCATGGAATTCATGGACTATTCTAAAGGAGAATGAGATTCTCTCTCAGCATTACTCCTCTGTATACACCATAGCACGATGGTATATTGGGGCGGAGCAGATACACCCTATATGATAAGATGTGCTCTATGATGAGTACTACTGAGTCACCTATTTCCTTTAGGGAGTTATGCGCTTGAGAAGCTGCATACCTATTGAATAAGGTTCGAATCAAATCAGTTGCCTACCACTCCATATGAGATATGGAAAGGGAAGAGCCCATGTCTTAAGCTAGTTAAGATTTGGGGTTGTCTGGCCTATGTCTAAAAGCAAAATCCGGACAAGCTCGAGGCAAGGTCTGTAATGTAGAACTGGAAATGTTCCAGCCATACAAACTGCAGCTGATGATTTGGTAGAACCAAAGGATTTAGTAGATACCAACGAACCTCAGCCTCTCCGCCGATCTAGTAGGGTTCCTCACCCACCTGAGAGATACTTCGGTTTCTCTATGACAATGGGAGCGAGGATTGTATCATGAGATGATGACCCAACTAGTTTCGAGCTGGCCATCAGGAGTATGACTCTGTAAGAATGGCTGGATGTTTAGCGATCTGAGATAGAATCCATGTACACCAACAAAGTATGGACTTTGGTTGCTATATTTGAAGGGTTAAATCCCCATCAGGAGCAAGTATATCTTGAGAAGATTACTTGGTGTACATCGAAAAGTTGAGACTTTCAAAGCTAGACTTGTTAAAAGTTTGCATCATTGACCAGGTGTGGATAATGATGAAACCTTTTTCAAGTAGCTATGCTTAAGTCCATCCAGATCCTACTTGTCAGGGCTACATACCATGACTACGATATCTGGTGGTTGGGTATCATGACTGCTTTTCTAAATGATGTTTTAGAAGAGTGCGTCTATAAGTACACAGCCAGAGGGCTTCGTAGACAGTGGGAGCAGCGGAAACGTGTGCAAGATGCTTTATAGGATAAAGCAGGCATCGCGGAGTTGGAACATCTGTTTTGATGGATTAGTCAAAGAGTTTGACATCATCAAAATGGTAGATGAACCTTGTATAAACAAAAAGGTAGTAGGGAGTATGGTGGTGATCCTCGTAGAGTACGTGGATGACATACTCTTGATAGGGAAGGAGTTTCCTATGCTACGCTCGATCAATCTCCGCTTATCACTATGATTCTCCATATAGGATCAAAATGATACCTCCTAAATCCTGAGTTTTGGATCTATGAGATAGATTTAATTGGATGTTAGGATTCTCACTTGTTGTAGTGAGATGGTATCAATCGATCCTGGGGAGAATCACTGGAAGGGTTCCAGGGTGATAAAGACGACTGAATGTCAGTCACAGGCATTGTCTTTACCCTCAGTAAAGGGACGGTATGTTGGAAGAGTTCCAAACAAGATACCGTGACACACTAGACGATAAAGGCTGGATACATCGCTACTCAAGATGCTACTAAAGAGGATGTTTGGGTGTATATTAGTTCATGAGATGAACTACGTTCCTACCATTGTGAGACAATGGAGTTGTGGCTCATGCCGAGGAACGCCGGTCCCATCAGTGATCCAGACTTATTCTAAGGCAGCATCGCCTGATCATGGAGATAGTTGATCTCCAGGGTGATCGAGGTTAGGAGAGTAGACTCAGAGGACAACACAGCGGATCCACTCACAAAGGCCTGTTCCCAGAGAGAGACTTTTATGGGATGGTTGAGTATGAGATACTACAACCACTGCTACAGATGGCCCTAGTGCAAGTGGGAGATTGTTAGTTATATGTATGCCCTAGAGGCCATTACTGTACATTGGATGTATATTGTAGTGGATGCTGGGACATATATAGGGAGGACTTTCTTGCTCGACATGATAGTATGCTATCTGGTTGATCTTTACCTTAACGTGTATGCTGATTGTCTCTCTGTTACATGTTGGTAAAGCCCTTAGGATCTGTACTTGACTACCTGGACTATGATGCGGATCATACTAGTGGGGACATGGTAGTCCATAAGTACATCCTTCAAAGTCCCTAGTCGTGGGTGTATCGAGACGGGGCATCGATATACCAGAGTAGACTAGCGTATACCTTCTCGACCCATACAGATGGGCGATGGATGATCCCATATCCATTGGTGTTTGACATCAGAGATGATATACGGGTGCTCAGTAGAGACTGGGTACACTGGACGGACTCGCCGAGAACTCCCAGATGGTATTATACCTCACGTCAGATGGCAGTTCTCTGGTGACACTGGTACAGAGTAGTCTGTAGACCCGAGATCGTCATAGAGTCTTATGTGGTTCCCACTGTGCTTTGATTTCCATCTTACCACGTCCAAGAGGGCGTGCAAAACGGTGGTTTTTGGGTACAGTCCCGAGTCACATGGAGACAATGAGCGATAGGAGGGGATTCGTCTCTCCCGGTATAGGGGGTTGATGTTGCGCTGTGTTCGATTGGCTATAACAGGAAATCTCTGGCCAGGGTTGCTGAGATTTATTGGTAAGTGTTACCAGTAGTTTCTCGAATTGTTATAGACCTCATATCGACACGACTTATCGAGCTATTGGGGTCTGACGTTTACCACCCCTAGGCGAGATATGCGACATATCAGACGATCAGACCGGACTGTACGGTAGTGTTACTGGTTGGATTCACTGGAGTGTGAGCGGGCTTGCTCGTCGATCTTCAGATCGCTCAATACCCGGGTGGCCGTTACGTTTGGCAGACCGCTTGCTGTTAGTTGTATGTATGCCCTAGAGGCCAGTATTGTACAGATGATGTATATTATATTGGATGCTTGGACGTATATAGAGATGACTTTCTTGCTCGATATGATAGTATGCTATCTGGTTGCTATTTATCTTAACATGTACACTAGTCTCTTTATACTGTCTTATAGTTACATGTTGGTAAAGCCCTTAGGATGTGTACTTGACTACCTAGACTATGATGCAGATCATACTAGTGGGGACATGGTAGTCCATAAGTACATCCTTCAAGGTCCCTAGTCGTGGGTGTATCGAGACGGGGCATCGATATACCAGAGTAGACTAGCGTATACGCTTCTCGACCCATGTGATGGGCGATGGATGATCCCATATCCATTGGTGTTTGACATCAGAGATGGTATACGGGTGCTCAGTGGAGACTGGGTACACTGGACGGACTCGCCGAGAACTCCCAGATGGTATTATACCTCACGTCAGATGGCAGTTCTCAGGTGACACTTGTACAGGTTAGTCTGTAGACCCGAGATCGTCATAGAGTCTTGTGTGATTCCCACTGTGCTTTGATCTCCACCTTACCACGTCCATGAGGGCGTGCAAAACGGTGGTCTTTGGGTACAGTCCCGAGTCACATGGAGGCAATGAGCGATAGGAGGGGTTTCGTCTCTCCCGGTATTGGGAGTTGATGTTGCGCTGTGCTCGATTGGCCGTAGCAGGGAAGTCCCTGGCCAGGGCTGATCAGAGATTTACAGGTAAGTGTTACCAGTAGTTTCTCGACCCGTTACGAGCCTCACATCGGCACGACTTATCGGGTTATTGGGGTCTGACGTATACCACCCCTAGACTTGATATGCGACGTATCAGACGAAGAGACCGGACTGTATGGTAAGTGTTACTGGTCGGATTCGCAGGAGTGTGAGTGGGCTAGCTCGTCGATCTTCTGATCGCTCAATACCCGGGTGGCCGTTACGTTTAGCAGACCGCTTGCGGCTTGTGGGTGTTTGATATGATCATCATCTGCTACCGGCGTATTGACGAGTCTTTAGAGTCCTACACAGAGGTTTCCTGGTTCAAGCGAAACGAAATAGGAGCGCATATGAGATATGTGCAGGACCGAGAATAATGCGTGTATGTGATACCGCATTTCATTCTCGCGATAAATGTTTCGATGGGTTATATTTGATATGACCTAGTTATCGAATCATTGATTCGATAAATCGATACATTGAATACTAGTCGGTTATGTGCGACATGACCGGATCATTGAATCAAATGATGATTTAATGATTTAATGTATAATTATATATATTTGATATATTACTTTGCATTAACTAGTATTGGTTCACTTTAAACGGATTTTTCTCACTTGGATTGCACATTGTATATGTGATATACTTTTGTGCACCTTTTTGTATCATGTTTGATGATACTTGATCATATGGTTAAGTGAATAGAATTAAACCATGGTTATTATGATAATTAGGGTTTTGCATATTTAGTTATTCATTTGTTTGTTTATTCATTTATTTGGATAAGTTTAAGATAAGAATGGTGGCTTTATTTGTTTTATGTTGAAGCTTCATGAAGCTTTGACTTTGCTAACCATTCTTGTCTTCATGCTTAACCCTAACCCATCCAAATGACCGTGGTTAATTCTCTACACTTAACCCTAGTTTATGTTATGATAAGTATTGGTTTTCTATTTTCTTTATTATTAGAACTTATCATAACCATCATCTTCTTCTTCTTCTTCAAGCTTGCTACATCAATGGCAACTTGAGTTTTAGTGAGAGAAATCCAAATCAAAAGTGAACCCATCTCCTATTTCTTCATCCTCTACCTCTTGCCAAGTGGTTTTGGGTGTTTTCTTCACAAGTTTCACAAGTTTGTGAAGTCGGAGCTTGAATTAGTGCAACCTCGACGTAGATCGTCTTTGACACGAAGCCGTCGAACTATTCCGCTCACTTCTCCGATGAAGCCGTCGCGAGAGTCCGAGGTTCATGATGGACAGCGAGGGGATGACCACATGGAGCTAAGCAAGTGGATATCCGGATCTACAAAGGTTGTAGTTTCCGACCTTTAGTTAATTTGTTAACTAGATTTATATTTCGCCTAGAATTCTAGCAACGATCCGTAGTCTAGGGTTTCTCGGCACCATTTTTTTTTTAAAATTGGCATGTTCGATGCCTTGTGAGACCTCACTAGGGTGCCTAGGAACCCTACAGTGGTATCAGAGCCTAGCTAGAGCCTTAGGCGAAGTCTAGACGGATTTTGAAGTCCGATCGAACCCGAATGTCTAAAATTTCCATACTCTCTGTACATTTTTGAAAACAGTGAGTTTTTCAACATTAAAAATATTCAGAAAATCAACCAGGGTTTTATATGAATTACTGTAAAATCCGGGGCCCTAATTCAAATAATCCACCGCGGAACCGCGGCACGAGCTAGGCATGTGCGGCGGTTCCGCGGCCGTTTGGTCTCCCCTTGAGTTGACTTTTGCACAGTAATTTATATTTAACAGTGGTGTGTTCTCTGGATAGTTTTAATATTTATTCAAGTGTTGAATAATCTGGGATGTTTTGGAGCTTCGGTATTTCGATCGGATTATCAAATTTCGTCTTTTGTGTTTTTCCGGATAATTTCCAGAATATGTTAAAAAGTTCGACCGGATATAAATACCCAATTTTTCCCCTGTCGGGAAATTTCCAAGTGTTGGATTTTTCCGAAGTTTAACGACGTTCTAAGTAGTGCAAGTAACACGATGGACCCTCTAGAAGACAACAAACCTTAACTCGATTATGTGACCGTCTTGAACTGCCCTTTGAACCTTCGGGTTTGGGGCAGTACGGCGTGCCACATGTGAGGCGTTGGCTTGACCCTTCTACGGCTGGACCGTCGGTACTGAGGCACGAACTGAATGTTGTTAGACTTATTTCATGTGTTGAGCTGTATCGGGAAAACTTGGGTATTCGACTGTTCGATCGGAAAGTTTAACATTTTCTGTTTATCTGGAATGTGATACAATAATTGGAATTCACAAACAGTTATGTGATAACTGAATGAATGTTATAAATCTAGCGGTTTAGTTTCATTTTATATTGAAAAGTGTTTTCGATAATGAGACTAAAATGCGTGGTTTATATCTGTTAGGCATGTGATGTCTAAGTATTTCATTTGTTTAGGCATGTGATGTCTAAAGAAGTTGCGGATTCCAATTGTTGTAGTTTTACACTTTCTTTTCTGTGACCGTAAGTGTAGTATGTTCATATCGCCGGTTTCGTTGCTATACGTCAACGACAATTGGGGTATGCATACTTACTTACGTTGATGACATGTGATGTTATGTGTTGCTGGATATGTTATATTGGATCGTCGTGTTCGAATAGCCGGGGGTTTTTATGTGAGATGAGTGTTTTTCATTTTCATTCATGTAAAAACTTGTATGTAATATTCTTTTATTTAGGGCGCTTCCAGGTAGCGGAAGTTGTCACCCGTTGTATATTATTTACTTTTCCGCATTAGGATAGACCCAAGGAGGGGAGCACAAGTAACCGGGTTCTGGGGTCCAGTGGGAGACCAACTCGAGGAGTCGAGTCCGGGTCTCCTAACCCTAGAATTGGCAGGGTTGCTTTCCGCTCTCGTAGGGGTCTAGGGGTGTGGGATTGGCTATTCATCACGACCGTGGAATCCGTGTTTTATACTGGCTCGTATTGAAAACACGGACGTCCTAGTATATCCAATATTTCTTATGTTTATTCTGCTGCGATATCTGTGTTGTGATTCTGTGATGGATATAGTATATAGTATATATGATATATTATATAGACGTTACTTATGTTTTACACCCGCGCTAGCCCTGTCCCGCTCTGTCGTTAGTTACCTAACCTAACGGTGCACGAGGGGACATCGAGGCGAATGCGGATGGCATAAGTGTACGTCATATCTATCTGTGATGTTTAGGTATTTAAATGATGGGACTTCATTAATGTGATTAATGAAAGATAAGAAACCTAAGATGTTGTAGAATCGAATTTTAAAATAAAACAGGTAGCTACAGTTCTTGCTTTGCACAGCGGTATATATGATATACCCTGCACCTTATTCGATAAGGAAAGGACCGAGATCCCTTCACCGGGAGTGACTCCTTTAGCAATAACTGGCAGATGCTACAGACTCAGTTTGCTTTTGACTGCTTTTGGGTTTTTGCTTTGCACAGCGATATATATGATATATCCCGCACCTCATTCAACGAGGAAAGGACCGAGATCCCTTCACCGGGAGTGACTCCTTTAGCAAAACTAGAAAATCCTCAAAATCACTCCATTTCAAAACATCATTTGATTCTACAACGATATCAAGTTCATTACGCTCATGGTTTTTATGATAAACCTGCGTAGCCCTCCGTCATTTCAGATAAAGACTGTTTAGTATTCGTGCTGCGTTTATTGGCCTTTGTCAAGGCGTAGTGTGCGGTAGCTGAATAGTGCTTATCTGTTTATGCATATGATGCAGATTGTTTCAGGGTAGTCGTACGACCTTGTTGGCCTTTGTCAAGGGTCGTGCGGGTGGGTTTGATTCAATCAAGAAATGACGGGTTGAACTTGACTAGCATCCTGTGATTTGTTGGCCTTTGTCAAGGTCATAGGACACTGGGGGCAAAATATTATCGGGAATTTCAAGTGTTGAAATTTGCAATGAGATTGCATACCTTCTATGAGATAGTTGGATCCCGATACCCGCTGCGAGTAAGAGTTACTCCTGGGAGAGTTTTACACAGTGCAATTAGCCGATCAAGTAGGTGTCTAGAAAGGTGTCAACGGGGTTACGCCTCTGGGAAAACGAGGTTTACATTAATTAGGTTCGTGCGAAAGCACGGGGGACCTCCCTCAAAGTACCGACACTGGCCTGGCTAAAAGATTGGCGAACCTGTAGTGTGTAATTAATCCCGGCTAGTCTTTCCTTTTAGGGTTTGAAGGAAGATTTGATAAAAAGCAGTGGGAGCCATCCTGATTAGATAAGATAATAACCAATCTGATCTTGCACGAGCATACGCTAAAGTGTTTTCTTCTCTCTCTCTCCAGGTAGCGACCAGTTCATGCCTTAATAAAGATAATAATATGGATGTATTGATCGAACCCGCATGTTATACTGTGCTGGGGAACGTTGGTTCCGTTCTTTCCTATAAGAGTTATAGGAATGAACAGGATATAGGGGAATACCAGGATTCCCATGCCACCCGAATGAAGAAAGTACATGATGATGCATTTTCTTCGGGTGTGTTCGTTACTGAGAACTGTTTCTCTATTTGCTCTATGTCCTGGGTATTGGATACCGGGTCAGGATCCCATATATGTAATCAGTTACATGGGCTAAGGAAAGGTAGAGAACTTGGAGAAGGTGATAAAGACATTAGAGTTGGAAATGGTGCAATTGTTGCAGCTAAGACTGTCGGGGAATATCACCTTGTATTACCAACTGGTAATACATTGGTTCTGAACGAATGCTATTACATGCCGAACCTGATATGCAACATTATATCGGTTTCTTTATTAAGTAAAGAGGGATATAATTTTGTATTACAGGACAATGTTATGAACATTTTCCATAACCAAAAGTTGGTTGGATCAGGCACGTTATGCAATGGCATTTATGTTCTAAATCAATCAACAGTCCTGAGCATAACAAACACATACAAGAGGAAGAGTTCTGAACTCAATGAATCCTTCTTGTGGCATTGTAGACTGGGTCACATCAATGCGACACGACTAGCTAAGTTGCATAAAGATGGATATTTAAATCCGTTTGAATTTTCATCTTATGACACTTGCCAGTCATGTCTCAAAGGCAAGATGACCAAAACTCCGTTTACGGGACACGGAGAAAGAGTTACCGAACTCTTGGGACTTATACATAGTGATGTATGCGGTCCCATGTCTACACATGCCAGGGATGGTTCTTCGTACTTCATTACATTCACTGACGATCTCTCTAGATTCGGATATGTGTTCCTGATGAAACACAAATCAGAAGCTTTTGAGAAATTTAGGGAATATAAGCAAGAAGTTGAGAACCAAACCGGAAAAAGTATTAAAATCCTACGATCTGATCGAGGAGGAGAATACTTAAGCAATGAATTCCTGGACTTCCTAAAAGAGAATGGGATTCTCTCTGAGCTGACTCCTCCATATACACCACAGCACAACGGTGTATCTGAACGGAGGAACCGCACCCTATTAGATATGGTGCGCTCTATGATGAGCACAGCTGAGTTACCTATTTCCTTCTGGGGTTATGCGCTGGAGACAGCAGCATACCTATTGAATCAAGTTCCATCTAAATCTGTACCTACCACACCATATGAGATATGGAGTGGGAAGAGACCATGTCTTAAACGAGTTAAGATATGGGGTTGCCCGGCCTATGTCAAAAGGCAAAATCCGGACAAACTCGAGGCACGGTCAGTTCTATGCAAGTTTGTGGGATATCCTAAACATTCACATGGATATCTTTTCTACCATACAGAGGAACAAAAAGTGTTTGTTTCTCGCCATGCCACCTTTTTGGAAAAGGAATTTCTTGCAAAAGAAATTAGTGGCGATGAGGTAGAACTGGAAGAAATTCCGGCTACACAAACTCAAACTGAAGATTTAGTGGAACCAGAGGATTCAGTAGCTCCCGATGAACCCCAGCCTCTCCGCCGATCTAGTAGGGTTCCTCGCCAACCTGAGAGATACTACGGTTTTCTCATTGATGGTGGCAATGAGGATTGCATCATGGAGGATGATGACCCAACTAGCTTCGAGCAGGCCATCACTAGTGGGGACTCAGTGAAATGGCTGGATGCTATGCGGTCCGAGATGGATTCCATGTACACCAACAAAGTATGGACTTTGGAAGTTGCTCTTGAAGGGGTAAAACCCATTGGGAGCAAGTGGATCTTCAAGAAGAAACTTGGTGTAGATGGGAAAGTGGAGACTTTCAAAGCTAGACTTGTAGCAAAGGGTTTTCGTCAAAGACCAGGTGTGGACTATGACGAAACCTTTTCTCCAGTGGCTATGCTTAAATCCATCCGAATCATGCTTGCCATTGCTACCTTTCATGACTACGAAATCTGGCAAATGGATGTTAAGACCACCTTTCTAAATGGTGATTTAGAAGAGTGCGTGTACATGACTCAGCCAGAGGGCTTCGTAGACAGTGGGAGCAGCGGGAAGGTGTGCAAGCTGCTTAAATCCATTTATGGATTAAAGCAAGCATCGCGGAGTTGGAACATCTGCTTTGACGTCGTTATCAATGAGTTTGATTTCGTCAAAAATCCAGATGAACCTTGTATCTACAAGAAGGTGGCAGAGAGTAAGGTTGTCTTCCTCGTATTGTACGTGGACGACATACTCTTGATAGGAAATGATATTCCTATGCTGCAAGCGGTCAAGCTCTTCTTATCACAAAGATTCTCAATGAAAGATCTTGGTGATGCCTCCTGCATATTGGGAATCAGGATCTATAGAGATAGATCCAAAAGGATTTTGGGATTGTCCCAATCCAGGTACATTGACACCATACTAAAGAGGTTTAGTATGGAAGAGTCCAAGCGTGGGAACTTACCCACGATCTCTGGAGTCACTCTCTCCAAAGAAATGTCTCCCAAGACTAATTTGGAGAGAGCTCGCATGCAAGGGATACCCTATGCTTCGGCGGTAGGCTCTATCATGTATGCGATGCTATGTACCAGACCCGATGTAGCATACTCACTAAGTGTAGTGAGCAGGTATCAAGCTGATCCTGGAGAGAGTCACTGGACAGCTGTGAAGAGCATTCTCAAGTACTTGCGAAGGACTAGAGATATGTTCTTGGTGTATGGTAACGGAGAACTCCAAGTGGATTCCTTTACCGATTCGAGCTTCCAGAGTGATAAGGACGACTCTAAGTCACAGTCGGGCTTTGTCTTTACCCTTTACGGAGGGGCGGTTAGCTGGAAGAGTTCCAAGAAGGAAACCGTGGCAGACTCGACGATGGAGGCTGAATACATCGCTGCCAATGATGCTGCTAAAGAGGCTGTCTGGATCAAGAAGTTCATTACTGAACTTGGTATGGTTCCATCCATTGAGCATCCAATACCTTTGTATTGCGATAACAATGGAGCAGTGGCTTTGGCCAAGGAACCCAGGTCCCATCAGCGATCCAGGCATATTCTGAGGCGGTATCACCTGATCCGGGAGATAGTTGATCGCCGGGAGATCGAGGTCAGGAGAGTTGACACGAAGAACAACACGGCGGATCCACTCACGAAGGCCATTCCCCAGATACAGTTTGAGAGACTCTTCGGGATGCTCGGTATGCGATACTACAGCAGCTGGCCCTAGTGCAAGTGGGAGATTGTTAGTTGTATGTATGCCCTAGAGGCCAGTATTGTACAGATGATGTATATTATATTGGATGCTTGGACATATATAGAGATGACTTTCTTGCTCGACATGATAGTATGCTATCTGGTTGCTATTTATCTTAACATGTACACTAGTCTCTTTATACTGTCTTATAGTTACATGTTGGTAAAGCCCTTAGGATGTGTACTTGACTACCTGGACTATGATGCAGATCATACTAGTGGGGACATGGTAGTCCATAAGTACATCCTTCAAGGTCCCTAGTCGTGGGTGTATCGAGACGGGGCATCGATATACCAGAGTAGACTAGCGTATACGCTTCTCGACCCATGTGATGGGCGATGGATGATCCCATATCCATTGGTGTTTGACATCAGAGATGGTATACGGGTGCTCAGTGGAGACTGGGTACACTGGACGGACTCGCCGAGAACTCCCAGATGGTATTATACCTCACGTCAGATGGCAGTTCTCAGGTGACACTTGTACAGGTTAGTCTGTAGACCCGAGATCGTCATAGAGTCTTGTGTGATTCCCACTGTGCTTTGATCTCCACCTTACCACGTCCATGAGGGCGTGCAAAACGGTGGTCTTTGGGTACAGTCCCGAGTCACATGGAGGCAATGAGTGATAGGAGGGGTTTCGTCTCTCCCGGTATTGGGAGTTGATGTTGCGCTGTGCTCGATTGGCCGTAGCAGGGAAGTCCCTGGCCAGGGCTGATCAGAGATTTACTGGTAAGTGTTACCAGTAGTTTCTCGACCCGTTACGAGCCTCACATCGGCACGACTTATCGGGTTATTGGGGTCTGACGTATACCACCCCTAGACTTGATATGCGACGTATCAGACGAAGAGACCGGACTGTATGGTAAGTGTTACTGGTCGGATTCGCAGGAGTGTGAGCGGGCTAGCTCGTCGATCTTCTGATCGCTCAATACCCGGGTGGCCGTTACGTTTAGCAGACCGCTTGCGGCTTGTGGGTGTTTGATATGATCATCATCTGCTACCGGCGTATTGACGAGTCTTTAGAGTCCTACATAGAGGTTTCCTGGTTCAAGCGAAACGAAATAGGAGCGCATATGAGATATGTGCAGGACCGAGAATAATGCGTGTATGTGATACCGCATTTCATTCTCGCGATAAATGTTTTGATTGGTTTTATTTGATATGACCTAGTTATCGAATCATTGATTCGATAAATCGATACATTGAATACTAGTCGGTTATGTGCGACATGACCGGATCATTGAATCAAATGATGATTTAATGATTTAATGTATAATTATATATATTTGATATATTACTTTGCATTAACTAGTATTGGTTCACTTTAAACGGATTTTTCTCACTTGGATTGCACATTGTATATGTGATATACTTTTGTGCACCTTTTTGTATCATGTTTGATGATACTTGATCATATGGTTAAGTGAATAGTATTAAACCATGGTTATTATGATAATTAGGGTTTTGCATATTTAGTTATTCATTTATTTGTTTATTCATTTATTTGGATAAGTTTAAGATAAGAATGGTGGCTTTATTTGTTTTATGTTGAAGCTTCATGAAGCTTTGACTTTGCTAACCATTCTTGTCTTCATGCTTAACCCTAACCCATCCAAATGACCATGGTTAATTCTCTACACTTAACCCTAGTTTATGTTATGATAAGTATTGGTTTTCTATTTTCTTTATTATTAGAACTTATCATAACCATCATCTTCTTCTTCTTCTTCAAGCTTGCTACATCAATGGCAACTTGAGTTTTAGTGAGAGAAATCCAAATCAAAAGTGAACCCATCTCCTATTTCTTCATCCTCTACCTCTTGCCAAGTGTTTTTGGGTGTTTTCTTCACAAGTTTCACAAGTTTGTGAAGTCGGAGCTTGAATTAGTGCAACCTCGACGTAGATCGTCTTTGACACGAAGCCGTCGAACTATTCCGCTCACTTCTCCGATGAAGCCGTCGCGAGAGTCCGAGGTTCGTGATGGACAGCGAGGGGACGACCACATGGAGCTAAGCAAGTGGATATCCGGATCTACAAAGGTTGTAGTTTCCGACCTTTAGTTAATTTGTTAACTAGATTTATATTTCGCCTAGAATTCTAGCAACGATCCGTAGTCTAGGGTTTCTCGGCACCATTTTTTTTTAAAATTGGCATGTTCGATGCCTTGTGAGACCTCACTAGGGTGCCTAGGAACCCTACACTTGCGGCTTGTGGATGTTTGATATGATCATCATCCGCTGCCGGCGTATTGACGAGTCTTTAGAGTCCTACACAGAGGTTTCCTGGCTCAAGCGAAACGAAATAGGAGCGCATATGAGATATGTGCGGGACCGAGAATAATGCGTGTATGTGATACCGTATTCCATTCTCGCGATGAATGTATCGAATGGTTGTATGCGATATAACCTAGTTATCGAATCAAGGATTGATTCGATAAGCCGATACATTGAATACTAGTCGGTTGTGTGCGACATGACCGGATCATTGAATCAAGTGTTGATTTAATGATTTAATGCATAATTATATATTTGATATATTACTTTGCACTAACTAGTATTGGTTCACTTTAAACGGATTTTCTCACTTGGTTTGTGCGCATTATATATGTGATATGATTTTGTGCACTTGCTTGTATCATGTTTGATGATACATGCTTTTTGGTTAAGTGTAAAGTATTAAACCTTGGTTAATGAAATGGTTAGGGTTTATTATTTGTTATTCATTTATCTTATTTAATTATCCATTTAATTTTGATAAATGAATAAAAGAAAATGAGAAAAGAAAGGTGGCTAATTTTGTTTCATGTTGAAGCTTCTTGAAGCTTTGATCAAGTCAACCATTCTTATCTCATCCTTAACCCTAACCATTCCCACTAACCCTAGTTTAATCTCTACACTTTACCATGGTTACCTTTATGATAAGAATGATTATTCTTTTCTTTTCTAATTAATCTTATCATAATATTCTTCTTCTTCTTCCTTTCTTCACTTGAAGAAAGCTTTGCTCCGTCAATGGTGATTGATGGAAATGAGTGAGAAATCCAATTCTAAAGTTAACCCACTTCCTATTTCTTCATCCTCTACCTCTTGCCAAGTAGTAGAGTGTGTTTCCTTCACAAGTTTTCATGGCTTGGTGAAGGTGGAGCTTAATCTAGCGATGCTTCGACGTAGATCATCTTCGGCACGTCGTCGATGACCTAGCCCGCCTATTCTCCGATGAAGCGAACGCGAGAGTCCAAGATCGGATTTGTACAGCGGAGATGACTTCTTCATGGAGCTATGGAGGTGGACAAACGGATCTACAAAGGTTGTATTTCCGTATCACTTAGTTAAGTGTTAACTAGTTTGCATTTTCGCCTAGATTTCTAGCCAACGATCCATAGTCTAGGGTTTCTCGGCACCGTATTTTTTGAAATTGGCATGTTCGATGCCTTGTGAGACCTCACTAGGGTGCCTAGGAACCCTACAGAGGCAAGGGCCGAGATCCCTTCACCGGGAGTGACCCCTTGGACAAAAAGTTTGCATCAGGGCAATAACTTCACTAGAGCCGATTACTTTTGCTTTGCACCGTGGTATTCAGTTGGAATATCCTGCACCTCATTCTACGGGGAAAGAGCCGAGATCTCTTCACCGGGAGTGACCTCTTTAGCAACGGTTTTCGTCACTATATTTTTCTAAAAAGCAATCCGTTCCTTCAACGATATCAAGTTCATTACGTTAAAGGTTTTCGCCAGAAACCATTCGTAGCCCTCCGTCGTTTCAGACGGGTAGCACGTAGTATTCATGCTATGTTTATTGACCTTCGTCATGGCATAGTGTATGGTAGCTGCTTGTTGCCTTTCTGTTGCATAGATAGATGCGTTGGTTTGGGACAGTCGTATAGCCTTGTTGACCTTCGTCAAGGGCTTGTATAGGTGGGTTCAAATTAACCTAGATAATGACGGGTAGAACTTGACATGTGACTTATGATTTGTTGACCTTCATCAAGGTCATAAGAGCATGGGGCAAAAATCACATCGGGAGTTTCTAAAGAAACTGAAACTTGCCAGATATGCGCATACCTTCTGGAGTATGATAGCGTGAGCGGATTCCGTCACGTTATCATGCGATGATAGTTGGATCCCGATTCTCACTGATGAGTTTGTTTACTCCTCGGGTGATCCCGACTAATTCTTCTTTCAGGTTTGGAGGAGAATTTGACGGTACAGTGGGAGGTTTCCAGATTAGATAAATTGGTAACCATTCTGATCTAGGTTAGAGTTCACGCTGAGTGTTTCTTTTCTCTCTCTCTTTGGCAGCGACCATTGACCCGACCCTAGACTATGACTCAGAGACCAAAATTAACTGAACCTTCTTAAACACCGGCTTTTGGATTGTCAGAGTTGCATACCTCATTGCCACTCCTACTTTTACCCTTTTCTCCAGAACATCCCGTATTACTACGAACGTCCACTTCCATTGGACAAAACCATCGTATGGTTATATACGAACTCGAAGGAATTTATTCGATGATGGTTTCCGGTTCTGGAGAAAACGGATAAGACTATTCAGTTGTCTTTTCCTTTTACCTTCTCTCAGGTTGCGAGTACTCCTTGGTTTAGGAGATAGTACACCTATTACGCAAATTGGATAGTCTTCTTCTAAACCATAGGCAGGTGCCGACAAGTAGGGAATGAAAAAAACCAATTAGCCTAACGATGGTGTACAGAAGGTATTATGTAAAGACAAAGAAAGGGATTAGAAGGAGGGCAAAGTAAATTGCGACTGATATTCACGACCAAACCAAGTATTTCATTACCACTCCCACATCACCTTTTTATTTCTCCAGGACACTCCGTATCACTACGAAGATCCACAGTTTATTGGATACTCCATCGTATGGTTATATACGAACTCGAAAGGATCTTGTTCCAGTTCGGGGATGGATTCTGGTTTAGGAGAAAAAGGAATAAGGTTTATTCAGGTGTCTTTTATCTTCACCTTCTCTCGCATTGCGAGTGCTCCTAGGATTAGGATAGTACACCCATTATGCTTATTAGATAGTCTTCTTCCAAACCATAGGCTGGTGCCGAACGGTAGGGAAGGAAGAAAACCATTGGCCTAAAGGGGTGTGCAGAAGGTAATGACTAAAGACATATAAAGGGATTTGGAGAGGTGGCAAAGAATTACACGGTTACAGTTGTGAATCTGGATAATGGAAGAGGCATTACTAGGAATACCGGGATACCCCATCGAAACATTTCAATGTTTCAGTTTCACTGTGTACTGTTAAAGGAAAACTGATTTCCTGATTAGATACTTACTCCAGGGTATGTATTTACCAGGTATGATTCTCACTTCTGTATGGTTTTACAGATGATGAGTGGGAGTAAGTTATTCGGAATTAGGTGATCATCCTCATTATATCGGAATTCGTTGTAATTGGTGATATTTGAGGAAGTCACCTGGGTTGTTTGCCGGACGGCGAATATTTGGTTTTGAATATCCGTTATAATGCACCAATTTCAAATTGATATATCTGTACGTCTATTTTTATAGAGTGAGATATACCTTTTTGAAATTATGTCGATGACATTTACCTATATCAGTTGATGGTTAGGTAAGGAGCATTAAACAGCGGTGTAATTCTTCTTAACCATAAGTACAGTTTTCAACCTACGACACACAGGGAATGAGTTATTAGACTCAAGGGACTTGTACAGAGTATTGTATATTGTCCAGTGTCCATTAAGGACAGAGGGGATGGTCTTCGTACTATATTCAGTTTACTTATGACTTCTCTAGTTCTTAGACATGTGTTTCATAGAAACCCAGGGTCCAAGTCATGAGAAGTTATAGGTATATGAATAAAGTAGAGAACCAGGTGTTGCAAGTATCGGGATTCTTCAAGGTGATCGAAGATGTAGATACTTGTGTATGGTATTCAGTTGATAGTGATGGATATTAAGAGAACTTGCTTCTCTTTCAGGTTACTCATAATTGGAAGCATTCCTAAGTTGAGTAACGCTGATCGGCCTCCTTCCATTTACTTGACATGCACTGGAGACAGCTGCATGATTTGAATCTGGTTCAATTAAATCAGTGCCTCTGTTTCTATATTGGATATAGAACAGTTCATATCTTAACGATGTTAAGGTCTGGGGAGTTGTCCGGCTTATGCTTAAAACCAGACTCTGGATAACTCAAGGCACGTTTCTGTAATGGCTGTTTGTGGGTTGACCCAGGCTATGACGAGGGTTGACTTTCTACCATCTGGAAGATCAATAGTGATATTGTTCTAGACTCGCCACAGTTTTAATAAAAATGGATTTTTTCAGAAACCAGTAGCGGGAGTATGGTAGAACTGGAAGTGATTCCAGAACCACAAACGATTACTGAAGATTTTGATAGGAACCTAAAGATTCAATCTGGTTTGACATTCCATTGGCCACTCCGCAGATAAGGTGGGTAACTTCAGGCACCCGAGAGGTACTCCGGTAGCCTCAAGGACGGTGACAAGGAAGTTCTTGTTTACCCAGACTTGCCATTGCTGTTGTTCCAGACTGTGAGACCCGGCAGGAGGATGAATATAGCGTCATTCTAAACTTGCTTTAGAAGTGTACGTCTATATGACTCTGCCAGAGGGTTGTCGTGGTCAGTGGGAGCAGCGGAAGCATTGGTGGATAAGTGGCTTATGTCTATTTATAGACTAAAGCAGATGTAGCGGAGATAGATCATCTATTTCTGACATGACAGTCATAGGTTTGACTTCATCAGAATAGGGGATGGATCTGTTAAGAAGGTAGTAGGGTGTGATGTCCTGGTATGGATGACATACACAGAGTCGGAAGTGACATTCCTATACTACGATCGGTTATACTTTGGTCGTCACACAGCGGTTTCTCCACATGGGACTTGGACATTATATCAGACATACTGGTTACTAGATCTATGGTTTTAGATCTAGATTTGGGTGGTTTCCTAATTAAGGGTACTTAGACAGCATTCTAAGAGTATTTAGAATAGACGACTCCTGGCACGGTAGTGTACCTGCAGGTGATGGAGTCACCCTCTCTAAAGGTGTCTTACAGACTAAAAGGGAGAGGGATGTGCATGATTGGCAGATCACTTTCTTAAGCAATTGAGTCAATCATGAGATGTCAAGTACCACACCAGATGTTGTTCTTGCAGTAGATGCAATAAGTTGATATTGATCCAATCCTGGAGAAACAGTCGAAAGCAGTTTTAGAACATAAGTGGATGTTCTACGGATATGATAACGACAGCCTCATTCGGGAGACAGTTATCATTGCAGGCTTCCAAGGTGACTTGGACGACAGGGAGGTTGTCAGAGTTATAGTTTTCCTTCTGACGAGGGGCAGTATTTTGGACAGCTGGTCCAAGGCAATACTGAGGGAGGCATGGCGCAAGATACTGATTAAGTTCAGTTGACAATACAGTCTAAGAAGTTTGGATTTAGAGTTCATTTATGAGCTAGGTCCTATCAGATATCCAGACATTCTAAGACAGGTATTGCTCATTTCGGGAGATGGCTTTCTCCGCGAACTTGAGATATAGAGAGACATAGAAAGAAACATCAAAGCGGATCCACTCACTGAGGCTATTTCTCGAACGCAATAGTTTCGCAAACGAGCTTTGTGAGACTGACTAGTAGAGGAGTTGGGTGTTCGGTATCACGCGGGCTGTGAGTATGCGACATCGCAATAATTAGCCTTGAGTGGAAGTGGGAGATTGTTGGAGATAGTGCCCTCAGAGTCAATTATTGGATCACAGGCACGTGATTGCAATGATTGAGGGAGGACCTATCCCGGTAGGACAGTCTTACTCAAGATGATAGTATGCTATCTGGTTTATCTTTATCATCGTGTACTGCTTTAGGTGACCTGATAGGTCGCTATTACACGTTGATAGAGCCCCTAGGATTCTTGCTTGACTGCCAGCAGTATGAGGGCGATCATATACGTGAGAGCTGGTAGTCTATAAGCACATCCTTTAAAGGTCCCTAGTCGTGGGAGTTTCGAGACAGGGCATAGATACTCCAGAGTAGACTAGTGTATACATTCGATACCCCGACGAGGGGCGGTGGCCGGTCTCTCAAGCCACTGGTGTCAGTTGGATCACCTAAGATGTATACAGGTGCTCATTGGGTTATGAGTATACCGGACAGGACTCGCCGGGAACATGCTAGTTGGTCTTATACCTTACGTCAGATAGCAGTTCCCTGGTGACATGTGTACAGGTTAGTTCATCGACCTGAGGATCGTCATTTGTCTCGTGTGAGTTCCCACTGTACTTTGATTACTACCCTACCACGCTCAAAGGAGACGTGCAAACAGGTTTTAGTTGGGTACAGTCCCGAGCCACATGGAGGCAGTGAGCGGATCTTCGGGGGTTCGTCTCTCCCGGTATTGGTGGTGAGGTCACGCTGTGTCTAGGAGAGGCAAAACATGAAAAGTCCTTGGCCAAGGCAGGAGATTTACTGGTAGGTATTCCAGTAGTATCTCAGGGTGTTCTGGGCTGATCTCTGACACGACTTGTACCGCTTTTGGGGGTCTGACTTTTACCAACCCCATAGGCCCGCCATGCGATGCTCATAGACGAACGGACCGGACTGTACAGATATTGTCACTGACAGGCTCAGTAGGGTGTCAGGATGAGTTCGCTCACAGACGTCCTTTTTGGTCAATAGCTGGTGGCCCGTCACGTATGGCTAATACCTTTGACGTGCTAGTGGTTAAATCCACAACCAAGGTGTTGACGAGTCTTTAGAGTCCCCCACATTCAGTTGCTCAAGTTTTCGGGCGAAACGCTGTAAAGGCCGTATGGAGATATGGCAGGGTTCGATCAGATACGTGCGGTATTGCACGGATCATGATCGGACGGATAATACTAGCGGGCTTTGGTTTAAGCCGGATCCTAGTATTGTACAGTGTAGATTTTTGTCTCATTGCATTTGTATTCGGTCGGAATACAGATGCTGGTGTGTATATGCAGTATTGGGGTTTTCCTGTAATTTATTACGGGATCAGTTTTTGGAGTTGCCAGTTTGTTTTCCGTTTCGGCCAATTTTCTTTGTATCTTTCATTGGCCGAAGATTGGTGGAGGAGGGCTTATTCGCATTAGTGCAAATAAGCATTTGTGGAGGGTGGTCTTTGCCTATTCTTGTGTCATGATAGTTCCACCATCACATTGACTTCATTTGACTTCTTCTTCTTTTCATCATGGTTGTTGATAATTAGTTGATGGTGTATTGGTTTTGGTAGGTGATCATTGCTTGACTTTTTGACTTGATGATGGGAGATGGTTGTGGAGTGTGGGTTTGAGTTTGTCATCATTTTCTTTTCATGATATCATTTTGGCCTCTCTCTTGCATTATGGGCACACTCTCATATTGTGATCCATACACACTCCTCTCTCTTCTCTCCTCTCTAGAGATGGCCGACCAAAGATGAGGAGGGGCTGCCCATTTTTGTAGTGGGGATTTTTGCTCTCTTGATGCTAGAAAAATCCCCAAGTTCCTCCACAAAAGTTCACAGTTCATTTCCTCCACCACAAAGGCAACATCCACTACCCCAAATGAGACATGAGTTCTACACACATTCTACAGCAAACCTTGGGCACGTCGGCTCGCCAACTTTGTGCCCGAGTTGCCTCGGTATAGAGGTGGGAGCCTATAAAAGAAGCAGGAGACGTGGTGCCCTTCCGGTGAGGAGGTGGAGACCGGACATTCCGCGGGAGATCGGGACGACGACGAGAAGACCGGAGGACACGGATCGCTCGGTATATCTCTCTTCCCCATCTTGTAGTTAGCTAGGACTAGTTTAATGGCACGATCTGGGTTTATAGTGCGCGGTGGTGCCGGTTTGAAAAATTAAAGTAAATCACCGCTTCCGCATTCCGGCGTCGGATTGACGGCCGGGGCGCCGCCATGCACTTACAGTAATAGGCTGTCTCATCCGCCTGAGAGATACTGCGGTTTTCTCGTAGACGGGGATAGAGAGGATTGCATCATTGATAATGATGAGCCGACTAACTTCCAGCAAGCTATTCAGAGCACTGACTCGGTAAAATGGCTGGATGCAATGCGGACCGAGATGGAGTCCATGTACACCAACAAAGTATGGACTTTGGACATTGCTCTAGAAGGGGTAAAACCCGTAGGTTGCAAATGGATCTTCAGAAAGAAGATTGGTGTAGATGGACAGGTTGAAACCTATAAGGCTAGACTTGTTGCAAAAGGATTTTGTCAAAGACTTGGTTTGGACTATGATGAAACCTTTTCTCCAGTGGCTACGCTCAAATCCATTCAGATCCTTCTTGCCATTACTGCCTTCCACGATTATGAGATTTGGAAGATGGACGTAAAGACCGCTTTTCTAAATGAACATTTAGAAGAGTGCGTCTATATGAACCAACCAGAGGGTTTCATTCAGAGTGGGAGCAGTGGGAAAGTGTGCAATTTGCTTAAGTCCATTTATGGACTAAAGCAGGCATCGCGGAGTTGGAACATCTGTTTTGATGAGACGGTCAAAGAATTTGACTTTATCAAAAATCTAGATGTGCCATGCATTTATAGTAAGATTGTATCACGAATTGTTGTATTCCTCGTTTTGTACGTGGATGACATTCTCTTGATAGGAAATGACATTCCTATGCTACAATCTGTCAAAGGATTCTTATCACACAGGTTCTCCATAAAAGACCTGGGTGATGCCTCTTACATTCTGGGGATCTAGATCTATCGTGATAGATCTAAAAGGATGTTGGGACTTTCGCAGTCCAGGTATATCGACACCATACTGAAAAGATGCAGTATGGAAGATTCTAAACGCGGTAATTTACCGGCTTGTCACGGAATCACCCTCTCCAAAGAGATGTCTCCCAAGACTGATTTGGAATGGGATTGCATGTCCATTATACCCTATGCTTCTGCGGTAGGCTCTATAATGTATGCGATGTTATGTACCAGACCAGATGTAGCTTATGCGCTGAGCGTGGTAGGCCGGTATCAGTCAAACTATTGGGAGAAGCACTGGATAGTAGTAAAAAACATTCTCAAGTACCTAAGAAGGACTAAGGAAATGTTCTTGGTTTACAGCGGAAAAGACCTCCAGATCGAGGCCTTTGCTGAC
Organism: Agapanthus africanus; assembly: GCA_030015575.1. Taxonomy (NCBI): domain Eukaryota; kingdom Viridiplantae; phylum Streptophyta; class Magnoliopsida; order Asparagales; family Amaryllidaceae; genus Agapanthus; species Agapanthus africanus. Next base: position 344,057,619 of record CM057343.1, read on the forward strand.
TCCAGCTTCCAGAGTGACAAGGATGACTCTAAATCCATGTCGGGTTATGTCTTTACCCTCAATGGAGGGGCGGTCTGTTGGAAGAGTTCCAAACAAGAAACCGTTGCTGACTCAACGATGGAAACGGAGTATATCGCAGCTTCTGATGCCGCAAAAGAAGCAGTCTGGATGAGAATGTTCTTAACGGAACTTCAGGTGGTTCCGTCCATTGTTGATCCAATACCTCTGTATTATGACAACAATGGGGCTATGGCTTTAGCAAAGGAACCCAGGTCCCATCAGAAGTCCAGACACATCTTGAGGCGGTATCACCTGATCAGGGATATCGTGTATCGCCGGAAGATCGAGGTTCGGAGAGTTGCTACTGAGGATAACACTGCAGATCCATTCACAAAGGCCATCCCTCAGACACAGTTCGAGAGGCTATTCGAGATGATAGGTCTGCGATATGCCAGCACATGGCCTTAGTGCAAGTGGGAGATTGTTAGTATAATATGCCCTAGAGGCCATTATTGTATAGTACTAGCTTGTATATTACATTTTGGAAGCTTGAGATATATACACGAATTTATGACAGACTTGCAAGATATAGTAGTGTGCTACTTGGTTTGTATATATCTTAATATGTTTATGTATTTCTTTTAACATATCGCTAATACATATTGATAAAGCCCTTAGGATCTTTGCTTGACTACCAGCGTTGTGATGGCAGTCACACTAGTGGGGGCTGGGTAGTCTATAAGCACATCCTTATACAGTTCCCTAGTCGTAGGATTATCGAGATAGGGCATCGATACTCCAGAGTAGACTAATGTATATGCTTCTCATCCCAGAAGGGGAGATGGTCTGTCCCACAGCCATCAGTACGTCGTACTGGAGATAGTATGCAGGTGCACGTTAGGTTACGAGTACACTGGACAGGACTCGTCGGGAACTGTTGGTTGGTATTATACCTATAGTCAGTTAGCAGTTCACAAGTGACATGAGTACAGCTTAGTTCGTTGACTTGACACTGCTGCTTCGCCTCAAGTGTGTTCCCACTGTTCTTAGATTACTACCCTACCACGGCTCTATTGAGTCGTGCAAACAGGTAGTAGTTGGGTGCAGTCCCGAAGCAGTTGGAGGCAGTGGCGGTTAGATAGGATTCGTCTTTCCCGGTATTAGGGGTTGATATCGCGCTGTGTTCGGAACGCCATTACACAAAGTCCCTGGCCAGGGCAAGTGAGATTTACTGGTAGGTACTCCAGTAGTTTCTCAGGGTGTTTTGGATTGTACTCCGACACGACTTATACCGCTATTAGGGGTCTGACGTTTTACCACCTCCCTAGGCCCGATATGCGACACTCTTAGACGAACAGACCGGACTGTACGGAGATTGTCACATTCAGGCTCAGTAGGAGTTCGGATGGGTTTTCCTCATCGGCCTTCTTATCGACATCTACCTGGGGACCGTTACGTACAGCTAGTACCGCTTGCGGCCTGTGGTTAAACCCACTGCCGGCGTAGTGTCGAGTCTTTAGAGTCCCACACAGAGGGTTTTCCACCTTTGGGCGAAACGATGTAGAGGTCGTATGGTTTTACGACAGGGTTCGTTCACATACGCGTACTTTTGCACGTTTGGTGTTCGGACAGTTGATACTAGTGGGTTTTGGTTTAAGCTGGATCCTAGTATTAGATTGTTGGGTTGGTTTAGTCTCATAGTCTTCGTGTTTCTCGAAACACGGATGCTGGTATGTATATACGGATGGGAGGGACAAAGAAGGAGACACCTCATTAGGGTTTTGACCATTGACTTGATTAAAACCATTATGAGGTGGAGGAAATTGTTTGCTAATTTTTTATTAATGATAATTGTGTCATGGCTAATTGGTTTGACCATTTGACTTGGTTGACTTTTGTTGACTTAGATATTTTTGTTAGGCACTAGATATTTTTGCTTAGCATTAATTGTGACATGCTTATGGTCAAATCAATGTAGCCATCTCAATTATCAAAATAAAAGGTTGGTTTTCTCTTTCCTCATGCTCATTCTCTTCATTATTTTCTACACTCATTTTCTCTCCTTCATCCGTCTCATAACCCTAGTGTCTCATGAGTTGAGAATCAAGGGTTAGTGAGACTTAGCCACCAAAATCACTCTCTACTCACTCTAGGCTACTTAGTTTAGCACACCTAGTACCCTAGTTACTTCATTATTGAGGTTAGAGCTCAAGGTAGAGACCTTCGGGTGGATCATCTTTGACATGGAGAAGCCGGTGAGGAAGCACCATCCATAACCACTCTAAAGAGCTCACAACAAAGAGAAGCACAACAAGGAGAAGGACTTGAAGCTTAAGGTATAATCTTCTAACATAGTAGTTACAACTCCTAATTAGTTTGTTAGTTAGAGTTTAGCAAAGATCCTTATGCATAGTCAATGTTAGCTTGTAAGAAAAAATTGATTTTTACCTATTCCGTCTCCCCGTTAACTAGCGGGGTGAGTGACATTGACTTACAGTTGGTTCGTTCGTTTTGCGTATGTGTCCTTGTTTATCGAAGATTTTATTAGCCTCACGTGTTATGGTTTTGTACGATATTAGGATCGTTTGCGTGGACTTCGGACGCATCTGGGAAAGGGAAGGTGGTGGTCGGATTCCAATAGCTTGAGACCGTTCCGGTGAGTAGATTTAACATTTATTGGGGAATCGCCTGTATGGCATTATGCGCCGATGGCGAGATTCTAGTTACAAAACCCTATACTATATTGTGTGCTTATTGTTAGTGTATATGCCCTAGGGGCCATTATTGTATCATACTAGCTTGTATATTACTTAATGGAAGCTTGGGATATTCACAATTATATTAACAGTCTTTCTATACATGGTAGTATGCTACTTGGTTTATATCTATCTTAATATGTGTGTATGTATTGATAGAGCCCTTAGGATCTTGCTTGACTACCAGCGTTGTGATGGCAGTCACACTAGTGGGGGCTGGGTAGTCTACAAGCACATCCTTTTTCAGGTCCCTAGTCGTAGGATTATCGAGCCAGGGCATCAATACTCCGGAGTAGACTAGTGTGTACGCTTCTCATCCCAGTTGGGGAGATGGTCTGTCCCACAGCCATCAGTACGTCGTACTGGAGATAGTATACAGGTGCTCGTTGGGTTACGGGTACATCGGACAGGACTCGCAGGGAACTGTTGGTTGGTATTATACCCGTCGTCAGTTAATAGTTCCCAGGTGACATGAGTACAGCATAGTCCGCAGACTTGACACTGCTGCTTCGCCTCGAGTGTGTTCCCACTGTTCTTAGATTGCTACCCTACCACGGCTCAAAGGAGCCGTGCAAACAGGTAGCAGTTGGGTGCAGTCCCGAAGCACTTAGAGGCAGTGGCGGTTAGACAGGATTCGTCTCTTCCGGTATTGGGAGTTGATATCGCGCTCTGTTTGGAGAGCCATTATGCAAAGTCCCTAGCCAGGGCAAGCCAGATTTACTGGTAGGTTTTCCAGTAGCTTCTCAAGGTGTGATGGGCTTCGCTCCAACACGACTTATACCGCTTTTAAGGGACCGACGCTTGCCGCCCCCTAGGCCCGATATGCGATAGTCCTAGACGAACAGACCGGACTGTACGGAGATTGTCACATCAGGCTCAGTAGGAGTTCGGATGGGTTTCCTCATCGGCCTTCTTATCGACATCTACCTGGGGACCGTTACATACAGCTAGTACCGCTTGCGGCCTGTGGTTAAACCCTGCCAGCGTAGTAGTCGAGTCTTTAGAGACCCACACAGAGAGTTTCCCTGCTTCGGGCGAAACGATATAGAGGTCGTATGGTTTTATGACAGGGTTCGGACACATACGTATTTTCACACATGTATGAATTTCGGACTGTTTTTACTAGCGGGCTTTAGTTTAAGCCAGATTCTAGTATTGGATTATTGGATTTATACAGTCTCAGTATTTCCGTGTTTTCACGGATAGGAGGAGCGTTCTCGTAATTACTTGAGAAGCTTCTAGAAGGTTAATGAGGTGGAGAGCTTAGGTGTTATATGTTAGTTATATGTATGCCCTAGAGGCCATTGCTATACATAGGATGTATATTGTAGTGGATGCTGGGACATATATAGGGAGGACTTTCTTGCTCGACATGATAGTATACTATCTGGTTGCACTTTACCTTAACGTGTACACTGATTGTCTCTCTGTTACATGTTGGAAAAGCCCTTAGGATGTGTACTTGACTACCTGGACTATGATGCGGATCATACTAGTGGGGACATGGTAGTCCATAAGTACATCCTTCAAAGTCCCTAGTCGTGGGTATATTGAGATGGGGCATCGATATACCAGAGTAGACTAGCGTATACCTTCTCGACCCATACAGATGGGCGATGGATGATCCCATATCCTTTGGTGTTTGACATCAGAGATGATATACGGGTGCTCAGTGGAGACTGGGTACACTGGACGGACTCGCCGAGAACTCCCAGATGGTATTATACCTTACGTCAGATGGCAGTTCTCTGGTGACACTGGTACAGAGTAGTCTGTTGACTCGAGATCGTCATAGATTCTTGTGTGGTTCCCACTGTGCTTTGATTTCCACCTTACCACGTCCAAGAGGGCGTGCAAAACGGTGGTTTTTGGGTACAGTCCCGAGTCACATGGAGGCAATGAGCGATAGGAGGGGATTCGTCTCTCCCGGTATAGGGGGTTGATGTTGCGCTGTGTTCGATTGGCTATAACCGGAAATCCCTGGCCAGGGTTGCTGAGATTTACTGGTAAGTGTTACCTGTAGTTTCTCGAATTGTTATAGACCTCATATCGACACGACTTATCGAGCTAATGGGGTCTGACGTTTACCACCCCTAGGCGAGATATGCGACATATCAGACGAACAGACCGGACTGTACGGTAAGTGTTACTGGTTGGATTCACAGGAGTGTGAGCGGGCTTGCTCGTCGATCTTCTGATCGCTCAATACCCGGGTGGCCGTTACGTTTAGCAGACCGCTTGCGGCTTGTGGGTGTTTGATATGATCATCATCTGCTGCCGGCGTATTGACGAGTCTTTAGAGTCCTACACAGAGGTTTCCTGGCTCAAGCGAAACGAAATATGAGCGCATATGAGATATGTGCGGGACCGAGAATAATGCGTGTATGTGATACCGTATTTTATTCTCGCGATGAATGTGTCGAATGGTTATATGCGATATAACCTAGTTATCGAATCAAGGATTGATTCGATAAAATGATACATTGTATACTAGTCGGTTGTGTGCGACATGACCGGATCATTGAATCAAGTGTTGATTTAATGATTTAATGCATAATTATATATTTGATATATTACTTTGCATTAACTAGTATTGGTTCACTTTAAATGGATTTTCTCACTTAAAGTTCACAAGTTGTATATGTGATATACTTTTGTGCACTTGATTGTATCATGTTTGATGATACATGTTAACTTGAGTTTGTGTAAAGATTAAACCATGGTTATATGAGTGGTTAGGGTTTTGTTTATTTATTTATTCATTTATTTATTTATTTCTTTTTGGCAAAAGAAAAGAAAAATGGTGGCTTTCTTTGGATACATGTTGAAGCTTCATGAAGCTTTGACTAAGTCACCATTTTTGTCTTCTTGCTTAACCCTAACCATTGACCTAACCCTAGTTTATTCTCTACACTTGACCATGGTTGGATTATGATAAGTATACATTTTATTTTCTTTTTGAAATATTCTTATCATAACATTTGTCATCTTCTTCTTCTTCTTCTTCAAGAAGAAGCTTGCCTCCATCAATGGCAACTTGAGAAAATGAGTGAGAAATCCAATTCTAAAGTGAACCCACTTCCTATTTCTTCATCCTCTACCTCTTGCCAAGTAGTATAGGGTGTTTTCTTCATAAGTTTCATGACTTGGTGAAGTGGGAGATTGATCTTGTGATGCCTCGACGTAGATTATCTTCGGCATCCTAGTCGATGACCTAGCCCGCCCATTTCTCCGATGAAGCCGACGCTAGAGCCCGGGTTTCCATTTGGACAGCGAGGAGACTTCATTGCAGAGCTATGGAGGTGGAGGACCGGATCTACAAAGGTTGTATTTCCGTTCTTTTAGTTAAATTGTTAACTAGTTGCATTTGTTTCGCCTATATATCTAGTTAATGATCCGTATTAGGGTTTCTCGGCACTTGTTAAATTTGAAATTGGCATGGTTGATGCCTTGTGAGACCTCATTAGTGTGCCTAGGAGCCCTACAGTGGTATCAGAGCCTAGCTAGAGCCTTAGGCGATGCGTAGACGATGTTAGAAACCCGATCGAACCCCGAAACCCTAACTTTTAACCCTCTCTAGACTTTTTCTGAAAAAGTGGTTTTTTCCAAATTAAAAATGCTTAAAAATTCAGCAGGAAATTCTAAGAATTACGGTGCAAAAATTACTTAATGATCTGTCTAAAGCGCGGCGGATCCGCGGCATTAGCCGCCTATTGCGGCGGTTCCGCGCCCATTTAGTCTCTTCAGTCAACCATTTTTGCACAGTAACTTCTTTATTTAAATGCTGAGTTTTATGGGAATTTTTAATATTTATTCAAGAGATGAATTTTCTGGGTTGTATTGGGGACTCGGTGTTTCGATCGGATTTTTCTAATTTTGTCTATGTGCTTTTCCGGATAATTTTAGAATATGTTAAAAAGTTCGACCGGATATAAATACCCAATTTTTCCCCTGCCGGAAAATTTCCAAGTGTTGGATTTTTCCGTGGTTTAAAGACGTTCGAAGTAGTGCAAGTAACACGATGGTCCCTCTAGAAGACAACAAACCTTAACTCGATTATGTGACCGTCTTGAACTGCCCTTTGAACCTTAGGGTTTGGGGCAGTACGGCGTGCCATATGTGAGGCGTTGGCTTGACCCTTCTACGGCTGGACCGTTGGTACTGAGGCACGAACTGAATGTTTTTAGACTTATTTCATGTGTTGATCTATTTCGGGAAAACTTGGGTGTTCGAATGTTCGATCGGAAAGTTTAACATTTTCTATTTATCTGGAATGGGATACAATAATTGGAATTCACAAGAAGTTATGAGATAACTGAATGAATGTTATAAACAAAGCACTTTAGTCTCACTTGATCGGTTGCCACGGAATTTTGATGTGATCAAAAGCCCGTCGCAATCATGTAGCGTACGCGGATACTCGCCGGATAAACTTAATAGACAGCCTCGCTCCATAGCCCCGACCAAGTGACTGTAGGAGAACCCCGTCGCCGAAAGCATCCGTTCGAGTGCTCGCGGCAGCGGTGTTCCGCCTTGGTGCACTTCGTCGACGGTATCGGGGGTGCAGCCGTCTATTGAAGTTTGCGACGAGCATTCGATCAGAATGTCGGGAATCTTGTTGAATTGCCCGACTTGATATTGAAAAGTGTTTTCGATAATGAGACTAAAATGCGGGGTTTATAATTGTTAGGCATGTGATGTCTAAGGAATTCATTTGATTAGGCATGCGATGTCTATGTATATATTGCGGATTCCAACTGTTGTAGTTTTACACTTTCTTTTCTGTGACCGTAAGTGTAATATGTGATATCGCCGGTTTCGTTGCTATATGTCAACGACAATTGGGATGCGCATATTTACTTACGTTGATGACATGTGATGTTATGTGTTGCTGGATATGTTATATTGGATCGTCGTGTTTGAATAGCCGGGGGTTTTTATGTGAGATGAGTGTTTTTCATTTTCATTTATGTAAAAACTTGTATGTAATATACTTTTATTGGGGCACTTCCAGATTGCGGAAGATGTCACCCTTTGTATATTATTTACTTTTCCGCACTAGGATAGACCCAAGGAGGGGAGCACAAGTAACCGGGTTCTGGAGTCCAGTGGGAGACCAACTCGAGGAGTCGAGTCCGGGTCTCCTAACTCTAGAATTGGTAGGGTTGCTTGCCGCTCTCGTAGGGGTCTAGGGGTGTGGGTTTGGCTATTCATCGCGACCGTGGAATCCGTGTTTTATACTGGCTCGTATTGAAAACACGGACGTCCTAGTATATCCAATATTTCATATGATTCTTCTGCTGCGATATCTGTGATGTGATCATGTGATGTTCTGTGATGGATACTGTATATAGTATATATGATATATTATATAGGCATTACTTATGTTTTACACCCGCGCTAGCCCTTCCCCGCTCTGCCGTTAGTTACCTAACCTAACAGTGCACGAGGGGACATCGAGGCGAATGCGGATGGCATAAGTGTACGTCGTATTTATCTGTGATGTTTAGGTACTTAAATGATGGGACTTCATTAATGTGATTAATGAAATAAAAAGAAACCTAAGATGTTGTAGAATCGAATTTCAAAATTAAAACAGGTAGCTACCACTAGTAAAATAGTGGGTTGCCCCTACGGATGGAATTATCCGTAGGGGCATATTTAACTTGGCCCTACGGATTAATCCGTAGGGCTAAAAGGTTGCCCCTACGGGCACTGACATTTTAAAGAATAAAAATATTAATTCTTAATTTGGTGTTTGCCCCTACGGTGCCGCAAACAAAGGACCTACGGATATATCCGTAGGGGCAAGTAAATATCGTTTTAAAATAAAGCCAGATCGAAAAGCCTACGCTCATTTTCTCTCTCTCCCTCAAACGCGCGCGAAAAACCCCAAATCGCCACCGTCGCGTGTTCATACCAGATTATTGCATTTTATACCGCCCATTCTTATGCTCGTGTGTTTATAGGTAGGTGCTTATAATCCGTGTTTGTTATATATTTGCAGGATACAGGTTCTCGGTTCTAAAACGGTGAAATTCATGGAAAACACAACAATATCCGGGTTCCTGCCAACCACTGATAAAACACGGTCTCCGCTCTTCATCCGTATGTTACCAGATATCAGTTAAGAGACAAAATGTCAAATCATTGTCGTTATCAGGCACAAGGCTCAATGGTAGCACAAGATCCAAGAGATCTACGCGGAGCTCGAGGCAATCATGACAAAAACATCCACAAAAAGTCCACCCTTCCTCAACAGAAATTCTGGAAGAATTGTGAATGTATTTTCAGAAAATGTATGTACCAAACAGTTGGAAAAATCCAACCAGGGAACCCAACCAAAACCCTCTGCCCAAGTTTACTGTACGGCCGCGCATGCGCGGCCAATATGGGGTATTGGCCGCGCTTGCGCGGCAAGGTGGGGCCCACTATCTGACGAACTTCAGGGTTATTTTTGGTACTTCATGTGTGGTCTGCTGGTTGCCCTAGAACCCCATTTCCCTGCCTATAAATACAGCAGAACTTGCCAAAGCCAAGGGTCATTCTTTGTATTCTTTTGTTCCTCTTTCTTTTGTAGTTTTTAGTTCTTTTTCTTCTTCTTCTTCATTCCTCTTCCATGAATTGTAGTGAGAGCTTTTTATGGATGTGAATAAAGATGAGGGTTTTGTATCATTCTCTTGTGCTTCTTCTTCCCTTTTGAGATTTTTGCTTTCTCTTGCTCATTCAACCTCTTCATTGAGCTTGAATGGTTAAGGGTTAGTTATTGATCTCAAAGGTCGTATTTTCTCCCGGGACTAGTTCTTCACTTCACATGCGTTCTCTACCCTTCCCTTGATCTTGCAACCTCTTCATTGAGCTTGCAAGTTTAAGGGTTGGCTATTGAGCACATGCTTGGCTTGGGTTCTACTTCCGTGTTCTTTTCTTGTTCTTTTTATTACTCGCTTTTTATTACTTGTCTTTTTATTACTTGCAATTTTATTCATGCTCTTTATTACTTGTATCTTTTCTTTTCTTTGTTCTTTTCTTTTTGTTCTCTTTTGTTTATTTTGTGAATGTTGTCATTATTGTTGTTGTTAAGAATTAATACGGTTTTATAAGTTAACATTTCCTTCTCATCTCCTTTTCCCGTTATTTTCCTTTTGAACTCCGCCCAAACCATACGCAAGCGCTCCGTTAGGCACCGTACCCTGACAAGGTAACGGTGATTCCTAACCACGACCGGTTGCGTTCGGTTTGGCTGAAGGCGAAGGCAAGAGACAAGAACGGAAGGACAAGGGTAAATAAGCCGGATTCCTCGAATACCGCGCTTAAATCCCCTAATCCACGTTGTTGCCGATTGCTTAGCTTCAATTGGTCAAGACTCGGCTCAAAGGTTTTGAGTACGGATTTCTTAGCTTATAATTTCGTATTTTCTTAACAACGTTATACTTGCAGATAAACACATAGGTTAGAACAAACAAACATACAAGATTCTTTATTGACTCGTCTAAAGCAAGAAGGTAAGATAACACCATCTCCCTGTGGACCGACCCGTGCTCACCGGCTAGCTGCATAGCGACACCGTCCTGATCGCGGTTACACTTTAATTCTTTGAACATCCGACACGCCATCGGCGTGCGATCAAATGGCGCCGTTGCCGGGGAGACGGTAGCGTATTTTCTTTCTTGTTATTCGGGTTGATATTCTTTTTGTATATAAAAAAAAAATAAAATAATATAAAAAAAAATATTCTTTTTGTTCTTTTTGGATAATTCTTGTGGGCAAGAGTGCAGATTTTTGCAAGTTTGCAAACTGCGATAGTGGGGAAGCAAAGTGTGCATTCAAGGCAAGGGTGATTTACGAAGTACAGTGCCAAAGATCCGGGTAGTTTGACCCGCGCAAGCGAACCTTTCAAGCTTACCGGATTTGATTCAACGGGGGTTTCCTAATCCAAAAACTTAACGGTACGTACTTTACTAACACCTTCTTCTCAAATCCGACGCTTCCAATATACTATTCTTTGCAGGATTCTTTGCAAGTTCGCTAGCAAACGCCAAAATTGACTAACCCGTATTTGTTGCAGCGCCGCGCTTAAACTAAAAAACGATTGTTTGATTCTTTATAAGAATTTTTTGAATTGCGCATTGCATCAATTAATACGGACTTAAGGGCAAGCGAACCCCACAACATACGGTAAAGGATTTCATCACCTTTTCCGTGGCCCACAAATCACGAACTTGTGCATAACGTTTACCCACACAAAATTTAAAAGAAATTAGACTTTAAGCCTTAAGGACTTCGCGCTCACTAGGAGAAGTTAACTGTATTTAGAAGCTTGCTTAACGGTATATTGTTTACGGGGTGTCTAGGAAAGTGTTAACGGCGAAACCGCCAAAAGAGAAAGGGTTATTTAATTAAGGAACTTCGCGAAAGCGTTGGAAAACCTCCCCTTATCTCTGCACTTACCTGGCCTCGTGATCAGTGTATTTTTAAGCCTGTTTCTCGACACAGTTTTTCTTCGACAATCAAGTTCTGGAGCAGGTCTAGTTGACCTAGGTGAACCCTAGAACGATTAGGTGTGTGGTATTTTTGTGTCGTGATTTTTGTCCATATTCTTTTTTGTGTATATTTCATTCTTTTGCTAACAACTAACTATAAAAAAAAAAAAAAAAAAAAAAACACATTCTTTTCCCCCTCCTTTTCTCTTCCTTCCTTTCCCTCTCTCTTCATATCATGGGTACCCCACCTCGCAAAACTCTTGCCGAACTTTGGTACCCACAACCAGACATCACTTCTTACGGTTCTTGCTTTGGTCGAACTTCAAATGACCCCTCCATGCCAAAAATTTCATTGAAAGATCGGATAGACGCGTCTAGGACAAACAACTGGACCCCGCAATCCACTTCGTATCAACCGTTTCAAACATTCACCCCTTCGTACGTTGATACACCTTTTGAAAATCCAGTTGTCACTCCTAGACCTATGTCTATTGCTGAACGTATTGAACAATCTCGTAGCAGATCTTTCACTCCTTTCCCCACTACAAATTCTTGGGATCAACAATTCCATTCACCTTCTTATCCCAATGTTGATCCCACTCCTGTCCAGCCATTCAACTCCTACCAATCCTACCCTAATTTTGCACCTTCCCTAGACATTGCATCAGAACCGCAATTTGGGAGTTTTCAGTATCCAAATAACTTTGAATGTTTTACTGAAACCCCTTCACAACCAATGTCTAGTTTAGAACAGTCCTTGGAAGACTTTAGGGTAGCGTCAAGCCAACAGATGATGGATTTGAATGCGTCCATGGCCGCCCTCATGCAACCTAGTGACCCGGTAGCTAGTTTTCAATTAGCTACAACTTTTCCAATGTATGATGCGGTGGCAGGACAGGCTGTGAATTTGAGTGGAGAAAGTGAGATATACCCCCTTCCAAATCAAACCTACCCATCCCAAATTGAATCCGACAACTCCTGTTTTGAAAGTCTATCGAGTATCCCAAATGAATTATCAATTGAAGATAGAATGTTTAATGAGTTGTGCGACTTTGTAGTGTTTGATCTGCCCGATTGTGAAGGGTCCCTTTTGAGTGAAACCATACCCAATCCTCTTGACCTCTACACCTCCACTCTAGAACCTGAATTGATTGATATCCATGCTTTTGTTGAGGTGTCGGAGAATTTTGATTTTCACTTGATTGAGGATATCGACGCTGGGAATATTTTGGATGATGAAACCGTAGATTTGGCTGAGTTTATCTCTTCAAGTCATCATCCCGAGTCATTAAATGTTTTTCCCGAACTTCATATGCGTCTGGATTTTGAAGAAATGTGCATGGATGTGCTAAATTTTGAGGAGAATATTGAGGATAGTTTAGAGGATGAACCAGTTTTAATTGATGAGTCGGATTTTCCAATTCATCATGTCCCTTCCACTGACTGTGTACACCCTCCTGAACCTTTAACCGATAACCTTCCTCAACCACTTCCCTCCATCCGTTCCATCGTTCCGACCTTGCAAGAACCCGTCTCGCTCTCATTTCATATGTCTGGTTTACCAGGTTCGGCGTACCCTTGGTTGCTTACGAATCTTGAGGGATTTGACCCAATCTCTCGACGGGTTAATAGAATAGCACAATCGCTGTTTACACATCACTCATCACAAATTGTGCTAATCTATTCACTCTATTTGCACCCTCAAGTTCGTATTCCACTTCTTTTTCCCTTCCGCCATTCTTCTTCTTCTCATCTACCGAGACCGCATTCCACTTCTCTCCACAAGCGGTCTCGCGTATTTTCCATCTCTTTTCTCTACGCCTTCTTCCACCAGCCACCGCTCTACCATGATAAAATCTTTGAATGGTTGGTGTTAACTTTTGGCCTGTGTAAGGCCTTGTATAGATGGATACTGTTCTTTCCCCCCCAATCCTGAACTTCATCGCTTAACAGTGAAAACACTGTTTTACTTAAGTTTGGGGGGGACACTTTTTTTTTGTATATATTTTTTGTTTTCCTTTTTTGTATATAATTTGTTTTTAGGAAGCACCGGCAATTTTGACCCTCTTGGTATAGCCTGACAGTGAGGGCACTGTCAAGTTTAAGTTTGGGGGTGTGCTCGGTAAGCTTTCTTCCTTCGCATTCATATGTATATTTTGCATCTGCATATTAAATCCATAAAATCCATAAAAATCTGAAAATTTTCTAAAAACATAAAAACTTTTTGTCAAGTTAGCTTGTGGAAGAACTTTGATTCAACATTTCGACGGTTTTTGTTTGAAAAGATAGGAATAACTAAATCCTATGTTTGGATTTTGAAAACCTGAAAGATAACTCTCCTTTGAAGTTAACTATAGCTGATATACGTCTTTACATTACACTACACGTGTCGTGAGTTTTTGGGAATTAGATAACAAGTCTTTTATGTTTAAAAACTTTTAAATAAGATAAATGATTTTCTGAGGATCAAATAGGTTTGTTCTGAAATAAGTAATGTCAAGAATAGTTTATGAAGTAAAGCGAATATGAAGGAATGTTATGGATGCCGTAATTGGAGCTAAGTCTGAAAAATAACCCATCTAAAACTTGATTGGAATGATAACACACCAAACCCACTAAACACGTCTTTTATCCAAAAAAATATTTGAACTACCGGTTATACCTCCGTTCGTATTAAATCATCTGATTTTCACGACAAAACTGTCTTTTGTTTTCTGGACCTAGGTAACTTGAGTAATTAAGTCCGCTGGGGTGTTTCTACACCTAATGCCCTAAAACCAACTGGTTTGGGTGCATTGGCCCAAAGCTCGCTAAGAAGCCTAGAAAGTCCAGTTTTAAAACAAAGTCAAGCAAGTGTTCTCTCCGAGTTAAAATTCCTAACGGTTCTTTGTGTGAGAATAATCTTGATAAAAGACAGGCTTTTATAAAAATTTTAAACGGAGATATGAAGGTTTTATTCTATGATAAAGACTATTGCACAGTCACAGAGGTGTGTATGAAATGAAAACAAGAATAAGGTGGAGTGAAAAATACGACTTAGTTTCCTGTTAAGGAAGATAGAAATTCTGAAGTTGAAACCTTACTGGAAAACGAAACTTGAAAAATGCTTAACTCTCTATAAAACTTATGTGATCCTTTTAAAATAGTTATCTGGGCTTTATTGTGTGACATAATGACTTTATTCGACATTTCGGGAACTTAACAACACTATTTGCACTGCACGTAAAGACATATAAAATCTGTAGTTAAATAAGAAGTGAGGTGTGAAAAATAAAGGTTCGATAGTCTAGACTTAGGATCATAGAATTGTTATTTTCTAAAAACAAAACTTTAGGGGCTTGAATCTTAGTATTTTACAAAACTAGCTTGACCGGATTTTGTGGGTAGTATCCGCTGAAAACCCTCAGGAGACAACACTCCTCCTACTAGGGACACCTAGAGGTTTAACGGCTTGTTGCACATGCTCAGTGCAATCGCGTTCCCTGCGAAAGTGCGGTTATCATTTTATTTTTGTGAATAATTGGTTTTGCTCGGGACGAGCAAAAGTTAAGTTTGGGGGTATTTGTTCATACCAGATTATTGCATTTTATACCGCCCATTCTTATGCTCGTGTGTTTATAGGTAGGTGCTTGTAATCCGTGTTTGTTATATATTTGCAGGATACAGGTTCTCGGTTCTAAAACGGTGAAATTCATGGAAAACACAACAATATCCGGGTTCCTGCCAACCACTGATAAAACACGGTCTCCGCTCTTCATCCGTATGTTACCAGATATCAGTTAAGAGACAAAATGTCAAATCATTGTCGTTATCAGGCACAAGGCTCAATGGTAGCACAAGATCCAAGAGATCTACGCGGAGCTCGAGGCAATCATGACAAAAACATCCACAAAAAGTCCACCCTTCCTCAACAGAAATTCTGGAAGAATTGTGAATGTATTTTCAGAAAATGTATGTACCAAACAGTTGGAAAAATCCAACCAGGGAACCCAACCAAAACCCTCTGCCCAAGTTTACTGTACGGCCGCGCATGCGCGGCCAATATGGGGTATTGGCCGCGCTTGCGCGGCAAGGTGGGGCCCACTATCTGACGAACTTCAGGGTTATTTTTGGTACTTCATGTGTGGTCTGCTGGTTGCCCTAGAACCCCATTTCCCTGCCTATAAATACAGCAGAACTTGCCAAAGCCAAGGGTCATTCTTTGTATTCTTTTGTTCCTCTTTCTTTTGTAGTTTTTAGTTCTTTTTCTTCTTCTTCTTCATTCCTCTTCCATGAATTGTAGTGAGAGCTTTTTATGGATATGAATAAAGATGAGGGTTTTGTATCATTCTCTTGTGCTTCTTCTTCCCCTTTGAGATTTTTGCTTTCTCTTGCTCATTCAACCTCTTCATTGAGCTTGAATGGTTAAGGGTTAGTTATTGATCTCAAAGGTCGTATTTTCTCCCGGGACTAGTTCTTCACTTCACATGCGTTCTCTACCCTTCCCTTGATCTTGCAACCTCTTCATTGAACTTGCAAGTTTAAGGGTTGGCTATGTTGGCTATTGAGCACATGCTTGGCTTGGGTTCTACTTCCGTGTTCTTTTCTTGTTCTTTTTATTACTCGCTTTTTATTACTTGTCTTTTTATTACTTGCAATTTTATTCATGCTCTTTATTACTTGTATCTTTTCTTTTCTTTGTTCTTTTCTTTTTGTTCTCTTTTGTTTATTTTGTGAATGTTGTCATTATTGTTGTTGTTAAGAATTAATACGGTTTTATAAGTTAACATTTCCTTCTCATCTCCTTTTCCCGTTATTTTCCTTTTGAACTCTGCCCAAACCATACGCAAGCGCTCCGTTAGGCACCGTACCCTGACAAGGTAACGGTGATTCCTAACCACGACCGGTTGCGTTCGGTTTGGCCGGAGGCGAAGGCAAGAGACAAGAACGGAAGGACAAGGGTAAATAAGCCGGATTCCTCGAATACCGCGCTTAAATCCCCTAATCCACGTTGTTGCCGATTGCTTAGCTTCAATTGGTCAAGACTCGGCTCAAAGGTTTTGAGTACGGATTTCTTAGCTTATAATTTCGTATTTTCTTAACAACGTTATACTTGCAGATAAACACATAGGTTAGAACAAACAAACATACAAGATTCTTTATTGACTCGTCTAAAGCAAGAAGGTAAGATAACACCATCTCCCTGTGGACCGACCCGTGCTCACCGGCTAGCTGCATAGCGACACCGTCCTGATCGCGGTTACACTTTAATTCTTTGAACATCCGACACGCCATCAGCGTGCGATCATCGCGTCGCCACCGTCGTTGGGCAGAGGCGCCACCGTCGATTTCATCGCCACCGCCGGTTTCGTCGCCACCGTCGTCGCCACCGCCGGTTTCTTCGCCAATTCGCCACCGTCGTCGCTCCAGCCCACCAGCGCACCCGTTCAGGTATAAATCTCGAGGTAAATTAAAGCATTTTTGGATTATTCATGGCTGGGTCTGGGTTGCGCACGCGAGAGTTGGGTTTGGGCAGGGGCGCGGTGGCGGTCGGGGTCGGGGTCGGGGTAGGGTTAGGGTTGGGGTTCGGCTGCTGCTGGGGTGGGGCTGGGGTTAGGGTTACGGTGGGGCTGGGGTTAGGGTTACTGTGGGGCTGGGGTAGGGTTACGGTGGGCTGGGGTTAGGGTTAGGGTTACTGTGGGGCTGGGGTTAGGGTTATGAGAGGCATGTCAGCATATTTATGTGTAATAATTGAGAGGATCAAGCTAAGTTCTATGCAAGCAGTCCCTCAGAATACATAGATAGCCAGCCTTACATTTTAAATTAACATATTCCATAGTTGTCTTAATGGTAAGGCAGATACCCATATTGTGTAAGAGCTGACATTAATACAACCATAGGGAGCTGACTGATTATACATCTCATGTGGCATTAAAATCTATAAATGGACATACGAGATAATGCAAAGAAAGAGCAATAGATCAAGACTCAATCAACTTTCCTATGCTTTATGATTTCAGCGGATAGCTCAAGTTTAGTTTCAACTTTATATTCTTATTTTTCTCTCTTTTTTCTTTAGTGCTTCTTCCTCCATTTCTTTGAAGAGTCTCTCACAGCGAAATACACTCCATTTTTTCTTAATGGGATAGAAGCCTACCCCCGACAGCCGGAACACATACATACAAACGCATAATTAGAGAGCGACTCGAGATGTTCGGGTTAAAACCAATATATGATACTCGATGATGATATGAAACCTTCATATTCCCATCGATACCCGTATATGAAACTAAAAGCGCCACTTAGTCCCCGTCTATCGGTTAACATACGTGCGATGCTCGTCGTGACCTAAAACTATACGAAGGTTGTTAAATATCGGACAGTATAGCTCGATACTAACAACCGTCGTATAGTCTACGCGACGAGAAAATTCAATCGTATGGTAACCCATAGATTTGTCCCGTGTGGACAAGTTAAGAATGTATAAAGCAAACGCCTTCATTCACTTGTGTTTTCATCCGTTTCGAGATTTTTCGTCGGTACCTTTCCGCTGGTTCTCCGTGTACAAAGATAGATTAGATGTTCATTTCAACGTTGTTTCACAGCTTTGAAATGATTATCTATTCTATTACAGTGTACTCGGAGAACAGCGGGGAGGTGCTGCCGAAATTTACTCGAAACGGTTGAAAGCACAAGTGATGGGCGTTCGCTCTATACATTCTTAATGGGATAGAAGCCTACCCCCGACAGCCGGAACACATACATACAAACGCATAATTAGAGAGCGACTCGAGATGTTCGGGTTAAAACCAATATATGATACTCGATGATGATATGAAACCTTCATATTCCCATCGATACCCGTATATGAAACTAAAAGCGCCACTTAGTCCCCGTCTATCGGTTAACATACGTGCGATGCTCGTCGTGACCTAGAACTATACGAAGGTTGTTAAATATCGGACAGTATAGCTCGATACTAACAACCGTCGTATAGTCTACGCGACGAAAAAATTCAATCGTATGGTAACCCATAGATTTGTCCCGTGTGGACAAGTTAAGAATGTATAAAGCAAACGCCTTCATTCACTTGTGTTTTCATCCGTTTCGAGATATTTCGTCGGTACCTTTCTGCTGGTTCTCCGTGTACAAAGATAGATTAGATGTTCATTTCAACGTTGTTTCACAGCTTTGAAATGATTATCTATTCTATTACAGTGTACTCGGAGAACAGCGGGGAGGTGCTGCCGAAATTTACTCGAAACGGTTGAAAGCACAAGTGATGGGCGTTCGCTCTATACATTCTTAATGGGATAGAAGCCTACCCCCGACAGCCGGAACACATACATACAAACGCATAATCAGAGAGCGACTCGAGATGTTCGGGTTAAAACCAATATATGATAATATGAAACCTTCATATTCCCATCGATACCCATATATGAAACTAAAAGCGCCACTTAGTCCCCGTCTATCGGTCAACATAACGTGCGATAATTTATTCTTTTCAACGACAAACGCACACACAAAGCATATACATGAATTTTCTCCTTTGTCAGTAACTATCCCGTTCTTATATTTCTTAATATAGTCAGCATAACCTACAATTTATATGTTATTCAGTCTAACATGGCCCATGAGTACGTCAGAGTTAAGGACTGGATGTATGTGGATTGGAAACAACGTATGCAACCTAAGTTTGTCGCAGGAGTTGCTGCTTTCCTTGAATTTGCACGAGCACATAATAAGATCATAATAGAGAAGATTCTCTGTCCGTGCGATAGATGTGGCAATAAGTACTGGCAGAAGGTAGAATTGGCAGAGCTTCATATTGTAAAACATGGGTTTACTAGACTTTATTCAATTTGGAAATATCACGGGGACGGAGAAGAATGCAGTACTGTGGTAGAAGAAGGAGAACACGATAATGCGGCAGGAGAAGAAGAAGAATTCGGTAATACGGCAGGATACGGAAATTTATTTCCATCAGAAGAAATGGAGGATATGGTAGAGGCTGCCCTAGGTGAATCTATTCGTACCGAAGATGACATTCCTTCCGGTCAAGGACCGCGTGCGGATAAATATGAAAATTTCATGAATGATGCTAGGAAATCAATTTATGAGAATGCGAAGTATTCCACCCTCTCATGGTTCGTTCAACTTTTCCAAATTAAGTGCCTAAATGGATGGAGCAACAAGTCATTCAAAATGCTTCTTTCGTTCTTGAAAGATTCTATGCCTCCGGGAAATAATGTGCCCGAAAGCTGGTACGAAGCCCAGAAAATGATGTCTGATTTGGGTCTAAAGTGCGAGAAGATTCAAGCATGTCCTAAAAATTGCGTGTTGTACCGGAAAGAGAATTCAGATTTGAAAGAGTGTCCAACATGCGGAGAGGCCAGGTATAAGCCGAAAGATTCTGATAAGAAGCCTGATATACCTGTGAAGATAGCACGATATTTTCCCATAACACAGAGGCTACAGAGGCTATTCAGGTGCAAGAAAACAGCCGAGGCAATGATTTGGCATCACCGTGCTCCTCCAAGCGAAAATGGAAAAATGAGCCATCCAAGAGATTCACCGGCATGGAAGGATTTCGATAGGAGGCACGCAATATTCAGTAGCGATCCTCGCAATGTCCGGCTCGGACTGGCTGCCGATGGCTTCTGCCCATTCAACTATATGGCTGGAAGTCACAGTACATGGCCCGTTGTAATGATAATTTATAATCTGTCGCCTTGGTTGGCTATGGACCAATCATACTTTATGATGCCTCTTCTTATCGACGGACCAAACTCACCGGGGAACAATATCGACGTCTATCTCCGACCTCTGATTGAGGAGCTGAAAACTTTGTTCATTGATGGTGTAGAGACATATGATTCAAACACAAATACAACCTTCATACTGCGTGCGGCTTTAATGTGGACAATTAATGACTTTCCTGCGTATGGAATGCTTTCAGGTTGGTCCGTACATGGTCACAAAGCATGTCCTCATTGCCATGAACACACAACATCAAAATTTTTGAATTTTAGCAGGAAGGTTTGTTATTGCGGCCATCGACGTTTTCTGCCTCCAGACCACCCCTATAGGTTAGACACGGTTCACTTTGATGGTCATCAGGAGCTTCTTGGGCCTCCATCCCCATTGTCCGGAGAGGACGTGACTGCTAAATGGGATGGTTACAATAACGTGACCTTCGGGATGGATCCGACGAGACAGGTCAAACCACAATATTGGAACAAGTTAAGCATTTTCTTCGAGCTTCCGTACTGGTCTACAAATTCAGTGCGTCATTGTCTGGACGTCATGCATATAGAGAAGGGAGTATCAGAGCACATACTTAACTTGCTTCTGTGTAAAGACGGGAAATCGAAAGACAACATGAATGCCCGGATGGATCTACAAGAGTGGGGAATAAGAAGTGAACTGCACCCTAAACCGGTAGCGGGTAAACCGGGAAAGTTTGTACTTCCCAATGCCGCTTATCATATGTCACAACCGGAGAAGAAAAGATTCCTGCAGGTGTTGCATGATTTGAAAGTCCCCACAGGTTTCTCAGGATCATTCAGCAAGAAAATAAAAATTGTGAAGGGCAAGATCGATGGGCTGAAAAGTCATGACCACCATGTTATCGTGGAGCACCTTCTTCCATTAGCCCTCAGGACTTCTCTCCCCGACTCGGTTGGTCTAGTAATCAACGACCTATGTTGTTTTTTCAGGGAGTTGTGTGCTAAAACGCTGGAGGTTGCGACGCTGGATAAACTAGAAAATTCTATTGCGTTGATACTTTGCAAGTTTGAGCGTATTTTCCCACCGTCATTCTTCGATATCATAATACACTTGACGGTTCATCTTGCAACTGAGGCGAAATTAGCCGGACCGGTACAATATCGATGGATGTATCCCGTCGAGAGGTACGTTAAATTTTTCGTTTCGCGCAATTTATAAATTTATTTTTGTCATGTATGCCCGTGTTTATTTATTCAACATATTCTCATTAGGTACCTTTACACTCTTAAGAAGTATATACGCAATAAAAATCGACCAGAGGGTTCTATCATGCAAGGTTATCTTCTTGATGAAGCAACCACATTTTGTTCCCGCTATCTGGACGAGAACATTGAGACAAGGCTTAACCGACCACGAAGAATTCAAGACGGGCCATATGGTAAAGCCGAGTATAAGAGGGTAGACACTATGTTTATCAACAAGATATACCGGTTTATCTTGCTTAATTGCGTATGTCTTGAACAAATTAGAGAGTAAGTTCTTTTGGATTAATTGTTAAATCTGTGTTTGTGTGTGTATGAAATGACATAATATTAATGTCACAATTATTTGTCGAAAACAGAACTCGTTTTAACGAGGTACGTGAGGGGCATCCTGATTGGAACGAAGAGCGTTTGGAAAAATACCATCAGGATAATTTTTGTGATTGGGTCACAGAGCATGTAAGTTATTCGAATTACATTTGATTGCTATCAGTTTTAATCTAAACTTGTATCGTTATGTATTTATCGTAAAATTTGTTTTGTTAGATCCACGATCCGAACTTGTCTGCATCATTTGAGAGTGATTCAAGATGTTTAGCTCAATTTCCTAGTATGGAGGTTGCACATCACAAAGGATTTGGTGTCCTTGGATACAAATTCGAAGTTAAGGACATAGAAACATCTAGAATCACTCAGAATAGTGGGATTGCGACGGTAGGATCGGACGGTGTGATTTACTATGGGTACTTAAATTGTATACTCGGCATCCACTATCCCAGACGATCAGAACCCTTTTATATATTCCACTGTACTTGGTACGATCCGCGAACCGATACAGACAGGTGGAGAAGCAGTCTTGGGACTTGGAAAGATGAATATGGATTGACCAGTGTGAACACACTTCGATTTTACGGTCAGGACGATCCGTTTATCTTTCCGAACCAAGCGTTCCAAGTATACTACTCACAGTGTTTGAAGCATCCGGGGTGGAGTGTTGTATGCCGATGGAAACCTAGAGATGTCTACGATGTCCCAGAATACGAGGACAGCGATGAGGACGAAGAAGAGAGAAGGCTTAAAGTGCTCCGACCGTCTGTTTCGAAGGACGGGTTGTCTTCGACCGATCATGAAGTTACGTGGGTTAGAAATGACATCGACGATGAAATCCAAGTAGATATGTATGATGCGCCCACGAAACGAAAAAGGTTATCAGTAATGTTATATTATTACTTCACATTTTACGCTCTAGATCATATATAGTCAATATTTTTAATGATTGTCTAATGCGTCCACGAACCGTTTATCTAGATTTGATGACGATGTCGGGAGCAGCGAGGGGCGGCAGGAGCTCCAGCCGCGGCAGAGGCAGAGGCAGAGCGGTTCTGCCGCCCGGAGAGCTCCGTAGGGAGCTTCAGAGGGACGGTCTTGCACCCAGATCGGAGACCCCTTCAGATGCCTCCTTCCGTGTGGATTTTGCCACACATCCAGGTATACTGCACGCATATCCATTTTCAATTTAATATTACAGATATTCATGCATGTTTATGTCAAAATTACTTATATTGTCAATGTTTGATTGTCTAGTTGTTAGTGATGCGTCCACATCTGGGACAGAGGCCACCCCCGCTCCTCCAGGTATGTTTATATATCATATAGTGTATGTATATTGATTTAGAATGCTATATCATAAATATACACATTCCTTTTGCTCTTACTTAGCAATTTTTATTATTGTCTAGCTGTAGGTGGTGACACCACCGCACCTGCGGGTATGTTTATATGTCCTATAGTGCATGCATATTGATTTAGAACGTTATATTATTGATCTACACATTCTTTTTGCAATTACTTATAAAATCTATTTTTAATTGTCTAGTTGTTGGTCCTGCGTCCACATCTGGGACAGAGGCCACCCCCGCTCCTCCAGGTATGTTTATATATCATATAGTGTATGTATATTGATTTAGAATGCTATATCATAAATATACACATTCCTTTTGCTCTTACTTAGCAATTTTTATTATTGTCTAGCTGTAGGTGGTGACACCACCGCACCTGCGGGTATGTTTATATGTCGTATAGTTCATGCATATTGATTTAGAACGTTATATTATTGATCTACACATTCTTTTTGCAATTACTTATAAAATCTATTTTTAATTGTCTAATTATAGGTGGTGCGTCCACACCTTCCACAGGGGCCACTCCTGCCGCTTCCGTACCCTCCGCATCGTCTGCAGGTTAGTATGAATAAATTTAAAATATTTATTTATTTTACATATGCTATATAGAATAAATATGAACTTCATGGAGATTTAGCGTCGATGTTTATTTTATAGTTGGAGGGGATGCGTCCGGGTCCGGGACCCCGGTTGTTCCTCACCGGAGGAACTATCGTCCCGCTCGTGCTGCTGCTCGGGCCCAGGCTCGTGCGCTAATCACCGGAGGTATATATCACACTTGAATTTTTGTTTAACCTTGATTTCTTAATACAACTTTGTCTTATTATTGATTGTCTTGATATTTCGTGCAGACGCAGGGCCTCTCCATCCTCAGAGGGGGACTCGAGGCCCGAATCAGTCCCATAGGCTGAGGCCTGATAGAGCTAGGGGGGAGGCAGCATTCCCCCTATTTTTTACCCTTGACTATCGCTATACCGGTCCTCATGCCGAGAGGTTCGGCCGGTATTTGGGAGACGAGAGCCGGATCGTGAAGAACTATCCACTTCACGTTGAGTGGGGCGAGCAGCACCAGCGCTCATTCGCCCTCTTCTTTGATCAGGCTCGGGTATGTATTAATATATATTTTCATTTGATCTATCCAATATATTTATTATTAACACTTGCAATCTAATAACAATGTTTTTTTTTGTATTTTCAGTTGGATTACGATTTTCAGCCTGTAGCCGACCCTGATCACTCGGGGAAGGTGCTCGACCTTCATGCTCTGTACAATGGCCTGATGAAGAACATGAAGGCCAAGGTCCGATACAACAGGAATGAGCTGAAGGCCGACTGCTACTCCCTGTGGATAGCGACCCCCGAGGCAGAGAGCGGCCCTCCTATCTACTCCGGCGTTTGAGAGAGTCGACGTAGAGACATGGCCTCTATTGTGCGCTTATTTCGACTCCGAACGCAAACAAGTATGTATTTTAAATTTAATTCATTATTTATGATATAATTTATTTCTTTGTGTTTCTTAATTAGAAAACTAAATGTTAATGCGTTGTGCAGAAACAGGCCGCTCAGAATATGGAGAACAGGAAGTCGGCGAAGAGGGGTCGCCCCACTTACACAGGTGGCTCGAGGAACATTACTCGAGCCATGGAGTTATCGGTAAATTAAGAGTTATTCTCTAATATTCTGCAATATTAAGAGTTATTCTCTAATATTTCTAATATTAAGAGTTACTTTCTAATATTGCAAACATCTCGGACCGTGGCGTCAGGTGGTACACCGAGCGTGCTGTCCGCATATCTTGCCGTCCACGGCACCTCGACAGATCCCGCCATGGGCGAGCTTCGATGTCCCGACGTCGCTACCCAGGAGTACTGCGTAAGTGTTAATATTTTTTCTACCCAAATTTGAAATTTTAGTCTTGGAAGGTTCAAGTTTAAATTTTATACTTATACTTTACTGCTTAATGTGGGTGTAGGAGCGGGTGGTTGAGCAGGCCCAGGCCTCGGGGATCGATTTTACCGGACAGAACGATCCGAGGCTGCTGACCCCAGTTCTGGACGCCGCACACGGAGGGCACCACGGAGGTTGGGAGAGAGGCCGGGGATTGGGCCCTAGCAGGGCCCATATGAGGTTGGACTCCACCCCGGCGGTTACTTCCTCCGTCTCCAGTGACCGGCATGTCCATCAGGAACTGGATAGCTTGAGGGCCACCGTTCAGGAGTTGAAGGAGATGCTGGTATGTATACTACTTTATAGTAAAATATCATTTCATATTATATACATATCAACATATCCATAATTAGTACGTAGCTTGAGCTTATTTGGTTTTAGACTTAAGTTTGATTAATCATACATACATATGTAATTAAAATAAACAACGCTTTTCCAAACTAGATATCCAAACAGGGTTTCGAAATAACTTAATAATGAAACGAATTTGAATAATACACAGTTCTTACACGCTTCTTACACACGTTATGTCCAGACGCGACAGGGTAGATCGGCCGAGCCTCCACATGCATCTCCTTCGGCTGCGGCTCTGCAAGCTACTACATCGGCTGCGGTTCCGCAGACAGCTCCTGTAGCTCCACCGCCCACTCAGACTCCCGCAGCCGCGGCTCCGCAAGCCACTACCTCGACGGCGGCTGCGCAGACCACATCGCCAGCTCCACATGCCGCTCAGACTCCCTTATATGTAGCATTGGAGAGTGTATTTACCGAGGAGCAGGCGCGCGTTATTCTAACGTTATTCGGAGGTGGAGCTGGACCGAACTAGGGTAGCTTTTTGGTTCTTATTTTTTGAAACATGTATTTATTTATATCACATTGTACTACATTTTGAAACGATATTGATATTGGTTTGTATTTATATCATATTCAGTTTTTGGGTTTCTTTTGTATATTATATATATGCGTGAGATGTGATTATGAATACTGCAATATATGATTTGATTGATGTATATAGTAATGTGCACAGGGCGGGAAAAAAATCTAGCAGGCCATTTTTTAAAAAAAAATACAGACAATATGTACCTACGGATTACGCCGTAGGTACATATGTTGCCCCTACGGAGTTATCCGTAGGGGCAAACTATCAGGAAACCTGATATTTTCCCACCTGATATCAGTGCAGGGTGTTGGGGGTGCCCCTACGGATATGTCCGTAGGGGCCACTGTTTATCCCCTACGAATTTATCCGTAGGGGCAAAATATCAGGTTTCCTGATATTTTTCCCCCCGATCTCAGTGCAGTGTGTTGGGAGTGGCCCCTACGGATTAAACCGTAGGGGCTACTTTATATCCCCTACGGAGGTATCCGTAGGGGTCTAAAAAGGACCTACGGGTATATCCGTAGGTATATACAATATATTCAAAAAAAAAATTAAATATATGATTTTATTACCCCTACGGGGTACTCCGTAGGGGCTATAGCACCTACTGATATATCCGTAGGGGCATAAATTTGTCCGTAGGGGCAAGTTCAGGGCCTCAACTTGCACCTGCGGCCTTTGCACCTACGGGGTCTTTTTTCGCCCCTACGTATATATCCGTAGGGGCAGTGGGTTGCCCCTACCGATAAATCCGTAGGGGCAACCCTTATTTGTAGTAGTGTACAGTTCTTGCTTTGCACAGAGGTATATGTGATATATCCTGCACCTTATTCGATGAGGAAAGGACCGAGATCCCTTCACCGGGAGTGACTCCTTTAGCAATAACTGGCAGATGCTACACACTCGGTTTGTCTTCTGATTGCTTTTAAGAGTTTTTGCTTTGCACAGTGATATATATGATATATCCCGCACCTTATTCGATGAGGAAAGGACCGACGATCCCTTCACCGGGAGTGACTCCTTTAGCAAAACTAGAAAAGCCTCAAAAGCACTCCATTTTAAAATCATTCGATCCTACAACGATATCAAGTTCATTACGCAATAGGTTTTCAGAAAAACCTGTCGTAGCCCTCCGTCATTTCAGATAAGTGCTAGTTAGTATTCGTGCTACGTTTGTTGGCCTGCGTCAAGGCGTAGTGTGCGGTAGCTAACTAGTATTTATCTGCTTATGCATATGATGCAGATTGGATTAGGGTAGTCGTGCAACTTTGTTGGCCTGCGTCAAGGGTCGTGCGGTTGGGTTTAATTCAATCAGGAAATGACGGGTTGAACTTGACTAGCGCACTATGGTTTGTTGGCCTGCGTCAAGGTCATAGGACGCTAGGGGCAAAATATTATCGGGAATTTCAAGTGTTGAAATTTGCAATGAGATTGCATACCTTCTATGAGATAGTTGGATCCCGATACCCGCTGCGAGTAAGAGTTACTCCTGGGAGAGTTTTACACATTACAATTAGCCGATAAAGTAGGTGTCTAGAAAGGTGTTAACGAGGTTACGCCTCTAGGAAAACAAGGTTTACTATAATTAGGTTCGTGTGAAAGCACGGGGGACCTCCCTCAAAGTACCGACACTGGCCTGGCTGAAAGATTGGCGAACTTGTAGCGTGTAATTAATCCCGGCTAATCTTTCCTTTTAGGGTTTGAAGGAAGATTTGATAAAAAGCAGTGGGAGCCATCCTGATTAGATAAAATAATAACCAATCTATTCTTGCCAGAGCGCACGCTGAGTGTTTTCTTCTCTCTCTCTCTCCAGGTAGCGACCATATTACGCCTTAATCAAGATAATAATACGGAATATTGACTGAACCCGCTTGTTATACTGAGCTGGGGAACGTTGGTCCCGCTCCAACTTATAATTGTTATAAGACAGAGCAGGAAATTGGGGATTACCAGAATTCCCGTGCCGCCCAAACGAAGAGAGTGCATGCTGATGCATCATCTTCGGGTGTGTTCGTTACAAAGAATTGTTTCTCAGTATCCTCTGCGTCCTGGGTATATGATACCAGATCAGGATCCCGGATATGTAATCTGTTACATAGGGCTACAGTTAGGTAGAGAACTGAGAACGGGTGATAAGTTTCATGAGGAAGAAAACGGGGCAAGTGTTGCAGCCAAGTCTGTTGGTCACTGTCACTCTGTATTACCTATACATTGATTCTGAACAAATGCTATTAGATACCGAACCTGATATACAAAATCATATCTATTTCTTTATTAGTAAAGAAATGATAAAATTTTGTATTGATGGATAACGTTTTAAGCATTTCCTATATCAAAAGTTGATCGGTTCAGGCACGTTATCTAAAAGCATTGATGTTCTAAATCAAACTACAGTTCTTTAGTATATTCAACACACAAAAGAGGAAGAGTTCAGAAATGAACGAATCCTTCTTGAGGCATTGTAGACTAGGTCATATCAATGCGATCCGACTGACTGAAGTTACATTTTAGATGCATATTTAAATCAGTTTGAATTTACATCTTGTGAAACTTGCCAGTCATGTCACAGAAATAAGATGACCATAGCTCCGTTTACTGGAAACAGAGAAAGAGTTAGTGAACTCTTGGGATGATACATGTTGATGTATGCAAGGTCCCCTGTCTACACATGCCAAGACCGGTTCCTTATACTTCATTACATTCTCTGATAATCTCTTTAGATTCAGACATATGTTCTTGTTGAAACACAAGTCCGAACCTTTTGAGATATTCACAGAATATAAGTTAGAAGTAGGGAACCAATAAGGGTATAAGTATTATGTCCTTTGATGAGATCAAGGAGGAGAATACTTGAGCACGAAATTCTTGGACTTTTTTAAAGGAGAATGAGATTCTCTCTCAGCATTACTCCTTCGTATACACCATAGCACGATGGTATATCGGGACGGAGCAATTGCACCCTATATGATAAGGTGTGCTCTATGATGAGTACTACTGAGTTACCTATTTCCTTTTTTGGGAGTTATGCACTTGAGAAACTGCATACCTATTGAATACGGTTCAAATCAAATCAGTTGCCTACCACTTCATATGTGATATGGAAAGGGAAGAGCCCATATCTTAAGTTAGTTAAGATTTGGGGTTGTCCAGCCTATGTCTGAAAAGCAAAATCCGGACAAGCTCGAGGCAAGGTCTGTAATGTAGAACTGGAAAGGTTCCAGCTATATAAACTACAGCAGATGATTTGATAAAACCAAAGGATTCAATAGTTACCAACGAACCTCAGCCTCTCCGCCGATCTAGTGAGGTTCCTCACCCGCTTGAGAGATACTTCGGTTACTCTATGACAGTGGGAGCAAGGATTGCATCATGAGATGATGACCCAACTAGTTTCGAGCTGGCCATCAGGAGTAGGACTCTATAAGAATGGCTGGATGCTTAGCGATCTGAGATGGAATCCATGTACACCAACAAAGTATGGACTTTGGATGCTATATCTGAAGGGTTAAATCCCCATCAGGAGCAAGTATATCTTGAGAAGATTACTTGGTGTACTTGGAAAAGTTGAGACTTTCAAAGCTAGACTTGTTAAAGGTTTTCGTCATCGAACAGGCGTGGATAATGATGAAACCTTTTCAAGTGGCTATGCTTAAGTCCATCCAGATCCTACTTGCCACGGCTACATACCATGACTACGATATCTGGCGGTTGGGTGCCATGACTGCTTTTCTAAATGATGTTTTAGAAGAGAACGTCTATAAGTACACAGCCAGAGGGCTTCGTAGACAGTGGGAGCAGCGGAAACGTGTACAAGATGCTTTATAGGATAAAGCAGGTATCGCGGAGTTGGAACATCTGTTTTGATGTGTTAGTCAAAGAGTTTGATATCATCAAAATGGTAAATGAACCTTGTATAAACAAAAAGGAAGTAAGGAGTATGGTGTTGATCCTCGTAGAGTACGTGGATGACATACTCCTGATAGGGAAGGAGTTTCCTATGCTACACTCGGTCAATCTCCGCTTATCACAATGATTCTCCATATAGGATCAAAATGACACCTCCTAAATCCTGGATTTTGAATCTATGAGATAGATCTAATTGGATGTTAAGATTCTCACTAGTTGTAGTGAGATGGTATCAACCGATCCTGGGGAGGATCACTGGAAGGGTTCCTGGGTGATAAGGACGACTGAAAGTCAGTCACAGGCATTGTCTTTACCCTCAGTAAAGGGACGGTATGTTGGAAGATTTCCAAGCTAGATACCGTGGCATACTAGACGATAAAGGCTGGATACATCGCTACTTAAGATGCTACCAAAGAGGCTGTTTGGTTGTATATTAGTTCATGAGATGAACTTCGTTCCTACCATTGTGAGACAATGGAGTTGTGGCTTATGCCAAGGAACGTCCGTCCAATCAGTGATCCAGACAAATTCTAAGGCAGTATCACCTGATCATGGAGATGGTTGATCTCCAGGGTGATCGAGGTTAGGAGAGTAGACTCAGAGGACAACACGGCGGATCCACTCACGAAGGCCTTTTCCCAGAGAGAGACTTTTATGGGATGGTTGAGTATGAGATACTGCAACCACTGCTATCAGATGGCCCTAGTGCAAGTGGGAGATTGTTCGTTATATGTATGCCCTAGAGGCCATTGCTATACATAGGATGTATATTGTAGTGGATGCTGGGACATATATGGGGAGGACTTTCTTGCTCGACATGATAGTATACTATCTGGTTGCACTTTACCTTAACGTGTACACTGATTGTCTCTCTGTTACATGTTGGTAAAGCCCTTAGGATGTGTACTTGACTACCTGAACTATGATGCGGATCATACTAGTGGGGAAATGGTAGTCCATAAGTACATCCTTCAAAGTCCCTAGTCGTGGGTATATTGAGATGGGGCATCGATATACCAGAGTAGACTAGCGTATACCTTCTCGACCCATACAGATGGGCGATGGATGATCCCATATCCTTTGGTGTTTGACATCAGAGATGATATACGGGTGCTCAGTGGAGACTGGGTACACTGGACGGACTCGCCGAGAACTCCCAGATGGTATTATACCTTACGTCAGATGGCAGTTCTCTGGTGACACTGGTACAGAGTAGTCTGTTGACTTGAGATCGTCCTAGAGTCTTATGTGGTTCCCACTGTGCTTTGATTTCCACCTTACCACGTCCAAGAGGGCGTGCAAAACGGTGGTTTTTGGGTACAGTCCCGAGTCACATGGAGGCAATGAGCGATAGGAGGGGATTCGTCTCTCCCGGTATAGGGGGTTGATGTTGCGCTGTGTTCGATTGGCTATAACCGGAAATCCCTGGCCAGGGTTGCTGAGATTTACTGGTAAGTGTTACCTGTAGTTTCTCGAATTGTTATAGACCTCATATCGACACGACTTATCGAGCTAATGGGGTCTGACGTTTACCACCCCTAGGCGAGATATGCGACATATCAGACGAACAGACCGGACTGTACGGTAAGTGTTACTGGTTGGATTCACAGGAGTGTGAGCGGGCTTGCTCGTCGATCTTCTGATCGCTCAATACCCGGGTGGCCGTTACGTTTAGCAGACCGCTTGCGGCTTGTGGGTGTTTGATATGATCATCATCTGCTGCCGGCGTATTGACAAGTCTTTAGAGTCCTACACAGAGGTTTCCTGGCTCAAGCGAAACGAAATAGGAGCGCATATGAGATATGTGCGGGACCGAGAATAATGCGTGTATGTGATACCGTATTTTATTCTCGCGATGAATGTGTCGAATGGTTATATGCGATATAACCTAGTTATCGAATCAAGGATTGATTCGATAAAATGATACATTGTATACTAGTCGGTTGTGTGCGACATGACCGGATCATTGAATTAAGTGTTGATTTAATGATTTAATGCATAATTATATATTTGATATATTACTTTGCATTAACTAGTATTGGTTCACTTTAAATGGATTTTCTCACTTAAAGTTCACAAGTTGTATATGTGATATACTTTTGTGCACTTGATTGTATCATGTTTGATGATACATGTTAACTTGAGTTTGTGTAAAGATTAAACCATGGTTATATGAGTGGTTAGGGTTTTGTTTATTTATTTATTCATTTATTTATTTATTTCTTTTTGGCAAAAGAAATGAAAAATGGTGGCTTTCTTTGGATGCATGTTGAAGCTTCATGAAGCTTTGACTAAGTCACCATTTTTGTCTTCATGCTTAACCTTAACCATTGACCTAACCCTAGTTTATTCTCTACACTTGACCATGGTTGGATTATGATAACTATACATTTTATTTTATTTTTTAAATATTATTATCATAACATTTTTCATCTTCTTCTTCTTCTTCTTCAAGAAGAAGCTTGCCTCCATCAATGGCAACTTGAGAAAATGAGTGAGAAATCCAATTCTAAAGTGAACCCACTTCCTATTTCTTCATCATCTACCTCTTGCCAAGTAGTATAGGGTGTTTTCTTCATAAGTTTCATGACTTGGTGAAGTGGGAGCTTGATCTTGTGATGCCTCGACGTAGATCATCTTCGGCATCCTAGTCGATGACCTAGCCCGCCCATTTCTCCGATGAAGCCGACGCTAGAGCCCGGGTTTCCATTTGGACAGCGAGGAGACTTCATTGCAGAGCTATGGAGGTGGAGGACCGGATCTACAAAGGTTGTATTTCCGTTCTTTTAGTTAAATTGTTAACTAGTTGCATTTGTTTCGCCTATATATCTAGTTAACGATCCGTATTAGGGTTTCTCGGCACTTGTTAAATTTGAAATTGGCATGGTTGATGCCTTGTGAGACCTCATTAGTGTGCCTAGGAGCCCTACATTATATGCATTAAATGGTTTTGTGACTCATGGAGATGACTGATCAAGAGAGTTAATGAAGCATTAATGCTTTTAATAACTCACTAGATGATTCATTATGTATTAAATGAAGAATGAAGATATTTGTGCAAAGAGATTTTTTGCAAGATATTTTATGCTTCATATATATACACAAATGAGTTGATTTCCATTTGATAATTACTTTCACATTCTCCCTCCTCAAGCTCTCTCTCTTTAAACCCTAACCCTAATACTCTCATGTGTTGAGATCCTAGAGTTAGCAAGACTCAAAGGTCCCTAATCCTATTCTATATCTTCTAGGTTTCTTTGATTAGCACTCTTAGTTACCTTGTTACCTCAAGTGTGAGGTTAAGCTTGGAGAAGTAGCTCTCGGGTGGATCTTCTATCACAAAGAGGAGGCCGACGAGGAGGTGGTCAACGAGAACAAGAAGGACTTGATTCATTAGGTATAATCTTATTTCATAGTAGCTAATCCCTGCTATGTTGTTGTTAGTTAAGGTTTGGCAAAGATCCGTAAGTTAGTCGATGTTAGTTTAAACAAAATGATTGTTTTACCTATTCTGCCTCCCCGCATCATGTGGGGTGTCTAACGTCTACTTACAGTGGTATCAAAGCCTCGCTAAACCATAACTAACTTGTTAGCAAAATCGTTAGAAATTCGATCGCAAAACGAACCGGAAAAAACCTCATTTTCACATAGTTTCTGTTGATTTTAAAACGGGGTCTAAAAATTTTTCAGGGACCCTTAAAATTACAAGCAGGGAATTATAAGATTACTGGAGAAATTTGGGTTCGTGATTCGGCCAAACCGCCGCGGATCCGCGGCCGAGTTGAAGCCGTGTCGGCCCAAATTTTCCCAGTAACTCTTCTGTGTTCATTTTGTTTTTTCTAGGATGTTTTGTTTCTGCTCAAGTTTCAGGTGCACAGTGATGTATTTAGAGTAGAATCATTTGTGATTGCTTGATCGAAATTCTAAGATGTTTGGCTAACTTGATTATATCTGTGATTTGTTTAATGTGTTCGTAAACCTCCCCTAACTGCTAGTATGTCGGTTAGCAGGGGGTTGCACATTTCTGTAATGGTTTTTACTGTTTGTGTTTATGGACTTGTTGGATTGTCGTGAATGGATAGCCGGGGATGTGAGAAGAGCGTTTCTTTCATTCAAATGTAATTTGTAAATTGTTGTAATATTCTTTTGCGGGGCACTTCCGGGTTGAGATTGTAGCCACCGTTGTATTATTTCATTTACTGATTTTTGCTCCTAAGATAGACCCAAGGTAGGGTGCATAAACTACTGGGTACTTTGAAGTGTTTAATGGCCTACTCACGTTGTTGAGGGAGACCGCTTCACTTCGGGTACTTGGCAGGTAGTTTGCCGTACCCGTAGGGGTCTAGGGTGGGGTTTTGGCTATTCATCACGACTGTGTAATCCGTCTTTCTTTGCAGGCTCAAAAGGAATGCGGATTCGTAGAAAATCCAATATGTTCATCTGTGATCTGGAATGCCTATTATTGCGTCTGACGAATGTACAATATCTATATATGATAGCTATTAGACGTCACTTATATTTTACACCCGCGCTAGCCTAGCCCCCGCTCTGTCGTTAGTTAAGTAACCTAACGGGTGAATGACGGGGCCCAGTGGCGAATGCGGATGGCATAAGAGGACGTTGTATTTTCGTTGTTTTCTGCAATGATAGGTTACTGATGGGAAGCATTATATTTATTTTTAAAACAGAAGATATTTTTAATTGCGGAGCTTTAACTACTCCTTTTAAAAGCTATCAGGTTCCTTCAGTCATATCAAGTTCACTACGTTCACAGTTTCGCCAAAACCATTCGTAGCCCTCTGTCATTTCATTTGGGTATTCAGTAGTATTCAAGCTATGTATTTTGACCAACGCCAAAACATAGTGTTTGGTAGCTAATGGGTATTCATTTGTTGCATAGATAGATGAGTTAGTTTAGGACAGTCGTATTATCATTTGGCCAACGTTAGGGGTATGTACGGATGGGTTCATATTAACAAGATAATGATGGGTAGAATTTGACATATGACTTATGACATTTTGATCAACGCCAAGGTCATAAGAGCATGGGGCAGAAATTTATATCGGGGATTTCTAAAGAAACTGAAATTTGCAAAGAGATGCACACCGTTTGGATTGTGATAATTTTGGTAGGATTCCTTCAGCTTTATCACACGATGATATTTGGATCCCGATCATACTGTGAGTATCCGCTACTCATCAGGAGATTCGTCACTTAACGATCAATGCTATAAACCAAGTAGGTGCCGAGAAAGGTGTAAGCGGGGCTACGCCCCCAGAGAAAAGAGGTTATTTAATTAAGAAACTTCGCGAAAGCATCGGAAAACCTCCCTCGAAGTACCGACACCGGCCTGGCTAAACGGTTAAGCAAGTATTGTACGGTGAGAATAGTCCTGGCTAGTTCTACCTTTTTGGTTTGAGATGGGATTCGAGAAACAGTGGGAGCCATCCAGTTTAGATAAACTAAAAACCACTCTAAACTTGCAAGAGTATCATGCTAAAATGTTCCCTCTCTCTCTCAATTGCAGCGACCCAGGACATGACAGGCCTTAAGTTACTATTAGAAAAAAATATTCTGACTGGGCCAAACTATAAAGATTGATTGCGGAATGTCAAAATGGCTTTAACTTATGACAAATTGGGGTATGTCCTTACTACTAAGGCACCTGCTGTCCCTGGTCCTAAATCCAGTATTGCGGATAAGGAAATCCACAAGACATGGGAGTTAGATTGCGCGAAGGACAAATGCAACATGCTTGCCTCTATGAATAATGAACATCAGAGGAGGCACGAGTATATGGATCTTGAATCCATATTTCTCCATACAAAGGATATGTATGGAGAGCAATCTCGTATAGCTAGATACGAGACCTCGAAGAACTTGTTTCATTCGAGGATGGCCGTTGGATCATCTGTAGGAGAACATGTCCTTAAGATGATTAGCTATATAGAAGAGCTCGCGGACCTCGGGATGACTTTGGAGAACGAGCTCTATACAGACTTGATTCTTCAATCCCTTCCTTCCACCTACGCCCAGTTTATTCTGAATTTCAACATTCAAAGAAAAGAAGTTGAATTTCCAGAACTCCTTAACATGTTGAGGAGTGCAGAGGGCACCTTGCAAAAGGCAAGGGAAACACCCGCTATGTTTGTTCGCGGTGCTTCCTCTTCCGGGTCCAAGGCTAGGGCCAAAGGAAGGAAGAAGAAGGCCGCTACCAAACCAAGAGGAGGTGTTGGTAAGGTGGGAGCTAAGGGAAAGGCAAAGGTTGCGGTGCCAGTAGTGGCAAAGGATGAGTGCTTCCACTGTCATAGGAAAGGGCACTGGAAGAAAGATTGCAAAGCTTGGATTGCCAAGAACCAGGAACCGAAGCAAGATGTGGCTTCGACTTCAGGTGTGTTTGTAATTGAAAATTGTCTGTCAATCAACTCTACTTCCTGGGTATTAGATACCAGATCAGGATCTCATATATGCAATTCATTGCAGGCACTGAGAAACCGTAGAGTGCTGAAGGTTGGTGATATGACCCTCCAGGTTGCTAACGGAGCTAGCGTGGGTCTGTGTCCGTAGGGGATTATCACCTTGGATTAACGAGTGGACATATTTTGGTTTTGCATAACTGTTTTTGTGTACCCAGTTTAACGTGTAATATCATATCAGTATCGTTGTTATCAAAAGAAGGTTATGATTTCACGTTTGTAAGCGATGTTGTTAACATCCACCTTAATCATGGTTTGATTGGGTCCGGTACACTAGATAACGATATATATGTGTTAAACCAATTACAGATTTTCCATGTCCAGAACACACTAAAAAGAAAGTCTCCTGATATAAATAAGGCTTTCTTATGGCATTGTAGACTAGGTCACATCAATGAGACAAGGTTAACTAAGTTACATAGAGAAGGATATTTGGATCCGTTCGAATATCAATCTTATGCCACTTTTCAATCATGTCTCAAAGGAAAGATGACAAAGACTCCATTCACTGGACATGGAGTAAGAGCGAGCGAGCTCTTAGGACTCATACATAGCGATGTATGTGGTCCAATGTCTACACATGCAAAAGATGGTTTTTCATATTTCATTACTTTTACGGATGATTACTGTAGGTACGGATTCATTTTCTTGATGAAACATAAATCCGAGGCCTTTGAGAAATTCCAAGAATATAAGAATGAAGTAGAAAACCAAACCGGCAAAAGTATCAAGACACTGAGATCTGATCGAGATGGTGAATACTTAAGTGCCGAGTTCCTAGGTTACCTAAAAGAGAAAGGAATTCTCTCTCAGCTTACTCCTCCATACACTCCACAGCATAACGAGGTATCGGAGAGACGGAATCGAACCCTATTTGATATGGTACGTTCCATGATGAGTAATGCTGAGTTACCGCGATCTTTCTGGGGTTATGCGCTAGAATCAGCGGCATATCTTTTGAACAGGGCTCCTACCAAGACTGTGCCTACCACGCCATATCAGATGTGGAGTGGGAAGAAACCCTATCTTCAGTATCTGAAGATATGGGGATGTCCAGCTTTTGTTAAAAAGCAGCATGCGGACAAACTCGAAGCACGATCAGTACAGTGTAAGTTTGTGGGATATCCAAAGAACTCCAATGGGTATTTCTTCTATTACGCAGAGGAACAAAAGGTTTTTGTTTCTCGTCATGCCCATTTTCTAGAACAGCAGTTTTTAGGAAAGGAAACAAGTGGGAGCGCAATAGAACTGGAAGAAATTCTAGAACCATAAACTACTACTGAAAGTTTGGTAGAACCAGTAGTTCAAAAAGAACAGGACATTCCCGCACCCCTCCGCAGGAGTAGTTAGCCGTCTCATCTGCCTAAGAGATACTAGGGTTTTCTCATAGATGGGGATAGAGAGGATTGCGTCATTGATAATGATGAACCTACTAGCTTCCAGCAGGCCATCCAGAGCGGCGACTCGGTAAGATGGCAGGATGCAATGCGGACCGAAATGGAATCCATGTACACCAACAAAGTATGGACTTTGGACTTTGCTCCAGGTGGGGTAAAACCCATAGGATGCAAATGGATCTTCAAGAAAAAGATTGGTGTAGATGGACAGGTGGAAACCTATAAGGCTAGACTTGTTGCAAAGGGTTTTCGTCAAAGACCTGGTTTGGACTATGACGAAACTTTTTCTCCAGTGGCTATGCTCAAATCCATTCGGATCCTTCTTGCCATTGCTGCCTTCCATGATTATGAGATCTGGCAGATGGACGTAAAGACGGCTTTTCTAAATAGTAATTTAGAAGAGTGCGTCTATATGGATCAGCCAGAAGGTTTCAATTAGTATGGGAGCAGCGGGAAAGTATGCAAGTTTCTTAAGTCCATTTATGAATTGAAGCAGGCATCGCAGAGTTGGAACATCTGTTTTGATGAAACGGTCAAAGAATATGACTTTATCAAAAATCCATATGAACCATGTATATATAGTAAAATTGTAGCACGAACTGTCATATTCCTCGTCTTGTACGTGGATGACATTCTATTGATAGGAAATGACATTCCTATGCTACAATCTGTCAAAGGATTCTTGTCACACAGGTTCTCCATGAAAGACCTGGGTGATGCCTCTTACATTCTGGGGATCCGGATCTATCGTGATAGATCCAAGAGGATGTTGGGACTTTCACAGTTCAGGTATATCAACACTATACTGAAAAAATTCAGTATGGAAGATTCTAAGCACGGTAGTTTACCGGCTTGTCACGGAATCACCCTATCCAAAGAGATGTCTCCCAAGACTGATTTGGAAAGGGATCGCATGTCAGTTATACCCTACGCTTCTGCGGTAGGCTCTATAATGTATGCAATGTTGTGCACCAGACTAGATGTAGCTTACGCATTGAGCGTGGTAAGCAGGTATCTGTCAGACCCAGGGGAGAAGCACTGGATAGCAGTAAAGAACATTCTCAAGTACCTAAGAAGGACTAAGGAGATGTTCTTGGTTTACGGCGGAAAAGACCTCACGATCGAGTCCTTTGCTGATTCCAGCTTCCAGAGTGACAAGGATGACTCCAAGTCCATGTCAGGCTATGTCTTTACCCTCAATGGAGGGGCGGTGTGATGGAAGAGTTCCAAGCAGGACACCGTTGCTGACTCGACGATGGAAGTAGAGTATATCGCTGCTTGCGATGCCGCAAAAGAAGCAGTCTGGATGAAGAAGTTCCTAACAGAACTTCAGGTGGTTCCTACCATTGTTGATCCAATACCGCTATATCTTAAGGCGGTATCACCTGATCAGGAAGATTATAGATCGCCAGGAGATTATAGATCGCCAGGAGATCGAGTTCCGGAGAGTGGCTACAGAGGAGAACATTGCCGATCCATTCACTAAGGCCTTACCTCAGATTCAGTTCGAGAGGCTACTCGAGATGATAGGTCTTCGATACGCCAGTACATGGCCCTAGTGCAAGTGAGAGATTGTTAGTGTATATGACCTAGGGGCTATTATTGTATCATACTAGCTTGTATATTACTTAATGGAAGCTTGGGATATTCACAGTTAAATTAACAGTCTTGCTATACATGGTAGTATGCTACTTGGTTTATATCTATCTTAATATGTGTGTACGTAGGATCTTGCTTGACTACCAGCGTTGTGATGGCAGTCACACTAGTGGGGGCTGGGTAGTCTATAAGCACATCCTTTTTCAGGTCCCTAGTCATAGGATTATCGAGACAGGGCATCGATACTCCGGAGTAGACTAGTGTGTACGCTTCTCATCCCAGTTGGGAAGATGGTCTGTCCCACAGCAATCAGAACGTCGTACTGGAGATAGTATACAGGTGCTTGTTGGGTTACGGGTACACCGGACAGGACTCGTAGGGAACTGTTGGTTGGTATTATACCCGTCGTCAGTTAACAGTTCCCAGGTGACATGAGTACAGCACAGTCCGCAGACTCGACACTGCTGCTTCGCCTCGAGTGTATTTCCACTGTTCTTAGATTGCTACCCTACCACGGCTCAAAGGAGTCATGCAAACAGGTAGCGGTTGGGTGCAGTCCCGAAGCACTTGGAGGCAGTGGCGGTTAGACAGGATTCGTCTCTCCCGGTATTGGGAGTTGATATCGCACTGTGTTTGGAAAGCCATTACGCAAAGTCCCTGGCCAGGGCAAACGAGATTTACCGGAAGGTTTTCCAGTAGCTTCTCAAGGTGTGATGGGCTTCGCTCCGACACGACTTATACCGCTTTTAGGGGACTGATGCTTGCCGCCCCCCTAAGCCCAATATGCGATAGTCCTAGATGAATAGACCGGACTGTACGGACATTGTCACATCAGGCTCAGTAGAAGTTCGGATGGGTTTCCTCATCGGCCTTCTTATCGACATCTACTTGGGGACCGTTATGTACAGCTAGTACCGCTTGCGGCCTGTGGTTAAACCCACTGCCAGCGTAGTAGTCGAGTCTTTAGAGTTACACACAGAGAGTTTCCCTGCTTCGGGCGAAACGATATAGAGGTCGTATGGTTTTACGACAGGGTTCGGACACATACGTGTTTTCACGCACGTACGATGTTCGGACAGTTTTTACTAGCGAGCTTTAGTTTAAGCCAGATTCTAGTGTTGGATTATTGGATTTATACAGTCTCAGTATTTCCGTGTTTTCACAAATAGGAGGGGCGTTCTCGTAATTTCTCGGGAAGCTTTTAGAAGGTTAATGAGATAGAGATCTTAGATGTTATATGCATTAAATGGTTTTGTGACTCATGGAGATGATTCATTAAGAGAGTTAATGAAACATTAATACTTTTAATGACTCACTAGATGATTCATTATGTATTAAATGAAGCATGAAGATATTTGTGCAAAGAGACTTTTTGCAAGATATTTTATGCTTCATATATATACACAAATGAGTTAATTTCCATTTGATAATTACTTTCACATTCTCTCTCATCAAGCTCTCTCTCTTCAAACCCTAACCCTAATCCTCTCATGTGTTGAGATCCTAGGGTTAGCAAGACTCGAAGATCCCTAATCCTATTCTATATCTTCTAGGTTGCTTTGATTAGCACTCTTAGTTGTAGGTTACTACACACTCTAATAAAGTTCTACAAGGTATCAACCATGCCCGATTTAAATTTTAGCCGTGCCGAACAACCCTAACGAAGATCTTTAAACTAAAGATTAGGTGAAACAAAGCATGTTAAACACTTTAACATCTAAGAGTTAGAGATTACAACCTTTGTAGTCCGGTCCTTCACTTCTAAAGCTCCGTGTTAAAGTCCCTTCACTGCGATCATCGTGCATCTGGACTCTAGAGAGGTTCCACGAAGAGAATGATGCAAACTTGCTTCCGATCTTCGATAACTAAGATGATCTACCTTGAAGTTTCTTTAACACAAGCTCTCACTTACTAAATGAAGTGAACATCCTAATCTAAATGGCTAGGATAGATTAGGATGATGAAGTAGGATTTTAGCTCTATTTTATTTTCAAATTCTCACTCTTAATCATCACAAAATGAAAACCTAGAAAGCTTTCTCAAAGCTCAAGGTTGAAGAAGAAGAAGAAGAAGAAAAATGAATTCATTCCTTTTGTGATAAATAAGGAAAAAGTTAATATGATTATAAATGTAACCATGGTCAAGGATGACAAGGATAACTCATGTAGAGATTTAACTAGGGATAGGGTTTGGGTTGGGTTAAAGAATGAGTCACTTAAAATATTTACCATAATATCTTAGCACAAAACAAAAGAAAACCTTCTAGAAAGTTCAAGAAAGAACTAACCCAATTCAAACCCTAACCTTGTTTAATCTCCACTAAACATGTTGCATTAGTAATCATATTATGTTACAATATTATATATCACATATATAATATATTTTGTAACAAA
The DNA here is from genome assembly GCA_030015575.1 of Agapanthus africanus. Taxonomy (NCBI): domain Eukaryota; kingdom Viridiplantae; phylum Streptophyta; class Magnoliopsida; order Asparagales; family Amaryllidaceae; genus Agapanthus; species Agapanthus africanus. The sequence goes on from CM057343.1 coordinate 344,099,110, forward strand.
AGAAAATAATACAATTAACATATATCGCATATATATCAATGTATTATCCGGTGAGAAAACGAATCGATAAAGCGAGCCAATATTAGATAATGTAATGCAATATATCATATATATTATTATACATTAAATTATCGAATCAACACTTGATCCGACAATCCGGCTATATCGAATATAACCGACTAATATATCATGTACCGATTCATTGAATCAACACTTGATCCGATGATAGGGCTCATATCAAAATAACGCGAGAATATAATACGGTATCTCATATCGCATTATCCTCGGTCCTGCACATATCACATATGTGCCCCAACTCCGTTTTGCCTGAGTCAAGAAACCTCTGTGTAGGACTATAGAGAATCTTCAATACGCCGGTAGCAGGTGATGATCATATCAAACACCCACAAGCTGCAAGCGGTCAGCTAAACATAACAGCCACCCAGGTATTGAGCGATCAGAAGATCAACAAGCAAGTCTGTACATTCTCCTGCAAATCCAATCAGTAACACTCCCGTACAGTCCGGTCTCGTCGTCTGATATGTCGCATATCTCGCCTAGGGGTGGTAAACGTCAGACCCCAGTAGCTTGATAAGTCGTGTCGATATGAGGTCTATAACAGTTCGAGAAACTACTGATAAAACTTACCAGTAAATCTCAGCAACCATGGCCAGGGATTTCCAGTTATAGCCAATTGAACACAGCACAACATCAACTCCATATACCGGGAGAGACGAATCCCCTCCTATCGCTCATTGTCTCCATGTGATTCGGGACTGTACCCAAAAGCCACCTTTTTGCACTCCCTCTTGGACGTGGTATGACGGAAATCAAAGCACAGTGGGAATCACACAAGACTCTATGACTATCTCGGGGCAACAGACTACTCTGTACGAGTGTCACCGAAGAACTGCCATCTGACGTGAGGTACAATACAATCTGGGAGTTCTCATCGAGTCCGTCCACTGTACCCAGTCCATACTGAGCACCCATACACCATCCTTGATGTCAAACACCGATGGATATGGGATCATCCATCGCCCATCATATGGGTCAAGATGCGTAAACGCTAGTCTACTCTGGCATATCGATGCCCTGTCTCGATACACCCTCAACGAGGAACAGTTATAGGATGTACTCGTCGACTACCGTGGAACCACTAGTATGATCTCATCATAGTCCCAGTAGTCGAGTACATATCCTAAGGGCTTTATCAACATGTAACATAGAGACAATCAGAGTACATGTTAAGATAAAGTACAACAAGATAGCATACTACCATGTCGAGCAAGAAAGTCCTCCCTATATATGTCCAAGCATCCATTACGATATACATCATATGTACAGTAATGGCCTCTAGGGCATACATATAACTAACAATCTCCCACTTGCACTAGGGCCATCTGTTGTGGTATCACATACCCAACAATTAGCTGTGGTTGAAGTATCTCATACTCAACCATCCCATAAAAGTCTCTACTGCGAAAAAGGCCTTTGCGAGTGGATCCGCGCTGTCGTCCTCTGTGTCTACTCTCCTAATCTCGATCTCCCTGGAGATCAACCGTCTCCATGATTAGGTGATACTGCCTAAGAATTATATCTAGATTTCTGATGGGACGGGCGTTCCTTGGCATAAGCCACAACTCCATTGTCACACAATGGTAGGAACGAATTTCATCTCATGAACTTATATATATCCAGACTGCCTCTTTGGTAGCATCCTTGGTAATGATGTATCTTGCCTGTAATCGTCTAGTAAGTCACGGTATCTAGCTTGGAACTTTTCCAACATACCGTCCTGTTGCGCCACGGGAGCGCCCCGGCCGTCTTACTCGAGGCCAAATTGCGGAATCAAAATTTTTCCTTACTCGGAAACCGGCGCTACTGCGGACAAAGAAAACCCGGATCGTTTACCATTAACCTACGCTAGCTAACAAGAGATGGGGTGAGAAGTATACCGAGTGATCCGAGTCCTCCGGTCTTCTCTTCATCATCCCGATCTCCCGCGGAAAGTCTTTGCTCCACATCGTCGCCTCCTCGCCGGAAAGGGCACCACATCGCCTTCGTCTTTTACGGGCTCCCGCCTCAATACCGAGGCAACTCGAGCATGAAGCCGGCAACTCGACATGCTCAAGATTTGCTGTAGGAAGTAGTGTAGAAACTTTGTCTCTTGGAGTTTATGTAGTTGCCATTGATGGATGGAGGAAGAGGTAAAGAAAATTGGTGCTTTCAATTTTCTAGCAAGAAGAAGATGAAATCAACTCTCTCATTCTTTTTCTTTCTCTCTTTCTTTTTCTTCTACTCTTTTTTTTTCATAACCATGAAAGACTTTTTCTTCAAGTGAGAAGAAGATGGAGGAGGAATGAATATCATAACATCAACATGAAGGGAGGTGAGTGTAGGAGCAAGGAAGTGGTGACCTTATCCAAACCTCATCATAACAATCTCACATCAACATGAAATCAATCCTAATCCTATCTCATCAACAAAAAGCAAATGATAAAGATGGATAAGAAAGGTATCAAAAGATGCTTTCATAATAAAACATCTTACAAATAAAACCTCCACCAAAAGTTATTTGCAAAACTGCAAACAACCCCCTCCATCGGAAAAGTCCGGCCGGGAAAGAACAAAGGAAAACCGGCCGGGACGGAATGCAAACTGGCAACTCCAGAAAACTGGTCCCGTAATAAATTACAGGAAAACCCCAATACTGTGCATACACACCCGCATCTGTATTCCGACCGGATACAAATGCAATGAGACAAAATCTACACTGTACTAAACTAGGACCGGCTTAAGCCAAAGCCGGCTAGTAAAAACCGTTCGATCCTGATCCGTGCAATACCGCATGTATCAAATCAAACCCTGCCATATAACTATACGGCCACTAGTACAAAACTGTCCGATCCTGATCCGTGCAATACCGCACGTATCTGATCGGACCCTGCCATATCTCCATACGGCCTCTACAGCGTTTCGCCCGAAAACTGAGTAACTGAAAGTGTGGTGGACTCTAAAGACTCGTCAATACTATGGCTGTGGATTTAACCACTAGCACGTCAGAGGTATAAGCCAATACGTGACGGGCCACCAGCTATTGACCAAAAGGGACGTCGATGAGGAAGCTCACCCCGACACCCTACTGAGCCTGTCAGTGACAATATCTGTACAGTCCGGTCCGTTCGTCTATGAGCATCGCATGGCGGGCCTAGGGGGTTGGTAAAAGTCAGACCCCCAAAAGCGGTACAAGTCGTATCGGAGCGTAGCCCAGAACGCCCTGAGATACTACTGGAATACCTACCAGTAAATCTCCTGCCTCGGCCGAGGGCTTTGCGTAATGGCTCTCCTAGACACAGCGCGACCTCACCCCCAATACCGGGAGAGACGAACCCCTGCAGATCCGCTCACTGCCTCCATGTGGCTCGGGACTGTACCCAACTAAAACCTGTTTGCACGACTCCTTTGAGCCGTGGTAGGGTAGTAATCAAAGCACAGTGGGAACTCACACGAGACAAATGACGATCTCAGGTCGATGAACTAACCTGTACACATGTCACCTGAGAATTGCTATCTGACGTCTGGTATAAGACCAACTAGCAGGTTCCCGGCGAGTCCTGTCCGGTGTACTCATAACCCAATGAGCACCTGTATACATCTTAGGTGAACCAACTGACACCAGTGGCTTGTGAGACCGGCCACCGCCCCTCGTCGGGGTCTCGACTGTATACACTAGTCTACAAATGGAGTAGCGATGCCCTGTCTCGAAACTCCTACGACTAGGGACCTTTTAAGGATGTGCTTATAGACCCCAGCTCCCATGTATATGATCGCCATCAGACTGCTGGTCGTCAAGCAAGAATCCTAGGGGCTCTATCAACGTGTAATAGCGACATGTCAGGTCACCTAAAGCAGTACACGATGATAAAGATAAACCAGATAGCATACTATCATCTTGAGTAAGACTGTCCTCCTGGGATAGGTCCTCCCTCAATCATTGCAATCACGTGCCTGTGATCCAATAATTGACTCTGAGGGCACTATCTCCAACAATCTCCCACTTGCACTCAAGGCTAATTATTGCGATGTCGCATACTCACAGCCCGTGTGATATCGAACACCCAACTCCTCTACTAGTCAGTCTCACAAAACTCGTTTGCGAAACTATTGCGTTCGAGGAATAGCCTCAGTGAGTGGATCCGCTGTGATGTTTCTTTCTATGTTTCTCTATATCTCAAGTTCGCGGAGAAAGCCATCTCCCGAAATGAGCAATACCTGTCTTAGAATGTCTGGATGTCTGATGGGACCTAGCTCATAAATGAACTCCAAATCCAAACTTCTTAGACTGTATCATCAACTGAACTTAATCAGTATCCTGCGCCATGCCGCCCTCAGTATTGCCTTGGACCACCTATCCAAAATACTGCCCCTCGTCAGAGGGAGAACTATAACTCTGACAACCTCCTTGTCGTCCATGTCACCTTGGAAGCCTGGAGTGATAACCGTCTCCTAAAGGAGGCAGCCGTTATCATATCCCTAGAACATTCACTTATGTTCTAAAACTGCTTCCGACTGTTTTTCCAGGATTGGATTAATATCAACTTATTGCACCTACTGCAAGAACAACATCTGGTGTGGTACTTGACATCTCATGATTGACTCAATTGCCTAAGCAAGTGATCTGTCAATCATGCGTATCCCTCTCCCCTTTAGTCTGTAAGACACCTTTAGAGAGGGTGACTCCATTACCTGCAGGTACACTACCATGCCAGGAGTCGTCCATTCTAAATACTCTTAGAATGCTGTCAAAGTACCCTGATTGGGAAACCACCCAAATTTAGATCTAAAACCATAGATCTAGTAACCAGTATGTCTGATAAAATATCCAAGTCCCATGTGGAGAAAACACTGTGTGACGACCAAAGTATAACCGATCGTAGTATAGGAATATCACTTCCTACTACCTTCTCAACAGATCCATCCCCTATTCTGATGACGTCAAACCCATGACTGTCACATCAGAAACAGATGATCTAACTCTGCTATATCTGCTTTAGTCTATAAATAGATATAAGCATGAAGTCCACCAATGCTTCCGCTGCTCCCACTGACTACGACAACCCTCTGCCAGAGTCATATAGACGTGCACTTCTAAAGCTAGTTTAGAACGACGCTATACTCATCCTCCTGCCGGGTCTCGCAGCCTGGAACAACAACAATGGCAAGTGTGGGTAAACAAGAACTTCCCTGTCACCGTCCTTGAGGCTACCGGAGTACCTCTCGGGTGCCTGAAGTTACCCACCTTATCTGCGGAGTGGCCAATGGAATGTCAAATCAGATTGAATCTTTAGGTTCCTTATCAAATCTTCAGTAATCGTCTGCGGTTCTGGAATCACTTCCAGTTCTACCATACTCCCACTGCTGTTTTTGAAGAAATCCATTTTTAATAAAAACTGTGGCGAGTCTAGAACAATATTGCTATTGTTCATTCAGATGGTAGAAAGTCAACCCTCGTCATAGCCTGGGTCAACCCACAAACAGCCATTACAGAAATGTGCCTTGAGTTATCCGGAGTCTGGTTTTAAGCATAAGCCGGACAACTCCCCGTACCTTAACATCGTTAAGATATGAACTGTTCTATATCCAATATAGAAACAGAGGCACTGATTCAATTGAACCAGATTCAAATCATGCAGCTGTCTCCAGTGCATGTCAACTAAATGGAAGGAGGTCGATCAGCGTTACTCAACTTAGGAATGCTTCCAATTATGAGTAACCTGAAAGAGAAGCAATCTGTCTTCATCATTACTATCAACTGAATATCATACACAAGTATCTACATCTTCAATCTCTTTGAAGAATCCCGATACTTGCTACACCTGGTACTCTACTCTATTCAAATACCTATAACTCCTCAAAACTTAGACCCTGTGTTTCCACGAAACAGCTGTCTAAAATCTAGAGAAGCCATAAGTAAACCGAATATAGTACGAGCACTAACCCCTCTGTCCTAATGGACACTGGACAACATACAATACTCTGTATAAGTCCGCTGAGTCTAACAACTCTTTCACTGTGCGTCGTAGGTTGAAAACTGTACTTATGGTTAAGAAGAATTACACCGCTGTTCAATGCTCCTTACCTAACCACCCACTGATATAGGTAAATGTCATCGACATAATATCAAAAGGTATATCTCACTCTATGAAAATAGACGTACAGATATATCGATTTGAAATTGGTGCACAACAGCGGATATTCAAAACCAAATATTTGCCGACCGGCAAACAACCCAGGTGACTTCCTCAAATATCACCGATTACAATGAATCCCGATATAATGAGGATGATCACCCAATTCCCAATAACTTACTCCCACTCATCATCTGTAAAACCATACAGATGTGAGAATCATACCTGGTAAATACATACCCTGGAGTAAGTGTATAATCGGGAAATCAGTTTTCTATTAACAGTACACAGTGAAACTGAAACATTGAAATGTTTCGTCGGGGTATCCTGGTATTCCTAGTAATGCCTCTTCCATTATCCAGATTCACAACTGTAACCGTATATCTCTTTGCCATCTGTCCAAATCCCTTTATATGTCTTTAGTCATTACCGTCCGCACACCCCTTTAGGCCAATTGGTTTTCTTCCTTCCCTACCGTTCGGCACCAGCCTATGGTTTGGAAGAAGACTATCCAATAAGCATAAAGGGTGTACTGTCCTAATCCTAGGAGCACTCGCAATGCGAGAGAAGGTGAAGATAAAAGACACCTGAATGTACTTTATTCCTATTTCTCCTGAACCAGAATCCATCCCCGAACTGGAACAAGTTCCTTTCGAGTTCGTATATAACCATACGATGGAATATCCAATAAACTGTGGATCTTCGTAGTGATACGGAGTGTCCTGGAGAAATACAAAGGTGATTTAGGATTGGCGAAGAAATACTTGGTTTGGTCGTGAATATCAGTCGCAATTTACTTTGCCCTCCTACTAATCCCTTTCTTTGTCTGAACTTAATACCTTCTGTACACCGTCTAGGTTAACTGGTTTTCTTCATTCCCTACCGGTCGGCACCAGCCTATGGTTTGGAAGAAGACTATCCAATTTACGTAATAGGTGTACTACTCCTAAACCAAGGAGTACTCGCAACCCGAGAGAAGGTGAAAAGAAAAGACAACTGAATAGTCCTATCCGTTTTCTCCAGAACCAGAAACCATCCTCGAAGTCCTTCGAGTTCGTATATAACCATACGATGGTTTTGTCCAATGGAAGTGGACGTTCGTAGTAATACGGGGTGTCCTGGAGAAAAGGGTAAAAGTAGGAGTGGCAATGAGGTCTGCAACTCTGACAATCCAAAAGCCAGTGTTAAGAAGGTTCGGTCAACTTGGTCACTGAGTCATAGTCCAGGGTCGGGTCAATGGTCGCTGCCAGAGAGAGAGAAAAGAAACACTCAGCGTGCACTCTAACCTAGATCAGAATGGTTATCACTTTGTCTAATCTGGAAACCTCCCACTGTACCTCAAATTCTCCTCCAAACCTGAAAGAAGAATTAGTCGGGATCACCCGAGGAGTAAACCAACTCATCAGTGGGAATCGGGATCCAACTATCATCGCATGATAACTTGACGGAATCCACTCAAGTCACCACACTCCAGAAGGTATGCGCATGCCTGGCAAGTTTCAGTTCTTTTGAAACTCCCGATGTGATTTTTACCCCAAGCGGTTTATGACCTTGACTAGGTCAACAAACCATAAACCGCCAGTCAAGTTCAACCCGTCATTGTTCTGGATCGCATTAAACCCATCCGTACGTGCCCTTGACTAGGTCAACAAGGCCGCACGACTGTCCTAACCAATCCCACTTATGCAACAAACAAGTACCACTTAGCTACCGAACACTACGTCTTGACTAGGTCAACAAACGCAGCACGAATACCAAATAATACCTGTAGGAAATGACGGAGGGCTACGAATGGTTTTTGGCGAAAAACCTTTAACGTAATGAACTTGATATCGTTGAAGGAACTGCATAGCCTTTTATAAAATATAGTGACGAAAACCTTTACTAAAGAGGTCACTCCCGGTAAAGGGATCTCGGCTCTTTCCCCGTAGAATGAGGTGCAGGATATTCCAACTGAATACCACGATGCAAAGCAAAAGTAATCGGCTATAGTGAAGTTAATGCCCTGACGCAAACTTCTGTCCAAGGGGTCACTCCCGGTGAAGGGATCTCGGCCCTTGCCTCGTCGACTGAGGAGCAGGATATTCCAAATGAATACCACTATGCAAAACAAAAGAGAACGTCCTTGCAATAACAGCTTTTTGAAAAAGTGTTCCAACAACATCAGATTAGGTTTGTTTATCTTGCATTGATCCGAATCAATGCAGTCCCATCAAATGATCACACCACAAAGAACGAAAATATACTGACGTACGTATATGCCATCCGCATTCGCCACTGGGTCCCGTCATCACCCGTTAGGTTAGCTAACTAACGGCAGAGCGGGGACTGGACTAGCGCGGATGAAAAACATATACAACATCTACTAATATATATACCAATATATAGTATTTCGCTCAAGGCGTGAATAAAATGCAACATCACAGAAATATACAGCATCACAGAACAATACAGATATCTGGAAGCCCCGGGTTTCACAGAGCCGCTGCTGAAACCCGACGTTCCCCTGGTCGTGTGGATAGCCTGTGCAATGAAATCCTAGACCCCTACGGGCGCGGCAAGTCACCCGCCAAAACCTGAAGTGAGGCAGCCCCCTTCAGTACCGTGAATGGACCACCCAGCACTTCACGGAATCCGGTAACTTGGGCACCCCTCCTGGGTCAACCTGTACCCCCTACGAGTGCGGCGAATAGCCCGCCAATCCTGGACTGAAGCCCCCTCCGTCTCAATGCCCTGAGATGCGGGCCCGTTGCCCTCCAGAACCCGGCTATCCGTGCACCCCACCGCGGGGCAAACCTAGTACAGAATGTAAAATATACATACACCGGGTACATCGACCGCAACCAGGTCGTGCCCCAAAAGAATAATACAAACAGGCAGTGACGGCAGTCCACATGTCGGACGCTCGCCCCGCAATAACAAATGTACATAATACAACAAAACTGTACTAGCATTGCATCCAGGCTATCCCCACGACCGATCCGCAACATCACAGCATAAACATAGAACATCAACGTGAAAGTCACGTTCGCAAATCCGTCTAACCGGGCTATAGCAGTTAGACCGGATTTACCGATCGAGTGACATTCACGGTCGCAGATATAATGTAAATACTGTGAAAAAATGTGTTTAAAATTTTCCGATTGACCAAAAATTAACAAGTGGGCCCCCAATCAAAACTGTAGCACTCACAGAAAACCTGGGCCCAATTTTAATATCCCAGAAACCACATTTCTTACTGACAAACATACTGAAAAATTTTCGGGGGGTGCACTGTTCAACTTGCCGCGGAAGCGCGGCCTTAGCAAGGTTTTGGCCGCTCTTCCGCGGTGACATGAACAGTTCATGGTACAAAATTTCTTCAGTATGCTTGTATTTACCTGCACATCACTCTGAGACAACCTGAAAGATTTTTAGACTCCTAAAAATTTCGACAGAAACTGATGTGCAATAAAAATACGGTTTTTGGAAATTTCGGTCGATCGGAAACGCAAACACATCAAACGAAAGCTAGGTAAGGTTAATGGCGTGGCTCTGATACCATGTTGCGCCACGGGAGCGCCCCGGCCGTCTTACTCGAGGCCAAATTGCGGAATCAAAATTTTTCCTTACTCGGAAACCGGCGCTACCGCGGACAAAGAAAACCCGGATCGTTTACCATTAACCTACGCTAGCTAACAAGAGATGGGGTGAGAAGTATACCGAGTGATCCGAGTCCTCCGGTCTTCTCTTCATCATCCCGATCTCCCGCGGAAAGTCTTTGCTCCACATCGTCGCCTCCTCGCCGGAAAGGGCACCACATCGCCTTCGTCTTTTACGGGCTCCCGCCTCAATACCGAGGCAACTCGAGCATGAAGCCAGCAACTCGACATGCTCAAGATTTGCTGTAGGAAGTAGTGTAGAAACTTTGTCTCTTGGAGTTTATGTAGCTGCCATTGATGGATGGAGGAAGAGGTAAAGAAAATTGGTGCTTTCAATTTTCTAGCAAGAAGAAGATGAAATCAACTCTCTCATTCTTTTTCTTTCTCTCTTTCTTTTTCTTCTACTCTTTTTTTTTCATAACCATGAAAGACTTTTTCTTCAAGTGAGAAGAAGATGGAGGAGGAATGAATATCATAACATCAACATGAAGGGAGGTGAGTGTAGGAGCAAGGAAGTGGTGACCTTATCCAAACCTCATCATAACAATCTCACATCAACATGAAATCAATCCTAATCCTATCTCATCAACAAAAAGCAAATGATAAAGATGGATAAGAAAGGTATCAAAAGATGCTTTCATAATAAAACATCTTACAAATAAAACCTCCACCAAAAGTTATTTGCAAAACTGCAAACAACCCCCTCCATCGGAAAAGTCCGGCCGGGAAAGAACAAAGGAAAACCGGCCGGGACGGAATGCAAACTGGCAACTCCAGAAAACTGGTCCCGTAATAAATTACAGGAAAACCCCAATACTGTGCATACACACCCGCATCTGTATTCCGACCGGATACAAATGCAATGAGACAAAATCTACACTGTACTAAACTAGGACCGGCTTAAGCCAAAGCCGGCTAGTAAAAACCGTTCGATCCTGATCCGTGCAATACCGCATGTATCAAATCAAACCCTGCCATATAACTATACGGCCACTAGTACAAAACTGTCCGATCCTGATCCGTGCAATACCGCACGTATCTGATCGGACCCTGCCATATCTCCATACGGCCTCTACAGCGTTTCGCCCGAAAACTGAGTAACTGAAAGTGTGGTGGACTCTAAAGACTCGTCAATACTATGGCTGTGGATTTAACCACTAGCACGTCAGAGGTATAAGCCAATACGTGACGGGCCACCAGCTATTGACCAAAAGGGACGTCGATGAGGAAGCTCACCCCGACACCCTACTGAGCCTGTCAGTGACAATATCTGTACAGTCCGGTCCGTTCGTCTATGAGCATCGCATGGCGGGCCTAGGGGGTTGGTAAAAGTCAGACCCCCAAAAGCGGTACAAGTCGTGTCGGAGCGTAGCCCAGAACGCCCTGAGATACTACTGGAATACCTACCAGTAAATCTCCTGCCTCGGCCGAGGGCTTTGCGTAATGGCTCTCCTAGACACAGCGCGACCTCACCCCCAATACCGGGAGAGACGAACCCCTGCAGATCCGCTCACTGCCTCCATGTGGCTCGGGACTGTACCCAACTAAAACCTGTTTGCACGACTCCTTTGAGCCGTGGTAGGGTAGTAATCAAAGCACAGTGGGAACTCACACGAGACAAATGACGATCTCAGGTCGATGAACTAACCTGTACACATGTCACCTGGGAACTGCTATCTGACGTCTGGTATAAGACCAACTAGCAGGTTCCCGGCGAGTCCTGTCCGGTGTACTCATAACCCAATGAGCACCTGTATACATCTTAGGTGAACCAACTGACACCAGTGGCTTGTGAGACCGGCCACCGCCCCTCGTCGGGGTCTCGACTGTATACACTAGTCTACAAATGGAGTAGCGATGCCCTGTCTCGAAACTCCTACGACTAGGGACCTTTTAAGGATATGCTTATAGACCCCAGCTCCCACGTATATGATCGCCATCATACTGCTGGTCGTCAAGCAAGAATCCTAGGGGCTCTATCAACGTGTAATAGCGACATGTCAGGTCACCTAAAGCAGTACACGATGATAAAGATAAACCAGATAGCATACTATCATCTTGAGTAAGACTGTCCTCCTGGGATAGGTCCTCCCTCAATCATTGCAATCACGTGCCTGTGATCCAATAATTGACTCTGAGGGCACTATCTCCAACACGTCCCTCCACAGAGGGTAAAGAAAATGCCTATGACTGACATTCAGTCGTCCTTATCACCCTGGAACTTTTCTAGTGATTCTCCCCAGGATCGATTGATACCATCTCACTATAACTAGTGAGAGTCCTAACATCCAATTAGATCTATCTCATAGATCCAAAACCCAGGATTTAGGAGGTATCACTTTGATCCTATATGGAGAATCTTTGTGATAAGAGGAGATTGACCGAGCGTAGCATAGGAAACTTCTTCCCTATCAAGAGTATATCATCCACGTACTCTACGAGGATCATCACCATACTCTATACTACCTTTTTGTATATACAAGGTTCATCTACCATTTTGATGAAGTCAAACACTTTGACTACCACATCAAAACAGGCGTTCCAACTCCGCGATGCCTGCTTTATCACATAAAACAACTTGCACACGTTTCCGCTGCTCCCACTGTCTACGAAGCCCTCTGGCTGTGTACTTATAGACGCTCTCTTCTAAATCATCATTTTAGAAAAGCTGTCATGACACCCAACCACCAAATATCGTAGTCATGGTATGCAGCAGCGGCAAGTAGGATCTGGATGGACTTAAGCATAATTTGAAAGTCTCAACTTTTCCATGTACACCAAGTAATCTTCTTAAGATATACTTGCTCATGATGGGAATTTAACCCTTCAGATAAAGCAACCAAAGTCCATACTTTGTTGGTGTATAAGTATTCCATCTCAGATCGCTAAGCATCCAGCCATTCTTACAGAGTCCCACTCCTGATGGCCAGCTCGAAACTAGTTGGGTCTGTTAGTTATATGTATACCCTAGAGGCCATTACTGTATATTGGATGTATATTGTAGTGGATGCTGGGACATATATAGGTAGGACTTTCTTGCTCGACATGATAGTACGCTATCTGGTTGCTCGTTATCTTAACGTGTATACTTTCTGTCTCTCTGTTACATGTTGATAAAGCCCTTAGGATGTGTACTCGACTTCCAGGACTATGATGTAGATCATACTAGTGGGGCCTGGGTAGTCAATGAGTACATCCTTCATTGTTCCTAGTCGAGGGAATATCGAGACGGGGCATCGATATTCTAGAGTAGACTAGCGTATATCTTCTCGACCCATGTGATGGGCGATGGATGATCCCATATCCATTGGTGTTTGACATCAGAGATGGTATACGGGTGCTCAGTGGAGCCTGGGTACACTGAACGGACTCGCCGAGAACTCCAAGATGGTATTATACCTCACGTCAGATGGCAGTTCTCTGGTGACACTGGTACAGCTTAGTCTGTTGACCCGAGATCGTCATAGAGTCTTGTGTGTCTCCCACTGTGCTTTGATTTCCACCCTACCACGGCTCTACTGAGTCGTGCAAACAGGTGGTTTTTGGGTACAGTCCCGATTCACATGGAGGCAATGAGCGATAGGAGGGGATTCGTCTCTCCCGGTATTGGGGGTTGATGTTGCGCTATGCACGACTGGCCATAACAGGAAATCCCTGGCCAGGGTTGCAGTGATATACTGGTAAGAGTTATCAGTAGTTTCACGAATGTTATGGACCCTACATCGGCATGACTTATCAAGCTATTGGGGTATGACGTTTACCACCCCTAGGCGAGATATGCAGCATATCAGACGAACAGACCGGACTCTACGGTAAGTGTTACTGGTTGGATTCACAAAAGTGTGAGCGGGCTTGCTCGTCGATCTTCTGATCGCTCAATACCCGGGTGGCCGTTACGTTTAGCAGACCGCTTGCGGCTTGTGGGTGCTTGATATGATCATCATCTGCTGCCGGCGTATTGACGAGTCTTTAGAGTCCTACACAGAGCTTTCCTGGTTCAAGCGAAACGAAATAGGAGCGCATATGAGATATGTGCGGGACCGAGAATAATTCGTGTATGTGATACCGTATTCCATTCTCGCGACGAATGTATCGATTGGTTATATGCGATATAACCTGGTTATCGAATCAAGGATTGATTCGATAAGCCGATACATAGGATACTAGTCGGTTATATGCGATATGACCGGATCGTTAAATCAAGTGTTGATTTAATGATTTAATGTATAATTTTATATTTGATATATCACTTTGCATTAACTAGTATTGGTTCACTTTAAAAGGATTTTCTCACTTGAATTGTTCAAGTTGTATATATACTTTTGTGCACATGATTGTATCATGTTTGATGATACATGCTTATTTGGTTAAGTGTAAAGAATTAAACTATGGTTAAGTTAATGATTAGGTTTTTGTTTACTTAATTACTTATTCATTTATCTTATTTATTTATTCATTTTGGAAAATGAAAAGGATAAATGAATGGTTACTTGTTTTGTTTTTAGTTGAACATTCATGAAGTTTTGACTTAGTCTCCATTCTTGTCTTATACTTAACCCTAACCATTTAAACTAACACTAATTCATTCTCTACACTTAACTAAGGTTAGAAGATGATAAGAATTAATTCTTTTTCATTTTTCTTTATCACTTATCATATCTTCTTCTTCTTCTTCATCTTCTTCTTCCATGAAGAAAGCTTGCTACATCAATGGCAAGTGATGAAAAAGTGTGAGAAATCCAATTCTAAAGTGAACCCACTTCCTATTTCTTCATCCTCTACCTCTTGCCAAGTAGTATAGGGTGTTTCCTTCACAAGTTTTTCATGGCTTGGTGAAGGTGGAGCTTGATCTAGTGATGCCTCGACGTAGATCATCTTCGGCACGTTGTCGACGACCTAGCCCGCCTTTTTCTCCGATGAAACCACCGTGAGAGTCATGGTTCAATTTGGACAGCGGAGAGGACTTCGTCACGGAGCCTAGGAGGTGGAGGACCGGATCTACAAAGGTTGTAGCCCCTTCCCTTTAGCTATATTTCCGTTTACTTGCTTGCATCGCCTATATATCTAGTTAACGATCCGTATTAGGGTTTGTAGGCACCCGTAAAATTTGATTTGTGCATGTTTGATCACTTGTGAGACTCCATTAGAGTGCCTAGCAACCCTACAGTGGTATCAGAGCCTAGCTAGAGCCTTAGGCGATGCGTAGACGGAGTTAGAAGTCCGATCGACCCAAAACCCCGACTTTAAAATGCTCTCTGGACAATTCTGTAAAATGTTGATTTTTGTAGATTAAAAATATGCAGAAAAATCAGCAGGTGATTGTAAGGGTTACAGCAAAATTCGATGGCATAATTCCTTAAAGGCATCGCGGCATGAGCATGCTCATGCGGCGGTTCCGCGGCAGTTTTGTCAAGTTGTGCATCGAAGTTTGCACCGTAATTCTTAGTAAGCAGTGCTGGTTTTCCTGGGAATATTTTAATATTTATTCCAGAGTTTTATTTTCTGGGTTGTATTGAGAACTCAGTGTATCGATCGGATTGTCTAATTTTGTCAATGTGTTTTTCCGGGTATTTTAGAATATGTTAAAAAGTTCGACCAGATATAAATACCCACTTTTTCCCCTGCCGGGAAATTTCCAATTGTTGGATTTTTCCGTAGTTTAACGACGTTCTAAGTAGTGCAAGTAACGCGATAGATCCTCTAGAAGACAACAAACCTTAACTCGATTATGTGACCGTCTTGAACTGCCCTTTGAACCTTCGGGTTTGGGGCAGTACGGCGTGCCACATGTGAGGCGTTGGCTTGACCCTTCTACGGCTGGACCGTTGGTACTGAGGCATGAACTGAATGTTGTTAGACTTATTTCATGTGTTGAGCTGTATCGGGAAAACTTGGGTGTTCGATTGTTCGATCGAAAAGTTTAGCGTTTTCTATTTATCCGGAATGTGATACAATAATTGGAATTCACAAGTAGTTATGAGATAACGGAATGAATATTATAAACATAGCAGTTTAGTCTCACTTGATCGGTTGCCACGGAATTTTGATGTGATCAAAAGTCCGTCGCAATCACGTAGCGTACGCGGATACTCGCCGGGTAAACTTAATAGACAGCCTCACTCCATAGCCCCGACCAAGTGACTGTAGGAGAACCCCGTCGCCGAAAGCATCCGTTCGGGTGCTCGCGGCAGCGGTGTTCCGCCTTAGTGCACTTTATCGACGGCGTCGGGGGTGCGGCCGCTTACTAAAGTTTGCGACGAGCATTCGATCAGAATGTCGGGAATCTTGTTGAATTGCCCGACTTGATATTGAAAAGTGTTTTCGATTTTGAGACTAAAATGCCGGGTTTATAATTGTTAGGCATACGATGTCTAAGTATTTCATTTGTTTAGGCATGCGATGTCTAAAGAGATTGCGGATTCCAACTGTTGTAGTTTAACACTTTCTTTTCTGTGACCGTAAGTGTAATATGTGATATCGCCGGTTTCGTTGCTATATGTCAACGACAATTGGGATACGCATGTTTGCTTACGTTGATGACATGTGATGTTATGTGTTGCTGGATATGTTATATTGGATCGTCGTGTTTGAATAGCCGGGGGTTTTTATGTGAGATGAGTGTTTTTCATTTTCATTCATGTAAAAACTTGAATGTAATATTATTTTATTGGGGCACTTCCAGGTTGCGGAAGATGTCACCGTTGATGTATATTATTTACTTTTCTGCACTAGGATAGACCCAAGGAGGGGAGCTGTAACGTTTTGAAAATCGTTTCGGTGAAATTTCGAAAAAAACGGTAAAATAAGGGGTTTTTTTTTGTAAAAAGTCAAAATACAAATATCTTATTATAAAAATTAAATATACATATTCTAGCGATGTAATTGCTATTATTTGGTGTTTATTGAGCCGCAGGTGAAATTTCAAATTTTCTGAAAAAAATATTATTTTATTATTATTTTAAGCCGTCACTAATACATTTAATTAGGGAAAATTACAAATTGGAATGAGTTGAAACAAATTTTGTGCATCATAAAACATTAAATAAAAATTTATCATGTGGTTTTTGGAACGAAATCATTTGCCAAAATGGTTTAGAAATTATTGAAAAAAAAGGCTTTTTTTTAGCGTAAATGGATGTTTGGGGTATTGTATTTATCATTTTTCATCACCCCACACCCGTGCCCACACCCACACACCCCCACTTACTCCTCCCCATGGCTGAATTCAGCACCCACCATATTTTTCCCCACTTGATTTTCAAGGAAAA
Source organism: Agapanthus africanus (assembly GCA_030015575.1). NCBI lineage: Eukaryota > Viridiplantae > Streptophyta > Magnoliopsida > Asparagales > Amaryllidaceae > Agapanthus > Agapanthus africanus. The sequence continues at coordinate 344,116,210 of CM057343.1, forward strand.
AGAAATGAAAGAAAAGAATAGAAAATGGATAAAGTAGTTAGACTTTTGACTTGCTTTGACCTTGACTTTGTCCCCCCCCCATTTTCTCTACCTCCCTCTCTCTCCTCACATCCATTTCTGGCCGAATCCTTCTCCCCACAGCAGCAGCCCTTCCCCCCCTCCCAAAATCCACACTATTTTGCTTCAAAAATCCACAAAAAAGCTTCAAAAACCATACAATTTCAAAGCTTTTTCCAAATCGAACCCTTACCCATTATTTCTTGCCCAAGCAATCATGGATCTAGGAGCTTGGAGGCCATTTTGGGAGGCTAGATTTCACGCTTGGTCTCTTGATTTTGTGAGGTATAAATCCCAAGCCAAATTTAAATTGTTGGATAGTTTCTTTCATCAAGGTCTATTAAGTTTAAATGCGATTCTAATTGGGATTTAGTTTGTAATGGAAAGAGTTTGAGATCAAGTTAGGTTGTGATCATGTGTTCATGGTTGTGTGATGTTCTTTTTTTAGCATCTTAAGCTATGCAACTTAAATTTGTTACTTATTGCCAATTGTAACATGTAAAATGTCCAAATTAAGCTTTTGTGTAAACTAGGGTTTTATAAAATGCATTATATGTGAGGTTAAAAATGTGTTTAGGTTTTTCATGACTTCATTAACTTTATTAAGTGTGGTTTAATGCTTTAGATCATGCAAATCTAAGCTAGATTGTAGCTTGTGCATTTTTGCTTTGAAATTGTTAAAAAGGGTATTTTTGTAAACTAGAATATTAGGGTTTTTGGAATTTAATGAGATTAAATTCCGGAAATTGTTTATATGACTTATTTAAGATATTTAATAAATATATTGGCCACTACATTCATTTAAATATCATGTTTTGTACAAAAACGGTGAAATGTGCTTGCTAGATTTTCGGAAAAATTACCTTTTAAGTGAAATTGGGGTTTTTGTGAGTTTTAACCTAGTTTATATTAAAATTAGTGTTCGTGAATGTGCAAATGAGTGTGATTGAATTTTTCTCGATGGTTTGACGTTTGTACATCGACATCGAGGGTTGGTTTTACTATTCCTGCATGCGTAGGCGATAGGTTTGGATCTATGCATGATACGCGTGCCGATTTGATTTTCGTATGCCGTTTCGATTTCGAATTTAGTTTTAATGCGATATGGTGTGTTATGATATGTAGGTACCCCCATGTGGACTTCGAGGCGACAAGCAAGAACGTGGCGACGTCGGCACCAGCTAGCGAGGACCAAGTGAGTAGATTTATATCTACGGGGAGAAGTCGGGTGGATGGCGTATAGCACCCCCGCAGTCCATGGTGGTGTATACAGATGCGTATACACACCAACAATTATTATATGTTATTTAGGATTAATAACGATGCTTAGGATGGATATTGGTGTGTTGGACTATTTTTAGTGTTGCGAACCCTAGGGTAGTGTTGCACTACACCTGCACACATACATACTTGCATACATTCCTATTGATATGTGCTCATGGGATTCTTTATAGTTATGTATTCACATGGGTATGGGACTATGTGTTCACATACGGATTGAGGATGATACTTGGGGTTGAGCTGAGTCGATGAGATTGGATCGAGGCCGTGAGATCGGTGAGATAGCAGGGTTCGTATCTTAGATACGACATGACGTTGTAGCGGGTCCTTGACGTAGTGTTTCATACACGTCCATGCATACGTAAGCGGTATCAGTATGGTACTAGACGTAGATCAGTACCCCGATCATGATATTTGATAAAGAGGATATCAGATGAATAGTATGATGAATGTGATATTTACCCGTACCCAGATTTGGGATGCCGTACGACGGATTTACGTACGAGCTATATTTTGATGATTGATCCGCACTCTTGACTTGGGATGCCTGATTATAGATATGGTATCGGATATGATATTATTGAGGCGGGATCACCGACTATACATATACAGGTATGTATATGTATCGACTCAGATGATAGGCGGTTCCCTTACCTGTAGTTCAGCTTGTTAGTTCAGCCGTATAGTTTAGTGCAGTTGTTAGATTAGATTAGACTTCTTACCTATTTCAAAAACCAACGAATCGTGGGCATTCTTAAAGACAGCCCAAGGGATCCTACGGATATTTCAAAAGACGTATCTTTTCATAAAAACACCGTAGCCCCTATTTTCAAAACCCATGATTCGTGTTATTTCAAAAGGCACCATTTGTAGGACTTATATTAGATTAATGCAGATTGTTATAGTTGCGTCTAGTTTTCAGCTCCCGCACTTTTTTTGTGGTCCACTTCGCATCGCATGCTTATTTTATGTTTCATACTCCATTATTGATATCATGCTGTTAGGACACCAGCACCATTACCGATGATGCGTATGTACCACGTACACTTATTTGCCGGCTCACACACATCTTCATCGGTAATTGCCATGTCACGTACACCTTAGAAAATATTATTGCTTGACATAGCCTGTTAGCTAATAGTTAGACATGATATTAGTGTACTTGCCTTATATGTTAGTTTAGAAATTGTAGTTATTATCTGCTACTTCATGCATACTGTTATTCTTTGTTATGCCGCATTCATGGATTCTTATGCATATATTCACCGTTTTACGTGTTATTGAGGTTTTGGATTCGGATTTCCATGAGATTTTCTGGATTTGGAGGAAAACCGCAAAAACATAAATAAACCTTTTTCCTCTTTTAAAATAAAAAGTGCGGTTTTCCCATGATGTATGAGTCGTCCACCATGAGTTTGCTGATGGATTTCGAGACCCGATTCGAGGAGACGGATGAACCGTTTCGGGTACATGGTGGACCCGGTAAGGTACCCCGGGGCAAGAAGCGCGTGATGATGACGATGTGAGCCTGGCAGGGGAGCACTACCTACCGGTGATATTACCCGACGCGTCGGATATCCGGAGGATACCGTCGTGGTCTTGAGATGGATGGTAGGGGCCGGTCTGGACTGACGGCGCCCTAGATATTGTGATTGAGACTTGAGGTACATAGATTGTGACACAGAGATATCGAGGTATTTGGACACTTGTTTTGTGTCGATGCTGGGCACTGTTTTATGCTGATTTCATATATGGTACCCCATTCCTTTTAAAATACAGAAATCTCACTGATTTATGAAACCAGTTTTATTCAGTACATGCATTCTGTTTCATGCGTTCATACATCATCCATATGATATATTGCTACCTGAAGCACTGACACGGGCACATGAGTTTACACTCGGGTTAGATATTTACCCTAGCCATCGTTATAGGCTGCATGTTATATACATTTTTGAGGCTATATTATGATCGTATGACCTAGGATTGCGTCATACATGCGATTTCTGTTCGTAGATGTTTTCTATTCACGAGTTGGCAACTCACCCCCGTTGTGCCCCAGTTTCTTGCAGGTTTGCCGTATAGGTTTCATTACGGCTTGCGGGCATAGTTTCCTTCGGGTGATTTGCTAGTAGGTGGGTTTACTGTATCGTACCCCCCATTATATAACTTGTATATTATTATTCAGTTGTATCTAGAAGTTTCATCAACCAAACATGTATTTATTGAGATAGAGACCAGTGTTGTTTATTCTTTCGACCTTAGAGTCGCTCGTTATATTTCTGGTAGTTTTGAGTTCCCTTTTGAGTTTTTGATCCTCGCCGTTGGCGTTGTATATTATATTGCTTGTGTGGTTGTGACCGTCGATTGACGAAGAGCTAGCTCCCGCTTGGGGATGCCTTTTTCTTGATTTCGTATACTATTCATGTTGTATCCCGTTTGGGGGCCAGTATTTACAAAAGAGACTCTGCCGAAATTTTCAGTAAATTTTTGATGCTTTTAAAAACCGCATAATTCGGCTTATGCTATTGAAACTACTTTCTTTAATTTGGTTTTTCCTGCACTCTACTACTTTTCTTGGTTTGAATTTCTGGGTTTTCGGTTTACTTAGATTATGTACGCCTCGAGACGTTCGTAGTTTAAGTGCCGGTCATGTTCCGTACTTTCGGGTCGTGACAGGAGCACAAGTAACCGGGTTCTAGGGTCTAGTGGGAGACCATCTCGAGGAGTCGAGTCCGGGTCTCCTAACCCTAGAATTGGTAGGGTTGCTTGCCGCTCTCGTAGGGGTCTAGGGGTGTGGGAGAGGCTATTCATCACGACCGTGGAATCCGTGTTTTATACTGGCTCGTATTGAAAACACGGACGTCCTAGTATATCCAATATTTCATATGTTTCTTCTGCTGTGATTTATCTGTGATGTGATCATGTGATGTTCTGTGACAGATATAGTATATAGTATATATGATATATTATATAGACGTTGCTTATGTTTTCACACCCGCGCTAGCCCTGCCCCGCTCTGCCGTTAGTTACCTAACCTAACGGTGCAGACGGGACATCGAGGCGAATGCGGATGGCATAAGCGTACGTTATATTTATCTGTGATGTTTAGGTGGACTTAAATGATGGGATATTCATTAATGAGATTAATGAAAGAAAATAAACCTAATTGATGTTGTGGAATCGAATTTCAAAATAAAAACAGGTAGCTACAGTTCTTGCTTTGCATCACGGTGTTCATTATAGAACATCCTGCACCTTATTCGATGAGGAAAGGACCGAGATCCCTTCACCGGGAGTGACTCCTTTAGAAATAACTGGAAGATGCTACAACCCTCGGTTTGTCTTTGATCGCTTCTATAGTTTCTGCTTTGCACAGTGATATATATGATATATCCCGCACCTCATTCGACGAGGAAAGGGCCGACGATCCCTTCACCGGGAGTGACCCCTTTAGCAAAACTAGAAAAGCCTCGAAAACATTCCATTTAAAAATCATTTGATTCCGCAACGAGATCAAGTTCAAAGCGTTAAAGGTTTTCACAAAAACCATTCGCAACCCTCCGTCATTTTAGGAAGTAGAGTACTTAGTATTCGTGCTGTGTTTGTTGACCATAGTCAAGGCACAGTGTACGGTAGCTAAGTGATGTCTTCCTACACCGCATATGATGCGATTAGTTAGGACAGTCGCGTGACTTTGTTGACCTTAGTTAAGGGTCATGTGGGTGGGTCTAATTAATCACGAAATGACGGGTAGAACTTGACTTGTACTTATGATTTGTTGACCATAGTTAAGGTCATAGGTGCTAGGGGTAAAAACCTTTATCGGGAGTTTCAAGTGTTGAAATTTGCAATGAGATTGCATACCTTCTATATGATAGTTGGATCCCGATACCCACTGCGAGTAATTGTTACTCCTGAGAGAGTTTTGCACTTTGCAATTAGCCGATCAAGTAGGTGTCTAGAAAGGTGTCAACAGGGTTACGCCTCTGGGAAAACGAGGTTTACTGTAATTAGGTCCATGCGAAAGCACCGGGAACCTCCCTCAAAGTACTGACACTGGCCTGGCTGAAAGATTGGCGAACTTGTAGAGTGTAATTAATCCCGGCTAGTCTTTCCTTTTAGGGTTTGAAGGAAGATTTGATAAAAACAGTGGGAGACATCCTGATTAGATAAAATAAATAACCAATCTAATCTTGCAAGAGCGCACGCAGAGTGTTTTCTTCTCTCTCTCTCCTGGTAGCGACCATGTCACGCCTTAATCAAGATAATAATACGGATAATTGACCGAACCCGCTTGTTATTCTGAGCTGGGGAACGTTGGTCCCGCTCCAACTTATAATTGTTATAAGACAGAGCAGGAAATTGGGGATTACCAGAATTCCCGTGCCGCCCAAACGAAGAGAGTGCATGCTGATGCATCATCTTCGGGTGTGTTCATTACAAAGAACTGTTTCTCAGTATCCTCTGAATCTAGGGTATTTGATACCGGATCAGGATCCCAGATATGTAATCTGTTACATAGGGCTACAAAAAGGTAGAAAAACTGAGAATGGGTGATAAGTTTCATGAGACAGAAAACGGGGCAAGTGTTGCAGCCAAGTCTGTTGGTCACTGTCACCCTGTATTACCAATACATTGATTCTGAACAAATGCTATTAGATACCGAACCTGATATACAAAATCATATCATTCTCTTTAGAAGTAAAGAAATGATAAAATTTTGTATTGTTGGATTATCTTTTGAACATTTCCTATAACAAAAGTTGATCGGATCAGGCACGTTATCTAAAAGCATTGATGTTCTAAATCAAACTACAGTTCTTAGTATACGGAACACACACAAAAGGAAGAGTTCAGAAATGAACGAATCCTACCTGAGGCATTGTAGACTAGGTCATATCAATGCGACCCGACTAGCTGAAGTTACATGTAGATGCATATTTAAATCAGTTTGAATTTACATCTTGTGAAACTTGCCAGTCATGTCACAAAGATTAAATGACCATAGCTCTGTTTATTGGAAACAGAGAAAGAGTTAGTTAACTCTTGGGACTGATACATTATGATGTATGTAAGGTCTCCTGTCTGCACATGCCAGGACTGGTTCTTTATACTTCATTACGTTCTCTGATGATCTCTCAAGATTCTGACATATGTTCCTGTTGAAGCACAAGTCCGAACCTTTTGAGATATTCACAGAATATAAGTTAGAAGTAGAGAACCAAAAACCGGGTATAAGTATTATGTCCTATGATAAGATCAGGGAGGAGAATACTTGTGCATCGCATTCCTGGACTATTCTAAAGGAGAATGAAATTCTCTCTCAGTATTACTCCTCTGAATACACCACAGCACAACGGTGTATCGGGGCGGAGTAATCATACAATATTATATATCGTGTGCTCTATGATGAGTATTACTGAGTTACCTATTTCCTTTTGGATGTTATGCGCTTGAGAAGCTGCATACCTATTGAATTAGGTTCGAATCAAATCACTGCCTACCACTTCATATGTGATATGGAAAGGGAAGAGCCCATCTCTTAAGTTGGTTAAGATTTGGGGTTGTCCAGCCTATGTCTGAAAAGCAAAATCCGGACAAGCTCGAGGAAAGATCTGTTATGTAGAACTGGAAATGTTCCAGCTATACAAAATGCTGCTGATGATTTGAAAGAACCAAAGGATTCAATAGTTACCAACGAACCTCAGCCTCTCCGCCGATCTAGTAAAGTTCCTCACCCACCTGAGAGATACCTTGGTTTCTCGATGACAGTGGGAGCATGGAATGCATCATGAGATGATGACCCAACTAGTTTCGAGCAGGCCATCAAGAGTAGGGACTATGTAAGAATGGCTGGATGCTTAGCGATCTGAGATGGAATCCATGTACACCAACAAAGTATGGACTTTGGTTGCTATATCTGAAGGGTTAAATCCCCATCAGGAGCAAGTATATCTTGAGAAGATTACTTGGTGTACATGGAAAAGTTGAGACTTTTAAAGCTAGACTTGTTAAAGTTTTTCGTCATCAACCAGGCACGGATAATGATGAAACCTTTTCTAGGAACTATGTTTAAGTCCATCCAGATCCTACTTGCCACAGCTACATACCATGACTACGATATCTGATGGTTGGGTGCCATGACTACTTTTCTAAATATTGATTTAGAAGAGAACGTCTATAAGAACACAGCCAGAGGGCCTCGTAGACAGTGGGAGCAGCGGAAACGTGTGCAAGATGCTTTATAGGATAAAGCAGGCATCGCGGAGTTGGAACATCTGTTTTGATGGATTAGTCAAAGAAGTTGACATCATCAAAATGGTAGATGAACCTTATATAAACAAAATGGTAGTAGGGAGTATGGTGACGATCCCCGTAGAATACGTGGATGACATACTCTTGTTAGGGAAGGAGTTTCCTATGCTACGCTCGATCAATCTCCGCTTATCACAATGATTTTCCATATAGGATCAAAGTGATACATATTAAATCCTAAGCTTTGGATCTATGAAATAGATCTAATTGGATGTCAGGATACTCACTAGTTGTAGTGAGATGGTATCAATCGATCCTGGGGAGAATCACTGGAAGGGTTCCAGAGTGATAAAGACGACTGAATGTCAGTCACAGGCATTGTCCTTACCCTCAGTAAAGGGACGGTATGTTGGAAGAGTTCCAAGCTAGATACTGTGACATACTAGACGATAAAGGCAGGATACATCGCTACTTAAGATGCTACCAAAGAGGCTGTTTGGGTGTATAATGGTTCATGAGATGAACTAGGTTCCTACCATTGTGTGACAATGGAAGTATGGCTTTGGCCCGAGAACCCCGGTCCCATCAGTGACCCAGACATAATCTAAGGCAGTATCACCTGATCATGGAGATAGTTGATCTCCAGGGTGATCGAGGGAAGGAGAGCAGACTCAGAGGATAACACGGTGGATCCACTCATGAAGGCCTATTCCCAGAGAGAGACTTTTATGGAATGGTTGAGTATGTGATACTGCAACCACTGCTGCAGATGGCCCTAGTGCAAGTGGGAGATTGTTAGTTATATGTATGCCCTAGAGACCATTACTGTACATTGGATGTATATTGTAGTGGATGCTGGGACATATATAGGTAGGACTTTCTTGCTCGACATGATAATACACTATCTGGTTGCTCTTTATCTTAACGTGTATACTTTCTGTCTCTCTGTTACATGTTGATAAAGCCCTTAGGATGTGTACTCGACTTCCAGGACTATGATGTAGATCATACTAGTGGGGCCTGGGTAGTCAATGAGTACATCCTTCATTGTTCCTAGTCGAGGGAATATCGAGACGGGGCATCGATATTCCAGAGTAGACTAGCGTATATCTTCTCGACCCATGTGATGGACGATGGATGATCCCATATCCATTGGTGTTTGACATCAGAGATGGTATACGGGTGCTCAGTAGAGACTGGGTACACTGAACGGACTCGCCGAGAACTCCCAGATGGTATTATACCTCACGTCAGATGGCAGTTCTCTGGTGACACTGGTACAGCTTAGTCTGTTGACCCGAGATCGTCATAGAGTCTTGTGTGTCTCCCACTGTGCTTTGATTTCCACCCTACCACGGCACTATTGAGTCGTGCAAACAGGTGGTTTTTGGGTACAGTCCCGATTCAAATGGAGGCAATGAGCGATAGGAGGGGATTCGTCTCTCCCGGTATTGGGGGTTGATGTTGCGCTATGCACGACTGGCCATAACAGGAAATCCCTGGCCAGGGTTGCAGTGATATACTGGTAAGAGTTATCAGTAGTTTCACGAATGTTATGGACCCTACGTCGGCATGACTTATCAAGCTATTGGGGTCTGACATTTACCACCCCTAGGCGAGATATGCGGCATATCAGACGAACAGACCGGACTGTACGGTAAGTGTTTCTGGTTGGATTCACAGGAGTGTGAGCGGGCTTGCTCGTCGATCTTCTGATCGCTCAATACCCGGGTGGCCGTTACATTTAGCAGACCGCTTGCGGCTTGTGGGTGCTTGATATGATCATCATCTGCTGCCGGCGTATTGACGAGTCTTTAGAGTCCTACACAGAGGTTTCCTGGTTCAAGCGAAACGAAATAGGAGCGCATATGAGATATGTGCGGGACCGAGAATAATTCGTGTATGTGATACCGTATTCCATTCTCGCGACGAGTGTATCGATTGGTTATATGCGATATAACCTGGTTATCGAATCAAGAATTGATTTGATAAGCCGATACATAGGATACGAGTCGGTTATATGTGATATGACCGGATCGTTAAATCAAGTGTTGATTTAATGATTTAATGTATAATTTTATATTTGATATATCACTTTGCATTAACTAGTATTGGTTTACTTTAAAAGGATTTTCTCACTTGAATTGTGCAAGTTGTATATATACTTTTGTGCACATGATTGTATCATGTTTGATGATACATGCTTATTTGGTTAAGTGTAAAGAATTAAACTATGGTTAAGTTAATGATTAGGGTTTTGTTTACTTAATTACTTATTCATTTATCTTATTTATTTATTCATTTTGGAAAATGAAAAGGATAAATGAATGGTTACTTGCTTTGTTTTTAGTTGAACATTCATGAAGTTTTGACTTAGTCTCCATTCTTGTCTTATACTTAACCCTAACCATTTAAACTAACCCTAATTCATTCTCTACACTTAACTAAGGTTAGAAGATGATAAGAATTAATTCTTTTTCATTTTTCTTTATCACTTATCATATCTTCTTCTTCTTCTTCATCTTCTTCTTCCATGAAGAAAGCTTGCTACATCAATGGCAAGTGATGAAAAAGTGTGAGAAATCCAATTCTAAAGTGAACCCACTTCCTATTTCTTCATCCTCTACCTCTTATCAAGTAGTATAGGGTGTTTCCTTCACAAGTTTTTCATGGCTTGGTAAAGGTGGAGCTTGATCTAGTGATGCCTCGACGTAGATCATCTTCGGCACGTTGTCGACGACCTAGCCCGCCTTTTTCTCCGATGAAACCACCGTGAGAGTCATGGTTCGATTTGGACAGCGGAGAGGACTTCGTCACAGAGCCTAGGAGGTGGAGGACCGGATCTACAAAGGTTGTAGCCCCTTCCCTTTAGCTATATTTCCGTTTACTTGCTTGCATCGCCTATATATCTAGTTAACGATCCGTATTAGGGTTTGTAGGCACCCGTAAAATTTGATTTGTGCATGTTTGATCACTTGTGAGACTCCATTAGAGTGCCTAGGAACCCTACAGGGTCATCATCTCATGATGCAATCCTCGCTCCCACTGTCATAGAGAAACCGAAGTATCTCTCAAGTAGGTGAGGAACCCTACTAGATCGGCGGAGAGGCTGAGGTTCGTTGGAAATTATTGAATCCTTTGGTTCTACCAAATCATCTACTGTAGTTTTTATAGCTGGAACTCCTTCCAGTTCTACCTCATGACCACTAATTTCTTCACAAGAAATTCCCTTTTACAAATGTGGCATGCTGAGAAACAAAACATCTTTTGTTCCTCGGTTAGGTAGAAGATATTCCCTTGCGAATGCTTGGGATATCCAACAAACTTCCACAGATCTGACTTTGTTTCGAGCTTGTCCGGATTTTGCTTTTTAGACATAGGCCGGACAACCCCAAATCTTAACTTACTTAAGATATGGGCTCTTCCCATTCCATATCACATATGAAGTGGTAGGCAACTGATTTGATTTGAACCCTATTCAATAGGTATGCAGCTTCTCAAGTGCATAACTCCCAAAAGGAAATAGGAAACTCGGTAGTACTCATCATAGAGCACACCATATCACATAGGGTGCTATTGCTCCGCCCTGATATACCATCGTGCTATGGTGTATACGGAGGAGTAATGCTGAGGGAGAATCTCATTCTCCTTTAGAATAGTCCAGGATTTCCGTGCTCAAGTATTCTCCTCCTTGATCTCATCATAGGACGTAATACTTATACCCGTTTTTGGTTCTCTACTTCTAACTTATATTCTGTGAATATCTCAAAAGTTTCGGACTTGTGTTTCAACAGGAACATATGTCTAAATCTTGAGAGATCATCAGAGAATGTAATGAAGTATAAAGAACCGGTCCTGGCATTGTAGACAAGGGACCTACATACATCATCATGTATCAATCCCAAGAGTTCACTAACTCTTTCTATGTTTCCAATAAACAGAGCTGTGGTCATCTTATCTTTGTGACATGACCGGCAAGTTTCACAAGATGTAAATTCAAACAATTTAAATATGCATCTTAATTTAACTTCAGCTAGTCGGGTCGCATTGATATGACCTAGTCTACAATACCTCAAGAAGGATCCGTTCATTTCTGAACTCTTCCTCTTGTGTGTGTTCTGTATACTAAGAACTGTGGTTTGATTTAGAACGTCTATGCTTTTAGATAACGTGCCTGAACCGATCAACTCTTGATATAGGAAATGTTCAAAACATTATCCAACAATATAAAATTATATCCTTCTTTACTAATAAAGAGACTAATATGATGTTGTATATCAGGTTTGATATCTAATAACATTCGTTCAGAATCAATGTATTTGTTAATACAGGATGATAACTACCAACAGACTTGGCTGCAACACTTGCACCATTTCTATCTCATGAAACTTATCACCTGTTCTCAGTTCTCTACCTTTCTGTAGCCCATGTAACAGATTACATATGTGGGATCCTGATCCGGTATCTCATACCCAGGACGTAAAGGATACTGAGAAACAGTTCTATGTAATGAGCACACCCGAAGAAGATGCATCAGCATGCACTTTCTTCATTTTGGCGGCACGGGAATTCTGGTAATCCCCAATTTCCTGCTCTGCCTTATAACAATTATAAGTTGGAGCGGGACCAACGTTCCCCAGCTTCGTATAACAAGCGGGCTCGGTCAATACATCTGTATTATTATCTTGATTAAGGCATGATATAGTCGCTACCAGGAGAGAGAGAGAAGAAAACACTCAGCGTATGCTCTTGCAAGATTAGATTGGTTATCTAATATATCTAATCAGGATGTCTCCTACTGTTTTAGTCAAATCTTCCTTCAAACCCTAAAAGGAAAGACTAGCCGGGATTAATTACACGCTACAAGTTCGCCAATCTTTCAGCCAGGCCAGTATCGGTACTTTGAGGGAGGTTCCCCGTACTTTCGCATGGATAAGGTAAACCTCGTTTTCCCAGGGGCGTAACCCCGTTAACACTTTTTTAGACACCTACTTGATCGGCTAATTGTAATGTGTAAAACTCTCCCAAGAGTAACTCTTACTCGCAGCGAGTATCGGGATCCAACTATCTCATAGAAGGTATGCAATCTCATTGCAAATTTCAACACTTGAAATTCCCAATAATATTTTACCCCTAGCATCCTATGACCTTGACGAAAGCCAACAAACCATAGGCTACTAGTCAAGTTCAACCCGTCATTTCCCGATTGAATTAAACCCACCCGCACGGCCCTTGACGAAAGCCAACAAAGTCGCACGACTACCCTAACTCAATCGCATCATATGCTTAAGCAGATAAGCATAAATAGCTACCGCACACTACGTCTTGTCGAAAGCCAACAAACGTAGTACGAATACTATGAAGTACTTATATGAAATGACAGAGGGCTACGACAGGTTTTTAAGAAAACCCTTTGCGTAATGAACTTGATATCGTTGTAGAATCGAGTGATTTTAAATGGAATGTTTTTTAGGCCTTTTCTAGTTTTGCTAAAGAGGTCACTCCCGGTGAAGGGATCGTCGGCTCTTTCCTCATCGAATAAGATGCAGGATATTTCACAAATACCACTATGCAAAGCAAAAACTATATTAGCAATCAAAAGACAAACCGAGTTTGTAGCATCTGCCTGTTATTGCTAAAGAGGTCACTCCCGGTGAAGGGATCTCGGCTCTTTCCTTATCGAATAAGGTGCTGGATGTTCTACAAGGAACAACGCTATGCAAAGCAAGAACTAGAGCTACCAGTTTTTAAACAAATTTCTACAACATCTTTAGGTATCTTTTATTTCATTAATCTCCCTAATGAAGTCCCATTTTAATTATGCTTCACAAGCATCAGATATGAAACGAAATCAACACTATATAATATATATCTCATATATATAACATAATCATTCGTCTCAGGCAGTAATATGATCTTATCACAGAACATTGCAGTAGAAGAACATATATGAAATATTGGATATACTAGGACGTCCGTGTTTTAATACGAGCCTGTATAAAACACGGATTCCACGGTCGCGATGAATAGCCAAACCCACATCCCAAGACCCTATGAGAGCGGCAAGCAACACTGCCAATTCTAGGGTTAGGAGACCCGGTCTCGACTCCTCGAGATGGTCTCCCACTGGACCCTAGAACCCGGTTACTTGTGCTCCCCGCCTTGGGTCTACCTAATGCGGAAAAGTAAATAATATACAATGGTGACATCATTCTCAGCCCGGAAGTGCCCCAATAAAAGAATATTACATACAAATGAATTTTACATGAATGAAAAAGGAAAACTCTCATCTCAAAACCCCCGGCTATTCAGAACACGACGATCCAATATAACATATCACAGTAACACATAATATCTCATATCATCAACGTAAGTAAGTATGCATACACCGATTGTCGTTGATGTATAGCAATGAAAACCGGCGATACAACTACATACTACACTTACGGTCACAGAAAAGAAAGTGTAAAACTACAACAGTTGGAATCCGCAACCTCTTTAGACATCGCATGCCTAACCAAATGAATTCCTTAGACATCGCATGCCTAACAATTATAAACCCCGCATTTTAGTCTCATTATCAAAAACTCTTTTCAATATCAAGTCGGGCAATTCAACAAGATTCCCGGCATCCTGATCAAATGCTCGTCGCAAACTTTAGTAGACGGCCGCACCCCCGATACCGTCGACGAAGTGCACTAAAGCGGAACACCGCTGCCGCAAGCACCCGAACAGATGCTTTTGGCGACGGGGTTCTCCTACAGTCACTTGGTCGGGGCTATGGAGTGTGGCTGTCTATTAATTTTACCCGGCGAGTATCCGCGTACGCTACGTGATTGCGACGGACTTTTGATCACATCAAAATTCCGTGGCAACCGATCATCTGAGACTGAACTGCTAGATTTATAACATTCAAATTAGTTATCTCATTACTACATGTGGATTCCAAATATTGTATCACATTCCAGATAAATAGACAATGTTAAACTTTCCGATCGAATAATCAAACACCCAAGTTTTCTCAAATAGTTCTCAACACTTGAAATTAGTTTAAAAACATCCATCACATGACACAGTACCAATGGTCCAGCCGTAGAAGGGTCAAGCCAACGCCTCACATGTGGCACGCCGTACTGTCCCAAACCCTAAGGTTCAGAGGCAGTTCAAGACGGTCACATAATCGAGTTAAGGTTTGTGTTCTTCTAGAGGGTCCACCGCGTTACTTGCACGACTTAAAACGTTCTTAAACTACGGAAAAATCCAACGCTTGGAAATTTTCCAGCAGGGGAAAAAGTGAGTTATAGATATCCGTTCGAACTTTTTAACACATTCTAAAAATTATCCGGAAAAACTTAAACGAAATTAAATTATCCGATCGAATCAACAAGCTCCCAAATCAACCCAGAAAACTCAACACTTGAGTAAGAATTAAAAATTCCCAGAAGAATCAGGAAACACCTACGGACGTTACTGTGCAAACAGAAAACAATAATTCCTCTGTACGGCCGCGGAACCGCCGCGAAAGCCATGGTTCGGCAGCGGTTCCGCGGCGCTTTAAGCGCGTTAATGGGTCGTTTTGCACAGTAATTCCTAAAATACCCTGCTGATTTTTTTGAGCATTTTTAATACAGAAAAAAATCACAATTTTAGAAAATTTCCAGAAACTAGGGTTTTACGGGTATTCGGAGTTCGATCGGACTTTAAACTTCGCCTAGACTTCGCCTAAAGCTCTAGCTTGGCTCTGATACCACTGTAGGGTTACTAGGCACTCTAATAAGGTTCTACAAGGCATCAACCATACCCGATTTAAATTTTAGCCGTGCCGAACAATCCTAACCAAGATCTTTAAACTAGAAATTAGGTGAAACAAAGCATGTTAAACACTTTAACATCTAAGAGTTAGGGATTACAACCTTTGTATTACGGTCCTTCACTTCTAAAGCTCCGTGTTGAGGTCCCTTCACTGCGATCATCGTCAATCCGGACTCTAGAGAGGTTCCACGAAGAGAATGATGCAAACTTTCTTCCGATCTTCGATAACTAAGATGATCTACCTTGAAGTTTCTTTAACACAAGCTCTCACTCACTAAATGAAGTGAACACCCTAATCTAAATGGCTAGGATAGATTAGGATGATGAAGTAGAATTTTAGCTCTATTTTATTTTCAAATTCTCACTCTTAATCATCACAAAATGAAAACCTAGAAAGCTTTCTCAAAGCTCAAGGTTGAAGAAGAAGAAGAAAAATGAATTCATTCCTTTTGTGATGAATAAGGAAAAAGTTAATATGATTATAAATGTAACCATGGTCAAGGATGACAAGGATAACTCATGTAGAGATTTAACTAGGGATAGGGTTTGGGTTGGGTTAAAGAATGAGTCACTTAAAATATCAACCATAATATCTTGGCACAAAACAAAAGAAAACCTTCTAGAAGGTTCAAGAAAGAACTAACCCAATTCAAACCCTAACCTTGTTTAATCTCCACTAAACATGTTGCATTAGAAATCATATTATGTTATAATATTATATATCACATATATAATATATTTTGTAACAAAAGAAAATAATACAATTAACATATATCGTATATATATCAATGTATTATCCGGTGAGAAAATGAATCAATAAAGCGAGCCAATATTAGATAATGTAATGCAATATATCATATATATTATTATACATTAAATTATCGAATCAACACTTGATCCGACAATCCGGCTATATTGAATATAACCGACTAATATATCATGTACCGATTCATCGGATCAACACTTGATCCGATGATCCGGCTCATATCAAAATAACGCGAGAATATAATATGGTATCTCATATCGCATTATCCTCGGTCCTGCACATATCACATATGTGCCCCTACTCCGTTTTGCCTGAGTCAAGAAACCTCTGTGTAGGACTATAGAGAATCTTCAATACGTCGGTAGCAGGTGATGATCATATCAAACACCAACAAGCTGCAAGCGGTCAGCTAAACGTAACAGCCACCCAGGTATTGAGCGATCAGAAGATCAACAAGCAAGCATGTACATTCTCCTGCGAATCAAATCAGTAACACTCCCGTACAGTCCGGTCTCGTCGTCTGATATGTCGCATATCTCGCCTAGGGGTGGTAACGTCAGACCCCCAGTAGCTTGATAAGTCGTGTTGATATGAGGTCTATAACAGTTCGAGAAACTACTGATAACACTTACCAGTAAATCTCAGCAACCCTGGCCAGGGATTTTCAGTTATAGCCAATCGAACACAGCACAACATCAACTCCTTATACTGGGAGAGACGAATCCCCTCCTATCGCTCATTGCCTCCATGTGATTCGGGACTGTACCCAAAAGCCACCTTTTTGCACGCCCTCATGGATGTTGTATGATGGAAATCAAAGCACAGTGGGAATCACACAAGACTCTATGACGATCTCGGGTCAACAGACTACTCTGTACCAGTGTCACCGGAGAACTGCCATCTGACGTGAGGTATAATACCATCTGGGAGTTCTCGGCGAGTCCGTCCAGTGTACCCAATCTCAACTGAGCACCCGTACACCATCCTTGATGTCAAACACCGATGGATATGGGATCATCCATCGCCCATCATATGGGTCAAGATGCGTATACGCTAGTCTACTCTGGCGTATCGATGCCGTCTCGATACACTCTCTACTAGGAACAGTTATAGGATGTACTCGTCGACTACCGTGGCCCCACTAGTATGATCTCATCATAGTCCCAGTAGTCGAGTACATATCCTAAGGGCTTTATCAACATGTAACATAGAGACAATCAGAGTACATGTTAAGATAAAGTACAACCAGATAGCATACTATCATGTCTAGCAAGAAAGTCCTCCCTATATATGTCCAAGCATCCATTGCAATATACATCATATGTACAGTAATGGCCTCTAAGGTATACATATAACTAACATTAGTTACCTAAAGTGTGAGGTTAAGCTTGGAGAAGTAGCTCTCGGGTGGATCTTCTATCACAAAGAGGAGGCCGAAGAGGAGGTGGTCAACGAGAACAAGAAGGACTTGATTCATTAGGTATAATCTTCTTTCATAGTAGCTAATCCCTTCTATGTTATTGTTAGTTAGGGTTTGGTAAAGATTCGTAAGTTAGTCAATGTTAGTTTAAATAAAATGATTGTTTTACCTATTCCGCCTCCCCGCATCATGTGGGGTGTCTGTTAGTTATATGTATGCCCTAGAGGCCATTACTGTACATAGGATGTATATTGTAGTGGATGCTGGGACATATATAGGGAGGAATTTCTTGCTCGACATGATAGTATGCTATCTGGTTACCCTTTACCTTAACGTGTATGCTGATTGTCTCTCTGTTACATGTTGGTAAAGCCCTTAGGATCTGTACTTGACTATCTGGACTATGATGCGGATCATACTAGTGGGGACATGGTAGTCCATAAGTACATCCTTCAAAGTCCCTAGTCGAGGGTGTATCGAGACGGGGCATCGATATACCAGAGTAGACTAGCGTATACCTTCTCGACCCATACAGATGGGCGATGGATGATCCCATATCCATCGGTGTTTGACATCAGAGATGATATACGGGTGCTCAGTAGAGACTGGGTACACTGGACGGACTCGCCGAGAACTCCCAGATGGTATTATACCTCACGTCAGATGGCAGTTCTCTGGTGACACTGGTACAGAGTAGTCTGTTGACCCGAGATCGTCATAGAGTCTTGTGTGGTTCCCACTGTGCTTTGATTTCCATCTTACCACGTCCAAGAGGGCGTGCAAAACGGTGGTTTTTGGGTACAGTCCCGAGTCACATGGAGGCAATGAGCGATAGGAGGGGATTCGTCTCTCCCGGTATAGGGGGTTGATGTTGCGCTGTGTTCGATTGGCTGTAACAGGAAATCCCTGGCCAGGGTTGCTGAGATTTACTGGTAAGTGTTACCAGTAGTTTCTCGAATAGTTATAGACCTCATATCGACACGACTTATTGAGCTATTGGGGTCTGACGTTTACCACCCCTAGGCGAGATATGCGACATATCAGACGATCAGACCGGACTGTACGGTAGTGTTACTGGTCGGATTCACTGGAGTGTGAGCGGGCTTGCTCGTCGATCTTCAGATCGCTCAATACCCGGGTGGCCGTTACGTTTAGCAGACCGCTTGCGGCTTGTGGATGTTTGATATGATCATCATCCGCTGCCGGCGTATTGACGAGTCTTTAGAGTCCTACACAGAGGTTTCCTGGCTCAAGCGAAACGAAATGGGAGCGCATATGAGATATGTGCGGGACCGAGAATAATGCGAGTATGTGATACCGTATTCCATTCTCGCGATGAATGTGTCGAATGGTTGTATACGATATAACCTAGTTATCGAATCAAGGATTGATTCGATAAGCCGATACATTCTATACTAGTCGGTTGTGTGCGACATGACCGGATCATTGAATCAAGTGTTGATTTAATGATTTAATGTATAATTATATATTTGATATATTACTTTGCATTAACTAGTATTGGTTCACTTTAAATGGATTTTCTCACTCGGGTGTGCGCATTACATATGCGATATGATTTTGTGCATTTGATTGTATCATGTTTGTTTTGATACATGATTACTTGGTTAAGTGCAAAGAATTAAACCATGGTTAAAAGAATGGTTAGGGTTTTCATTTCCTTTATTTATTCCTTTATTTATTTATTTATTCATTTTGGAAAGGAAGAGAAAAGAATGGTTGCTAGATTTGGAGTTTAGTTGAAGCTTCATGAAGCTTTGATAAAGTCAACCATACTTATCTCATCCTTAACCCTAACCATTCACACTAACCATGATTCATTCTCTACACTTGACCATGGTTAAAATTATGATAAGAATTCATTTTCTTTTCTTATTCTTTGAACATATCATAACATTTTCCTTCTTCTTCTTCCTTACTTCAAGTGAAGAAGCTTGAAGTCCATCAATGGTGATTGTTGGAAAAGAGTGAGAAATCCAAAACTAAAGTCTACCCACTTCCTATTTCTTCATCCTCTACCTCTTGCCAAGTAGTAGAGTGTGTTTACTTCACAAGTTTCTTGACTTGGTGAAGTTGTGAGCTTGATCTAGCGATGCTTCGACGTAGATCATCTTCGGCATGGACATCGACGACCTAGCTCACTTATTCTCCGATGAAGTCGACGCTAGAGCCCGGATTATTTTTGGACAGCGGAGAGGACCTCGTTGCGGAGCCGTGGAGGTGGAAGACCGGATCTACAAAGGTTGTATTTCCGTTTTCTCATTAGTTAAGTGTTAACTAATTCTTTGTTCGCCTAGACATCTAGCAAACGATCCGTAGTTTAGGGTTTCTCGGCACCGTAATTTTTGAAATTGCCATGGTTGATGGCTTGGGAGACCTCACTAGAGTGCCTAGGAACCCTACAGTGGTATCAGAGCCTAGCTAGAGCCTTAGGCGAAGTCCAGACGGAATTTGAAGTCCGAACGACACAAAACCGAAACCCAAAACATGCTCTCTGTACAATTTTTAAAATCTGGGATTTTTCAACATTAAAAATATTCAGAAAAATCAGCAGGCAATTCTAAGAGATACTGTAAAATTCGGTTACCTAATTCCAACAGTGCGCCGCTCTTCCGCGGCACGAGCATGGCTCGTGCGGCGGAAGCGCGGCCAATTTGTCGTTTGTGGCACCCAAATTTCTACAGTAATTCATATTATGCTGTGCTGGTTTTCCTGGGTATTTTTGATATTTTTTCAAGAGTTGAATTTTCTGCAGTTGTTTTGGGGATTCGGTATTTCGATCGGGGTATCAAATTTTGTCTGTGTGGCTTTCTGGATAAATTTTAGAATATGTTAAAAAGTTCGACCGGATATAAATACCCAACTTTTCCCCTGTCGGGAAATTTCCAAGTGTTGGATTTTTCCGTAGTTTAACGACGTTCTAAGTAGTGCAAGTAACGCGATGGTCCCTCTAGAAGACACAAACCTTAACTCGATTATGTGACCGTCTTGAACTGCCCTTTGAACCTTCGGGTTTGGGGCAGTACGGCGTGCCACATGTGAGGCGTTGGCTTGACCCTTCTACGGCTGGACCGTTGGTACTGAGGCACAAACGGAATGTTGTTAGACTTATTTCATGTGTTGAGCTGTATCGGGAAAACTTGGGTGTTCGATTGTTCGATTGGAAAGTTTAACATTTTCTATTTATCTGGAATGGGATACAATAATTGGAATTCACAATAAGTTATGTGATAACTGAATGAATGTTATAAACGTAGCAATTTAGTCTCACTTGATCGGTTGCCACGGAATTTTGATGTGATCAAAAGTCCGTCGCAATCACGTAGCGTACGCGGATACTCGCCGGGTAAACTTAATAGACAGCTTCACGCCATTGCCCCGACCAAGTGACTGTAGGAGAACCCCGTCGCCGAAAGCATCCGTCCGGGTGCTCGCGGTGGCGGTGTTCCGCCTTGGTGCACTTCGTCGACGGTATCGGGGGTGCGGCCGTCTACAGAAGTTTGCGACGAGCATTCGATCAGGATGTCGGGAATCCTGTTGAATTGCCCGACTTGGTATTGAAAAGTGTTTTCGATAATGAGACTAAAATGCGGGGTTTATAACTGTTAGGCATGCGATGTCTAAGTAATTCATTTGGTCAGGCATGCGATGTCTGAGGTGGTTGCGGATTCCAACTGTTGTAGTTTTACACTTTCTTTTCTGTGACCGTAAGTGTAATATGTGATATCGCCGGTTTCGTTGCTATATGTCAACGACAATTGGGATGTGCATATTTACTTACGTTGATGACATGTGATGTTATGTGTTGCTGTATATGTTATATTGGATCGTCGTGTTTGAATAGCCGGGGGTTTTTATGTGAGATGAGTGTTTTTCATTTTCATTCATGTAAAAACTTGTATGTAATATTCTTTTATTGGGGCACTTCCAGGTAGCGGAAGTAGTCACCGTTTGTATATTATTTACTTTTCCGCACTAGGATAGACCCAAGGAGGAGAGCACAAGTAACCGGGTTCTGGAGTCCAGTGGGAGACCAACTCGAGGAGTCGAGTCCGGGTCTCCTAACTCCAGAATTGGTAGGGTTGCTTGCCGCTCTCGTAGGGGTCTAGGGGTGTGGGTTTGGCTATTCATCACGACCGTGGAATCCGTGTTTTATACTGGCTCGTATTGAAAACACGGACGTCCTAGTATATCCAATATTTCATATGATTCTTCTGCTGCGATATCTGTGATGTGATCATGTGATGTTCTTTGATAGATACAGTATATAGTATATATGATATATTATATAGGCGTTACTTATGTTTTTCACCCGTGCTAGCCCTGCCCTGCTCTGCCGTTAGTTACCTAACCTAACGGTGCACGAGGGGACATCGAGGCGAATGCGGATGGCATAAGTGTACGTCGTATTTATCTGTGATGTTTAGGTACTTAAATGATGGGACTTCATTAATGTGATTAATGAAATAAAAGAAACCTAAGATGTTGTAGAATCGAATTTCAAAATAAAACAGGTAGCTACAGTTCTTGCTTTGCACAGCGGTATATGTGATATATCCTGCACCTCATCCGACGAGGAAAGGACCGAGATCCCTTCACCGGGAGTGACTCCTTTAGCAATAACTGGTCGATGCTACGCCCTCGGTTTGTCTTTTGATTGCTTTTAAGAGTTTTTGCTTTGCACAGTGATATATATGATATATCCCGCACCTCATTCGACGAGGAAAGGACCGACGATCCCTTCACCGGGAGTGACTCCTTTAGCAAAACTAGAAAAGCCTCAAAAACACTCCATTTCAAAATTCATTTGATTCTACAACGATATCAAGTTCATTACGCAATAGGTTTTCAGAAAAACCTGTCGTAGCCCTCCGTCATTTCAGATACGTATTAGTTAGTATTCGTGCTGCGGTTGTTTGGCCTCCGTCAAGGCGTAGTGTACGGTAGCTAACTAGTGCTTATCTGCTAGCATATGATGCGATTGGATTAGGGTATTCGTACGGCGTTGTTTGGCCTCCGTCAAGGGTCGTGCGGGTGGGTTTAATTCAATCAGGAAATGACGGGTTGAACTTGACTAGCGGACTATGGGTTGTTTGGCCTCCGTCAAGGTCATAGCGAGCTAGGGGCAAAATATTATCGGGAATTTCAAGTGTTGAAATTTGCAATGAGATTGCATACCTTCTATGAGATAGTTGGATCCCGATACCCGCTGCGAGTAAGTGTTACTCCTGGGAGAGTTTTATACATTACAATTAGCCGATCAAGTAGGTGTCTAGAAAGGTGTCAACGGGGTTACGCCTCTGGGAAAACGAGGTTTACATTAATTAGGTTCGTGCGAAAGCACGGGGGACCTCCCTCAAAGTACCGACACTGGCCTGGCTGAAAGATTGGCGAACTTGTAGTGTGTAATTAATCCCAGCTAGTCTTTCCTTTTAGGGTTTGAAGGAAGATTTGATAAAAAGCAGTGGGAGCCATCCTGATTAGATAAAATAATAACCAATCTATTCTTGACAGAGCGCACGCTGAGTGTTTTCTTCTCTCTCTCTCCAGGTAGCGACCATATCACGCCTTAATCAAGATAATAATACGGAATATTGACCGAACCCGCTTGTTATACTGAGCTGGGGAACGTTGGTCCCACTCCAACTTATAATTGTTATAAGACAGAGCAGGAAATTGGGGAATACCAGATTTCCCGTGCCGCCCAAACGAAGAGAGTGCATGCTGATGCATCATCTTCGGGTGTGTTCGTTACAAAGAACTGTTTCTCAGTATCCTTTACGTCCTGGGTATGTGATACCGGATCAGGATCCCAGATATGTAATCTGTTACATAGGGCTACAGAAAGGTAGAGAACTGAGAACGGGTGATAAGTTTCATGAGGCAGAAAACGGGGCAAGTGTTGTAGCCAAGTCTGTTGGTCACTGTCACCCTGTATTACCAATACATTGATTCTGAACGAATGTTATTAGATACCGAACCTGATATACAAAATCATATCAGTCTCTTTATTAGTAAAGAAAGGATATAATTTTGTATTGTTGGATAATGTTTTGAACATTTCCTATATCAAAAGTTGATCGGTTCAGGCACGTTATCTAAAAGCATTAATGTTCTAAATCAAACTACAGTTCTTAATATATGGAACACACACAAGAGGAAGAGTTCAGAAATGAACGAATTCTTCTTGAGGTATTGTAGACTAGGTCAGATCAATGTGACCCGACTGGCTAGAGTTACATATAGATGTATATTTAAATCAGTTTGAATTTACATCTTGTGAAACTCGCCAGTCATGTCACAAAGATAAGATGACCATAGCTCCGTTTACTGGAAATAGAGAAAGAGTTAGTGAACTCTTGGGATGATACATGTTGATGTATGTTAGGTCCCCAGTCTACACATACCAAGACTGGTTCTTTATACTTCATTACGTTCTCTGATGATCTTTCGAGATTCAGACCTATGTTCCTGTTGAAACACAAGTCCGAACCTTTTGAGATATTCACAGAATATAAGCCAGAAGTAGAGAACCAGAATACGGGTATAAGTATTATGTCCTATGATGAGATCAAGGAGGAGAATACTTGAGCACGGAAATCCTGGATTATTCTAAAGGAGAATGAGATTCTCTCTCAGCATTACTCCTCCGTATACACCATAGCACGATGGTATATCGGGGCGGAGCAATCACACCCTATATGATATGGTGTGCTCTATGATGAGTATTACTGAGTCACCTATTTCCTTTTTGGGAGTTATGCACTTGAGAAGCTGCATACCTATTGAATGTGGTTCCAATCAAATCAGTTGCCTACCATTCCATATGAGATATGGAAAGGGAAGAGCCCATGTCTAAAGCTTGTTAAGATTTGGGGTTGTCCGGTCGATGTCTAAAAGCAAAATCCGGACAAGCTCAAGGCAAGGTCAGTTATGTAGAACTGGAAAGTTTCCAGCTGTACAAACTACAGCAGATGATTTGATAGAACCAAGGGATTCAGTAGATACCAACGAACCTCAGCCTCTCCGCCGATCTAGTAGGGTTCATCACCCACCTGAGAGATGCTTCGGTTTCTCTATGACGGTGGGAGCGAGGATTGCATCATGAGATGATGACCCAACTAGTTTCGAGCTGGCCATCGAGAGTAAGACTCTGTAAGAATGGCTGGATGTTTAGCGATTTGAGATGGAATCCTTATACACCAACAAAGTATGGACTTTGGTTGCTATATCTGAAGGGTTAAATCCCCATCAGGAGCAAGTATATCTTGAGAAGATTGCTTGGTGTAGATGGAAAAGTTGAGACTTTCAAAGCTAGACTTGTTAAAGCTTTTTCGTCATCGACCAGGCGTGGATCATGATGAAACCTTTTCAAGTAGCTATGCTTAAGTCCATCCAGATCCTACTTACCACGGCTACATACCATGACTACGATATCTGGCGGTTGGGTGCCATGACTGCTTTTCTAAATGATGATTTAGAAGAGTACGTCTATAAGTACACAGCCAGAGGGCCTCGTAGACAATGGGAGCAGCAGAAACGTGTGCAAGATGCTTTATAGGATAAAGCAGGCATCGCGGAGTTGGAACATCTGTTTTGATGGATAAGTCAAAGAGTTTGACATCATCAAAATGGTAGATGAACCTTGTATGAACAAAAAGGTAGTAGGGAGTATGGTGACAATTCTCGTAGAGTACGTGGATGACATACTCTTGATAAGAAAGGAGTTTCTTATGCTACGCTCGATCAATCTCCGCTTATCACAAAGATTCTCCATATAGGATTAAAGTAATACCTACTAAATCCTGGGGTTTTGGATCTATGAGATAGATCTAAATGGATGTTACGATACTCACTAGATGTAGTGAGACGGTATCAACCGATCCTGGGGAGAATCGCTGGAAGGGTTCCAGTGTGATAAAGACGACTGAATGTCAGTCGCAGGCATTGCCTTTACCCTCAGTAAAGGGACGGTATGTTGGAAGAGTTCCAAGCTATATACCGTGGCATACTAGACGATACAGGCTCGATACATCGCTACTTAAGATGCTACCAAAGAGGCTGTTTGGGTGTATATTGGTTCATGAGATGAACTACGTTCCTACCATTGTGAGACAATGGAGTTGTGGCTCATGCCGAGGAACACCGGTCCCATCAGTGATCCAGACTTATTCTAAGGCAGCATCGCCTGATCATGGAGATGGTTGATCTCCAGGGTGATCGAGGTTAGGAGAGTAGACTCAGAGGACAACACAGCGGATCCACTCACAAAGGCCTGTTCCCAGAGAGAGACTTTTATGGGATGGTTGAGTATGAGATACTGCAACCACTGCTACAGATGGCCCTAGTGCAAGTGGGAGATTGTTAGTTATATGTATGCCCTAGAGGCCAT
The DNA here is from genome assembly GCA_030015575.1 of Agapanthus africanus. NCBI lineage: Eukaryota > Viridiplantae > Streptophyta > Magnoliopsida > Asparagales > Amaryllidaceae > Agapanthus > Agapanthus africanus. The sequence continues at coordinate 344,142,214 of CM057343.1, forward strand.
TACTGTACATAGGATGTATATTGTAGTGGATGCTGGGACATATATAGGGAGGACTTTCTTGCTCGACATGATAGTATGCTATCTGGTTACCCTTTACCTTAACGTGTATGCTGATTGTCTCTCTGTTACATGTTGGTAAAGCCCTTAGGATCTGTACTTAACTACCTGGACTATGATGCGGATCATACTAGTGGGGACATGGTAGTCCATAAGTACATCCTTCAAAGTCCCTAGTCGAGGGTGTATCGAGACGGGGCATCGATATACCAGAGTAGACTAGCGTATACCTTCTCGACCCATACAGATGGGCGATGGATGATCCCATATCCATCGGTGTTTGACATCAGAGATGATATACGGGTGCTCAGTAGAGACTGGGTACACTGGACGGACTCGCCGAGAACTCCCAGATGGTATTATACCTCACGTCAGATGGCAGTTCTCTGGTGACACTGGTACAGAGTAGTCTGTTGACCCGAGATCGTCATAGAGTCTTGTGTGGTTCCCACTGTGCTTTGATTTCCATCTTACCACGTCCAAGAGGGCGTGCAAAACGGTGGTTTTTGGGTACAGTCCCGAGTCACATGGAGGCAATGAGCGATAGGAGGGGATTCGTCTCTCCCGGTATAGGGGGTTGATGTTGCGCTGTGTTCGATTGGCTGTAACAGGAAATCCCTGGCCAGGGTTGCTGAGATTTACTGGTAAGTGTTACCAGTAGTTTCTCGAATAGTTATAGACCTCATATCGACACGACTTATTGAGCTATTGGGGTCTGACGTTTACCACCCCTAGGCGAGATATGCGACATATCAGACGATCAGACCGGACTGTACGGTAGTGTTACTGGTCGGATTCACTGGAGTGTGAGCGGGCTTGCTCGTCGATCTTCAGATCGCTCAATACCCGGGTGGCCGTTACGTTTAGCAGACCGCTTGCGGCTTGTGGATGTTTGATATGATCATCATCCGCTGCCGGCGTATTGACGAGTCTTTAGAGTCCTACACAGAGGTTTCCTGGCTCAAGCGAAACGAAATGGGAGCGCATATGAGATATGTGCGGGACCGAGAATAATGTGAGTATGTGATACCGTATTCCATTCTCGCGATGAATGTGTCGAATGGTTGTATACGATATAACCTAGTTATCGAATCAAGGATTGATTCGATAACCCGATACATTCTATACTAGTCGGTTGTGTGCGACATGACCGGATCATTGAATCAAGTGTTGATTTAATGATTTAATGTATAATTATATATTTGATATATTACTTTGCATTAACTGGTATTGGTTCACTTTAAATGGATTTTCTCACTCGGGTGTGCGCATTACATATGCGATATGATTTTGTGCATTTGATTGTATCATGTTTGTTTTGATACATGATTACTTGGTTAAGTGCAAAGAATTAAACCATGGTTAAAAGAATGGTTAGGGTTTTCATTTCCTTTATTTATTCCTTTATTTATTTATTTATTCATTTTGGAAAGGAAGAGAGAAGAATGGTTGCTAGATTTGGAGTTTAGTTGAAGCTTCATGAAGCTTTGATAAAGTCAACCATACTTATCTCATCCTTAACCCTAACCATTCACACTAACCATGATTCATTCTCTACACTTGACCATGGTTAAAATTATGATAAGAATTCATTTTCTTTTCTTATTCTTTGAACTTATCATAACATTTTCCTTCTTCTTCTTCCTTGCTTCAAGTGAAGAAGCTTGAAGTCCATCAATGGTGATTGTTGGAAAAGAGTGAGAAATCCAAAACTAAAGTCTACCCACTTCCTATTTCTTCATCCTCTACCTCTTGCCAAGTAGTAGAGTGTGTTTACTTCACAAGTTTCTTGACTTGGTGAAGTTGTGAGCTTGATCTAGCGATGCTTCGACGTAGATCATCTTCGGCATGGACATCGACGACCTAGCTCACTTATTCTCCGATGAAGTCGACGCTAGAGCCCGGATTATTTTTGGACAGCGGAGAGGACCTCGTTGCAGAGCCGTGGAGGTGGAGGACCGGATCTACAAAGGTTGTATTTCCGTTTTCTCATTAGTTAAGTGTTAACTAATTCTTTGTTCGCCTAGACATCTAGCAAACGATCCGTAGTTTAGGGTTTCTCGGCACCGTAATTTTTGAAATTGCCATGGTTGATGGCTTGGGAGACCTCACTAGAGTGCCTAGGAACCCTACAGTGTCTAACGCCGACTTACACTTATACATTTGTGATTATGCATGAGGATCATAGAGTGCATCCTATTACCTGTTATGTAATGACATATCCTCAGTAGGGCACTGCACCATTACCAACGGTTCATGTCGCACGAGCACTGATTCATATGCCCACACACACCGTTGGTAATTGCCATGACACACACACTATATAATTTCCCATGAATAACTACATTGTATTACATTCTTGATTGGTAGTTATACTCTCGTTATTGTACTAGTACGCATCATGTCAGCATCATACATACATTGCTATTTTGCCATATTCTCATATGATATTTCATGAGATTTCGGTTTTCGTGGATTTGGGAAACCGCAAAGTACATTTTCAAAACTTGGATATTTGAAAGACGAGGTTTTCCCTTGATATGATATTTGATGTCCACCATGCGTTTTCTCGGTTCTGAGTGATGAGTACACCTAATTCGAGGAGTGATGAGGAACCGTCTGCGGGTACATGGTGGGCCCGGGACGGTAGCCGGGGCAAGAAGATTGTATAGAAAGGTGTTAAGCCTAGCAGGGGAGTACTACCTACCGGTGACTTTATGGAAACTAGGCAGATATCCAGAGAATACCGATCAGAGTTATATGATGAGATGGATATGAGGGCTGATCAGAGTGACGCCGCCTGAGATATTAGGTTTTGAGTGTCGTTGATTGACACCGGTTTTTATGATGATTTATCGATGGTATCGTTGTTTTATTCCACATTCAGGACTTATTATGGCATACTCTATTCATATAGTTGTTGAATCCCGATGTTTTACCTTGCTCATGATTATATTGCATTCACACTGTTATACATATGCCATCATAACCTCATATTATGAATTGTCGATATTTCATGCATGCTTACGATTACCACGTATGATGTTATTTACTACTCACGAGTCAGCAACTCACCCCCGTTGTGCCACAATGTCTTGTTAGTTATATGTATGCCCTAGAGGCCATTACTGTACATACAATGTATATTGTAGTGGATGCTTAGACATATATAGGGAGGACTTTCTTGCTCGACATGATAGTATGCTATCGGTTGCTCTTTATCTTAACATGTACACTGATTTTCTCTATGTTACATGTTGATAAAGCCCTTAGGATGAGTACTTGACTACCAGGATTATGATGCAGATCATACTAGTGAGGACAGAGTAGTTGCTAAGTACATCCTTCAAATGTTCCTAGTCGTGGGTGTATCGAGACAGGGCATCGATAGAACAGAGTAAACTAGCGTATAGCTTCTCGACCCATGTAGATGGGCGATGGATGATACCATATCCATTGGTGTTTGACATCAGAGATAGTATATGGGTGCTCAGTGGAGACTGGGTACACTGAACGGACTCGCCGAGAACTCCTAGATGGTATTATACCTCACGTCAGATGGCAGTTCTCTGGTGACACTGGTACAGGTTAGTCTGTAGAACCGAGATCGTCATAGAGTCTTGTGTGATTCCCACGGTGCTTTGATTTCCACCTTATCACGTTTAAGAGAACGTGCAAAACGGTGGCTTTTGGGTACAGTCCCGAATCACATGGAGGCAATGAGCGATATGAGGGGTTTCGTCTCTCCCGGTATTGGGGGTTGATATTGCGCTGTGCTCGATTGGCTATAACAGGAAGTCCCTGACCAGGGCAGCTTCAGAGATATACTGGTAAGTGTTATCAGTAGTTTCTCGACCTGTTATGAGCCTCATATCGACATGACTTATCAAGTTACTGAGGTCTGACGTTTACCATCCCTAGACGAGATATGCGACATATCAGACGAAGAGACCGGACTGTACGGTAGTGTTACTGATTGGATTTGCAGGAGTATGAGCAGGCTTTCTTGTTGATCTTCTGATCGCTCAATACCTGGGTGGCCGTTACGTTTAGCAAACCGCTTGCAGCTTGTGGGTGTTTGATATGATCATCACCTACTGCCGGCGTATTGACGAGTCTTTAGAGTCCTACACAGAGGTTTCCTGGCTCAAGCGAAATGGAGTAGGAGCACATATATGATATGTGCGGAACCGAGATTGATACGATATGAGATACCGTATTCTATTCTCGCGATTTGTGACATCGGTCGGTTATATGAGTGTAGGGTGTTTTTCGTCACCCCATTGAGATGGAAATACGCGCGCGCTTGTCAGGCGCATTACAGATTCCCTCTGCCTAGGGTAGGCCGGGGTTTATTGATTGTGGGGATCCGAATCTCCGGCAGCCGCGGACTAAGCTGCCATTAATTACCCCTCGCATTTGGAGCGAAGGAACCTCCGATTGACGGGTTAAACTGGTCATGCGAACTCAATATGCGGTGCGTTGGTGTGTGTATTTTTTTTTAAAATTTTAAAATATTATTTATAATTTATTTAATATTTTTTTTAAATAAATAAAGAATTAAATAAAGAAAAGAAAGAAGAAAAGAAAATAATTATGTTTTTTTTAGTTTTTAAATATTATTTATAATTTATTTTTATTTATTTAATATTTATTTATTTTTATTTTAAATAAAAAAAGGAGGAAGAAAGAAGAAAAGAGAATTTTGTTTTTTTTTCTTTAAAAAAAGTGGGGTCACATGTTAGCATGTGACCACTCATATGAGGGGGGTCACATGCTAGCATGTGACATGGAGGGTCACATGTTAGCATGTGACCCCTCATGTGAGGGGGGGTTACATGCTAGCATGTGACCCCTCACATGCTAAGGGGGAGTCACATGCTCAGCATGTGACCCCTCATATGAGGGGGGTCACATGCTAGCATGTGACCCCTCACATGCTAAAGGTCACATGCTTTGCATGTGACGCCCGTCACATGCTTTTTTTTTTTAACGTGGAGTTCATCTCCAAAATAATTTTATATGGATAAAAAAATGTAATGTGGAGTTAGACTCCCCAAAAAAAAGTATTTTTTTCTGGAGTTAAACTCCAAAAGAATTTCTGTAGTGGAGTTAAACTCCAAAGGAATTTTATTTGTGGAGTTGAACTCCAAAAGAATTTGTGTAGTGGAGTTAAACTCCAAAATAATTTTCCTGGTGGTGGAGTTGAACTCCAAAAGAATTTTATTTGTGGAGTTGAACTCCCAAAGAATTTTATTTTCTCCTTTCTCCTTTGAGAAGAAACCCAAAATGGGTTCTCTTGAAACTCCAAGATCTAGATCTTGGATGATAAAAAAAAGAGACCCTTTTTCTTCTCTTGATGGAGTTTTGGGAGATGGGTTTATGGTAAAACTTTATTTAGTTTTTAAAAAAAGAGAGCTAAGCTCTTGATTTATTTTGAAAATAAAAAGGAAGAGGAAGAACTTGAAGAAGAGAGAGTGGAGGCACAAACCCTAGTTTTTTGAGGGAATGAAAAAGTGTATGCTTTATTCATCATCATGTTGCCTTTTATAAGCTTACATATTTACATATAGCCCCTTGGGCTTTACAAAAATGGCATTTTAGCCATCCCATGGCTTATGTGCCATTTAATTTTTGCACATAAGCCATAGGCTTACAAAATATTGGCTTTATGCCCATTTTGTTTACATTCATGCATAAACAATTACATAAAAATTATTTATTACATGATTTTGTTGTTGGCATGGGGAGGCTGGCTGCGGGCTCAACTTGGGCATGGGCCTGCTTGACCTGGGCTTGGGCCCACCTAGCTTGGGGGCTGACCTTGACTTTGACTCGGTCAACCGGGGTGTAAATTTTTACCCCAACAAATTGCCCCCCATCAATAAATGCACACCGCATATGTGGGTCGTGTGCATGAAATTGATGGATCTTCTTTCATGTGGAGGCGACTTGCTTTGGTTCCCACTTTTTGGGATCCACTGCCCTTTTTACGACGTGGACGGTCGACTCTTGACGCGTCTCCGGGACAGAGTGTCCGTGGTAGACGTTTCCCCAGCCCGGAGTGATTTCGTTGACGTGCCCCCGGCGCGGAGTGTCGTTGGTCGACGTTTCCCCAAGGTGGAGTGTCTGTGTTGGACGTTTCCCCGATGCGGAGTGTCGCTGGTTGACCTTTCCCTGATGCGGAGTGTCTGTGTTCGACGTTTCCCCGATGCAGAGTGTCGCTGGTTGACGTGTCCCCGGCACGGAGTGTCGCTGATCGACTTTTCCCCGACGCGGAGTGTCGGTGGTTGACTTTTCCCCGGCACGGAGTGTCGCTGATCGAATTTTCCCCGGCGCGGAGTGTCGGTTTAACTTTTCCCCGGCACGAAGTGTCACTGATCCACTTTTCCCCGGCGCGGAGTGTCGGGTTGACTTTTCCCCGGCACGGAGTGTCGCTGATCGACTTTCCCCGGCGCGGAGTGTCAGGGGTTGACTTTTCCCCGGCACGGAGTGTCGCTGATGGACTTTTCCCCGGCGCGGAGTGTCGCTGGTTGACGTGTCCCCGGCACGGAGTGTCGCTGATGGACTTTTCCCCGGTGCAGAGTGTCGCTGGTTGACGTGTCCCCGGCACGGAGTGTCGCTGATCGACTTTTCCCCGGCGCGGAGTGTCGGGTTGACTTTTCCCCGGCACGGAGTGTCGCTGATGGAATTTTCCCCGGCGCGGAGTGTCGCTGGTTGACTTTTCCCCGGCACGGAGTGTCGCTGATGGACTTTTCCCCGGCGCGGAGTGTCGGGTTGACTTTTCCCCGGCACGGAGTGTCGCTGATGGACTTTTCCCCGGCACGGAGTATCGCTGGTTGACTTTTCCCCGGCACGGAGTGTCGCTGATCGACTTTTCCCCGGCGCGGAGTGTTGGGTTGACTTTTCCCCGGCACGGAGTGTCGCTGATGGACTTTTCCCCGGCGCGGAGTGTCGGGTTGACTTTTCCCCGGCATGGAGTGTCGCTGATCGACTTTTCCCCGGCATAGAGTGTCGGTGGTTGACTTTTCCCCGGCACGGAGTGTCGCTGATGGACTTTTCCCCGGCGCGGAGTGTCGGGTTGACTTTTCCCCGGCCCGGAGTGTCGCTGATGGACTTTTCCCCGGCGCGGAGTGTCGGGTTGACTTTTCCCCGGCACGGAGTGTCGCTGATCGACTTTTCCCCGGCCCGGAGTGTCGCTGATGGACTTTTCCCCGGCGCGGAGTGCGCGGAGTGTCAATGGTTGACTTTTCCCCGGCACGGAGTGTCGCTGATGGACTTTTCCCCGGCGCGGAGTGTCGCTGGTTGACTTTTCCCCGGCACGGAGTGTCGCTGATCGACTTTTCCCGGAGTGTCGGGTTGACTTTTCCCCGGCATGGAGTGTCGCTGATCGACTTTTCCCCTGCACGGAGTGTCAGGTTGACTTTTCCCCTGCACGGAGTGTCGCTGATCGATTTTTCCCCGGCGTGGAGTGTCGTGGGTTGACTTTTCCCTGGCACGGAGTGTCGCTGATCGACTTTTCCCCGGCGCGGAGTGTCGGTGGTTGACTTGATTCCGAGGCGAAGCATAATTTCGACAGGGAAGGCAGGTACACCGAGGCGAAGCATCATTTCGACACGGGGTGCATTCTGAGACGAAGCATAATTCCGACGCAGAGCTTGCTGGTTTACTTGGTTCCGAGGCGGAGCATAATTCCGGCAGGGAAGGTAGATATCCCGAGGTGAAGCATGATTTCGACACTGGGTAAATTCTGGGACGGAGCATGATTCCGCCACAGAGGTTGTTGGTTTGATTTGATTTGGGTTAACATCAGCATCGCTACACTGGAATATGGTACCAGGAGCGAATCATCATCTGTCTTTGAGAGGATTTGGGAATTGGTTTTCTTTTTGTTTGGCATCTGCATTGCTGCACTGGAATAATGCCAGGAGCAACTCATCATTTGCCCCAGGAGGATTTGGGAATTGGTTTTTGTTTAGCATCTGCATTGCTGCACTGGAATAATGCCAGGAGCAACTCATCATTTGCCCCGAGAGGATTTGGGAATTGGTGGCTTAGGAGACAGGTTTAAATCCCTATCACCTAAAGCTTTTCCATTTTGTGAGCCATAAGGGTCTCACAAAGCATTTTCTCCCTACGGGTCATAAGGATCCCGCAGGTGTATTTTCTCCTTAGGAGTCATGGAGACTCCTAAGTGTGTTGCTCCTTTGTGAGTCGTAGGGATCTCACGCGGGAATTTTCTCCTCACAAAGTCGAGAGGACTATGCGAGTGCATTTCATTTCTTTTTTTTTACGGGTTTGCGCCCTTTCGGGTTTTCACAAACTCGCCGGCAGTCCTGCTGTTTTTACTCACGGAGCCCTTTCGGGTTTTCATCCGTGCCCGTTTTGCTTGTGGACATACCGTTCTTCTTTTTTTCTTTTTTTTTGAGAGATCGGGATTGTTTTACGCCCGTGGATTGTATACGGGTTTGCAGGATGTATGATCCAGACCGTAGGGCGGGAAAAATTTTGGGACATTGTTCGCGTCTGCATCGCTGCACTGGAATATGGTAACATGAGCGACTCATCATTCACCGTTGGGGATTGGGGAGCGAATTTGGTTGGCGTCTGCATCGCTGCACTGGAATGTAGTACCAGGAGCGACTCATCATTCGCCGTTTGGGGTATGGGGAGCGATGGCTTAGGAGATAGGTTTAGATCCCTATCGCCTAAGGCTTTTCAATTTTATGGGCCATGAGGGTCCCATAAAGGTATTTTCTCCCTGCGAGTCGTAAGGATCCCGCAGGTGTATGTTCTCCTTAGGAGTCGTGAGGGCTCCTAAGTGTGCTTTTCCTTTGTGAGTCGTAAGGATCCCACAAAGGTTTGTTCTCCTCATGTATCGTGAGGACACATGAGTGGATTTCCCTCGTTCCCAGTTTAATGACTTAGAGGTCGACTGTTTCCAGTTTAACGACTTAGAGGTCATCTGTTTCCCGTTTAACGACGTGGTGGTCATCTGTTTCCAGTTTAACGACGTAGAGGTCATCTGTTTCCAGTTTAACGACTTAGAGGTCTGTTGTTTCCAGTTTAACGACTTAGAGGTCATCTATCTCCAGTTTAACGACGTAGAGGTCATCTGTTTCCAGTTTAAAGACTTAGAGGTCTAATGTTTCTAGTTTAACGACTTAGAGGTCATCTGTTTCCAGTTTAACGACTTGGTGGTCATCTGTTTCCAGTTTAACGACTTGGAGGTCATCTGTTTCCAGTTTAAAGACTTAGGGGTCTATTGTTTCCAGTTTAACGACTTAGAGGTCATCTGTCTCCAGTTTAACGACGTAGAGGTCATCTGTTTCCAGTTTAACGATGTAGAGATCGTCTGTTTCCAGTTTAACGACTTGGTGGTCGTCTGTTTCCAGTTTAACGACTTGGAGGTCATCTGTTTCCAGTTTAAAGACTTAGTGGTCATCTGTTTCCAGTTTAAAGACTTGGTGGTCTAATGTTTCCAGTTTAACGACTTAGAGGTCATCTGTTTCCAGTTTAACGACTTGGTGGTCATCTGTTTCCAGTTTAACGACTTGGAGGTCATCTGTTTCCAGTTTAAAGACGTAGAGGTCATCTGTTTCCAGTTTAAAGACTTAGGGGTCTATGTTTCCAGTTTAACGACGTAGTGGTCGTCTGTTTCCAGTTTAAAGACTTAAAGGTCATCTGTCTCCAGTTTAACAACGTAGAGGTCGTATGTTTCCAGTTTAGAGACTTAGTGGTCATCTGTTTCCAGTTTAACGACTTGGTGGTCGTCTGTTTCCAGTTTAACGACTTGGTGGTCATCTGTTTCCAGTTTAACGACTTGGTGGTCATCTGTTTCCAGTTTAGAGACTTAGAGGTCTACTGTTTCCAGTTTAACGACTTAGAGGTCATCTGTTTCCAGTTTAACGACTTGGTGGTCGTCTTTTTCCAGTTTAATGACTTGGTGGTCATCTGTTTCCAGTTTAGAGACTTAGAGGTCTATCGATGGCGAGGTTGGAATTTTGGGGTAGGGGCCGGCATCAGCGTTGCTAACACTGAAGCACATGTGCCAGGACACATAAGTGGGTCTTCCCAATGGAGCATAATTCTGAGGGCGGAGACTACCTGTTGGACTGGTGATTGCAGTGGGATATGGGTATGATGAGAATTATTTGAGCCCGTGGATTGTATACGGTAGTCAAGTTGGGGACTAAACGTAGGTCCAGAAGAATTTCGAGAAATTGGATTTTGGTCGGCGTCTGCATCGCTGCACTAGAATATAGTACCAGGAGCGACTCATCATTCGCCGTTTTTTTTTTTGTTTTTTTTGTTTTTATTTTACCGCGATTGCTCTTTCATTTCAGCTTTTCTTATCGCGAAGGTCGCGATTGCCCTATCATTTCGGCTATTTATTCGCGGTTGCCCCATCATTTCGGCTTTATTTTCATTTTTATTTTTACTCACTGATTTTTATTGCGAGTCGCCCTATCATTTCGGCTTTTCTTTATTTTTCTTTTATTTACACGTTTTTTGTTTATTTACACACACACACACACACATATATATATATATATATATATATTTTATACATTCCCAGTTTAACGACTTAGAGGTCGATTGTTCCCAGTTTAATGACATGGTGGTCGATTGTTCCCAGTTTAATGACATGGCGGTCGACTGTTCCCAGTTTAATGACGTGGTGGTCTATTGTTCCCAGTTTAATGACGTGGTGGTCGATTGTTCCCAGTTTAATGACGTGGTGGTCCTTTTTGCTTATCCCAGCTCCTTGAACTTTGATCTTGGCGGAGCTGTGTTGATGACCTAGCTCTGTGGCTTGCCGATACATCCGAGGATTGTGAGGTTTTTCCAAGCTTATATTGGTCTTCTGCCCAATCTTTGAAAATATAGCAGTCTTCGATGGTATGACCCACCACTCTATGATATGGGCAGTATATGGGATTGCCGGTCATGTTCATTTCCTGTGGCCTCTTTGGAACAGGCAGTTGCAGACCGCTGTTCAGGGCGTCCATGAATATTTTGCGGACTTCATCCCTCCTGAAGGAGTATATCTTCTTCTTTCCCTCCATTGGGGTAGGTTCCTTTACTGATACTGGTCCTCGAGGCATATGTCTGGGAGGATTAGGTTCCCGAAAGGTTTCGGTCTCCATTTGCATGAAATCGGCGATCGTAGCTTGACTGTTTGCTAACACGCCTCTAGACAGTCCTATCTCGCCCATCTTGTATTGCCTTTCGACCTAATCTTTGAAGACGAAGCAGTCCTCAATGGCATGACCTATCACCCTGTGATAGGGGCAATATTCTGGGTCGTCGGTCATATTCGCTTTTTGCGGTCTCTTTGATTCCGGCAGTTGTAGACCGTTTCTTAGGGCGTCCCTGAATATCTTGTGGACCTTTTCCCTCTTGAAGGAATAGACCTTTTCCAACTTCTCTTTCAGAGGCGATTCCCCCCCGGCGTATGTATCGGAGGGACTGGAGGCTGATTGCGGCCGTTTTTCACGAAGGCGCTCCGCTTTTAGGTTGAAAGGGATATCAGTTGGCTGCCCCCGGGTATCAATCCCCGGCTCATGAGCCAAAATTTGATTCTGCTGTAATTGCAATCGGGCAACTTGGGTCGTGAGATCTGCCACGACGTTTGCCAGCTCGTCGACTTTGGAATAGACCTCGGCTATCTTCTCATCCCTGTCCTGAAATTGCCTTTGAAGTCATTGGAATGATGCTTGTTCTGTAGTTCCAGCTATGACAACCGGGTAATCTTTATTGCCTGAGCTCCATTCCGTAGGAACCACGGGCTCCTCAGGCTTATCGGCCTGAGCGGGCTCTTCATCATTTAGATCGAGCCGATGCTGGGTAGCGTCAACCATATCATCACCATGGCTGTGAAGAAGAAGAGGATTCGTTTCTTCATGTCCGGCCATGTAGACAGTGTGGATAACACAATCAGCCATTCTTTCATCACTGGCAGCTGGTTTCGCGGAGCGGTCCGGGCTTTGGAAATTCATAAATTTTAACATGGCCTGAGCCCTAGCCTTTTTGTTGGCTCTATATCTGAGCTGCTTCTGCCTTAGCTTTTCTGCCTTGAGGGTCTGGCAGGCTTCTGCTCTTCGGGAAGCCGCCATAGGCTGAGTGATGGGGAGGCTCGAGAAGACGCCCAATCGAGCAGTTGTCGGAGGCGCCACTGGAGATTGCTCAAGACGCGTTGTAGCTTTGTTGGTGTTGATGGCCTTGGCCCCAGTTGGGGCTAAGAAAAGTCGTTCAGACACCGACTTGCGTTTGGGTTAGGGCGCCCTCGAGATCACCACATTTGGTCTCTTTCCTTTCGAGACCGGTCTGTTTGTTGCTGGAGCTTGAGGAGCGGGAATGGCGTTAGCGGGCACGAACAGAATAGAGCCGAACGGTAGCAGCGGCTCCTCCCACTGTCTCCCAAGACTGGCTGGGAGGACCGTCCTGGAGTCCATCTTCATCGTGTAAGAGATGGGAGCTGAGTTCATCATTGGAGACATTGTTGAAAGGCGATTGCTTGAAAACCTGCATGAAAGAGAATTATTTTAGTATAAATATAGACATGTAAATTGATTGAGTTCGCATGAACGTTTAACCCGAAATATGGGAGGAGAGATTGGTCCCACCGGGCGTGCCAGAATCTGTAGGGTGTTTTTCGTCACCCCATTGAGATGGGAATACGCGCACGCTTGTCAGGAGCATTACAGATTCCCCCTGCCTAGGGTAGGGTAGGCCGGGGTTTATTGATTGTGGGGATCCGAATCTCCGGCAGCCGCGGACTAAGCTGCCGTTAATTACCCATAGCATTTGGAGCGAAGGAACCTCCGATTGACGGGTTAAACTGGTCATGCGAACTCAATATGCGGTGCGTTGGTGTGTGTATTTTTTTTTAAAATTTTAAAATATTATTTATAATTTATTTAATATTTTTTTTAAATAAATAAAGAATTAAATAAAGAAAAGAAGAAAGAAAAGAAAATAATTATGTTTTTTTAAATTTTTAAATATTATTTATAATTTATTTTTATTTATTTAATATTTATTTATTTTTATTTTAAATATAAAAAAGGAGGAAGAAAGAAGAAAAGAGAATTTTGTTTTTTTTCTTTAAAAAAAGTGGGGTCACATGTTAGCATGTGACCCCTCAAATGAGGGGGGTCACATGCTAGCATGTGACATGGAGGGTCACATGTTAGCATGTGACCCCTCATGTGAGGGGGGGTCACATGTGAGGGGGGGTCACATGCTAGCATGTGACCCCTAACATGCTAAGGGGGAGTCACATGCTCAGCATGTGACCCCTCATATGAGGGGGGTCACATGCTAACATGTGACATGGGGGGTCACATGCTAGCATGTGACCCCTCACATGCTAAAGGGCACATGCTCAGCATGTGACCCGTTACATGCTCAGCATGTGACGCCCGTCACATGCTCTGCATGTGACCCACATCACATGTTAAGCATGTGATGGGGCCGTCACATGCTTTGCATGTGACGCCCATATGCCTTTTTTTTTTTTAACGTGGAGTTCATCTCCAAAATAATTTTATATGGCTAAAAAAATGTAATGTGGAGTTGGACTCCCCAAAAAAAAGTATTTTTTTGTGGAGTTAAACTCCAAAAGAATTTCTGTAGTGGAGTTAAACTCCAAAGGAATTTTATTTTTGGAGTTGAACTCCAAAAGAATTTGTGTAGTGGAGTTAAACTCCAAAATAATTTTCCTGGTGGTGGAGTTGAACTCCAAAAGAATTTTATTTGTGGAGTTGAACTCCAAAAGAATTTTATTTTCTCCTTTCTCCTTTGAGAAGAAACCCAAAATGGGTTCTCTTGAAACTCCAAGATCTAGATCTTGGATGATAAAAAAAAAAGAGACCCTTTTTCTTCTCTTGATGGAGTTTTGGGAGATGGGTTTATGGTAAAACTTTATTTAGTTTTTAAAAAAAGAGAGCTAAGCTCTTGATTTATTTTGAAAATAAAAAGGAAGAGGAAGAACTTGAGGAAGAGAGAGTGGAGGAACAAACCCTAGTTTTTTGAGGGAATGAAAAAGTGTATGCTTTATTCATCATCATGTTGCCTTTTATAGGCTTACATATTTACATATAGCCCCTTGGGCTTTACAAAAATGGCATTTTAGCCATCCCATGGCTCATGTGCCATTTCAGTTTTGCACATAAGCCATGGGCTTATAAAATATTGGCTTTATGCCCATTTTGTTTACATTCATGCATAAACAATTACATAAAAATTATTTATTACATGATTTTGTTGTTGGCATGGGGAGGCTGGCTGCGGGCTCAACTTGGGCATGGGCCTGCTTGACCTGGGCTTGGGCCCACCTAGCTTGGCGGTTGACCTTGACTTTGACTCGGTCAACCGGGGTGTAAATTTTTACCCCAACAATGAGATATAGCCGGGATATCGGATCAAGAGTTGATTCGATAAGTTGTTACATTTGATATTAGTTGGTTATATATGATATAGCCGGATTATTAAATCAAGTGTTGATTTAATAATTTAATGTATAATTATATATTTGATATATTACATTACATTAACTAATACTTGCTCACTTATGATTTCTCTTCACACTTGATGTACACATTGTATATATGTGATATGTATATTTGTGTACATGTTTGTGTCATGCTAGGTTACATATGCAACATATAAGTATGAGACTAGAACCATGCTAGGGTTTATGTTATGGTTAATATTTATTATTAAGTAATTAAAAACATTTGGAATTTGTCATGGTTGATTTCTTGTGCAAACTTGATAACCATTGAGCAAGTCCACTTGTTTGTCATTGCTTAAGATATTTGTTAACCCAACCTTAAACCTTGACCTTGGTTTATTCTCTACATGAGTTAGGCATGAGATGATAAGTCACCATTGTTGCATTTCTAACCTCATGAATTATTCATTCATCTCTTCTTCATTTTCTTCTTCTTCTTCTTCCTTAAGCTTTTCTAGCTTCAATGGAGATGTGAGAAAATGAGTGAGAAAATAAAATCTAAAGTGAGCCCACTTCCTACTTCATCATCCTCTACTACTTGCCATTTAGTATGGGGTGTTTTCTTCACTAATTTCATAATTAATGAAGAGATATCTTGGGTTAGTGTCTCCTCGACGTAGATCATCTTCGGCCTCGAAGACTTCAATGCAAGCTTGTTCATTTCTTCATGGGAGCCTCTCTAGAGTCCGGGACTTCATGATCGCAACGAAGGGACGACTACACGGACCTAATAAAGTGAAGGACCAGTCTACAAAGGTTGTATTCCTTGTTCACTTTACTGACAAAGTAGTTTGCATTTCATTCCGTCCGATTTCTAGTATACGATTCTAAGGTTAGGGTTAGCTAGAACGGAAAATTTTTGATATGGCATGAAAGATGCCTCCCGAAACCTTACTTCCGTGCTAGGGAACCCTTCATGTCTTACAGGGCTGATTCTCAGTGTAGTCGCGGAGGGGCACTCTACTTCTTCTATTTCTGCGGATACCGCTACTTTTGGGCTTGATATATTTTGTAGGTGGGTGGCGTGTATTCATGTGCTTTCTACTTGTATCCTTATCCTTGTATCTAGTATACTCCATCTACCATATGTATGTATTGACTTAGAGACGAGACTGAGAGACTTGATATCTGAATATTATATATGATTTTGGGTGTTGTGCTCGTGTGAGCCGACTTTTGTGCTATATTGCGATGTTGTTACATTTCTTATTCGCTTATTTCTTCGCCTTTGGCGTCATATATCTATCGTGGTTGTGTTCCGCCTTTAGGAGTGAGATTGCTCCCAAAAAGGGAATGTTTTTATATACTATTGTTTTGTATCCGTTCTCGGATCAGATTTTACAAAGGAGGCGCTGCCGAAATTTTTAGTAACAACTTGAGATAATAAAAAGGTTGATATTTTGAAACAAATGTTTTACCACTCTACTTCATTTCACGGTTTAGATTTCTGGGTTTCGGTTTACTTGAATTACGTTACGCCTTTAGACGTTGCGTGATTTAAGTGCCGGTTGCGTTCCTAAATTGGGTCGTGACATCAATATTTTCAAAAAGGTAGCTCTAGTTCTTGCTTTGCATAGTGATATTACATTATGAATATCCAGCACCTCATTCGATGAGGAAAGAACTTAGATCCCTTCACCGGGAATAACCTCTTTAGCAAAAACCAGCATATGCTACAACCCACTCAGTTTGTTTTGAAAACTACTCGATTTTTAATGCGGAGCTTAAACCACTCCTTTTCAAATCACCAAGTTCTACAACGATATCAAGTTCATTACGTTAAATGTTTTCTTCAAAACCAGTCGTAACCCTTCGTCATTTCAGATAGGCACTGTTTAGTATTCGTGCTGCATTTGTCGACCTTTGCCGAGATGTAGTGTTCGGTAGATAATTAGTGTTTTTTTGTCGCATGATGATGCGATTGATTAGGGCAGTCGTACGGCTTTGTTGACCTTGTCAAGGGTCGTGTGGGTGGGTCTAAATTAGTCACGAAATGACGGGTTGAACTTGACTTGAGGTTTATGATTTTTTGACCTTGTCAAGGTCATAAGCCGCACAGGGTAAATACAATTATCGGGAATTTCAAGTGTTGAAATTTGCAATGAGATTGTATACCTTCTATGTGATAGTTGGATCCTGATACCCACTGCGATTAAGCGTTACTCTTAGGAGAGTTTTCCACTTTATAATTAGCTAATCCAGTAGGTGTCTAAGAAAGGTGTTAACGGGGTTATGCCCTTGCGGAAACGAGATTATTTAATTAGTTCCATGCGAAAACACGAGGAGACTCCATCGGAGTACCAACACCAGCCTGGCTGACCAATTAGCGAACTTGTAGGGTGCAATTAATCCCGGCTAATCTTACCTTTTAGGGTTTGAAGGAAGATTTGATAAAAACAGTGGGAGCCATCCTGATTAGATAAGATAACAACCAATCTAATCTTGCAAGAGCGCACGCTAAAGTGTTTTCTTCTCTCTCTCCAGGTAGAGACCATGTCACGCCTTAATCAAGATCATAACATGGATGTATTGACCGAACCCGCTTATTATACTGGGCTGGGGAACGTTGGTTCTGCTCTATCTTATGACAACCGTCATAAGTTTGGGCAAGAGATAGGGGAATGCAAGGATTTCCACGCAACCCTAATGAAGAAAGAGCATTCTGATGCATCTTCTTCGAGTGTGTTAATTATTAAGAATTGTTTCTCAGTCTGCTCTACGTCCTGGGTATTGGATACCATATCAAGATCCCACATTTGTAATCTGTTATAAGGGTTAAAAAAAGTAGAGAACTGGGAAAGGGTGATATGTCTCTCAGAGTAGGGAATGGAGCAATTGTTACTGCCGAAACTGTCGGCGAATATCACCTAGTATTGCCTAATGGTAATACATTGATTTTGAACGACTGTTATTTCGTACTGTCGATGATGTGCAATATAATATCCGTTTCTTTATTAGATAAAAAATAATATAACTTAGCATTAGAGAAAAATGTAATGAACATTTTTCTAAATCAAGTGTTGATTGGGTTTGGTACATTGTGTAATGGTTTATATGTTCTAAATCAAAAAACAGTTCTAAATATACAAAACACTCATAAGAGGAAAAGTTTAGAAATGAACGAAGCCTTCTTGTGGCACTGTAGACTTTGTCATATCAATGCGGCCAGATTAGCTAAGTTGCGTAAAGATGGATATTTGAATCCGTTCGAATTTACATCTTATGAAACTTGTCAATCATGTCTCAAAGGTAAGATGACTAAAACTCCGTTTACGGGACAGGGAGAAAAAGCTACTGAACTCTTGGGACTGATACATAGTGATGTATGCGGTCCTATGTCTACACATGCCAAAAATGGTTCCTCGTTCATCATTACATTTACCAATGATCTCTCAAAATTCGGACATGTGTTCCTATTGAAACACAAATCTGAAGCTTTTGAGAAATTCAGGGAATATAAGAGCGAAGTAGAGAACCGGGCGGGTAAAAGTATTAAAATCCTTTGATCTAATCGAGGAGGCGAATACTTAAGCACAGAATTCTAAGATTATCTAAAGGAGAATGGAATTCTCTCTCAGCTTACTTCTCCATATACACCACAACACAACGGTGTATCGGAGCGGAGAAATCGCACCCTATTAGATATGGTATGCTCTATGATGAGTAATACCGAGTTATCTATTTTCTTTTGGAGTTATGCACTTGAGACAGCTGCATACCTATTGAATCATGTTCCATCAAAATCTGTGCCTAAAACACCATATGAGATATGGAGTGGAAAGTGACCATATCTTAAACGAGTTAAGATATGGGGTTGTCCGGCCTATGTTAAAAACAGAATTTGGACAAACTCGAAGCATGATCAGTTCTTTGCAATTTTGTAGGATATCCAAAGAATTCACATAGATATCTATTCTACTACATTGAGGAACAAAAGGTGTTTGTTGCTCAACACGCCACCTTTTCAGAAAAGAAATTTCTTGTAAAAAAAATTAGTTGTAATGAAGTAGAACGGAAAGAAATTTCAGAAACACAAACTGCAACTGAAGATTTGGTAGAATCGGAGGATTCAATAGTCCCCGACGAACCTCTGCCATTCCGCAGAACTAGTAGGGTTTCTCACTCACCTGAGAAATACTATAGTTTCCTCATAGATGGTAGGAGTGAGGATTGCATCATGGAAGATGATGACCCAACTAGTTTCGAGCAGGCCATCACAAGTGGGGACTCTGTGAAATGGGATGCTATGCGATCTGAGATGGAATCCATGTACACCAAAAAAGTATGGACTTTGGAAGTTTCTCCTAAACGGGTAAAACCCATTAGGAGCAACTAGATCTTCAAGAAGAAGATTGGTGCAGATGGAAAGGTTGAGACTTTCAAAGCTAGACTTATAGTAATAGGTTTTTGTCAATGACCAGGTGTCGATTATGATGAGATCTTTTCTCACGTAGCTATGCTTAAGTCCATCATAATCCTACTTGTCATAGCTGCATACCATGACTATGAAATCTGGAAGATAGACATCAAGACCGCTTTTCTAAAAGGTGATTTAGAAGAGAGCGTGTATATGACATAGCCAGAGGGCTTCGTAGACAGTGGGAGCAGCAGAAAGGTGTGCAAGCTGCTTAAATCAATTTACGGATTAAAGCAGGCGTCGCGGAGTTGGAACATCTGTTTTGATGTAGCAGTCAAACAGTTTGACTTCATCAAAAACGTAAATAAACCATGTATATATAAAAAGGTAGTAGAGAATAAGGTCGTATTCCTCGTATTGTATGTGGATGACATACTCTTGATAGGAAATGATGTTTCTATGCTGTACTCGGTCAAACACTTTCTATCACAAAAATTCTCCATGAAAGATCTGGATGACGCCTCCTACATCCTGGGGATAAAGATCTATAGGGATAAATCTAAAAGGATGTTGGGATTGTCCCAATGCAGGTGCATAGACACCATACTAAAGAAGTTTAGTATGGAAGATTCTAAGCATGGTAACTTACCCGCTTGCTCAGGAATCACTCTCTCCAAAGAGATGTCTCCCAAGACTAATTTGGAAATGGCTCGCATGAACGTGATACCCTATACTTCTGCAGTTGGGTCTATCATGTACGCGATGTTATGCACCAGACCGGATGTAGCTTACACACTTAGTGTGGTAAGTAGGTATCAATCAGACCTAGGAGAGAAGCAATGGACAGCTGTGAAGAACATTTTTAAGTTCTTGCGAAGGACTAAAATATGTTCTTGGTGTATGGTAACGGAGAACTCCAAGTGGAGCCCTTTACCGATTCAAGCTTCCAGAGTGATAAGGATGACAACAAGTCTGTCTCAGGTTTTGTCTTCACCCTCAACGGAGGGGCGGTATGTTGGAAGAGTTCCAAGCAAGATACCGTTGCAGACTCGACAATGGAGGCTAAATACATCGATGCCAAAGAGACTGTCTGAATGAAGAAGTTCATTATTGAACTTGGAGTGGTTCCATCCATTGAAAATCCAATACCCTTGTATTGTGATAACAATGAAGTTGTGGCTTTGTCCAAGGAACCCCGGTCCCATCAGCGATCCAGATATATTCTGAGACGGTATCACCTGATCCGAGAGATGGTTGATAGCCTCGAAATCGAGGTCAAGAGAATAGACACGAAGGATAACACGGTGGATCCACTCATGAAGGCCCTTCCCCAGACACAGTTCGAGAGATTTTTAGGATGTTGGGTATGCGATACTACAACAACTGGTCTTAGTGCAAGTGGGAGATTTTTAGGAATATATATTCCCTGGAGTCCGTTATTGTATATTATAGTGGATGCTTGGACATATATATAGAGGACTTTCTTGCTCGACATGATAGTATGCTATCTGGTTGCTCTTTATCTTAACATATACACTTGATTTAGTTTACTATCTCATTGATACATGTTGATAAAGCCCTTAGGATGTTGGCTTGACTACCAGGACTATGATGCAGATCATACTAGTAGGGCTTGTGTAGTCCACAAGCACATTCTTAACAGTTCCTAGTCGAAGGAATATCGAGACAGGGCATCGATATTCCAGAGTAGACTAGTGTGTATGTTTCTTGACCCTGTATGGGGTGATGGTTGATCATATAACCATTAGTGTTTGACATCAAAGATTGTACCAGGTGCTTATTGGCGAATGAGTACACCGAATAGGACTCATCGAGAACTCCTAGATGGTACCATACCTATCGTTAGATAGCAGTTCTCTGGTGACACTTGTACAGATTAGTCTATAGACCCAAGATCGTCATAGTGTCTTGTGTAGTTCCCACTGTGCTTTGATTTCCCCCTACCACGGCTCAAATGATTCGTGCAAACAGGTGGATTTTGGGTACAGTCCCGAGTCACATGGAGACAGTGAGCGATAGGAAGGGTTTTATCTCTCCCGGTATTGGGAGTTGATGTTGCGCTATATTCGACTGGCTATAACAGCAAGTCCCTGGCCAGGGCTGTTAAGATTTACTGATAAGTGTTATCAGTAGTTTCTCAAATGGTTATAGACCACACATCAGCATGACTTATCGAGTTATTGGGGTCTGATGATTCCACCCCCCAGACTCGATATGCGACATATCAAACGAAAAGACCGGACTATACGGTAAGTGTTGCTTATAGGCTCTACGGGAGTTTGGACAAGTTTGCTTGTTGATCTTCTATTCTTTCAATGCCTGGGTAGCTGTTACGTCCAGCTAGTATCGCTGACGGCTTGTAGGTCTTTGATGTAATCATTACCTACTGCCAGTGTATTGGCGAGTCTTTAGAGTCCTACATAGAGATTTCCTAGCTCAAGCGAAACGAAGTAGGGTATGTATGAAGATATGTGTGGGAGCTTGATTAAATACCAGTATATGATACTGTATTCTAATATAGTGTTATATGATATTAGCCTGGTTATATATGATATAACCGGATTATTGAATCAAGTGTTGATTCAATGATTTGATATATATATATATATATGATATAACCGGATTATTGAATCAAGTGTTGATTTAGTAATTTGATATATATATATATATATGTATGTATGTATGTATGTATGTATGTATGTATGTATGTATTAAATATTAGCCGGTTATATATGATATAACTGGATTATTGAATCAAGTGTTGATTTAGAAATTTTATATATATGAGAATAATGGAGAAAAGGTGCCATAGGAGGGAATTTCCTCCTATAGCGTCGAAAAAATACACACTCCACCATTTTTTCCAACGATCGGCATATATCATCCTCATCTGCATCATCTAAGATGTGGATACACCAAATTTTATGTGATTCTACCCCTTTTTCACCGTTGATTTAGTGGGTGCGAAACTAACGGTTTACCGACAATAGAACTTTTTACGTTGCTAATCCAACGGTGAAAAAGTTGAAGAATCATGTGAAATTTGGTGTATGCCCATCTTAGATGATAAAAATGATGATGATGAATGCCGATCGTTGAATAAAATATTGGAAGGTGTATTTTTTCAACGCCGCCTAACAAATATCCCTCCTATGGCCTCTTTTCTCCATTATTCTATATATATATATGTGTGTGTGTGTGTGTGTGTGTGTGTGTGTGTTAGTGTATATGCCCTAGAGGCCATTACTGTATCATACTAGTTTGTATATTACTTGATGAAAGCTTGGGATATTCACAGTTGTATATACAATCTTGCTTGAAATGGTAGTATGCTACTTGGTTTGTCTCTGCTTTAATATGTGCATGTGTTTCTTTTAGCATATCGCTAATATACATATTAGTAGAGCCCTTGGGATCTTTGCTTGATTACCAGCGTTGTGATGGCGCTCACACTCGTGTGGGCTGGGTAATCCATAAGCACATCCTTATACAGGTCCCTAGTCGTTGGACTATCGAAACAGGGCATTGATACTCCGGAGTAGACTAGCGTATGCGCTTCTCATCCCAGCGTGGGAGACGGTCTATCCCACAGCCGTCAGTACGTCATACTTAAGATAGTATGCGGGTGCTCATTAGGTTACGAGTACACTGGACAGGACTCGTCGGGAACTGTTGGTTGGTATTATACCTATCGTCAGTTATCAATTCCCAGGTGACATGAGTACAGCTTAGTCCGCTGACTTGACACTGTCACTTCGCCTCGAGTGTGTTCCCACTGCACTTTGTTTACTACCCTACCACGGCTCAAAGGAGTCGTGCGAACAGGTAGTTTTTGGGTGCAGTCCCGAAGCACTTGGAGGCAGTGACGGTTAGCCAGGATTCGTCTCTCCCGGTATTGGGGGTTGACATCGCGCTGTGTCCAGGAGAGCCATTACACGAGTAGTCCTTGGCCAGGGCAAGCGAGATATACTGGTAGGTTTCTAGTGTTATCTCAGGGTGTTCTGGGCTAAACTCCGACACGACTTGTACCGCTATTAGGGGACTGACGTTCACCGCCCCCTAGACCCGCCATGCGATGTATCAGATGAACAAACCGGACTGTACGGAGACTGTCACATACAGGCTCAGTAGGAGTTCAGATGGGGTCACCTCGTTAGTCTTCTTATCGGCATCTACCTGGGGACCGTTACGTACAGCTAGTGCCGCTTGCGGTCTGTGGTTAAACCCACTGCCAGCGTAGTGTCAAGTCTTTAGAGTCCCACACAGAGAGCTATTCGCCTTTAGGCAAAATGAGTAGAGGTCGCATGGTTTTGCGACAGGGTTCGTTCACATCCGCGCACTTGTGCACGTTTGCTGTCCGGACAGCTTATACTAGCGGGCTTTGGTTTAAGCCGGATCCTAGTATATGATTTGGGATTGGTTTTATCTCATTGTATTCGTGTTCCTCGGATCACGAATACGGGTGCGTATGCACAGTTGCTTGAGACAGAGGGAGAGAACTTTGATTAGGGTTAATCACCATTGTCATTTTATTAACCCTAATGCTTATGTGTGTATTATGGTTAATTGATATTAGTTTAATATAATTGTGCATGGTTATGGTTGTTGACTATTTGACCTTCTTGACTTGTTGACCTTGGTTGACACTTTGACCATCATCATTTCATTTGGAAGATGCTCTTTGATCCTTGCAATTTGCATTAAAAATGAAATGATAATGGTCATGTCTTGATTAAGCCATGACAATTATCTTACTAATTATCAATTTATAATAATTCACACATATATGTGAGAATGCTTCATATTTTCTCTCATTCTATCATATACTTTCTCTCTCTTGCTCTTCCTCTTCCTCAAGCTCTCCCCTCTCATGTGTTGAGAAACACTTGAGCTTGAGAAAAACCACTTCTTGATAATCTCTATTCTCATCTAGGGTTCTAGGATTAGCACTTCTAGCACCCTAGTTACTTCTAGCTTGGAGTTGAAGCCAAAGGTTGAGGCTTTCGGGTGGATCCTTCTTCGACGTGAGAAGACGACAAAGGTGATCCTTTTCTACTACTCCAAGGAGCAAGGAGAGAATGACATAAAGCCCTAGGTATAACCATTCTACCCTTCAACTAGTTTCTAGTTAGCTTTAGCTAGTTTTTGTTTAGCAAAGATCCGACTTTGTCTAGTCCATGTTGCCTAGAGTAGTAAAAATCCGATTTTTATTCCGTTTTCCGCCTCCCCGCAAGCACCGGGGTGGGCAACGTGGACTTACAGTGGTATCAGAGCCTAACTAAACATAAACTAGCTAGGTAGTAAAGTGTATGGAAGTTCAATCGGAAAAATCGCAAAACTGAGTTTACAAAAACCCAAGTTTCTGTTAAATTTTTTTCTGTTCAAAACAAAATAAATCGTACGTCAAAAATCATCTCAGGGTTTTGTGAAGAAAGCCACCAAAAACGATCCAGAGATTCGCTCAAAGCGCCGCGGTTCCGCGGCAATAGCAAGCTATTGCCGCGCAACCGCGGCCGTTTTGGCTCGGTTCTGGGTCGAGTTTGGTGCAGTGTCTTTCTGGCATGGTTTTGGGATTTTTAAGATGGTTTATTTGTGTCAAGGTTTTCCAAAAAAGAAATTTGTTTTTGGGGGCCTATAAATCCGTATTTTTGATCGAACTTCACTACACTTTGACTAAAGGGTTATATCTGTGATATTTATATGTATTGAACGTCGGCTAATTGCTATATGTCGATTAGTGGGGGTTATACATATCTGTGATCTGTGTTTGATGATGGTATGTGTATATGAATGCGTTGGATTGTCGCGGGTGAATAGCCGGGGTGGATGTGAGATGAGTGTTTCTTTTTCTTTCATTCATTATAATATGTAAATTGATGTATTATTATTTGTATGGCCGCACAACCGGGTTGGGGTTGTAGCCGTCATTGTATAATTCTTTTTACTGTTTTTGCTCCTAAGATAGACCCATGGAGGGGTGCACAAACTACCGGGTATCTCGAAGTGCCGAGTGGCCTACTCACGGTGTTGAGGGAGGTTGCGTCGCTTCGGGTACTTGGCGGGTAGTTTGCCGCACCCGTAGGGGTCTTGGGTGGGGTATTTGGCTATTCACCGCGACCGTGTAATCCGCTTTTCGTTGCAGGCTCGAATGGATCGCGGATTCCTAGTATATCCAATGTATTCATCTGTGATCTGTAATGTTTATCATTGCTATATATTTATATATTATAACTATTTAGGCGTTGCTTATGTTTTACAGCCGCGCTAGCCCAGCCCCCTCTCTGTCGTTAGTTAAGTAACCTAACGGGTGATGACGGGGCCCCGTGGCGAATGCGAATGGCATAAGCGTACATCATATTTTGGTTGTTTTCTGCAATGGTAGGATTAAATGATGGGACGCATTAAAAGAACTAATGCAAGAAAATAAACCAAGTAAAAGTCGATTGGAACACTTTGAAAACCACTCGGTTCTTTTTCAAAACTAAACTTTTAAACGCGGAGCTTGAACCACTCCTTTTAAAAGCTATCTCGTTCCATCGATTATATCAAGTCCACTACGTTCACGGTTTCGCCAAAACCATTCGTAGCCCTCCGTCATTCCACATGAATGGTCAAAAAGTATTCAAGCTATGTATTTTGGCCAAAGTCAAGGCATAGTGATTGGTAGCTATTGGGTATTCATGTGCAGCATAGATAGATGCGTTGGTTTGGGACAGTCGTGCTGCCATTTTGGCCAAAGTCAAGGGTAGGTACGGGTGGGTCCAAATTAACCAGGAGAATGACGGGTAGAACTTGACATGTGACTTATGATATTTTGTCCAAAGTCAAGGTCATAAGAGCATGGGGCAAAAATCCACATCGGGAGTTTCATAAGTACTGAAACTTGCTAGCGCTGCATACCATTTGGAGTGTGATAATTCTGGTAGGATTCCTTCGGTTTTATCACGCGATGATATTTGGATCCCGATCCTACTGTGAGTATATGCTACTCCTCGGGAAAACTCTCACTTAACGATCAATGCTATAAACCTAGTAGGTGTCTAGAAAGGTGTTAGCGGGGCTACGCCCACAGGGAAAAGAGGTTACTTAATTAAGGAACTTCGCGAAAGAGTTGGAAAACCTCCCTCGAAGTACCGACACTGGCCTGGCTGAACGGTTAAGCAAGTATTGTACGGTGAGATTGATCCCGACCAATCCTTTCTTTACGGTTTGAGAAGGGATTCGAGAGACAGTGGGAGCCATCCTGTTTAGACAAACTAAAAACCACTCTAAACTTGCAAGAGCATCATGCTAAAGTGTTTCTTTTCTCTCTCCTAATTGCATCGACCATTCAACATGACCGGACTTAAGTTATTACTAGATAAAAACATACTGACAGGTCCAAACTATAAAGATTGGCTCAGGAATGTCAAGATGGCAATCACTTACGACAAGCTGGGGTATCTCCTTACCACCAAAGCTCCCCCTGTCCCAGGTCCCAAAACCAGTGTCGTAGATAGGGAAATCTACAAGACCTGGGAAATAGTTTGCGCGATGGCCAAATGCCTCGTACTTGCCTCGATGGACAACGAACATCAGAGGAGGCACGAGAATATGGACCTAGAGTCCATATTTCTTCATACAAAAGAACTGTATGGAGAGCAGTCTCGTATCGCCAGATACGAAGTGTCGAAGAAGTTATTTTCGGCAAGGTTGGCCGTCGGATCATCGGTAGCGGAACACGTGCTTAAGATGATTGGCTACATAGAGGAGCTCGCGGAACTTGGGACCACGTTGGAAAATGAGCTCTACACGGACTTGATTCTCCAGTCCTTTCCTTCCACTTACGCCCAGTTCATCCTAAACTTCAACTTACAGGAAAAGGAAGTTGAACTTTCAGAGCTCCTCAACATGCTGAGGAGTGCAGAGGGCACCCTACAGAAAGGTAGGGAGACATCCACTTTGTTTGTAGGAGGATCTTCCTCTTCTAGATCCAGGGCGAAAGCCAAGGGTAAGAAGAAGAAAGCCCCCGCCAAACCAAGAGGCGGTGTCAGTAAAGTGGATACGAAGGGAAAAGGAAAAGCAACAAAGGTAGCGGGAAAGCTGGTGGGGAAGGAAGAATGCTTCCACTATCACAAAAGTGGTCACTGGAAACAAGATTGCAAGGCTTGGAAGGCCAGGACACAGGATTTGAAGCGAGTTGCGGCTTCAGCTTCAGGTGTGTATGTTATTGAAAACTGTCTATCAATAAACTCTACATCCTGGGTATTGGATACCGGATCAGGATCTCATATCTGTAATTCTTTGCAGGCGTTGAGAAAGCGTAGAGTTTTGAAGGCAGGTGACATGACCCTCAGAGTTGAAAACGGTGCTAGCATGGATGCTGAGGCCGTGGGAGACTATCACCTGGGATTGTCGGATGGACACCTTTTGGTTTTGCGTAGTTGTTATTATGTACCAAATGCAACCTGTAATATCATTTCTGTATCTTTATTATCTAAAGAAGGTTATGAATTTGCATTTGTAAGTAATGTAGTGAACATTCACCTTAATCAAGTTTTGATTGGGTCAGGTACATTGAACAACGGTATATACGTATTAAACCAACCACAGATTTTCAATGTCCAGAATACACACAAAAGAAAGTCTCCAGAAATCAATAAAACTTTCTTATGGCATTGTAGACTGGGTCACATCAATGAGAGAAGGTTGACTAAATTACATGCAGAAGGATATTTGGATCCGTTCGAATATCAATCGTATGCAACTTGTCAATCCTGTCTCAAAGGAAAAATGACAAAGACTCCGTTCACTGGACACGGGGTAAGAGCGAGCGAGCTCTTAGGACTCGTACACAGTGACGTGTGCGGTCCAATGTCTACACATACACGAAGCGGTTATTCTTATTTCATTACTTTTACGGATGACTTTTCAAGGTACGGTTATGTCTTCTTAATGAAACATAAATCCGAGGCTTTTGAAAAATTCCAGGAATATAAGAATGAAGTAGAAAAACAAACAGGCAAAAGTATCAAGGCACTGAGATCTTATCGAGGTGGTGAATACTTGAGTGCCGAGTTCCTGGGTTACTTAAAAGAGAATGGAATTCTCTCTCAGCTTACTCCTCCATACACTCCGCAACATAACGGTGTATCGGAGAGACGGAACCGAACCCTATTGGATATGGTACGGTCCATGATGAGTAACGCTGAGTTGCCGCGATCGTTCTGAGGATATGCGCTAGAATCAGCTGCATACCTTTCGAACCGAGTTCCAACTAAGACTGTGCCTACTACACCATATCAGATGTGGTGTGGGAAGAGACCCTATCTTAATCACATTAAGACATGGGGATGTCCAGCTCTTGTAAAAAAGCAGCATGCGGACAAGCTCGAGGCACGCTCAGTACAGTGCAAGTTTGTGGAATATCCAAAGAACTCTAAGGGATATTTCTTCTATTGCGAAGACGAACAAAAGGTTTTTGTTTCTCGCCATGCCTACTTTCTAGAACACCAGTTCGTAGAAAAAGAAATAAGTGGGAGCGCAATAGAACTGGAAGAAATTCCAGAACCACGAGCTATTACTAAAAGCTTAGTAGAACCAGAGGGTTCGAAAGATCAGGACATTCCAACGCCACTCCGCAGGAGTAGTAGGCAGTCTCATCCGCCCGAGAGATACTACGGTTTTCTCATTGACGGGGATAGAGAGGATTGCATCATAGATGGTAATGAACCTACTAGCTTCCAGCAAGCCATTCAGAGCGTCGACTCGGTAAAATGGCTGGATGCAATGCGGACCGAAATGGAGTCCATGTATACCAACAAAGTATGGACGTTGGACATTGCTCCAGATGGGGTAAAACCCGTAGGATGCAAGTGGATCTTCAAAAGGAAGATTGGTGTAGATGGACAGGTTGAGACCTATAAAGCTAAACTGGTTGCAAAGGGTTTTCGTCAGCGACCTGGTTTGGACTATGATGAAACCTTTTCTCCAGTAGCTATGCTGAAATCCATTCAGATCCTTCTTGCCATTGCTGCCTTCCACGATTATGAAATTTAGCAGATGGACGTAAAGACCGCTTTTCAAAATGGACATTTAGAGGAGTGTGTCTATATGGAACAGCCAGAGGGTTTCATTCAGAGTGGGAGCAGCGGAAAGGTGTGCAAGTTGCTAAAGTCCATTTATGGACTGAAGCAGGCATCGCGGAGTTGGAACATCTGTTTTGATGAGACGGTCAAGGAATTTGGCTTTATCAAAAATCCAGATGAACCATGCATCTATTATAGATTTGTAGCGAGAACTGTAGTATTCCTCGTTTTATACGTGGATGACATTCTCTTCATAGGAAATGACATTCCTATGCTACAATCTGTCAAGGGGTTCTTGTCACACAGGTTCTCCATGAAAGACCTGGGTGATGCCTCATACATTTTGGGCATCCGGATCTACTGTGACAGATCCAAGAGGATATTAGGACTTTCACAGTCCAGGTACATCGACACCATGCTGAAAAGATTCAGTATGGAAGATTCCAAGCGCGGTAATCTACCGGCTTGTCACGGGATCACCCTTTCCAAAGAGATGTCTCCCAAGACTGATTTGGAGAGGGATCACATGTCTATTATACCCTACGCTTCTGCGGTAGGCTCTATAATGTATGTGATGTTGTGTACCAGACCAGATGTGGCTTATGCACTAAGCGTGGTAAGCAGGTATCAGTCAAACCCTGGGGAGAAACATTGGATAGCAGTGAAGAACATTCTCAAGTACCTGAGAAGGACTAAGGAGATGTTCTTGGTGTATGGCAGAAAAGACCTCCAGATTGAGGCCTTTGCTGACTCCAGCTTCCAGAGTGACAAGGATGATTCCAAGTTCATGTCGGGCTTTGTCTTTACCCTCAATGGAGGGGCGGTGTGTTGGAAGAGCTCCAAACAGGAAACTGTTGCTGACTCGACTATGGAAGCGGAATACATCGCTGCATCTGATGCCGCAAAAGAAGCTGTCTGGATGAGGAAGTTCTTGAAAGAACTTCAGGTGGTTCCGTCCATTGTTGACCCAATACCTCTGTATTGCGACAACAACGGGGCTATAGCTTTAGCGAAGGAACCCAGGTCCCATCAGAAATGCAGACACATCTTGAAGCGTTATCACCTGATCAGGGAGATCGTGGATCGCCAGGAGATCGAGGTTCGGAGGGTTGCTTCAGAAGATAACACTGCAGATCCATTCACCAAGGCCTTGCCCCAGACTCAGTTCGAGCGGCTGATCGGGATGATAGGTCTTCGATACGCCAGTACATGGCCTTAGTGCAAGTGGGAGATTGTTAGTGTATATGCCCTAGAGGCCATTACTGTATCATACTAGTTTGTATATTACTTGATGGAAGCTTGGGATATTCACAGTTGTATATACAATCTTGCTCGAAATGGTAGTATGCTACTTGGTTTGTCTCTGTTTAATATGTGCATGTGTTTCTTTTAGCATATCGCTAATATACATATTAGTAAAGCCCTTGGGATCTTTTCTTGATTACCAGCATTGTGATGGCGCTCACACTCGTGGGGGCTGGGTAATCCATAAGCACATCCTTATACAGGTCCCTAGTCGTTGGACTATCGAGACAGGGCATCGATACTCCGGAGTAGACTAGCGTATGCGCTTCTCATCCCAGCGTGGGAGACGGTCTGTCCCACAGCCGTCAGTACGTCGTACTTGAGATAGTATGCGGGTGCTCGTTAGGTTACGAGTACACAGGACAGGACTCGTTGGGAACTGTTGGTTGGTATTATACCTATCGTCAGTTATCAGTTCCCAGGTGACATGAGTACAGCTTAGTCCGCTGACTTGACACTGTCACTTCGCCTCGAGTGTGTTCCCACTGCACTTTGATTACTACCCTACCACGGCTCAAAGGAGTCGTGCGAACAGGTAGTTTTTGGGTGCAGTCCCGAAACACTTGGAGGCAGTGACGGTTAGACAGGATTCGTCTCTTCCGGTATTGGAGGTTGACATCGCGCTGTGTCCAGGAGAGCCATTACACGAGTAGTCCCTAGCCAGGGCAAGCGAGATATACTGGTAGGTTTCCAGTGTTATCTCATGGTGTTCTGGGCTACACTCCGACACGACTTGTACCGCTATTAGGGGACTGACGTTCACCGTCCCCTAGGCCCGCCATGCGATGTATCAGACGAACAGATCGGACTGTACGGAGACTGTCACATACAGGCTCAGTAGGAGTTCAGATGGGGTCACCTCATCAGTCTTCTTATCGGCATCTACGTGGGGACCGTTACGTACAGCTAGTGCCGCTTGCGGTCTGTGGTTAAACCCACTGCCAGCGTAGTGTCGAGTCTTTAGAGTCCCACACAGAGAGCTATTCGCCTTTAGGCAAAATGAGTAGAGGTCGCATGGTTTTGCGACAGGGTTTGTTCACATCCGCGCACTTATGCACGTTTGCTGTCCGGACAGCTTATACTAGCGGGCTTTGGTTTAAGCCGGATCCTAGTATATGATTTGGGATTGGTTTTATCTCATTGTATTCATGTTCCTCGGATTACGAATACGGGTGCGTATGCACAGTTGCTTGAGACAGAGGGAGAGAACTTTGATTAGGGTTAATCACCATTGTCATTTTATTAACCCTAATGCTTATGTGTGTATTATGGTTAATTGATATTAGTTTAATATAATTGTGCATGGTTATGGTTGTTGACTATTTAACCTTCTTGACTTGTTGACCTTGGTTGACACTTTGACCGTCATCATTTCATTTGGAAGATGCTCTTTGATCCTTGCAATTTGCATTAAAAATGAAATGATAATGGTCATGTCTTGATTAAGCCATGACAATTATCTTACTAATTATCAATTTATAATAATTCACACATATATGTGAGAATGCTTCATATTTTCTCTCATTCTATCATATACTTTCTCTCTCTTGCTCTTCCTCTTCCTCAAGCTCTCCCCTCTCATGTGTTGAGAAACATTTGAGCTTGAGAAAAACCACTTCTTGATAATCTCTACTCTCATCTAGGGTTCTAGGATTAGCACTTCTAGCACCCTAGTTACTTCTAGCTTGGAGTTGAAGCCAAAGGTTGAGGCTTTCGGGTGGATCCTTCTTCGACGTGAGAAGACGACAAAGGTGATCCTTTTCTACTACTCCAAGGAGCAAGGAGAGAAGGACATAAAGCCCTAGGTATAACCATTCTACCCTTCAACTGGTTTCTAGTTAGCTTTAGCTAGTTTTTGTTTAGCAAAGATCCGACTTTGTCTAGTCCATGTTGCCTAGAGTAGTAAAAATCCGATTTTTATTCCGTTTTCCGCCTCCCCGCAAGCACTGGGGTGGGCAAAGTGGACTTACAATATATATATTGTATCATAGTTGATGATACATAGAACTAGGATGTGTGAGAATCACATTAGAGAAAAGATAATGATAAAAATATATGAATTAAAGAAAAGAAGAATGAGTCATTCTTTGGGTGCTTGGAGAAGCATGGAAAAGCCATGACTCGTCTTCTTTCTGTTGGATATATGTATGCCCTAGAGGCCATTATATGATAGTGTATGTACCGGTATGTGTGTGTGTGTGTATTCAGAGGACATTCTTGCTCGACATGATAGTATGCTATTTGGTTGCACTTTTATCTTGACATGTTCATTTGATCATGCTTTCATTCATTTGGTGCATATTGATATAGCCCTTAGGATATGCAGGACTACTGAGATTATGATGCGGATCATACTAGTGGGACATGTGTAGTCTATGAGCATATCCTTGAAATGTTCCTAGTCGTGGGTGTATCGAGACGGGGCATCGATATCACCAGAGTAGACTAACGTATAGCGTATACGTTGCTTGTCTCATATGATGGGCGATGGATGATCCCATATCCATTGGTGTGGTGACACCAAAGACCGTATACGGGTGCTCAGTGAGACTGGGTACACTGAACGGACTCGCCGGGAACTCCTATGTGGTATTATATCTATCGTCGGATAGCAGTTCTCAGGTGACACTGGTACAGGTTAATCTGTAGACCCAAGATCGTCATAGAGTCTTGTGTGCCTCCCACTGTACTTTGATCTCCACCCTACCATGGATCTACTGAGTCATACAAACAGGTGGATTTTAGGTACAGTCTCGAGGCACATGGAGGCAATGAGCGATAGGAGGGGTTTCGTCTCTCTCGGTATTGGGGGTTGATGTTGCACCATGTACGATTGGCTATAACAGGAAGTCCTTGGCCAGGGCTGCTGAGATTTACTGATAAGTGTTATCAGTAGTTTCTCGATCTATTATGAGCCATATACCGGCATAACTTATTGGGTTGTTAGGGTCGACGATACCAACCCTAGACTCACATATGCAGCATATCTGACGAAGAGACCGTACTGTACGGTAAGTGTTACCAGTTGGCTCGACAAGAGTTTTAGCAGGTTTGCTTGTGTTTCTTCTGATCGCTCAATACCTGGGAACCGTTACGTACAGCTTGTGCCACTGACGGTTTGTGGGCATGTGATGTGATTACTACCTATTGCTAGCGTATTGACGAGTCTTAGAGTCCCACAAAGGGGTCTCCTAGCTCAAGCGAAAAGTTGTGGGGTGCATATGAGATATGCGCGGGAGCTCGATTAAATGCGTGTATTAGATACCTATTTTAATCGGGCGTTTACTATTGGACAGGTCGTATGTGATATGACCGGGTTATTAAATCAAGCGTTGATTTAATATTAAATCCATTAGCTCATTTATTAAAACATATTTCTTATTGATGCATGAGTGTATGTATATATTGATATGGATGCACACATGCAAGCATACATGTATCATGGTTGATGATACATTGGTGGTGGCAATGCAAGACTTACATGGTTACATATGTGTATATTTTGTTTATTTGAGAAAAGCAAAAATGAGATTAATACCATGGTTTAATTACCCATGGTTTTAGCCCATGGTTTTGCTTAAACTCAAGTTACAAAATATCTAGATATTTTGTAACCATAGTCTAGCATGGCATGACTCTCACTTACTCTCTTGAGTTTAGTAAGAGTTATTCATATTATTCTCTTGAGTCAAGCTTGAGCCATATCCTTCTTCCTCTCTCTCCTCAAAGCTCTCTAGGGTTTACAAAGAAAAAGAAGAAATTAAAAAAGAAAAGGTTTTTAATTGAGATCCAAACTCACATCACCATTCTACTTTAGTCTAGCCCACTAGTGTGGAGTGTTTGCTTCATCTTCATCCTTGATCAAGTGAAGCTTAGAGATTGGTGCAAAGGGACTTCGTGGTGGATCATCGTGGACGCGGAAGGATAGAAGCCAACCGGTTCAAACCCTACACGATCCAAGGAGTCAAGGAGGAGGTCTACAAAGGTTGTATTTCTCCCCACTTAGTGTTAGACACTTGATTTTGTATGTTAAAGAATAATTTATAACCGCAATCAAGAACGGCGTCGCTTGGTAGCTAGCCGGTGAGTACGGGTCGGTCCACAGGGATTTTGTGAATTTCCTAATTGTTCTTACGAGTTAATTCTGATTGGTGTCGGGTTGATTAAATCTAAAAACTAAATTTATCTAGATCTAAATCTTGCTAGGGTTAGGTTTAGGTTAAGTTTGGAAATGCAAAGATTTCCCACCGCTTTCAATACCCAAATTAAGATCTCTTTAGGAGTTATGGTAATTATTAATAAAGGGGATTAGTACCATCGGGAAGAAACGGTGTTTCTTCCTCTAGGTTCTTGTCCTTCCTTTCTTAATCCTTACCCTAATCTCCATGGAAAACACGCTCAACCGGGCCTTTATACTACGGAATCATCGCTACCTCGTGGGATAGGGTGCCATAGGGAGCGGTGTGTGCATGTATGCATGGAGTCCTATAAAAACGTGTGATGGGCAAGAAAGGGGTGAGAGATTTTCATCTCTCAAGCCTTCCCCAAAGCTAACCCTAACAAGCGAGGAGACTACTTACTCATTAGGGAATTGAAAAACATTTCTATACTATCTATCTAGGGCAGAGAATAAAAGATCTAACTAGGGCAGATAAGAAATTATACTAGGGCAATGAAATAAAATTAACTAGGGCAAGAATTGAAAACTTACTCTAATTTGATGCACTCTTCACTCATTGCAGAAATTTACAGATCTGAACTTTAGATATAAAATGAGGCACAAGAAGAGGCATGCTCCAAAAAGAGCATTAGGGTTTCTAATTATAGATCATAGAAACCCTAGGGTTACAATTGACTCATATCTGTAATTACAAGTATACCCCTAAGAAGACTAGTCAACGCGCCGCCATTCCATTACATTTCCCACCAACACGGGCGACGCATGGATTTTTGCACCGACAAGGGTTCCTTATGTTGCGGAACCCCTGTTTGGCCGCGGATCCGCGGCCATATAAGGAGCTTGTTGGATGATTCTTCTTGTGTTGCTTCTGGTTGCTTTTAGAATCTGTTTTCTTCACTTTGTTCTTCAGAATATTTTCTAGTTCTCTTCCAGATATCCACAGTGAGTAATGTAGTGGACTTTTACCATTTGCTTCATGTCGAAGTCTTGAACCTTGCGATGCCTTGTACTTTGTGAACTGATCTTCATGTAGGCTTGATCAAGATCCTTCTATTTGTTGGTCATAGTCTCACTTTTGCATCGTCTTTTATCTTTTTCACTGTTTTTGTTCCGAGAACCTGTAACCTGTAACTATGTAGCAGACATGGGTCAAAAGCACCTGTTTATTTGTAAAATGCATAAGAATGGGGAATGTAATAATGCAATATTATGATATGAACAACACTTGTAGTATATGATACTAGCATATTGTTGCTCTATTTTTCTAGTTTGATTCATGGTTGGATTGTTTAGCACCCCCTTAAATTTTTGTTATAGCATGTGTGATGCAACCCTAAACCTAGGCATGGTGATAAAGAATCCCTTCAGTGGTATCAGAGACAAGATAGAAACTTAGACGATGTTAGATTAATTACGAAACCGAAACAACTCCGAAATAACGATTTCTTCAACCTGAAAATATGCTCTCTGTCGATTTTTAAATGGGCTCGGAAAATTTTTAAACAACTGCAGAGTCTTGTATATGATGTACTAAGAACACAGAACAAATTTGAGGCAATTCCCTCGGATTTTGGCCGAGCACCACCCCCTTAAAACCGAGCTGGCCAGCCCCTTTACCCCAGAATTGCCTCGAATTTTTCCTGTGCTCTGGTCTGTAGGTTTTGGGGTTTCAGGTGTTGTTTGTTTAGGCCAAAATTTCATGTGATGCTAATTTTACTTGAGGCCTTATTCGGAGTATTTCGTAGTCATAATTTTAACATTGTATTGGTAACTTAGACGATGTTTAACAGTTCGAGCGAACATCAATCATCCCCCATTACCCTCCCTGAAAATTTCTAAGTGTTGGAATTTTCCAAGTTAAAGATATTTGAATGTTCATGCATGCAACCCTATGGACCCTCTAGAGGAACAAAACCCTAACTCGATTCTATGACCATTGAACCGCGGCTAAACCTTAGGGTTTGCCGTAGTTCAGTGGCGCCATAGGTGAGGCAAGAGTTGACCCTTCTACGGTTGGTCCATAGACACTGTGGCACGTTTTTGAGTATTTTAGCTTTGCTCAAGTGTTGAGCTTCCGGGGTAATTTGTGGGTGTTTGTTGACTCGATCGAAATGTTTAACATTGTCTTGATATTTGTGAATGTGATACAATAATTGGAATCTACACTAATTAGTTTTGTGAAAAGTAATTAGTTGCGTGTAAATCTAATATTTTGGTCTCGGTAGAATCGGGAATCTTGTTGAATTGTTCGACTTCTTTTGAAAAGGTGTTTTCATTGTTGAAAACTAAATATAAGATTTGCATTGTTAGGCATGAAATCCTGAATATGTGATATTCCGAATTTATAATGTCTAAAGGAAGTGTTGATTCCAATTGTTGTAGTTTTTCACTTTCTTTTCTGCGACCGTAAGTGTAGTATGTGGTGTATCGCCGGTTTCGTTGCTATACATCAACGACAATTGGGGTACACATACTTACTTACATTGATGATATGTGATATTATGTGTTGCTAAGATATGATGTGCAGGATCGTCGTGAATGAATAGCCGGGGGTTTTATGTGAGATGAGAGTTTTTCTTTTCATTCATGTAAAATTAATTGTATGTAATATTCTTTTATTGGGGCACTTCCGGGTTGAGGATGATGTCACCATTGTTGTATATTATTTACTTTTCCGCATTAGGATAGACCCAAGGAGGGGTGTGATTAGTCCAAAAAAAATTTTATTTACCGTAATCAGAAACGGCGTCGCTTTGCAGCTAGCCGGTGAATACGGGTCGATCCACAGAGATGTGTAACTTTCTGTTTTTGTGTTATCACGAGTTGATTTCGATGGTGGTTTGGTTTTTGTCGATTGATTTAAAACTAATTAATATGATATTAAAGAACTTGTTAGGGTTAGGTATAAGGTAGGGTTGATAAGATCGATATTGTCACCTCTTTCAATGCCGTTTAATTAAAGCTTTTTAGAAATCATAACAATTATTAGCAAAGGGGATTAGGATGATTTGGGAAGAAACGAAGTTTCTTCCTCTAGATCCTTGTCCGTCCTTTCCTATTAATTGGTACAATCTTTATGGACGTCATGTATGCTCGGCCCTTTATACTACTGTTCACCGTTACCTCATAGGTAGGATGCCGTAGGGAGCGGGTCATGCATGCGTGCATGAAGTTCTAATTATGAGAAAAGGTATCGGCATTGAAGGAGGTGAGAGATATTCATCTCTCACTCCCTTCCTTGTTCCTAACCTTAACAAGCGAGGATTTTACTCGCTCATTAGGGAATTTTCTAAAAACGACATTATTTTTTTTATTATGTTTTAAAGTGTTTTGTTCAAATCTTGAATTATTACTTACTGCAGATTAAAAGGAGCTAGACTAGTTAACTAAGGCAAGTAATAAAATTACTCTACTGCAAGAATGATATTAGATAACTAGGGCAAGAATTAAATTAGAACTAAAGCAGGAATTTAAAAGAAAAACTTGCAAAAGTGATGCTCTAGATCTCCCAACAATTCTGATTTTATTGATTGAAAATAGGCATAGCATTTTACAGATTTTGAGTATAATTTATAAGCAAACAGTGAAGCTAGGGTTACAGACTCTCGCAGAGGTGCAATTACAGATTTGCCCCCTCAAAATCCCAACACCCGCACCGTCGCACCGACACAAGAAGTCGGTGCCGACAAGGACACCATACGGCCGCGGAACCGCGGCAATGATAGGCCTTGGGCCGCGGTTCCGCGGCCCTTTGGTGGCTTCATTTCACCATTTTCTCTGGTCTTCATGCTGGGTTCATGGGCTTGTTTGTTCTTCACTATTTTTCTCTGTTTGGCTTCTTGGTCTTTTCCAGATCTTCAGTGAAAACTTGTAAGGAGCTTTTGACCGTTCACTTTGACATTTCGGACTGCACTGCTTTATACAATTGTAACCTGTTCTTCGTGACTCGGATTCATCTTCTTGTTGGTCAAAAGTCTCTCTTTTGTATCATCTTCTGTCTTTTCTCACTGTCTTCGCTCCAAGAGCCTGTATCCTGTATCATGCAACAAACGTGCGTCAAAAGTACATGTTTACTTATAAAATGAATAAAAGTGGGGCGTATGAATTGCAATATTATGATATGAACAAATACCCCCAAACTTATCTTTTGCTCGTCCTCGAGAAAACTTATTATTTTATTCTAACCTAGCCGCACTTTCGCAGGGAAACGCGATTGCACTGAGCACGTGCAACAAGCCGTTAAACCTCTAGGTGTCCCTAGTAGGA
The DNA here is from genome assembly GCA_030015575.1 of Agapanthus africanus. NCBI lineage: Eukaryota > Viridiplantae > Streptophyta > Magnoliopsida > Asparagales > Amaryllidaceae > Agapanthus > Agapanthus africanus. Next base: position 344,180,988 of record CM057343.1, read on the forward strand.
GGAGTGTTGTCTCCTGAGGGTTTTCAGTGGATTACACCCACAAAATCCTATCAATTTGGTTTTTCGACTTTTGCTCTCCAATTAGGTTTTCTAACAAGGAATTCTATTATCGTCGCCCCGCAAATTATTCACCCATATTCTTCACACTTCCTTATTATGTAACTTAAGATTGTACATGTTCTATAAAATTACTTAGAATTCAGCATTTCTTAAGTTTTTCTTCTAGAGTTTCATCTCCACTTAGGAATTTCTATCAACTCTATTAAAGATACAAGTTTTATTCTTCATTCCTTTCTCTGATCTAAACTCTAATCACATATCCCCACGTGTGTGTAATTGTCACCTCTACAATTGGAAATTCAAATCAAGCAATCGTACTCTCGTCCATTGTCCAAAGCACTTAATAATTTATGAATTTTTCTTATCTTTCGCTTACACATCCTTCATGCGACCGTTAATACTTCTTGAGGTACCAACAGCCGATTACAAGATGCGTTTAGCACTTTAAAGCGTATTTCCTAGTTTTGCAACACCCAAGGCTTTTAGCAGTGACTCCCAAACCAGTTGGTCTAAGGCACTAGGTGATGAAGCACCCTTGCTAAATAATTTTCTAGCCCTAAGTAATCACAAAAACCAGTGTTCATTTTTTTTTATTCACTTTTTTTTCTTTTATTTTCATTGTGCTAAGGACTTTAGACAAGAGTAATTCAAGGTCTCTTCTACTAATCCAAGTTTCAAGGTGCGTGATTGTGCATTTGTAGGGTACATGTTTTCAGAATCTAAACTTAAGTTAGGAACTATTTTTCGAACTTATACTCTAATAAGAATATTAATACTCTTCCCTCATTTTGGCTTAGCCCAAGAAGTGAACCCAAAATTTGCCTATTCCTAAATAACCTACAAAGACATATATTCTCTACCGTTAAACTCTAAGCAATGTTATTTTTAGGATTTTTAATTTGCTAAGTCTAAGATCTAGTTTTTCCTAGCCAGTTAACATTTTTATCAAACTCAAGTCAATTAACCAAAATTGAATACAATAATTTTTATTATTTTTGAATTTTTTCAATTTTTATGGGTTTTTCAGTTTCCTAATTTTTTTATTTTTCAAATTTTCAAATTTTTATGAATTTTTTTTATATAAAGATGCAATGAAGAAATTAAATATGCAAAAGGAAGAGAAAAATATATACAATATGCAATGCAAAAGATAACTATATACATTACCCTCTCCCCCAAACTTGAGCAAAGCAGTGCCCTCACTGCCCGGCCCCACGTCGCGCTCGTGAGCGTGAACGTGATCGTTCCCCTCTAGCCAAAAGTGTTTGGATTCCCCTCCCAATTTCCGTCAACCGACGGTCGTGATCTCGTGCAGTCACCCGAAACTCATCCCTCAAAGAGTCGATTCTTCTCACTGTTCTCCGCATCAATCGCGCATGCTCCTGGGGAGTTAGTTCTTCCCCGCTTGAAGTCGAGCTCGAGCTAGGGGTATGTGCGGGTACATTTTCTGCCGGTTCCGTTCGTGTCCAAATATCAGTGAGTCTAGAGTAGGATGACGTGACGCCCTCTACAAGTGGTCGAACTGGAACACCGTCTATCATGTATGAGTCAAATTCCTCGACGGGGAGGAAATAACGGCAGAGTTGGGAACAAGCATGGGACATGGGTATACGGTACCTCGTTTCTCCGTACCTATAGATTGGAGAAAAACCGTACACATGTCGAACCTTGGATTTTTCATCATCAGTGTGTGTACGACATGTAATGAAGGGGTGAAAAAAGTCGTGTTGTGGGAACTACCAAAGATATTGTTTTGTGCCCACCGGCACACAGGTAAAACGTTCGCGAAAAGGGTCCGTGCTTGGATACCCTTACGCGGCTCTCGTGCACAGTCATTCCCCATCAAGGGCATGTAATCTTCAAAGTGCAATGGGTGTTCATGTGCAGGTATACGTGGTATGAGTGTAATCTCGTAGATCATGTCCCTATCGATGTGAATTTCATGATTTCCCCAATTTATTTTAATGTAACCTAAGTTGTCAAGACTATTATCCTCCATTGATTCATAGAATAGAGCAACTAGGTTAGGTAGGGCAAACGCAGATAAGTGATTATAGAGCAGGAAATTCCAGCCCCTTTGTTCGATTTCATGTGCGAAATATCTACCGTATACTTCGTGTGCGAAAACAGGGGAAAAATCCCTTTCAAACTGCATTTTATGTGCCATTTAGATTTTTCAGTAAAAAAGATATGCAGGAACAGAGAGGAAACACTCAGATTTACCTCCCCTGAAAATTTCAGGGGGCGAAGACTCCAGACGGCGGCGGTTGCGCGGCAGGAGGCAGAAACGGCGGCGGAATCGCGGCGGCTTGGCGGCGGCACGGCGAGATTTTTCTGCAGCAGGTTGGTGGCGACGGCTAGGGTTTTTTAGAGAGTAAAAATTTAGGTTTAAGAAAACAGGGGGCTCGGGTTCCTTTAAATAGGGGATGGGAGGGATATTTGTATAGAACACCCTCTAAAACGAGGGTTTTATTTGTAAAATCAGCTCTTAATTCTGAAAATTTGCCATTAGGTCCAAAAAAATTTATTTTTTTTTATTTCTTCAAATGCACCAAATTTTTTATGGTATTTACAAATAATATACACACCCCCAAACTTATTTGAAATAATGTTTTGGAAAAAAAGAAATTTGGGGGTGAAAGTGGAGGACCATTACTCAGTGTAGCTCGGCTCCTGCAAGAATAGAAGCTCCTCCGAAGGGTCCGCTGTGAAGAACGGTTTCAGTCGATGCCCATTCACTTTGAATAAAGTACCGTCTTCAGGATTTTCAAGATCAACCGCACCGTGCGGATAAACGGTGCGGACTACAAAAGGTCCTCTCCATCTGGACCGGAGCTTGCCGGGATGATAATGTAACCGAGTGTCATAAAGTAAAACCTGTTGTCCCGGTTCAAAAGTTTTTCGCAAAAGGTGTTTGTCGTGGAACACCTTAGCTCGGTTTTTGGTAATTAGGGCATTATCATATACCTCATCCCTCAGCTCCTCTAATTCATTCAATTGCAGCTTTCGATTGCTGCCCGCATCTCCTAAAGATAAATTCAGCTCTTTGATAGTCCAAAATGCTTTATGCTCAATCTCCACTGGGAGGTGGCAAGCCTTCCCGTACACAAGCCGGTATGGAGACATACCAAGATCGGTCTTATATGCAGTACGGAAAGCCCATAGTGCATCGATCAGTTTAAGTGACCAATCTTTACGGTTTTTAGAAACCGTTTTCTTCAAGATTTGCTTTATTTGCCGATTTGAAACCTCGGCTTGCCCACATGTTTGGGGGTGATATGGCGTTGACAACTTGTGGGTGATAGAGTATTTGCGTATTAAGGACTCGAAAGTCCTATTGCAGAAATGAGAACCATTATCACTTATTATCGCCCGAGGGTGCCCAAATCGAGAAAATATGTGTTCTTTAAGAAACCGAACGACAACTTTATTATCGTTCGTTCGGCTGGGCACAGCCTTGACCCACTTTGAAACATAGTCAACCGCCAAAAGAATATACACATTTCCAAGAGAGTTAGGAAATGGTCCCATGAAATCTATACCCCAAACATCAAAAATGTCCACAACCAAAATAGGTTGGAGCGGCATTTCGTTTCTCCGCGAAATCCGGCCCAAGTGTTGGCACCGGGAGCAAGTTTTGCAGTATTCAAATGCATCCTTGAAGAGTCGTGGCCAATAGAAACCACACTGCAAAACTTTTTCGGCTGTCTTCTTTGGGCCAAAATGCCCGCCACATGCTTGATCGTGGCAAAAAGACAGCACACTCTTGACCTCACTTTCAGGCACACACCGATGAATGATTTGGTCGGAACAGTATTTAAAAAGATAGGGTTCATCCCAGTAAAAATTCTTTACTTGGGATAAAAATCTAAGTTTATCCTGTTTCGACCAATCATTAGGTATCAGGCCGGTAGCTAAGTAGTTTACAATATCGGCGAACCATGGTTCGCAAGAAACGGTCAAGAGTTGCTCGTCGGGAAAAACATCAGTGATTGGAAGATCGAGCGTGGGCGAAGAAGGAAGTCGTGATAGGTGATCAGCTACTACGTTTTCACATCCTTTTTTGTCCTTAATGACAAGGTCAAACTCTTGTAATAAAAGGATCCAACGTATTAGCCTTGACTTAGCATCCTTCTTCGCAAAATGGTGGCGAAGAGCTGAATGATCAGTATATACAACGAATGGAGAGCCAATTAAATAAGGCCGAAATTTTTCGAGTGCAAACACAACAGCTAAAAACTCTTTCTCTGTTGTTGTGTAGTTGAGTTGGGCCTCATTTAGTGTTCGGCTAGCATAATAAATCATGTGCGGCATCTTATTAATGTGCTGTCCAAGAACAGCGCCAATAGCAAAGTCTGATGCGTCGCACATGATTTCAAAAGGGTGCGTCCAGTCGGGAGAAGAGAGGATGGGCGCAGTGATGAGTGAATGTTTCAAAGACTCGAATGCTTCAATGCAAGTGGAGTCGAAAGCAAAAGTTGTGTCCTTGGCCAGTAAGAGAGTCAAGGGTCTAGCAATCTTGCTAAAGTCCTTGATGAACCGTCTGTAAAAACCGGTGTGGCCAAGGAAGGCTCTGATATCTTTGACGCATTTTGGGGGGGGGGAAGGTTAGAAATCACTTCGATTTTTGCTCTATCTACCTCGATGCCGTTTTGCGAGATGACATGTCCTAAGACAATGCCCTCTCGTACCATGAAATGGCACTTCTCCCAATTCAATGTGAGGTTCTTATCCCTGCAGCGGGTAAGAACAGCGTCAAGATGCCGTAAACACTCGTCGAAGGAGTCGCCAAAGATGGAGAAATCATCCATAAAGATCTCCAAGAACTTTTCGACCATGTCTGAAAAGATCCCCATCATACACCGCTGAAATGTCGCGGGTGCATTGCATAACCCAAAGGGCATGTGATGATAAGCAAAAGTGCCAAAGGGACAAGTGAATGTTGTCTTGTCTTGATCCTCTTTGGCGATGGGGACTTGGTTGTAACCGGAATAACCATCGAGAAAGCAATAGAACTCCTGCCCTGCCAATCGCTCGAGCATTTGGTCAATGAAAGGTAAAGGAAAGTGGTCCTTCCTTGTTGCGGCATTGAGTTTCCTATAGTCTATGCAGACTCGCCACCCAGTTTGGGTGCGAGTGGGAATTAACTCATTTTCCTTATTGGTAATGACCGTAATGCCCGATTTCTTTGGCACGACATGGATTGGGCTAACCCATTGGCTATCCAAGATAGGGTAAATGATACCGCTATCCAGACACTTGACAATTTCCTTCTTAACAGCCTCTTTCATGATGGGGTTGAGGCGCCTTTGTGGATCCCGTGATGGCTTGGCATCATCCATCAAGTGTATATGATGTTCGACTATGAGGGGACTAATCCCCTTAATGTCCGCCATAGACCAGCCGAAAGCTTGCCGATTATTATGTAAGACCATCAAAAGAGCCTTCTCTTGCTCAAGAGATAGAGAGGCTGATATAATGACAGGTAAGGTCTCATTATCACCTAGATAAGCATATTTTAGGTGTGTCGGCAAAAGCTTTAATTCGAGTTTAGGAGGTGAAACAATAGATGGTAACAATGGGGTAGTTGTTTCAAACTCGAAGGATTCCATCAAAGGTTCGAACCGAGTGTACGCAACAGTGTCGGATGGTTCAACTAACTCATCCGAAAAAGCAAAAGACTCCAATTCAGGTGATGAGTCTTCAAAGTTGTCAACAAAGGTAAAACACTCAAAATCGTTATCCCCTGTGAAAGCTGTGTCGGATTCTAGGAGGAACGTACTAGTGGCGTTAACAGTGCTGTAATCGAACAAAAAATTCTCGAACTCACAGTCCTCCTCCGCGATCTCATTGATCGAGCAAACATCGAGTACGCTAGCATTAGGCTCAGCAGGCTGACTTCCCAACTTGAAAATATTAAGCTCAATTGTCATATTGCCGAAAGATAGGTTCATTGAACCATTACGACAATTGATTACTTTGTTGGAAGTAGCCAGAAATGGTCGACCAAGTATTACCGGAATTTGGTTCCGGGGGTTAGCGACAGGTTGTGTATCCATCACAATAAAGTCAACGGGGAAAATGAAATCCCCAACTCTAATTAACACATCCTCCAGCTCTCCCCTAGGATAGGTTATTGACCGGTCGGCCATTTGGAGAGTACAGCGAGTGGGCTTAAGCTCTCCAACGCCCAATTGCTCATACACAGAATAGGGTAGCAAATTGACACTTGCGCCAAGATCTAATAGTGCTCTATTGATGTTCTTGTCCCCAATTGTTATCGAAATGGTAGGACACCCGGGGTCCTTTTGCTTTGGGGGTAGGGAATTTACAAGAGCATCACTAATAGCACTAGCCACAAAAACTTTCTTTGGCACTTGCGACTTCCTCTTTTTGGTGCATAAGTCCTTTAAAATTTTTGCATATGAAGGAACTTGTTGGATTGCATCCAAAAGAGGGATATTTATGCTAACCTGTTTGAACAACTCAACAATCTTCTCCATCTATGGAGTTGGTTTATTGGATCTCAACCGATTAGGAAAAGGAACATTTTGAAAGGTGGTTGAGTCCAACTTTTGCGGATCAGATTGTCGAGTAGGAACGGCACCCCGTGTAGATGTGTTCGTGTTGTGAGAAATAGGTCCGTTCGAGCTAGAAGAGGTAGAGCCATGTGAAGGGTGGAGAATAGGCTCTAAAGAAGAAGATGGTGAAGAAGATGAAGAGGGGTCACCGGCAGGGGTGTCATTGTTAATGCCCACATTGTTTTGCAACACTTTTCCCGATCTCAACGTGGTCACAGCATTTACGTTATGATTTTGCTGTTGATATGCAGCATGTGCGTGACCGGGGTTGGGAAGTGGTTGAGACGGGAGTTTTCCTTTTTCGCCCTCGCTCAAAGCTGCATTGAGTTGTGCAATTTGTGCCTCAATAGATTTGATGCTTTGATCGTGTGAGGTACTGTTTTGCATTAAAAATTGAATAGAAGTCTCAAGTCTTGCTGTAGACTGTGTAGATTGCTTAAGGAACGCATCTAGACTTCTTTCGAGCGAGCTAACCTTATCATTATAAGGTTGAACATAATTATTTGGCTGGTAAGCATTGTTAGGCACAAAATTGTTCACCTGATTAGGGTAAGGTTGTTGTGGAAATTGTTGCGGTTGAAATTGAGTTTGTGAAGGTGCTTGTTGTTGTTGTGGAGGAGGAGGTCTTTGAAAATTGTTATTTCCTTGGAATTGTTGATTTTGGTTCCAAGCGAAATTTGGGTGACTCCTCCATCCCGGATTATATGTCGAAGAGTACGGATCGTTTCTTTGTCGTTGCTAAAATACAGTATTGACTTGATCCTGTCCTTAAGTGGATGCATTATAAGGACACTCTTCGGTTAGGTGCGACGGATCTTCACAACAAGCACAGACAGTTCGTGGGGGCATAGCAGGGGCAGGAGAAGACGAAGAGATTTTGGTCTCAATCGCTTCTAGCTTTTTCGTAAGAGCGGCCATCTCGGCCTTCATGACAATTGACATCTCTACTTGATGTATGTCTGCCCTAGATTGACCACTAGAAGATGATGTGGTATTGGTACTCTCCCACTGTATTGTTTGCTCACTAAGATCCTCAAGAAATTGCCACGCTTCATCACTAGACTTAGAGAGAAAATGACCTTGACATATGGTTTCTAGCAACTGCTTCGTTGCCGAGTTCAATCCCTCGTATAATGTTTGGCAAAGTTGCCAACTTTCGATCCCATGATGAGGGCATTGAACTAGTAGGTCCTTAAATCTCTCGAAGCACTTCCAAAATGGTTCGGAAGGAAGTTGTGAGAATTGAATTATTTCATTGCGGATTCTGGCAGTTTTGTGATGAGGATAGAACTTTTTCAGAAAAGCTTTCACAAACTCGTCCCAATTTCTTATGGAATGTGATGCGGTGCTGTATAGCCACTTCTCGGCTAGGTCACATAAGGTGAAAGGAATGACCCTTAGCCTTATAGCGTCATCACTTAATTGGGTTGTTTTCATCATAGCGCACACATTTTGGAATTTATTGATAAAGATATATCCATCTTTAGATTCCAAACTATGAAATTTTGGCAGCATATTGATGAAATGTGGTTTTATTTCAAAATTGTCCCCATTTTCCGGTGGGGGTGAAAGACAAGTAGGTAAAGAAGTGCGGATGGGGTAAAAGAGATCCTGGAGCGCAACTCGTGCGGGCGCTTCAACAGGCGGCTGATTCGGGTTATTCGCACCTAACAGAGGTGGAATCCTTCCCGTCGGTAAGGTATTATTGGGGTTGAATCCCGACATGCCTTCGGTGAAAGAATTTGAAGTTGAGGGTAAGAAAGTGGACGGAGTGTCGACTTTAGTGTCGAAAGGTTCGTCGGTCGGTACCAACGAAACACGGACTAATCGGGCGTCAGTATCCCTAGTCCAAAGTGACATACACTAAAGGGTAGTGCAGTCAGAAAAAAGAAAAAGACAGAATGTGGAGGTAAGATAACGTCAGTGAAGGAAGGTGGTGGAAGTGAGTTGCAAGTTTTTTTTTTTAGCGGCAAGTTGCAAGTTTTGAAAAGATTTGTCTCTTTTTTTTTTATGTGAGAGTTTTGCAAAAAGGTTTTTGGAAAGGGACTCGTGACACGAATCAACCACACATGCACAATCAGGCCTAGATCTAGGGTCACCTAGGTCTGCTAGACAGCTCCTAACTAGGGCTAGAAATAGGACCTCAAACCGCCTCTTCACGGACAAGTACGGCCAGGTAAGTGGGAAGGAACCACCACTACAGTGGGCCTAATTAATAACCACTAGCCTAGACACCGCAATGTCGGTTAGGATAAACGGTCGATGCCTATACTAGTCCTTTTCCTATTGAGCTCGATGTCCTTAGGTCTGAGTCTAATATTTTTTTAATTACTTGTGGTCAATGCACATGCTTTAGGTGTTTCCTTGGGTCCTGGGAAGGGTGATGAAATCCCCACCCAATCTGAGTTTAGTCAATTAGCCCCTTAAAGTCCGATTAAATTATGCAAAGCAGTAAAATTCACTTGCAATCAAATTTTTTTTAGCGCGGCGCAAAGAAACCTGCAGAAAATCTGTTATTTAGAAGGGGAGAAAAGATTTTTAGCGCAAAGAATTCCTGCAGAAAGGTTTTACAGAGAGATATATGGGAGGGTGCAGAGGGGAGAATGAGGAATCAAACCATGTAAAATTGATGCGCTGACGTGGCAATTGTGCGGCGGAACCGCGGTCTTGGGGCTTCTTCTGCGGCGGAAACGCGGCAGCTTGGTAGGTTCAGCCTCTGAAAAATTTTGTGCAGCTCCTGTTCACCAATTCTACTCTGTTCTGATGTTCCCTTTTCTGTTTTGCTCTCTGTAAAATTCAAAATTCACAATCCTTTGCTGTTCCTGCAAGATTCAAAACATAGAACCCTTCAAACAGATAAAAATCGCTAAAATGTTTTTGTATTTTCTATTTTCTGATTTTTGTGATTTTTCAAAATTTATATCAACCCGAAATCATACAAAACAAAAAAATTACGCCATCCCCGGCAACGGCGCCATTTGATTAGTCCAAAAAAAATTGTATTTACCGTAATCAGAAACGGCGTCGCTTTGCAGCCAGCCGGTGAATACGGGTCGATCCACAGAGATGTGTAACTTTCTGTTTTTGTGTTATCACGAGTTGATTCCGTTGGTGGTTTGGTTTTTGTCGATTGATTTAAAACTAATTAATATGATATTAAAGAACTTGTTAAGGTTAGGTATAAGGTAGGGTTGATAAGATCGATATTGTCACCTCTTTCAATGCCGTTTAATTAAAGCTTTTTAGAAATCATAACAATTATTAGCAAAGGGGATTAGGATGATTTGGGAAGAAAAGAAGTTTCTTCCTCTAGATTCTTGTCCATCCTTTCCTATTAATTGGTACAATCTTTATGGACGTCATGTATGCCCGGCCCTTTATACTACTGTTCACCGTTACCTCGTAGGTAGGGTGCCGTAGGGAGCGGGTCATGCATGCGTGCATGAAGTTCTAATTATGAGAAAAAGTATCGGCATTGAAGGAGGTGAGAGATATTCATCTCTCACTCCCTTCCTTGTTCCTAACCCTAACAAGCGAGGATTTTACTCGCTCATTAGGGAATTTTCTAAAAACGACATTTTTTTTGTTATGTTTTAAAGTGTTTTGTTCAAATCTTGAATTATTACTTACTGCAGATTAAAAGGAGCTAGACTAGTTAACTAAGGCAAGTAATAAAATTACTCTACTGCAAGAATGATATTAGATAACTAGGGTAAGAATTAAATTAGAACTAAAGCAGGAATTTGAAAGAAAAACTTACAAAAGTGATGCTCTAGATCTCCCAACAATTCTGATTTTATTGATTGAAAAGAGGCATAGCATTTTACAGATTTTGAGTACAATTTATAAGCAAACAGTGAAGTTAGGGTTACAGACTCTCGCAGAGGTGCAATTACAGATTTGCCCCCTCAAAATCCCAACACCCGCACCGTCGCACCGACACAAGAAGTCGGTGCCGACAAGGACACCATACGGCCGCGGAACCGCGGCAATGATGGGCCTTGGGCCGCGGTTCCGCGGCCCTTTGGTGGCTTCATTTCACCATTTTCTCTGGTCTTCATGCTGGGTTCATGGGCTTGTTTGTTCTTCACTATTTTTCTCTGTTTGGCTTCTTGGTCTTTTCCAGATCTTCAGTGAAAACTTGTAAGGAGCTTTTGACCGTTCACTTTGACATTTCGGACCGCACTGCTTTATACAATTGTAACCTGTTCTTCGTGACTCGGATTCATCTTCTTGTTGGTCAAAAGTCTCTCTTTTGTATCATCTTCTGTCTTTTCTCACTGTCTTCGCTCCAAGAGCCTGTATCCTGTATCATGCAACAAACGTGCGTCAAAAGTACCTGTTTACTTATAAAATGAATAAAAGTGGGGCGTATGAATTGCAATATTATGATATGAACAGAAGCACAAGTGACCGGGTTCTAGGGTTCAGTGGGAGGCCATCTCGAGGAGTCTAGACCGGGTCTCCTAAACTCTAGAATTGGTAGGGTCACTTGCCGCTCTCGTAGGGGTCTAGGAATGTGGGCTTGGCTATTCATCGCGACCGTGGAATCCGTATTTTCTATTGTTGGCTAAATACAAAATACGGACCTCCTAGTATATCCTGTATTTTCATATATGTGCTTCTGCTGTTGATATTCTGTGATGTGATCATTTTATATGCTAAGACGAATGATGTATTATATATATGATATATAATAAATGTTGCTTATGTTTTGCATCTTCGCTAGTCCCGTCCCGCTATGCCGTTAGTTAAGCAACTTAACGGTACATACCAGGACATTGTAGCGAATGCGGATAGCATAAGCGTACGTTCTATTTTCGTTTCTTTTCTGTAAAGGCTTAAGGACATAAATGATGGGACTACATTAATATGATTAATGTAAACAAAAGAAACCTAAAAAATGTTGTAGAATCAGATTTGAAACCTACTCGGCTTTTTATAAAAAAGCAAGATTTCAAAAGGCGGAGCTTAAACCACTCCTTTTTTAAACCATTAGATTCTACAAAGATATCAAGTTCGAAGCATTAAAGGTTTTCTTAAAAACTATACGCAGCCTTCCATCATTTTAAGAAGTAGAGTACTTAGTATTCGTGCTGCGTATGTTGATTATAGTCAAGGCGTAGTGTACGGTAGCTAAGTGATGTCTTCCTACACAGCATATGATGTGATTAATTAGGACATTCATGTGATTATGTTGATTATAGTCAAGGGTCATATGGGTGGGTCTAATTAATCATGAAATGACGGGTAGAACTTGACAAGTACTTATGATATGTTGATTATAGTCAAGGTCATAAGTGCTAGGGGTAAAAACCATATCGGGAGTTTCAAGTGTTGAAATTTGCAATGAGATTGCATACCTTCTATGTGATAGTAGGATCCCGACCTCACTGTGAGCAATAGTTGCTCCCAGGAGAATTTTGCACTTTATAATTAGCTAACTCATTAGGTGTCTAGAAAGGTGTCAACGGGGCTACGCCTCTGGGAAAATGAGGTTTATTTTAATTCGGTTCGTGCGAAAGCATGGGGAACCTCCCTCAGAAGTACCGGCACTGGCCTGGCTGAACGGTTAGCGAAGTTGTAGAATGTAATTAATCCTGGCTAATTTTTTCCTTTTGAGGTTTGAAGGAAAATTTGATAAACGCGGTGGGAGACATCGATTAGATAAGATAAATAACCAATCTGATCTTTGCAAGAGCTTTGCTGAGTGTATTCTTTTCTCTCTCCTAATGGCAGATAACCATGACTGGACTTAAGCTACTCTTAGAGAAAAATAAGCTTACCGGACCGAACTATAAAGACTGGTTGAGGAACATTAACATTGCTCTCACATATGATAAAGTATCATATGTCCTCACTGCCTCAGCCCCGCCCAAACCAGGCCCTGAATCTTCAGTTGCGGATAGGGAGATCCGCAAAACGTGGGATATTGACAGTGCCACTGCCAAATGCCTCACGCTTGCATCGATGGACAATACACATCAAAAGCAGCATGAGGAGATGGATGTTCAATCCATCTTTCTCCATACAAAGGAGTTGTATGGGGAGCAATCTTGTATCTTATGATACGAAGTATCTCGAAAGTTGTTTCAGATGCGGATGGCTCCTGGCACATCAGTAGGTGGCCATGTTTTGAAGATGATAGCTCTTATTGAAGAGCTTGAGGGCCTCGGATGGATAATGGATAAAGAGAAATATACGGATATTGTTCTACAGTCTCTTCCCTCTGCCTTTGCTCCTTTCATAGTGAACTTCAACATGCACAACATGGAGAAGTCACTACCCGAACATCTCAATATGTTGAGAAATACAGAGAGCACGCTTAAGGCGAAGTCTTCCTCCCTGCTTGTTGGAAAATCTTCCTCTTCCGTACCAAAAGCCAAGGCCAAGGGAAAGAACAAGAAGAAATCCACCAAGCCGAGAGGCGGAATCTTGAAGGCAAAGGGGAAAGACAAATCCAAAGCTGCGGAGTCGGGAAAATGAGAATATTTCTACTGCAAGAAGATAGGACACTGGAAGCGGAACTGTACTGAGTACCTTGGTCTCAAGAAAGGGAAGCATGGTAATGCTTCAGCTTCAGGTGTGTTTGTAACTGAAAACTGATTTTCTATAAACTCTGCTTCCTGGGTATTGGATACCGATTCGGGTTCTCATATCTGTTAGTTATATGTATGCCGTAGAGGCCATTACTATACATAGGATGTATATTGTAGTGGATGCTTAGACATATATAGGGATGACTTTCTTGCTCGATATGATAGTATGCTATCTGGTTACTCTTTACCTTAACGTGTACACTGATTGTCTCTCTGTTACATGTTGGTAAAGCCCTTAGGATGTGTACTTGACTACCTGGACTATGATGTGGATCATACTAGTGGGGACATGGTAGTCCATAAGTACATCTTTCAAAGTCCCTAGTCATGGGTGTATCGAGACGGGGTATCGATATACCAGAGTAGACTAGCGTGTAGCTTCTCGACCCATATAGATGGGCAATAGATGATCCCATATCCATTGGTGTTTGACATCAGAGATGATATACGGGTGCTCAGTACAGACTGGGTACATTGGACGGACTCGCCGAGAACTCCCAGATGGTATTATACGTTACGTCAGATGGCAGTTCTCTGGTGACACTGGTACAGGTTAGTCTGTAGACCCGAGATCGTCATAGAGTCTTGTGTGATTCCCACTGTGCTTTGATTTCCATCATACCACATCCAAGAGGGCGTGCAAAAAGGTGGTTTTTGGGTACAGTCCCGAATCACATGGAGGCAATGAGCGATAGGAGGGCTTTCGTCTCTCCCGGTATAGGGAGTTGATGTTGCGCAGTGCTCGATTGGCTATAACAGGAAGTCCTTGGCCAAAGCTGTTTTAGGGATTTGCTGGTAAGTGTTACCAGTAGTTTCTCGACCCGTTATGAGCCTCATATCGACACGACTTATTGAGTTATTGGGGTCTGACGTTTACCACCCCTAGGCGAGATATGCGACATATCAGACGAACAGACCGGACTGTACGATAGTGTTACTGGTTGGATTCACAGGAGTGTGAGCGGGCTTGCTCGTTGATCTTCTAATCGCTCAATACCCGGGTGGCCGTTACGTTTAGCAGACCGCTTGCGGCTTGTGGGTGTTTGATATGATCATCACCTACTGCCGGCGTATTGACGATCTTTAGAGTCCTACACAGGGGTTTCCTAGCTCAAGCGAAATGAAATAGGAGCGCATATGAGATATGTGCGGGACCGAGAATAATACAAGTATGTGATACTGTATTCTATTCTCGCGATTTGTGACATTGATCGGTTGTATGCTATATAGCCGGGTTATCGGATCAAGTGTTGATTCGATAAGTTGTTGCTATTGATATTAGTCGGTTATATGCGATATGACCGGATCGTTAAATCAAGTGTTGATTTAATGATTTAATGTATAATTATATATTTGATATATTAGTTTACATTAACTAGTATTGGTTCACTTAAGATTGATTTTCTCACTTGAATGTGCACATTGTTTATATGTGATATATGCAAGTGTACATGTTTGTATCATGCTTGATGATACAAACAAGTTGTGTGTATGAGACTTGAACCAAATCAAGGTTAGATTAGGGTTTACTATTTTCCTAAGCATATAACAAAAGAGTGTGACTTTAGTCAAAGTTATCAAGTTTCATAAAGCTTGATAAACATTGACAAAGTCAACTCTTTTGTCATATGTTTAAAGATATTAGTTAACCCAACCTTTAACCTAATGGTTTGGTTAAATCTCTACATGAGTTAAGCATGAGGGCTTAACTCAACCATGGTGCCATTATTTATTGGATAAGTTTCATTTGGATATGATTGATATGATTCCTTCTTCTTCATCATCTTCATCAAGCTCACAAAAGCTTGCTAGCTCCAATGGTGCCATGAGAAAAAGAGTGAGAAATCCAATTCTAAAGTGAACCCACTTCCTATTTTTTCATCCTCTACTACTTGCCATGTAGTATAGGGTGTTCTCTTCATAAAGTTTTTGACCAAGTGAAGGAATAGCTTGAGTTTGAGTCTCCCCGACGTAGATCATCTTCGGCCTCGAAGTCAATGACCTAGCCCGATCATTTCTCCGACGAAACCATCGCTAGAGTCCGGGATCCGATGATCGCAGTGGAGGGACGTCAACACGGAGCTTTAGAAGTGGAGGACCGGATCTACAAAGGTTGTATTTCCATTCACTTAGTAGCAAAGTAGTTTGCTTGCATGTTGTTTTGCCTAATCTTTAGTTAACGATCTAGTTTAGGGTTTCTCGGCACCGGAAAATTTGAATTTGGCATGGTTGATGCCTTGCGGAACCTCTTGTGTGTGCCTAGTAACCCTACAATATCTTCAATTCTGTGCAAGGGCTGAGAATAGCAGAGTTTTGAAGACCGGTGATCATACTCTCCGAGTTGGAAATGGTTCCAATGTACATGCAGTTTCAGTGGGAGAGTATCACCTAGGGTTGTCGTCGGGTTGTATATTGGTTTTGAAACCATGTTATTTTGTACCAAGCATACTTTGTAATATTATATCCGTTTCTTTGTTGGACAATGAAGGATATCATTTTGTATTGCAGCACAATTCTATGAACATTAAACTGAATCAAGAGTTGATTAGTTGTGGTACACTTAATAACGGGATATACGTCCTTAATCAACACACAGTTTTCAACATACAGCACACAAACAAAAGAAAATTTTCAGATATAAATGAAGCTTTTCTTTGGCATTGTAGACTTGGTCATATTAATGAAACAAGACTAATCAAGCTTCATAAAGATGGATATTTAAATTCTTTTGAGTATAAATCTTATGCAACTTGTCAGTCTTGTATCAAAGGAAAAATGACCAAAACTCCGTTTACTGGACATGGAGAAAGAGCTACTGAGCTCTTGGGCCTCATACATAGTGATGTATGTGGGCCAATGTCTACACATGCGAGAGACGGTTTTTCTTACTTCATAACTTTTACTGATGATTTCTCAATATTCGGTCATGTGTTTTTAATAAAGCATAAGTCTGAAGCTTTCGAGAAATTCACGGAGTACAAACTTGAAGTAAAAAAACAAACTGGAATGAGCATCAAGATATTTCGATCAGATCGAGGTGGAGAGTATCTTAGTACAGAGTTTTCGAACTTCCTAAAAGTGAATGGGATTCTCTCTTAACTCACTCCCCCTTACACACCACAGCACAACGGTGTGTCAGAGCGGCAGAATCGAACCCTATTAGATATGGTACGATCCATGATGAGTGATGCTGAGTTGTCCCTCTCCTTTTAGGGGCATGCATTGGAGACTGCAGCTTTTCTGTTGAACAGGGTGTTGGAGATAGTGCCTTCAGAGTCAATTATTGGATCACAGGCACGTGATTGCAATGATTGAGGGAGGACCTGTCCCAGTAGGACAGTCTTACTCAAGATGATAGTATGCTATCTGTTTTATCTTTATCATCGTGTACTGCTTTAGGTGACCTTACGAGTCGCTATTACATGTTGATAGAGCCCCTAGGATTCTTGCTTGACTACCAGCAGTATGAGGGCGATCATATACGTGGGAGCTGGGGTCTATAAGCACATCCTTAAAAGGTCCCTAGTCGTGGGAGTTTCGAAACAGGGCATCGATACTCCGAAGTAGACTAGTGTATACAGTCGAGACCCCGACGGGGGGTGGTGGCCGGTCTCACAAGCCACTGGTGTCAGTTGGTTCACCTAAGATGTATACAGGTGCTCATTGGGTTATGAGTACACCGGACAGGACTCGCCGGGAACCTGCTAGTTGGTATTATACCTGACGTCAGATAGCAGTTCCCTGGTGACATGTGTACAGGTTAGTTCATCGACCTGAGATCGTCATTTGTCTCATGTGAGTTCCCACTGTACTTTGATTACTACCCTACCACACTCAAAGGAGACATGCAAACAGGTTTTAGTTGGGTACAGTCCCGAGCCACATGGAGGCAGTGAGCGGATCTGCAGGGGTTCGTCTCTTCCGGTATTGGGAATGAGGTCGCGCTATATCTAGGAGAGCCAGTACTTCCTTGGCCAAGGCAAGAGATTTTCTGGTAGGTATTCCAGTAGTATCTCAGGGTGTTATGGGCTACACTCCGACACGACTTGTACCGCTATTGGCGGTCTGACTTTTACCAACCTCCTAGGCCCGCCATACGATGCTCATAGACGAACGGACCGAACTGTACGGATATTGTCACTGACAGGCTCAGTAGGATGTCAGGATGAGTTCGCTCATCGACGTCCCTTTTGGTCAATAGCTGGTAGCCCGTCACGTATGGCTAATACCTCTGACGTGCTAGTGGTTAAATCCACAGACATAGTATTGACGAGTCTTTAGAGTCCCCCACAGACCAGTTTCTCAAGTTTCGGGCGAAACGCTGTAGAGGCCGTATGGAGATATGGCAGGGTTCGATCAGATACGTGCGGTATTGCACGGATCGTGATTAGACAGATTTTACTAGCCGGCTTTGGCTTAAGCCGGATCCTAGTATTAGACAGTGTAGTTTTATCTCTTTGCATTTGTGTTCAGTGGAAATACAAATGCGGGCATGTATATGCAGTAGCGGGGTTTTCCTGTAATTTATTATGGGATCAGTTTTCTGAAGTTGCCAGTTTGCATTCCGTTCCGGCCGGTTTTCCTTTGTTCCTTCACGGCCGGACTTTCCGATGGAGGGGTTATTTGCAGTTGTGCAAATAACATTTGTGGAGGGGTTTTCTTGCATTTTGTGGCTTCATGATTGTTCTCTCATCATGAGATTCCTTTTGGGTCATTCTTTGCATTTATTGAGAAGGGAAATGAAAAGATTTGGATGAGAGGTTGGTGTGACTTATATTTATCATTATTCATATTCTTTTCTCCACTTGCATTTTGCTTGCAATTTTTCCTCCACCCTTTTCTTGGGGGGGCCGACCACATCCTAGAGGAGAGAATGAGAGAGATTCATTTTTTTGAGTGGTGGCATTTTTCTTCATCTCATTTCATGCTAGGATAAATGAAAGCACCATTTTTCCTTATCTTCATTCCTCCACATCCATGGCAACATAAACCCCAAAAGAGACATAGCCTTCTACACTACTTCTACAGCAAATCTTGGACGCGTCGTCTAGCCAACTTCGCACCCGAGTTGCCTCGGTCCATAGGTGGGAGCTCGTAAAAGAAATCGGCTACGTGGTGCCCTTTCCGATGAGGAGGTGACGGACGGAGATTCCGCGGGAGATCAGAGTGGAGACGAAGACCGAAGGACACGGATCGCTTGGTATAACTCTCTACCCATCTTTTAGTTTGCCAGTAGCTAGGTTAATGGCCCGATCCGGGTTGATAGTGCACGGTGGTGCTGGTTTGCAAGTTTCGCAAAGTTTTTCGTTTCCGCGTTTCCGGCGTCGGATCGACGGCCGGGGCGCCGCCGTGCACTTACATTGGTATCAGAGCCACGCCGTTAACCTTGCCTAGCTTGCTCTAGTATGTTTAAAGACTCGATCGAACAAAAAATCCCAAAAACCGTATTTCGTGTGCATCAGGTTTCTGTTGAAATTTTTTGGGCTCTAAAATTTTTTCAGGGTGTTGCAAAAACACATGCAGGAAATTCTAAGAATTCTGGGAAAATTCGATGCAGTGATCCTTTGGTATGACCGCGGAAACGCGGCCAAACCCCTGGTTTAGCCATGGTTCCACGGTTGGAAAGTGTCCTCATTGTACCAAAATTTTCCAGTAGGCTTATGGGTTAGAAATAGGGGTTTGGGGATATTCTTTTTGGGCCCAGATTTTCTGTGAGAGCTACAGTACTGCTTGGGGCTCACTTCGATAAATTTGATCGATCGAGAATTTTAAACATGCTAGTTCACAGTATTTACATTATATCTGCGACCGTGAATGTCACTCGATCGGTAAATCCAGTCTATCTGCTATAGCCCTTTTAGACGGATTTGCGAACGTGACATTCACGTTGATGTTCTGTGTTGTGCTGTGATGTTGCGGATCGGTCGTGGAGGATAGCCTGGATGCAATGGTAGTACAGTTTTGTTTTATATGTAGATTTGATATTGCAGGGCGAGCATCTGACATGTGGACTTTCGTCACGGCCTGTTTGTATTATTCTTTTGGGGCACGACCGGGTCGAGGTCGATGTACCCGTTGTATGTATATTTTACTTTCTGTACTAGGATTACCCCGCGGAGGGGTGTATGGATAGCCGGGTTCTAGAGGGCAACGGGCCCGCATCTCATGGCATTGAGATGGAGGGGGCTTCACTCTAGAATTGGTGGGCTATTCGCCACACTCGTAGGGGGTATAGGTTGACCCAGGAGGGGTGCCCAAGTTACCGGATTCCGTGAAGTGCTGGGTGGTCCATTCACGTTGCTGAAGGGGGCTGCCTCGCTTCAGGTTTTGGCGGGTAACTTGCCGCGCCCGTAGGGGTCTAGGATTTTCATTGCACAGGCTATCCACACGACCAGGGGAACGTCGGGTTTCAGTAGCGGCTCTGTGAAACCCGGGGATCCCAGATATCTGTATTGTTCTGTGATGCTGGTTACATTTCTGTGATGTTGCTTTTTATCACGCCTTGAGCGAATATTATATATTGATATAAATACTAGTAGATGTTGTATATGTTTTGCATCCGCGCTAGTCCAGTCCCCGCTCTGTCGTTAGTTAAGTAACCTAACGGGTGATGACGGGACCCAGTGGCGAATGCGGATGGCATATACGTACGTCATTATTTTCGTTCTTTGTGGTGTGATCAATTGATAGGACTGCGTTGATTTGGATCAATGCAAGATAAACAAACCTAATCTAATGTTGTTGGAACACTTTTCAAAAAGCTGTTATTGCAAGGGCGTTCTTTTTTGTTTTGCACAGTGGTATTCAGTTGGAATATCCTGCTCCTCAGTCGACGAGGCAAGGGCCGAGATCCCTTCACCGGGAGTGACCCCTTGGACAGAAGTTTGCGTCAGGGCAATAACCTCACTATAGCCGATTACTTTTGCTTTGCATCGTGGTATTCATTTGGAATATCCTGCACCTCATTCTATGGGGAAAGAGCCGAGATCCCTTCACCGGGAGTGACCTCTTTAGCAAAGGTTTTCGTCACTATATTTTTAAAAGCTATCCAGTTCCTTCAACGATATCAAGTTCATTACGTTAAAGGTTTTCGCCAAAAACCATTCGTAGCCCTCCGTCATTTTTGACGGGTAGCACATAGTATTCATGCTATGTTTGTTGGCCTTCGTCAAGGCATGGTGTATGGTAGCTGCTTGTTACCTTTCTGCTGCATAGATAGATGCGTTGGTTTGGGACAGTCGTATAGCCTTGTTGGCCTTCATCAAGGGCTTGTACGGGTGGGTTCAAATTAACCTGGACAATGACGGGTATAACTTGACATGTGACTTATGATTTGTTGGCCTTCGTCAAGGTCATAAGAGCATGGGAAAAAATCACATCGGGAGTTTCTAAAGAAACTGAAACTTGCCAGATATGCGCATACCTTCTGGAGTGTGATAACGTGAGCTGATTCCGTCACGTTATCATGCGATGATAGTTGGATCCCGATTCCCACTGATGAGTTGGTTTACTCCTCGGTTGATCCCGACTAATTCTTCTTTCAGGTTTGGGAAAAATTTGACGGTACAGTGGGAGTTTTCCAGATTAGATAAAGTGATAACCATTCTGATCTAGGTTAGAGTGCATGCTGAGTGTTTCTTTTCTCTCTCTCTTTGGCAGCGACCATTGACCCGACCCTAGACTATGACTCAGTGACCAAAATTAACCGAACCTTCTTATAAGACTGGCTTTTGGATTGTCAGAGTTGCATACCTGATTGCCACTCCTACTTTTACCCTTTTCTCCAGGACACCCCGTATTACTACGAACGTCCACTTCCATTGGACAAAGCCATCGTATGGTTATATACGAACTCGAAGGAATTTATTCGGGGATGGTTTCCGGTTATGGAGAAAACGAATAGGACTATTCAGTTGTCTTTTCCATTTACCTTCTCTCAGGTTACGAGTGTTCCTTGGATTAGGACAGTACACCTCTTATGCAAATTGGATAGTCTTCTTCCAAACCGTAGGCAGGTGTCGACCAGTAGGGAATGAGGAAAACCAATTAGCCTAAACGGTGTACAGAAGGTATTAAGTTAAGACAAAGAAAGGGATTAGAAGGAGGGCAAAGAAAATTGCGACTGATATTCACGACCAAACCAAGTATTTCATTACCACTCCCACTTCACCTTTGTATTTCTCCAGGATACTCCGTATCACTACGAAGATCCACAGTTTATTTGGATACTCCATCGTATGGTTATATACGAACTCGAAAGGAACTTGTTCTAGTTCGGGGATGGATTCTGGTTCAGGAGAAATAGGAATAAGGTTTATTCGGTTGTCTTTTATCTTCACCTTCTCTCGCATTGCGAGTGCTCCTAGGATTAGGACAGTACACCCATCATGCTTATTGGATAGTCTTCTTCCAAACCATAGGCTGGTGCTGAACAGTAGGGAAGGAAGAAAACCATTTGGCCTAAAGAGGTGTACAGAAGGTAATGACAAAAGACATATAAAGGGATTTGGAGAGGTGGCAAAGATTTATATGGTTACAGTTGTGAATCTGGATAATGGAAGAGGCATTACTAGGAATACCAGGATACCCCATCGAAACATTTTAATGTTTCAGTTTCACTGTGTGCTGTTAAAAGAAAACTGATTTCCCAATTAGACACTTGCTCCAGGGTATGTATTTACCAGGTATGATTCTCACATCTGTATGGTTTTACAGATGATGAGTGGGAGTAAGTTATTGGGAATTAGGTGATCTTCCTCATTATATCGGAATTCGTTGTAATTGGTGATATTTGAGGAAATCGCCTGGGTTGTTTGCCGGACGGCAAATGTTTGGTTTTGAATATCCGTTGTTATGCACCAATTTCAAATTGATATATTTGTACGTCTATTTTCATAGAGTGAGATATACCTTTTTGAAATTATGTCCGTGACATTTACCTATATCAGTGGATGGTTAGGTAAGGAGTATTTAACAGCGGTGTAATTCTTCTTGACCATAAGTACAGTTTTCAACCTACGACACACAGTGAATGAGTCACTAGACTCAGAGGACTTATACAGAGTATTGTATATTATACAGTGTCCATTAGGATAAGAGGGGTTGGTCCTCGTACTATATTCGGTTCACTTATGACTTCTTTAGTTTTTAGACAAGTGTTTCGTAGAAACACAGGATCCAAGTTTTGAGAAGTTATAGGTATATGAATAAAGTAGAGAACCAGATGTTGCAAGTATCGGGATTCTTCAAGGTGATCGAAGATGTAGATACTTGTGCATGGTATTCAGTTGATAGTAATGATTAAGAGAACTTGCTTCTCTTTCAGGTTACTCATAATTGGAAGCACTCCTAAGTTGAGTAACGCTGATCGGGCTCCTTCCATTTAGTTGACATGCACTGGAGACAGATGCATGATTTGAATCTGGTTCATTTAAATCAGTGCCTCTGTTTCTGTATTGGATATAGAACAGTTCATATTTTGACATTGTTAAGATACGGGGAGTCGTCCAGCTTATGCTTAAACCAGACTCTGGATAACTCAAGGCACGTTTCTGTAATGGCTGTTTGTGGGTTGACCCGGGCTATGACGAGGGTTGACTTTCTACCATCTGGAAGATCAATAGTGATATTGTTCTTGACTCGCCGCAGTTTTAATAAAAATGGATTTTTTTTCAGAAAACAGTAGTGGGAGTATGGTAAAACTGGAAGTGATTCCAGAACCGCAAACGATTACTGAAGATTTGATAAAGAACCTAAAGATTCGATCTGGTTTGACATTCCATTGGCCACTCCACAAATGTGGTGGGTAACCTCAGGCACCCGAGAGGTACTCTGGTAACCTCAAGGATGGTGACAGGGAGGTTCTTGTTTACCCAGACTTTCCATTGTTGTTGTTCCAGACTGTGAGACCCGGCAGGAGGATGAGTGTAGCGTCGTTCTAAACTGGTTTTAGAAGTGTACGTCTATATGACTTTGCCAGAGGGTTGTCGTAATCAGTGGGAGCAGCGGAAGCATTGGTGGACAGGTGGCTTATGTCTATTTATAGACTAAAGCAGATATAGCGGAGATAGACCATCTATTTCTGATGTGACAGCCATAGGTTTGACTTCATCAGAATAGGGGATGGATCTGTTAAGAAGGTAGTAGGGTTTGATGACCTGGTATTTGGATGACATACACAGAGTAGGAAGTGATATTCCTATACTACGATCAGTTATTCTTTGGTCGTCACACAGTGGTTTCTCCACATGGGACTTGGATATAATATCAAGACATTCTGGTTACTAGATCTATAGATCTAGATTTGGGTGGTTTCCCAATCTGGGTACTTTGACAGCATTCTATGAGTATTTAGAATAGACGACTCCTGGCACGGTAGTGTACCTGCAGGTAATGGAGTCGCCCTCTCTAAAGGTGTCTTACAGACTAAAGTAGAGAGGGATGTGTATGATATGCAGACCACTTGCTTAGGCAATTGAGTCAATCATGAGATGTCAAGTACCACACCAGATGTTGTTCTTGCAGTAGATGCAATAAGTTGATATTAATCCAATTCTGGAGAAACGATCGGAAGCAGTTTTAGGACATAAGTGGATGTTCTAGGGATTTGATAACGGCAGCCTCCTTTAGGAGACGGTTATCATTCCAGGCTTCCAAGGTGACCTGGACGGCAGAGTGGCCGTCAGAGTTTTAGTTTTCCCTCTGACGAGGGGCATTATTTTGGACAGGTGGTCCAGGTGGATACTGAGGGAAGGATGGCGCAGGATACTGATTAAGTTCAGTTGACGATACAGTCTAAGAAGTTTGGATTTGGAGTTCATTTATGAGCTAGGTCCCATCAGACATCCAGACATATTCTAAGACAGGTATTGCTCATTTCGGGAGATGGCTTTCTCCGCGAACTTGAGATATAGAGAGACATAGAAAGAAACATCAAAGCGGATCCACTCACTGAGGCTATTCCTCGAACGCCATAGTTTCGCAAACAAGCTTTGTGAGACTGACGAGTAGAGGAGTTGGGTGTTCGGTATCACACGGGCTGTGAATATGCGACATCGCAATAATTAGCCTTGAGTGCAAGTGGGAGATTGTTGGAGATAGTGCCCTCAGAGTCAATTATTGGATCACAGGCACGTGATTGCAATGATTGAGGGAGGACCTGTCCCAGTAGGACAGTCTTACTCAAGATGATAGTATGCTATTTGGTTTATCTTTATCATCATGTACTGCTTTAGGTGACCTTACGAGTCACTATTACACGTTGATAGAGCCCCTAAGATTCTTGCTTGACTACCAGCAGTATGAGGGCGATCATATACGTGGGAGCTGGGGTCTATAAGCACATCCTTAAAAGGTCCCTAGTCGTGGGAGTTTCGAGACAGGGCATCAATACTCCGGAGTAGATTAGTGTATACAGTCGAGACCCCGACGAGGGGCGGTGGCCGGTCTCACAAGCCACTGGTGTCAGTTGGTTCACCTAAGATGTATACAGGTGCTCATTGGGTTATGAGTACACCGGACAGGACTCGCCGGGAACCTGCTAGTTGGTTTTATACCTGACGTCAGATAGCAGTTCCCTGGTGACATGTGTACAGGTTATTTCATCGACCTGAGATCGTCATTTGTCTCGTGTGAGTTCCCACTGTACTTTGATTACTACCCTACCACGTTCAAAGGAGACGTGCAAACAGGTTTTAGTTGGGTACAGTCCCGAGCCACATGGAGGCAGTGAGCGGATCTGCAGGGGTTCGTCTCTCCCGGTATTGGGGGTGAGGTCGCGCTGTGTCTAGGAGAGCCAGTACATGAAAATTCCTTGGCCAAGGCAGGAGATTTACTGGTAGGTATTCCATTAGTATCTCAGGGTGTTCTGGGCTACACTCCGACACCACTTGTACCGCTATTGGGGGTCTGACTTTTACCAACCCCCTAGGCCCGCCATGCGATGCTCATAGACGAACGGACCGGACTGTACGAATATTGTCACTGACAAGCTCAGTAGGGTGTCAGGATGAGTTCGCTCATCGACATCCCTTTTGGTCAATAGCTGGTAGCCCGTCACGTATGGCTAATACCTCTGACGTGCTAATGGTTAAATCCACAGCCATAGTATTGACGAGTCTTTAGAGTCCCCCACAGACCAGTTTCTCAAGTTTCGGGGCGAAACGCTGTAGAGACCGTATGGAGATATGGCAGGGTTCGATCAGATACGTGCGGTATTGCACGGATCGTGATTGGACGGATTTTACTAGCCGGCTTTGGCTTAAGCCGGATCCTAGTATTAGACAGTGTAGTTTTGTCTCTTTGCATTTGTGTTCAGTGGGAATACAAATGCGGGCATGTATATGCAGTAGCGGGGTTTTCCTGTAATTTATTACGGGATCAGTTTTCTGAAGTTGCCAGTTTGCATTCCGTTCCGGACGGTTTTCCTTTGTTCCTTCACGGCCGGACTTTCTGATGGAGGGGGTTATTTGCAGTTGTGCAAATAACATTTGTGGAGGGGTTTTCTTGCATTTTGTGGCTTCATGATTGTTCTCTCATCATGAGATTCCTTTTGGGTCATTCCTTGCATTTATTGAGAAGGGAAATGAAAAGATTTGGATGAGAGGTTGGTGTGACTTATATTTATCATTATTCATATTCTTTTCTCCACTTGCATTTTGCTTGCAATTTTTCCTCCACCCTTTTCTTGGAGGGGCCGGCCACATCCTAGAGGAGAGAATGAGAGAGTTTCATTTTTTGAGTGGTGGCATTTTTCTTCATCTCATTTCATGCTAGGAAAAATGAAAGCACCATTTTTCCTTATCTTCATTCCTCCACATCCATGGCAACATAAACCCTAAAAGAGACATAGCCTACTACACTACTTCTACAGCAAATCTTGGATGCGTCGGCTAGCCAACTTCGCGCCCGAGTTGCCTCGGTCCAGAGGTTGGAGCCCATAAAAGAAATCGGTTACGTGGTGCCCTTTCCGACGAGGAGGTGACGGACGGAGATTCCGCGGGAGATCGGAGTGGAGACGAAGGCCGAAGGACACGGATCGCTTGGTATAACTCTCTACCCATCTTTTAGTTTGCTAGTAGCTAGGTTAATGGCCCGATCCAGGTTGATAGTGCGCGGTGGTGCCGGTTTGCAAGTTTCGCAAAGTTTTTCGTTTCCGCGTTTCCGGCGTCGGATCGACGGCCGGGGCGCCGCCGTGCACTTACACAGGGTTCCGACCAAGACTGTGTCTACCACTCCATATGAGATATAGTGTGGGAAGAGACCATCTCTTAAGCGAGTTAAGATTTGGGGTTGTCCGGCTTTTGTCAAAAAGCAGAATCCGGACAAACTCGAGACACGATCAGTCAAGTGTATAATTGTGGGATATCCAAAAGATTCATATGGATATCTTTTCTACCACAAAGAGGAACAAAGGGTGTTTGTTTCTCGGAATGCCACATTTTTAGAAAATGAGATTTTTCCAAATGATGTTGATGGCAATGTGGTAGATCTAGAAGAGGTTCTAGAGACACAAGTTACAAATGACGACATGGTTGAACCTGAAGTAGCAACAGAACTTAATGAACCTCAGCCACTCCGTAGATCTTGTAGGACTTTCGCCCACCGAAGAGATACTACGGTTTTCTCGTTGATGGTGATGGAGAAGATTGCATCATGGATGATGATGACCCTACCAGTTTTCAGCAAGCTATCACGAGTGGTGACTCTGTGAAGTGGCCGGATGCCATGAGATCCGAAATGGAGTCTATGTACACCAACAAAGTATGGACTTTGGATGTTGTACCCTCTGGGGTAAAACCTGTGGGGTGCAAATGGATCTTTAAGAGAAAGATCGGTGTAGATAGGCAGGTGGAGACCTATAAGGCAAGGCTTATGGCGAAAGGATTTTGACAAAGACCAGGACTGGACTATGACGAAACCTTTTCTCCTGTAGCCATGCTTAAATCCATTCGGATCCTACTTGCTATTGCTGCTCACTACAACTATGAAATCTGGCAGATGGACCTTAAAACTGCTTTTCTAAATGGTGATTTAGAAGAATGCGTTTATATGGATCAGCCAGAGGGCTTCATTGATAGTGGGAGCAGCGGGAATGCATGTAGGTTGCTTAAATCCATTTATGGATTAAAGCAGGCATCACCGAGTTGGAACATCTGTTTTGATGATGTTATCAAAGAGTTTGATTTCGTCAAAAATCCAGATGAACCTTGTGTTTATAAGAAGATTGTAGGAAGTACTGTCACATTCCTCGTATTGTACGTGGATGACATTCTTCTGATAGGAAACGATGTTCCTATGCAACAATCGAGCAAACTATTCTTATCACAAAGGTTCTCCATGAAGGACCCGGGCGATGCCTCGTACATATTGGGCATGAAGATCTATAGGGATAGATCTAAAAGGTGTAAGTCCATGTCATGCACCCCACGAGTTCACAGGGAGGCGGAATATATGAAAAACAATTATCAAAGCTTCGTAACATGGACTTGAGCACACAGATCGAGTCTAAACCATTACTAGCAAACTACGAGAGGTTTAACTACTCGGATTCAAAGTTATACCTCACGTTATATGTCCTTCGGGTCTTCATGGCTGTCCTCCAACTGTCGTCATCGCAATGGATCGTGGGTACCTCAACGGCCTCCTCGAGTCAAAGACGATCCACCTGAGAGTCTATAGTCCGAGCTCCTATCTCGAATCTGAGATAACT
Organism: Agapanthus africanus; assembly: GCA_030015575.1. NCBI lineage: Eukaryota > Viridiplantae > Streptophyta > Magnoliopsida > Asparagales > Amaryllidaceae > Agapanthus > Agapanthus africanus. Next base: position 344,208,938 of record CM057343.1, read on the forward strand.
ACGGCTTATAGTATGCTAAACTAGAAGTCCTAGAGGGTGTAGAGTATTTAGATGGAGTACTTAGTCTCTTTAAACCCTAGGATTCTCAACTCATGAGAGCTTTTAGGGTTTGAGGAAGAAGATGAAGACTTGAGGAGAGAGAAAGTGTTTATGATAATGATATGAAGCATTACTCATTTGTGAATATTATGAAGCATAATAATATCTCACCAAATAATATCTAGCAAATATTCATCATGCTTCATTTAATTCACAAGATGAATCATCTCATGAGTCATGGATCAATTAATGAAAACAACACCTCATCTCCTCCACCTCATTTAGTTTAAATCCAATAAGAAATAAAACCAAATGAGTCATCTCCTTCTAGAAACTTCCCGATAAATTATGAGACTGCCATTCCCATCCGTATTTACGAAAAACACGGATAAACTGAGACTGAATAAATCCATCTATATAATACTAGGATCCGGCTTAAACCAAAGCCCACTAGTATTATCTGCCCGATCATAGTACGTGAACAAGTGTACGTAAGTGATTGCGGCCCTGCCGTAATCACTTACGTCCTCTACACCTTTTGCACGGTGCAGGGGAACTCTTTGTGTGGGACTCTAAAGACTCAACACTACGCTAGCAGTGGGTTTAACCATAGGCCACAAGCGGTACTAGCTGTACGTAACGGTCTCCAAGTAGATATCGATAAGACGGTCGATGAGGAAACCCATCCGAACTCCTACTGAGCCTGTATGCGACAATCTCAGTACAGTCCGGTCTGTTCGTCTAAGACTATCGCATATCGGGTGTAACATTTCAAAAAAAAATAAAATATTATTTTTGGGAATTTTTATAATTTAATAATAATTTTTACTGAATATTTTAATATTTCGGTATAATTAAAAACCGATAAATGGGGAAAAAATTTGAGAAATTATGGAAAATTCTAAAAGAGGGTCTTTTATGGAATTATACAATTTTTAAGTTTTTATGATTAGTTTGACACTAATTTTGTGCTAATCGCGATTAAAAATCGCTAATCGGATTTCGGGGGTGTTTTGTGCAAAACATGGACATATCATTTTTACACTTATTACATTTTTTGCATGGCTTTTACTTTGGGTTCACTATTGATGTGAGAAGGATTTAGAGGAGAAAAGAAAAGAAAAGGAAAAGGAAAAAGGGAATATAATATTGGGTATGGTGAAGAGAGAGAAAGGGAGGGTTTGCCTTGACTTGGACTTGGCCATTCTCTTATGTTTCCAACACTCATTTCTCTCCCTCTCCTTCACTTGCTGCTGCTGCAGCTTCCTTCACCTCCCTCCCCTCTTCAACTCCTCAAAACTCATCCAAAAACACTTCAAAACCCCACTCCCATTTCACTAAAAAGATGCACAAGCTCAAGACAAACACATTGGACCAAGAAAGCAAGGATTTTGGCCACTTGGGGCAACTCAAGAAAATTCTTGAGTTGCCAAATGAGGTATTTTCTGGACCATTAGCTTAGTTTTTGTATTACTTATACCCCCATGCTAGATTAGAACCGATATTGTGTGCTTTGGTGGACTTGGGAAAAACCTAGTTAGGGTTATGGGAATTTGAGAGTTGTGATGTGAAATTGAGCTCATTAGAGGTTGCACAAATACCCTGGTGATTGAATTAAGACCAAAACCTGAGACTTGAAACCCGGAATACGGATTTAGAAACCGATTTCGAAAAAACTGTGATTTCTGTGAGGGTATTATGCAATCTGCTATCACCCGGGTCGCCTGAAAATATTTTTGCAAGGACGGTGATACATGCAGGCACCTAGAAACCATCACCCAAAACCCCAGCACCTATCTCCTCTTTCTGGCCGCAGATTTAATCTGTTTGGCCACAATTTGCGGCCTGGGTCCTACTATTTTGCCTCGTATTGGTTCTGTAGCCCCATCTCCAGTAAATTAGACCCCTAGCATATGCAAAATTGTCTGATTTGACCTAGGGTGAAATCTGGAGCCTTTTTCTTTAGTTGCTGTTTTGATTCATGTTTTCGTATTCCGTATTTTGAATTCTGGATTTATATATTTGTGTTTTACCTTGATTTCTTGGCGTTTGTACGACGGTATCGACGATTGATTGATGGTTTTGAAGCGTAGTCCATAGGTTCTAACCTATAGGCCTTTAAGCGTGTCGTTTAAGTTTTCGTGTGTCATTTTGGTTTTGGTTTGGTTTTAATGCGATGTGATACGTATGATGTGTAGGTATCCCATGAGGATTCCATACGATGAAGAAGACGAAGACGACATCGACACCGACACGCAGGATACAAGGTGAGTAGATTATATCTACGGGGGAAGTCGGGTGGATGGCGTATAGCATCCCCGCAGTTCGAGATTTAGTATACTATATTTATACTATATATGTGTTTGATAACATTAGGTGTACTATGGATAGAATAGGGTTTAGATGTAAACTAGTATAGTTCCTAATTTGCAAACCCTAGAATAATTTTACACCCACACGCGCACACATGCATATTTGTTATACATATACCTAGATGACAAGGATTGTGGATGATATTTGGAGATGAGTCGATGAGATTGGGCATAGTTCCATGAGATCGGTGATATATTGTGATTCGTATTTGGGATACGATATGTGATTCTAGCGGGCCTTTAGACGTGTGTTTCACACACGCATTTATATTTATATAGATGATATCGATTTGTGCTAGACTTAGATCAGTACCCCAGATCATGTGCTATGACGATAAGGATGCCAGATAATTGATGAGATGAATGTGATATTGACCCGTACCCAGCTATTGGGATGCCGTGCGATGATTTACCGTATGAGCTTTATATTGATGATAGATCCGTACTCATGACTCGAGGATGTCATATGATTTTGTATCGTACGCGGTACCTCTGAGGCGGGATCACCGACTATTATATTTATGTATGTATATATATATATATCGATTTAGGTGGTTTCCATACCCCTCCTGATTGACTTGTTAGTTAAATCTATAGTTTGCATAGTAGATGTTAGACTAGACCCGAGTCCTACCTATTTCAAAACTAAAGGATCAGGAATATTTTAAAGACATGCAAGGGATTCTACGAATATTTTCAAAAGACGCATCTTTTTTTAAAAACACCGTAGCCCTTATTTTACTAAAAACCCCGATTCGTCTTATTTCAAATGGCAAAACTGCATGATATATATATTGTTGTATATTCTTCACTGTTGCGTAGATTATTCGAGTTCTGCATATTCTTGTTATTTGCATCGCATCGCATGTGTAAATAAGTTTATTGTATATTAAACCCATGCTGTTAGGACACCAGCACCATTATCGATGATGCATATGTTCCACGTACACTTGCTTGCCGGCTCACACACTTCATCATCGATAATTGCCATGTCATTACACTGTAGTACTGTTACATTCAGGATATGATCCCTTGCATGGCATACTTATGTACATACCTATTGTACACCCATATGTGTATACATACATATTCGCACATACATAGATGACTCTCGTTGGATTTGGAGATTTGGGAACCGCAAGATACTCTTTAAAACTGATTCATTTTAAAAGAGCGGTTTCCCTCAACATGTGCATATTATTATTCCATGTTGCATGATATACAGATATGCTTGAATTTCTTTTACATGTCGCATGCATCATGCTTTTGATTATACGCATTGAGATATGTTGTTTCCATGATATTTCTGGATTTGGGAACCGTGGATATTTCAAAAGAGAGTATGTAATTGTTTTAAAAACCCGGCTACCCTTGATATGATATTTCAGTGCGTCCACTATGTGTTTTCTCGGTGCTGAGAGTGACATATGAAACCCAATTCGAGGAGGCGGATGAGGCCAATTGCGGGTACATGGTGGACCCGGTATGGTACCCCGGGGCGAGAACGGGTCTGCTGTGTAGCTAGACGGTGAGCCTGGCAGAGGGACCACTACCTACCGGTGATTGTATTTGAGCTCGACGGATATCCGGAGGATACCGACCGGAGTCATGAGATGGATATGAGGGCCGACCAGGGTGTGCGGCGCCTGAGATATATGAGGATTTACATGCCAATGATAAGCACGGTTTTCATGATGTTTTCGAGTGTCGATGCTAGACACTCAGGTTCCATGATTTTGATATGTCGCGAGCGACACATGTTGATTTACATCCTCATACTTCCATGCATATGCTTTATGATGTTTACATGCATGATGTTTATTGCCATTGGGTGACACGTGGACGAGATCCACATACATACAGACACTGATTACATTGATCATACCTCATATTTTTGATATGTTACTACCTGAGGCACTGACACGAGCACTTGGTATTACACATAATATAGATGTTTACCCTAGCCACCTTATCATGCTTCAGACTTATTCATTTGAGGTTTATATATAGATCTGATCGTATTGACCTGGGATTATGTCATACATACGATTTCTGCTCTGTGATATTTTCTATTCACGAGTTGGCAACTCACCCCCGTTGTGCCACAGTTCTTGCAGGTTTTGCCGTACAGGTTTCATTGCGGCTTTTCTGGTGCACTATTCCCTTTTTGGGTGATTGCATTGGTAGGTGGGTTCACTCGCATCGTGACCACCCTTGTATTTATTTTATTCTGTTGTATCTAGTAATTACATCAACCAAAACTTGTATATTGTTTCAGACTTAGAAAACCAGTTATGTATTATTTCGACCTTAGAGTCGCGCGTTGTAGTATTATGGTTTTTATGTTTATTTTGAGTTCTTTTTGAGTTTTGATACTCTCCCTTCGGCGTTGTATATTATATTGCTTGTGTGGTTGTGACCGTCGATTGACGAAGAGCTAGCTCCCGCTTGGGGATGCCTTTTTCATTATTGTGTATATATTATTATTGGTGTACCCCAAACCAGTATTTACAAAGGAAACTCTGCCGAAATTTTTAGAAAAGATATAGATCTTAAAATGCATATTCGGCTTACTTATTTAAAAACCTTGTTTCTAAACATGTTTTCCTTACTTCTTAAAAACTAGTTTTCTTATTTACTCCTTAAAATGGTTTTAGATTTCTGGGCTTTTGGCTTACTTGAATTAGATGGGGTCCTATAGACTTCATATGATTCAAGTGCCAGTCACGGGCTATTTCGGGTCGTGACAAAGTTGGTATCAGAGCGCTAGGTTAATCTTGGTTTGAGTCTAAGTTTGACTATGCGTAGCCTAGGGCGTTTATATATATATACGGAACTTAGGCTTGACCTTACGGAACTTAGACTTAGTCGAGGGGGTATTATACCCGAACTTTCGTCACGTAGGATGACCCTTGGTTGATGGAGTAGGTGACTTCAGTAGAGTGACGTACCATGTGTATGTTCCGCGGCATACTTACAACACGCCACTCCGCTTAAGAAACCTTAGGATGTACATTTCCTTGCACAGTATTATATTCACTCCTATGATCTACCCTCATCGATACTGATTATGATTTTGCTGCTACGATTGCACGGGCAGAGAGAGCTACGGCTAGAATTGCGTCAGCATAAGCTCGTCACGGACGAGGACTGACCAGGGCGTGATTCCAGAGACGTACGATTGCATGGAGGCGTCGTTTTGCTGTGTTTTCACGCCATGAGCATTTGACAAATCGCTTTTACGAGATTTCCCGAATGTGCTGATCGGCACCAGAGGATCAGGCTACTGCTGGAGGCCAGCCAGGAGGTGATGACCACTGAGGTATTGCTTATTCATGATGATTGAGGCACTGTTCAGCATACAGACGAATGAGCCCGTTGTTGCTGAAAATGACGAGATGTCGCCCAGATGATTGGAGCTACTGCAGCATGAGTATATACTTAGAGATAGGATGGAAGGTCGCTAGTCACCCAAGGATGGATGACTAGGACATGTGGTTCGTTCGCTTACCCAGATGCCAGGTCATCAGATAGAGTGATTCCAGCTAGAGACGACTTCACGCAGATTCATTGAGAGTCGATAGAGACGATCGAATTTCAGGAAACCATATTCCAAGTTTAAAGTATTCGGAAAGACATGCAAGCAATTCTATGGATCCTCTAGAAGAATGAAACCCTAACTCGACATAATGACCGTGTGAAAGCTTTTGACCCTTAGGGTTTGCGGCGGTTCCACGGCGCCATTAGTGAGGCTTGGGTTTGCCCTTCTACCGCTGGACCATTGATGCTGTGGTATATACTCGATACTATTAAACTGTACCCAAGATGTTGATCTCTTGGGGGATTATGAGGTTTTGACGAATCGATCGAATGGTTCGACTTCATTCAGATGCCATGTGATGGGACACATTGCTTGGGAGACTCCAGCTACCAGTATAGCCATTGGAGCGCAGTCCATGCAGCCATGAGAAGACGAGTCTGAATCAGTCGACATTGGAGCAGAGTGAAGTAAAGAGTTCGCACGAGATTTCGACGAGATGACGTTCCACTCCGCGGACATCAAAGATGCAATATGTCTACAGAGGCGTTGGGATGCGACCGATTTCCGAGAAAATGCTGTGCTGAGGACGTAGATGACCAGAGAAGTGCCAGGACGGAATCGTCCACGTTAGCACACCTGACAGGGCCGATGAGCCGATTGATTGCGAGATAGGTAATCCGCAGAGAAGATAAGGACCCAGAGACAGAGGACGCCAGACCGTGAGCAAGAGGCAAGTAGAGACCTTGCGCTGCTGGCATTGGATGCACCGACACCTTCCCGACTTTGAAGGAGGATATATCGACGACGGTATTTATGATTTGTGATTTTGTGATTTGATTGTCACGTATCCGTCACCTTGGATTTCGGTATTTTGGGCGATCTATTCGCATGATTTAGTCTTGATGACTGAGTTTTATGATATTTGTTTTCACGCACCAAGGTTGCACCTACTGGGTATTTATATTTTGCGCATAGTTATTACGCTTGAGGTATTGATTGTGATTTCATGCCTATTTTATGCCAGTGATTTGATTTACGCTTCTAGCATAGTTTTCATGCACTTTTAGTGTTTTGATTTGATTTGTGCACGCTGATGCACATGGTTGTGAGCTTATACACCACGATATACCTGATTTGGATTGAGCCGTATGGTATACCGTCGATTTTGATTCTGATATTGATGTTGATTTATTGCACTCCGTGCATTCGATTTGGATTTTCGCGCATGATGAGCGCATGTTTTGAGATACGATTTTGGTGCACACCAGATGCGCAAAATCGGGATTCTTCGTGCATGTCAGATGCACCTGATTTTGCCGTCAGGCACACACGTTGCCTATGACAGATGTTTCGTGCACACCCGTTGCACCTAGATGATGTTTCTGTGCACAGGTATGGCACATATATGGATTTTGATTTCCGTGCGCACCAGACGCACATGGTATTCTTATATACATTTTTGGGATTTATTTCTTATGGAACAGTACGTTTTCATGATATTGCTATTGTTTTCGTACTGAGCAGGACTAGTCAGAGGACAGTACCTGAATATATTTTGCATGCATTGATAGTTATCGAAGGGATTTCCAAAAAAAAGAGAGCTATAGTCTCAGTATTTACCTACGTGTCCGATATGACACGAAACGTTTAAAACAAGGAGACCCTTCTAAAATTGTTTTCAAAACGGCGGAACGTACATATTAAACAAAGGATGTATACGAATATGGTTATTTTCTTATAATAGACGTCGGCCACTGTGCAGTGTTATGCGCATCGCACAGCAACTTAAAAAGATTTGGCATGCATTTATTTCATCTATTTACATATATAGATTGATGTCTACATGTATAGTTCTGATTTATATCATATTGGTTTTATATTGGCCTTGACTGTGTCTTTACCATGACTCCGATGATTGCGGGATGCTTGACGGAGATTTGATTTTGAGTTATCTGCTCATTACTCATGCGCATGTATTGCGCTATAATGCGTTTTATGTATTGATGATTTCGGAGCCCCGACGACTTGGACTTTTTATTGAAATGTTTTAGAATTTGGGGGGTTAAATTTAAATTCGGGGACCGAATTTCTTTAAGGGGGGAAGATTGTAACATTTCAAAAAAAAAATATTATTTTTGGGAATTTTTATAATTTAATAATAATTTTTACTGAATATTTTAATATTTCGGTATAATTAAATACCGATAAATAGGAAAAAATTTGGAAAAAATTATGGAAAATTCTAAAAGAGGGTGTTTTATGGAATTATGCAATTTTTAAGTTTTTATGATTAGTTTGACACTAATTTTGTGCTAATCGCGATTAAAAATCGCTAATCGGATTTTGGGGGTGTTTTGTGCAAAACATGCACATATCATTTTTACACTTGTTACATTTTTTGCATAGCTTTTACTTTGGGTTCACTATTGATGTGAGAAGGATTTAGAGGAGAAAAGAAAAGAAAAGGAAAAGGAAAAAGGGAATATAATATTAGGTATGGTGAAGAGAGAGAAAGGGAGGGTTTGCCTTGACTTGGACTTGGCCATTCTCTTATGTTTCCAACACTCATTCCTCTCCCTCTCCTTCACTTGCTGCTGCTGCTTCCTTCACCTCCCTACCCTCTTCAACTCCTCAAAACACATCCAAAAATACTTCAAAACCCCACTCCCATTTCACTAAAAAGATGCACAAGCTCAAGACAAACACATTGGACCAAGAAAGCAAGGATTTTGGCCACTTGGGGCAACTCAAGAAAATTCTTGAGTTACCAAATGAGGTATTTTCTGGACCATTAGCTTAGTTTTTGTATTACTTATATCCCCATGCTAGATTAGAACCGATATTGTGTGATTTGGTGGAATTGGGAAAAACCTAGTTAGGGTTATGGGAATTTGAGAGTTGTGATGTGAAATTGAGCTCATTAGAGGCTGCACAAACACACTAGTGCTTGAATTAAGACACAAACCTAAGACTTGAAACCCGGAATACGAATTTAGAAACTGATATCGGAAAAATTGTGATTTCTGTGAGTGTATTATGCAATCTGCTATCACCCGGGTCGCCTAAAAATATTTTTGCAAGGATAGTGATACATGCAGGCACCTAGAAACCATCATCCAAAACCCCAGCCCCTATCTCCTCTTTCTGGCCGCAGATTTAATCTGTTTGGCCACAATTTGCGGCCTGGGTCCCACCATTTTGCTTCGTATTGGTTCTGTAGCCCCATCTCCAGTAAATTAGACCCCTGGCATATGCAAAATTTTCTGATTTGACCTAGGGTGAAATCTGGAGCCTTTTTCTTTAGTTGCTGTTTTGATTCATGTTTCCATATTCCGTATTTTGAATTCTGGATTTATATATTTGTGTTTTACCTCGATTTCTTGGCGTTTGTACGACGGTATCGACGATTGATTGATGGTTTTGAAGCGTAGTCCATAGGTTCTAACCTATAGGCCTTTAAGCGTGTCGTTTAAGTTTTCGTGTGTCGTTTTGGTTTTGGTTTGGTTTTAATGCGATGCGATACGTGTGATGTGTAGGTACCCCGTGAGGATTCCATACGATGAAGAAGACGAAGGTGACATCAACACCGACACGCAGGATAATGGTGAGTAGATTATATCTACGGGGGAAGTCGGGTGGATGGCGTATAGCACCCCCGCAGTTCGAGGTTTAGTATACTATATTTATACGATATATGTGTTTGATAGCATTAGGTGTACTATGGATAGAATAGGGTTTAGAAGTAAACTAGTATAGTTCCTAGTTGCGAACCCTAAAATAGGTTTACACCCACACGCACACACATGCATATTTGTTATACATATACCTAGATGACGAGGATTGTGGATGATATTTGGAGATGAGTCGATGAGATTGGGCATAGTGCCATGAGATCGGTGATATATTGTGATTCGTATTTGGGATACGATATGTGATTCTAGCGGGCCTTTAGACGTGTGTTTCACACACGCGTTTATATTTATATAGATGATATCGATTTGTAATAGACTTAGATCAGTACCCCAGATCATGTGATATGACGAGAAGGATACCAGATAATTGATGAGATGAATGTGATATTGACCCGTACCCAGCTATTGGGATGCCGTGGGATGATTTACCGTACGAGCTTTATATTGATGATAGATCCGCACTCATGACTCGAGGATGTCATATGATTTTGTATCGTACGCGGTATCTCTGAGGCGGGATCACTGACTATTACATTTATGTGAGTGTGTGTGTGTGTGTATCGACTCAGATTTAGGTGGTTTCCATACCCCTCTCGACTGACTTGTTAGTTAGATCTTTAGTTTGCATAGTAGATGTTAGACTAGACCCGAGTCCTACCTATTTCAAAACTAACAGATCGGGAATATTTTAAAGACATGCAATGGATTCTACGGATATTTTCAAAAGACGCATCTTTTCTTAAAAACATCGTAGCCCTTATTTTACTAAAAACCCCGATTCGTCTTATTTCAAATGGCAAAACTGCATGATATATATATTGTTGTATATTCTTCACTGTTGCGTAGATTATTCGATTTCTGCATATTCTTGTTATTTGCATCGCATCGCATATGTAAATGAGTTTATTGTATATTAAACCCATGCTGTTAGGACACCAGCACCATTATCGATGATGCATATGTTCTACGTACACTTGCTTGCCGGCTTACACACTTCATCATCAATAATTGCCATGTCACTACACTGTAGTACTGTTACATTCAGGATATGATCCCTTGCATGGCATACTTATGTACATACCTATTGTACACCCATATGTGCATACATACATATTCGCACATACATAGATGACTCTCGTTGGATTTGGAGATTTGGGAACCGCAAGATACTTTTTAAAACTAATTCGTTTTAAAAGAGCGGTTTACCTCAATATGTGCATATTACTATTCCATGTTGCATGGTATACAGATATGCTTGCATTTCTTTTACATGTCGCATACATCATGCTTTTGATTATACGCATTGAGATATGTTGTTTCCATGATATTTCTGGATTTGGGAACCGTGGATAATTCAAAAGAGAGTATGTAATTGTTTTAAAAACCCGGTTAACCTTGATATGATATTTCAGTGCGTCCACCATGTGTTTTCTCAGTGCTGAGAGTGACATGTGAAACCCGATTCGAGGAGGCGGATGAGGCCGATTGAGGGTACATGGTGGACCCGGTATGGTACCCGGGGCGAGAACGGATCTGCTGTCTAGCTAGACGGTGAGCCTAGCAAAGGGACCACTACTTACCGGTGATTGTATTTGAGCTTGGCGTATATCCGGAGGATACCGACCGGAGTCATGAGATGGATGTGAGGGCCGACCAGGGTGTGCGGCGCCAGAGATATATGAGGATTTACATGCCGATGATAGGCACAGTTTTCATGATGTTTTTGAGTGTCGATGCTAGACACTCAGGTTCTATGATTTTGATATGTCGCGAGCGACACATGTTCATTTACATCCTCATACTTCCATGCATATGCTTTATGATGTTTACATGCATGATATTTATTGCCATTGGGTGACACGTGGACGAGATCCACATACATACAGACACTGATTACATTGATCATACCTCATATTTTTGATATGTTACTACCTGAGGCACTGACACGAGCACTTTGTATTACATATAGTATAGATGTTTACCCTAGCCACCTTATCATGCTTCAGACTTATTCATTTGAGATTTATATATATATATATATATATATATATATATATATCTGATCGTATTGACCTAGGATTATGTCATATATATGATTTCTCCTCTGTGATGTTTTCTATTCACGAGTTGGCAACTCACCCCCGCTGTGCCACAGTTCTTGCAAGTTTTGCCGTACAGGTTTCATTGCGGCTTTTCTGGCACACTGTTCCCTTTCTGGGTGATTGCATTGGTAGGTGGGTTCACTCGCATCGTGACCACCCTTGTATTTCTTTTATTCTGTTGTATCTAGTAATTCCATCAACCAAAACTTGTATATTGTTTCAGACTTAGAAAACCAGTTATGTATTATTTCGACCTTAGAGTCGCGCGTTGTAGTATTATGGTTTTTATGTTGATTTTGAGTTCTTTTTGAGTTTTGATCCTTACCCTTTGGCGTTGTATATTATATTGCTTGTGTGGTTGTGACCGTCGATTGACGAAGAGCTAGCTCCCGCTTGGGGATGCCCTTTTCATTATTGTGTATATATTATTATTGTTGTACCCCGTTTGGGGCCAGTATATACAAAGGAAACTCTGCCGAAATTTTTAGAAAATATATAGATCTTAAAATGCATATTCAGCTTACTTATTTAAAAACCTTGTTTTTAAACATGTTTTCCTTACTTCTTAAAAACTAGTTTTCTTATTTACTCCTTAAAATGGTTTTAGATTTCTGGGCTTTTGGCTTACTTGAATTAGATGGGGTCCTATAGACTTCATATGATTCAAGTGCCAGTCACGGGCTATTTCGGGTCGTGACTTCAGGTCTAGGGGGGCGGTAAACGTCAGACCCCTAATAGCGGAATAAGTCATGTCAGAGTGAAGCCCATTACACCTGAGAAACTACTTGAACACCTACCAGTAAATCTCGCTTGCCCTGGCCAGAGACTTTGCGTAATGGCTCTCCATACACAGCGCGATATCAACCCCCAATACCGGGAGAGACGAATCCTGTCTAACCGCCACTGCCTCCAAGTGCTTTGGGACTGCACCCAACTACTACCTGTTTACACGACTCCTTTGAGCCGTGGTAGGGTAGTAATCTAAGTACAGTGGAAACACACTCGAGGCGAAGTAGCAGTGTCAAGTCGACGGACTAAGCTGTACTCATGTCATCTGGGAACTGCAATCTGACGATAGGTATGTAAGTCGATGCCACGCACCCCACGTGTTCACGGGAGGCGGAATAAGCAAAAAACAATTATTAAAGGCTTCGTAACATTGACGAAACATTAGAATCGTTTCTAAACCGTAACTAATGAACAAACTACGAGTTTGTATCTACTGTGTGAACGAAATATACCTCAAGATCCCGCTGTCCTTCACTTCCTCGCTGTCCACTCCAAGTGATTAGCCACTTGTTGTGAGAACGGAATCCATCTCCTCCTCATCTTCTCCAAATCGTAGAATATCCACCCGAGAGTTCCGATTTCGAACTTTGCTTCTAACTTGAAGCAACTAGGTTACTTGGTTTGCTAAACTAAGTGCCCTAGAATGTGTAGAGAGTGATGAGGATCAATTTGTATCACTGAACCCTATGATTTCCAACACATGGAATGGTTAGGGTTTGCTTTGAGAAAGGAAAAAGCTTGAAGAAGATGATGATGGAAGCTTAAGGTTTTCTTTTCCTTTTTTTGTGAAGCAATAATGTATCTGATACAATTTGTGAAGGCTTTATTTGAGTTGAAAAAGTCAAGAGTTTAACTCTTTCAAGCCTAGAAAGCTCTCAAAATATCCAACAAATATCAACATACAAATATCTAAGTCAATAAAGTCAACAAGTCAAAGTAGTCAACATAAAAACCCTAAGCCCATTTTCAACAAAATACCATAAGCTTCCATCTCATTTCTTCCATCTATTAATCTTGTCTAAATGACAAGAATACCCCTCTCATTCGTATGCGTACATACCCGTATTCGTATTCCGAGAAATACGAATACAGTGAGACGAAATGATCCAATAATCAAATACCAGGATCCGGCTTAAACCAAAGCCGACTGGTAATGTCTGCCCGAACATCATAAGCGCATAAGTACACGTATGTATTCGAACCCTGTCGTAAAACCATACGGCCTCTACATGTTTCGCCCGAAGCCGGGAAACTCTCTGTGTGGGACTCTAAAGAATCGACAGTACTCTGGAAGTGGGTTTAACCATGAGCGCGTCAGCGGCACTAGCTGTACGTAACGGCTACCCAGGTATCTGTCGATGAGAAGGTCGACGAGGAAACTCATCTGTACCCCAACTGAATCTGTCTGTGGCAATCTCCGTACAGTCCGGTCCGTTCGTCTAAGATTGTTGCATATCGGGCCTAGAGGTGGCAAGCATCAGACCCCTAATAGCGGTATAAGTCGTGTCGGAGTACTGCCCAAAACACCCTGAGAAACTACTGGAGTAATTACCAGTAAATCTCACTTGCCCTGCCCAGGGACTTTGTGTAATGGCGTTCCGAACACAGAGCGACATCAACCCCCAATACCGGGAGAGACGAATCCTATCTAACCGCCACTGCCTCCAAGTGCTTCGGGACTGCACCCAACTACTACCTGTTTGCACGACTCAGCAGAGCCGTGGTAGGGTAGTAATCTAAGAACAGTGGGAAGACACTCGAGGCAAAGTAGCAGTGTCAAGTCGACGGACTAAGCTGTACTCATGTCACCTGGGAACTGCTACCTGACGATAGGTATATTACCAACCAGCAGTTCCCCACGAGTCCGTCCAGTGTAACTCATAACCCAATGAGCACCTGTATACTATCTCTAGTACGTCGTACTGATGGCTGTGGGACAGACCATCTCACTGCCTAGGAAGAGAAGCGTATACACTAGTCTACTCTGGAGTATCGATGCCCTATCTCGATAATCCTACGACTAAGGACCTGTAAAAGGATTTGCTTGTAGACTACCTAGCTCCCACTAGTGTGACTGCCATCACAACGCTGGTAGTCAAGCAAAGATCCTGGGGGCTCTATCAATATGTATTAGTGATAAGTTAAAAGAAACATATACACATATTAAGATAGATACAAACCAAGTAGCATACTACTATATCGAGCAAGACTGTCATTAATCCGTGTATATATCCCAAGGTTCCAAAATGTAATATACAAATTAGTACTATACAATAATGGCCTCTAGGGGATATAATACTAACAATCTCCCACTTGCACTAATGCCATGTGCTGGCATATCGCAGACCTATCATCTCAAATAGCCTCTCAAACTGCGTTTGAGGGATGGCCTTTGTGAATGGATCTGCAGTGTTGTCCTCTGTAGCAATCCTCCGAACCTCGATCTCCCGGCGATCCACGATCTCCCTGATCAGGTGATACCGCCTCAAGATGTGTCTGGACTTCTGATGGGACCTGGGTTCCTTTGCTAAAGCTATAGCCCCGTTGTTGTCACAATACAAAGGTATTGGATCAACAATGGACGGAACCACCTAAAGTTCTATTAAGAACTTCCTCATCCAAACAGCTTCTTTTGCGGTATCTGAAGCTGCGATATACTCCGCTTCCATCGTTGAGTCAGCAACGGTTGTTGGATATAGTGCCCTCAGAGTCAATTATTGGATCACAGGCGCGTGATTGCAATGATTAAGGGAGGACCTATACCAGTAGGACAGTCATACTCGAGAGGATTGTATACTATCTGGTTTGTCTTTATCATCGTGTACATGTTTTAGGTGACATTGTAGGTCACTATTACACGTTGATAGAGAATAGTATGCTACCATGGTTTATCTTTATCATCATGTACAGCTTTAGGTGACCTTACAGGTCGCTATTACACATTGATAGAGCCCTTAGGATTCTTGCTTGACTGCCAGCAGTATGATGGCGATCATATACATGGGAGATGGGGTCTATAAGCACATCCTTAAAAGGTCCCTAGTCGTGGGAGTTTTCGAGACAGGGCATCGATACTCCGGTCTCACAAGCCATTGGTGTCAGTTGGTTCACCTAAGATGTATACAGGTGCTCATTGGGTTATGAGTATACTGGACAGGACTCGCCGAGAACATGCTAGTTGGTATTATACCAGACGTCAGATAGCAGTTCCCTGGTGACATGTGTACAGGTTAGTTCATCGACCTGAGATCATCATTTGTCTTGTGTGAGTTCCCACTGTACTTTGATTACTACCCTACCACGGCTCAAAGGAGACGTGCAAACAGGTTTTAGTTGGGTACAGTCCCGAGCCACATGGAGGCAGTGAGCGAATCGGCAGGGGTTTCGACTCTCCCGGTATTGGGGGTGAGATCGCGCTGCGTCTAGGAAAGCCATTACACGAAGTCCTTGGCCAAGGCAGGAGATTTACTGGTAGGTATTCCAGTAGTATCTCAAGGTGTTATGGGCTACACTCCGACATGACTTGTACCGCTTTTGGGGGTCTGACTTTTACCAACCCCCTAGACCCGCCATGCGATGCTCATAGACGAACGGACCGGACTGTACGGATATTGTCACTGACAGGCTCAGTAGGGTGTCAGGATGAGTTCGCTCATCGACCTCACTTTTGGTCAATACCTGGTAGCCCGTTACGTACAGCTAGTACCACTGACGTGCTAGTGGTTAAATCCACAGCCAAAGTATTGACGAGTCTTTAGAGTCCCCCACAAACAGTTTCTCAAGTTTTGGGCGAAACGTTGTAGAGGCCGTATGATATATGGCGGGGTCCGATCATATACGTGCAGTAGTGCACGGATTATGATCGGACGGATCATACTAGTGGGCTTTGGTTTAAGCCGGATCCTAGTATTAGATTTGTTGGATCACTTTTGTCTCGTCGTATTCGCATTCGGTCGGAATGCGGATGCAGGTATGTATATACAGGTGAGGGGTACTCTTGTGATCCGTCACGAGTTTACTTTATTAGATGCCATTCTCTTTTTATTATTGCAAACATTTGGATTAATGTTTGCATGTGGAAATAATGAGCACAAAATCATGATTAAGAGCATTAATTGTGACACATGCACAAGTGATGACTCATGGTCTCTTTTCTTGTGCATGTGTCACATTATATGATGGATTTGAGTCTTGATATTATAAGAGGGGAGAGGGGGGCTGCCATGATAGTGTTGTGGTCTTGTATTTTTTCATAATACTCTCTCTCATTTTATCACAAGAACAACAAAAAGAAAAAGAGAGAAAAGCTTCTTCTTCCTCCTCCTCTTTCTTGAGCTCATTATCTCCTCACTAATGGCGTCTAATAAATCCTCAAGAGACAAAGTGATGACACACATTCTCTACTTCACCTTGGGCACGTCGGCTAGCAAACTTCGTGCCCGAGTTGCTTCGGATGAAGCGGGAGCCCGTAAAAAGACTCGGTGATGTTGTGCCATTTCCGACGAGGAGATCGAGACCGGAGATGCCGCGAGGAGCTTGGGATGGTGGCCAAAGACCGAAGGACACGAATCGATCACTATAGCCTTTCCAACCCTTCTCTAGTTGCTAGTTGTAGGTTAATGGTTCGATCCGGGTTTTAAGCATACGATAGCGCCGATTTCTAGTTTAGAAAAATTTTCGGTTCCGCATTTTGGCCTCGGAAAGACAGCCGGGGCGCTACCGTGGACTTACATGGTATCAGAGCCACGCCGTTAACCTTTACTAGCTTGCTCTAACGTGTTTAGAACTTCGATCGAACGAAATTTCCAAAACCACGATTCCAATTTGTGCAGTTTCTGTCGAAATTTTTTTGTCGTCGAAAAATTATTTTGATTGTTGCAGAAATACGTGCAGGCTTTTCTAAGATATCTGTAAAAATTTGGTTGACTGTTGTTACTGTTGCGCCGCGGAACCGCGGCCTTACCCATGTTTTAGCCGCGGTTCCGCCGCCATTCTATCTCTTCACTGCACCAAATTTTCTACAGTTGTCTCTGACTTGAAATTGGGGTTTCTAGTAATTTTTGTTTTGGCCCAGATTATTTTGAGTACTGGGTATTGTACTTGGGGCCCACTTCGGGAAATTTTGTCGATCGAAAATTTTAAATATGTTAGTTTACAGTACTTACATTATATCTGTGACCGTGAGTGTCATTCGAGCGGTAAATCCTGTCTAATTGCTATAGCTCTTTTAGACGGATTTGCGAACGTGGCATTCACGTTGATGTTCTGTGTTGTGCTGTGATGTTGCGGATTTGTCGTGGTGGATAGCCTGGTTGCAATGGTAGTACAATTTGGTTATATATGTATATTTGATATTGCGGGGCGATCGTCCGACATGTGGACTGCCGTCGCTGCCTGTTTGTATATTATTCTTTTGGGGCATGACCGGGCTGAGGTCGATGTACCCGTTGTATATATTTTACTTTCTGTACTAGGATTACCCCGCGGTGGGGTGCACGGATAGCCGGGTTCTAGAGGGCAACGAGCCCGCATCTCATGGCTTTGAGACGGAGGGGGCTTTACTCTAGAATTGGCGGGCTATTCGCCGCACTTATAGGGGGTATAGGTTGACCCAAGGAGGGGTGCTCAAGTTACCGGATTCCGTGAAGTGCTGGGCGGTCCATTCACTTTGTTGAAGGGGGCTGCCTCGCTTCAGGTTTTGGCGGGTAACTTGCCGCACCCGTAGGGGTCTAGGATTTCATTGCACAAGCTATCCACACGACCAGGAGAACGTCGGGTTTCAGTAGCGGCTCTATGAGACCCGGGGATCCCAAATTATCTGTATTGTTCTGTGATGTTTATTGCATTTCTGTGATGTTGCATTTTATCACGCCATGAGCGAATATTATATATTGATATATATACTAGTAGATATTGTATATGTTTTACACCCGCGCTAGTCCAGTCCCCGCTCTGTCGTTAGTTAAGTAACCTAACGGGTGATGACGAGACCCAGTGGCGAATGCGGATGGCATATACGTACATCGTATTTTCGTTCTTTATTGGTGTGATCAATTGATGGGACTGCATTGATTCGGATCAATGCAAGCTAAACAAACCTATTCTGATGTTGTTGGAACAATTTTCAAAAAGCTGTTATTGTAAGGACGTTCTCTTTTGTTTTGCACAGTGGTATTCGGTTATGAATATCCAGCACCTCAGTCGACGAGGCAAGGGCAGAGATCCCTTCACTGGGAGTGACCCCTTGGACAGAAGTTTGCGTCAAGGTAATAACTTCACTATAGCCGATTGCCTTTTGCTTTGCATCGTGGTATTCAATTGGAATATCCTGCACCTCATTCTACGGGGAAAGAGCCGAGATCCCTTCACCGGGAGTGACCTCTTCAGCAAAGGGTTTTCGCCACTATATATTTATAAAAAGCTATGCAGTTCCTTCAACGATATCAAGTTCATTACGTTAAAGGTTTTTCGCCAAAAACCAGCCGTAGCCCTCCATCATTTCTTACGGGTATTATTTAGTATTCGTGTTGCGTTTGTTGACCTAGTCAAGACGTAGTGTTCGGTAGCTAAGTGGTACTTGTTTGTTGCATAAATGGGATTGGTTAGGACAGTCGTGCGGCCTTGTTAACCTAGTCAAGGGCACGTACGGGTGGGTTTAGTGCAATCCAGAATAATGACGGGTTGAACTTGACTAGCGGTTTATGGTTTGTTGACCTAGTCAAGGTCATAAGCCGCTTGGGGTAAAAATCACATCGGGAGTTTCTAAAGAAACTGAAACTTGCTAGGCATGCGCATACCTTCTGGAGTGTGATAATGTGAGTAGATCCCATCACATTATCATGCTAGGATAGTTGGATCCCAATTCCCACTGATGAGTTAGTTTACTCCTCGAGTGATCCCGACTAATTCTTCTTTCAGGTTTGGAGGAGAATTTGAGGTTACAGTGGGAGGTTTCCTGATTAGATAAAGTAATAACTATTCTAATCTAGGTTAGAGTGCATGCTGAGTGTTTCTTTTCTCTCTCTCTTTGGCAGCGACCATGACCCGACCCTTGACTATGACTCAGTGACCAAGTTAACCGAACCTTCTTAAAACACTGGCTTTTGGATTGTCAGAGTTGCATGCCTCATTGCCACTCCTACTTTTACCCTTTTTCTCCAGAACACCCCGTATTTCTACGAACGTCCACTTCCATTGGATAAAACCATCGTATGGTTATATACGAACTCGAAGGAACTTGTTCCAGATTCGAGGATGGTTTCCAGTTCTGGAGAAAACGAATAGGACTATTCAGTTGTCTTTTCCTTTTACCTTCGCTCAGGTTGCGAGTGTTCCTTGGATTAGGATGGTACACCTATTACGCTAATTGGATAGTCTTCTTCCAAACCATAGGCAGGTGCCGAACGGTAGGGAATGAAGAAAGCCGATTAGCCTAAGTGTGGTATACAGAAGGTATTAAGTAAAGACAAATAAAGGGATTAGAAGGAGGGCAAAGTAAATTGCGACTGCTATTCACGACCAAACCAAGTATTTCATCGCCACTCCTACTTCACCTTTGTATTTCTCCAGGACACTCCGTATCACTACGAAGATCCCCAGTTATTTGGATACTCCATCGTATGGTTATATACGAACTCGAAGGAACTTGTTCCAGTTCGGGGATGGATTCTGGTTCAGGAGAAATAGGAATAAGGTTTATTCAGTTGTATTTTATCTTTACCTTCTCTCGCATTGCGAGTGCTCCTAGGATTAGGACAGTACACCTATTACGCTTATTGGATAGTCTTCTTCCAAACCATAGGCTGGTGCCGAACGGTAGGGAAGGAAGAAAACCATTTAGCCTAAGAGGGTGTACAGAAGGTAATGACTAAAGACATATAAAGGGATTTGGAGAGATGGCAAAGAAATATACGGTTACAGTTGTGAATCTGATAATGGAAGAGGCATTACTAGGAATACCCGGATACCCCTCCGAAATATTTACATGTTTCAGTTTCACTATGGATTGTTAAAAGAAAAACTGATTTCCCAATTAGCCCTTGCTCCAGGGTATGTATTTACCAGGTTTGATTCTCACATTTGTATGGTTTTACAGATAATGAGTGGGAGTAAGTTATTGGGAATTGGGTGATCATCCTCATTATATCGGGATTCGTTGTAAGTGGTGATATTTGAGGAAATCGCCTGGGTTGTTTACCAGACGGCAAACATTTTGGTTTTGAATATCCGTTGTTATGCACAAATTTCAAATTGATATATCTGTACGTTTATTTTTATAAAGTGAGATATAACTTTTTGAAATTATGTCTATGGCATTTACCTATATCAGTGGATGGTTAGGTAAGGAGCATTAAACAGCGGTGTAATTCTTCTTAACCATAAGTACAGTTCTCAACCTACGACACACAAGGAATGAGTTATTTGACTCAGGGGACTTATACAAAGCATTGTATGTTGTCCAGTGTCCATAAGGACAGAGGGGTTGGTACTCGTACTATATTCTATTTACTTGTGACTTCTCTAGTTCTTAGACATGTGTTTCGTAGAAATGCAAGGTCTAAGTTTTGAGAAGTTATAGGTATAAGAATAAAGTAGAGAACCAGTATTGCAAGTATCAGGATTCTTCAAGGTGATCGAAGATGTGGATACTTGTGTATGGTATTCAGTTGATAGTAATGATTATGAGAACTTGCTTCTCTTTCAGGTTACTCATATCTGGATGTATTTCTAAGTTGAGTAATGCTGATCGGCCTCTCTCCATTTAGTTGACATGTACTGGAAACAGCTGCTGTAGGGTTCCTAGGCATGCTAATGAGGTCTCACAAGGCATCAACCATGCCAATTTCAAATTTTACAAGTGCCGAGAAACCCTAATACGGATCGTTAACTAGAATTTTAGGCGAAACAATGAAACTAGTTAACAACTTAACTGAAAGAACGGAATTACAACCTTTGTAGATCCGGTCCTCCACCTCCATAGCTCCATGATGAAGTCTCCTCACTGTCCAAATCCAATCCCGGGCTCTAGCGTCGGCTTCATCGGAGAAATGGGCGGGCTAGGTCATCGACAACGATGCCAAAGATGATCTACGTCGAGGCAACACAAGATCAAGCTCCAACTTCACCAAGTCATGAAACTTGTGAAGAAAACACCCTATACTACTTGGCAAGAGGTAGAGGATGAAGAAATAGGAGGTGAGTTCACTTTAGAATTGGATTTCTCACTTATTTTCTCAAGTTGCCATTGAAGCTATCAAGCTTTTTCTTCTTCAAGAAGAAGAAGAAGAAGAAGATAATCTATGATAAGTTAAAAGAAAATAATACTTATCATATATTTAACCATAGTCAAGTGTAGAGAATTAACTAAGGTTATATGAATGGTTAGGGTTAAAAGAAGAAGACAAAATAGTCACTTGGTCAAAGCTTCATGAAGCTTCAACAAGCTTCATGAAAGAAACAAAGAAAGAAACCATTTTGTTCATTATCTTTTCCATAATAAATAAATGAATAAATAGATATGAAAAACAAAACCCTAACCATTTAAATAACCATGGTTTAATCTTTACACAAAACTTAAGTAAGTATGTATCATCAAACATGATACAATCAAGTGCACAAAAGTATATCACATATACAACTTGTGCAATGCAAGTGAGAAAATCCATTTAAAGTGAACCAATACTAGTTAATGCAAAGTAATATATCGAATATATAATTATGCATTAAATCATTAAATCAACGCTTAATTTAACGATCCGGTCATATCGCACATAACCGACTAATATCCAATGTATCGACTTATCGAATCAATCCATGATTCGATAACTAGGTTATATCGCATACAACCATTCGATACATTCATTGCGAGAATGAAATACGGTATCACATACACGCATTATTCTCGGTCCCGCACATATCTCATATGTGCTCCTATTTCGTTTCGCTTGAGCCAGGAAACCTCTGTGTAGGACTCTAAAGACTCGTCAATACGCCGGCAGCAAGTGATGATCATATCAAACAACCACAAGCCGCAAGCGGTCTGCTAAACGTAACGGCCATCCGGGTATTGAGCGATCAGAAGATCGACGAGCAAGCCCGCTCACACTCCTGTGAATCCAACCAGTAACACTTACCGTACAGTCCGGTCTCGTCGTCTGATATGTCGCATATCTCGTCTAGGGGTGGTAAACGTCAGACCCCAATAGCTCGATAAGTCGTGTCGATATGAGGTCTATAACAGTTCGAGAAAATACTGGTAACACTTACGAGTAAATCTCAGCAACCCTGGCCAGGGATTTCCGGTTATAGCCAATCGAACACAGCGCAACATCAACTCCCTATACCGGGAGAGACGAATCCCCTCCTATCATTCATTGCCTCCATGTGATTCGGGACTGTACCCAAAAACCACCGTTTTGCACGCCCTCTTGGACGCGGTAAGATGGAAATCAAAGCACAGTGGGAATCACACAAGACTCTATGACGATCTCGGGTCAACAGACTACTCTGTACCAGTGTCACCAGAAAACTGCCATCTGACGTAAGGTATAATACCATCTGAGAGTTCTCGACGAGTCCGTCCAGTGTTCCCAGTCTCCACTGAGCACCCGTATATCATCTCTGATGTCAAACACCAATGGATATGGGATCATCCATCGCCCATCTGTATGGGTCGAGAAGGTATACGCTAGTCTACTCTGGTATATCGATGCCCTGTCTCGATACACCCACGACTAGGGACCTTGAAGGATGTACTTATGGACTACCATGTCCCCACTAGTATGATCCGCATCATAGTCTAGGTAGTCAAGCACACATCCTAAGGGCTTACCAACATGTAACAGAGAGACAAACAGTATACACGTTAAGGTAAAGGGTAACCAGATAGCATACTATCATGTTGAGCAAGAAAGTCCTCCCTATATATGTCCCAGCATCCACTACAATGTACATCCTATGTACAGTAATGGCCTCTAGGGCATACATATAACTAACAATCTTCCACTTGCACTAGGGCCATCTGTAGCAGTGGTTGCAGTATCTCATACTCAACCATCCCTGAAAAGTCTCTCTCCGGGAAAAGGCCTTTGTGAGTGGATCCGCCGTGTTGTCCTCTGCGTCTACTCTCCTAACCTCGATCCCTTGGAGATCAACTATCTCCATGATCAGGTGATGCTGCCTCAGAATACGTCTGGATCACTGATGGGACGGACGTTCCTTGGCATAAGCCACAACTCCATTGTAACACAATGGAAGGAACGAAGTTCATCTTATGAACTAATATACACCCAGACTCCCTCTTTGGTAGCATCTTAAGTCGCGATGTATCCAGCCTTTATCGTCTAGTATGCCACGGTATCTAGCTTGGAACTCTTCCAACATACCGTCCCTTTACTGAGGGTAAATACAATGCCTGTGACTGACTCTCAGTTGTCCTTATCACCCTGGAACCCTTCCAGTGATTCTCCCCAGGATCGGTTGATACCATCACACTACAACTAGTGAGAATCCTAACATCCAATTAGATCTATCTCATAGATGCAAAACCCAGGATTTAGGAGGTATCACTTTGATCCTGTATGGAGAATCATTTTGATAAGTGGAGATTGACCGAGCGTAGCATAGGAAACTCCTTCCCTATCAAGAGTATGTCATCCACGTACTCTATGAGGATCGTCACCATACTCCCTACTACCTTCTTGTTTATACAAGGTTCATCTACCATTTTGATGATGTCAACTTCTTTGACTAATCCATCAAAACAGATGTTCCAACTCCACGATGCCTGCTTTATCCTATAAAGCATCTTGCACACGTTTCCGCTGCTCCCACTGTCTACGAGGCCCTCTGGCTGTGTACTTATAGACGCACTCTTCTAAAATATCATTTAGAAAAGCAGTCATGACACCCAACCGCCAGATATCGTAGTTATGGTATGTAGCCGTGGCAAGTAGTATCTGGATGGACTTAAGCATAGGTACTGGAAAAGGTTTCATCATTATCCACGCCTGGTCGATGACGAAAACCTTTAACATGTCTAGCTTTGAAAGTCATAACTTTTCCAAGTACACTAAGTAATCTTCTCAAGATATACTTGCTTCTGATGGGGATTTAACCCTTTAGATTTAGCAACTAAAGTCCATACTTTGTTGGTGTACATGGATTCCATCTCAGATCACTAAGCATCCAGCCATTCTTACAGAGTCTCACTCCTGATGGCCAGCTCGAAACTATTTGGGTCATCATCCCATGATGCAATCCTCGCTCCACTGTCATAGAGTAACCGAAGTATCTCTCAGGTGGGTGAGGAACCCTACTAGATCGGCGGAGAGGCTGAGGTTCGTTGGTAACTATTGAATCCTTTGGTTTTATCAAATCATCTGCTGTAGTTTGTATAGCTGGAACCTTTCCAGTTCTACATAACAGATCTTGCCTCAAGCTTGTCCGGATTTTGCTATTAGACATAGCCCGGACAACCCCAAATCTTAACTAACTTAAGATATGGGCTCTTCCCTTTCCATATCACATATGAAGTGGTAGGCATCTGATTTGATTTGAACTCTATTCAATAGGTATGCAGCTTCTCAAGTGCATAACTCCTAAAAAGAAAATAGGTAACTCAGTAGTACTCATCATAGAGCACACCTTATCATATAGGGTGAGATTGCTCCGCCCCGAAATACCATCGTGCTATGGTGTATACGGAGGAGTAATGCTGAGAGAGAATCTCATTCTCCTTTAGAAAAGTCCAAGAACTTCGTGCTCAAGTATTCTCCTCCTTGATCTCATCAAAGGACATAATACTTATACCCGTATTGGTTCTCTACTTCTAACTTATATTCTGTGAATATCTCAAAAGGTTCTGACTTGTGTTTCAACAGGAACATATGTCTGAATCAAAAGAGATCATCAGAGAATTTAATGAAGTATAAAGAACCGGTCTTGGCATGTGTAGACAGGGGACCTTCATACATCAACATGTATCATCCCAAGAGTTCACTAACTCTTTCTCTGTTTCCAATAAACAGAGCTATGGTCATCTTATCTCTGTGACATGACTGGCAAGTTTCATAAGATGTAAATTCAAACTAATTTAAATATGCATCTACATGTAACTTCAGCTAGTCGGGTCGCATTGATATGACCTAGTCTACAATGCCTCAAGAAGGATTCGTTCATTTCTGAACTCTTCCTCTTGTGTATGTTCCGTATACTAAGAACTGTAGTTTGATTTAGAACATCAATGCTTTTAGATAACGTGCCTGAAACGATCAACTTTTGATATAGGAAATGTTCAAAACATTATCCAACTATACAAAATTTTATCATTTCTTTACTAATAAAGAGATAGATATGATTTTGTATATCAGGTTCGGTATCTAATAACATTCATTCAGAATCAATGTATTGGTAATACAGGGTGACAGTGACCAACAGACTTGGCTGCAACTCTTGCCCCGTTTTCTGCCTCATGAAACTTATCACCCGTTCTCAGTTTTTCTACCTTTTTGCAGCCCTATGTAACAGATTACATATCTGGGATCCTGATCCGGTATCATATACCCAGGATGCGGAGGATACTGAGAAACAGTTCTTTGTAATGAACACACCCGAAGATGATGCATCAGCATGCACTCTCTTCGTTTGGGCGGCACGGGAATTCTGGTAATCCCCAATTTCCTACTCTGTCTTATAACAATTATAAGTTGGAGCGGGACCAACGTTCCCCAGCTCAGTATAACAAGCGGGTTCGGTCAATATTCCGTATTATTATCTTGATTAAGGCGTGATATGGTCACTACCTGGAGAGAGAGAGAAGAAAACACTCAGCGTGCGCTCTTGCAAGAATAGATTGGTTATTATTTTATCTAATCAGGATGGCTCCCACTGTTTTTATCAAATCTTCCTTTAAACCCTAAAAGGAAAGACTAGCCGGGATTAATTATACACTACAAGTTCGCCAATCTTTCAGCCAGGCCAGTGTCGGTACTTTGAGGGAGGTCCCCCGTGCTTTCGCACGAACCTAATTAATGTAAACCTCGTTTTCCCAGAGGCGTAACCTCGTTGACACCTTTCTAGACACCTACTTGATCGGCTAGCTGTAATGTGTAAAACTCTCCCAGGAGTAACTCTTACTCGCAGCGGGTATCGGGATCCAACTATCTCATAGAAGGTATGCAATCTCATTGCAAATTTCAACACTTGAAATTCCCGATAATTTTGCCCCTAGCGTCCTATGACCTTGACGGAGGCCAAACTACCCATAGTCCGCTAGTCAAGTTCAACCCGTCATTTCCTGATTGAATTAAACCCACCCGCACGACCCTTGACGGAGGCCAAACAACGCCGTACGAATACCCTAATCCAATCGCATCATATGCTAGCAGATAAGCACTAGTTAGCTACCATACACTACGCCTTGACGGAGGACAAACTACCG
This sequence comes from Agapanthus africanus, assembly GCA_030015575.1. Lineage (NCBI taxonomy): Eukaryota > Viridiplantae > Streptophyta > Magnoliopsida > Asparagales > Amaryllidaceae > Agapanthus > Agapanthus africanus. The sequence continues at coordinate 344,235,913 of CM057343.1, forward strand.
CAGCACGAATACTAACTAGTACTTATCTGAAATGACGGAGGGCTACGACAGGTTTTTCTGAAAACCTATTGCGTAATGAACTTGATATCGTTGTAGAATCAAATGAAGTTTTGAAATGGAGTGATTTTGAAGCTTTTCTAGTTTTGCTAAAGGGGTCACTCCCGGTGAAGGGATCGTCGGCCCTTTCCTCATCGAATGAGGTGCGGGATATATCACATATATCACTGTGTAAAGCAAAAACTCTTAAAAGCAATCAAAAGACAAACCGAGTGTGTAGCATCTGCCAGTTATTGCTAAAGGAGTCACTCCCGGTGAAGGGATCTCGGTCCTTTCCTCATCGAATAAGGTGCAGGATATATCACATATACCTCTGTGTAAAGCAAGAACTGTAGCTACCCGTTTTATTTTTGAAATTCGATTCTACAACATCTTTAGGTTTCTTTTTCTTTCCATTAATCATATTAATGAAGTCCCATCATTTAAACCACCTAAACATCACAGATAAATACGACGTACACTTATGCCATCCGCATTCGCCTCGATGTCCCCTCGTGCACCGTTAGGTTAGGTAACTAACGACAGAGCAGGGCAGGGCTAGTGCGGGTGCAAAACATAAGTAACGTCTATATAATATATCATATATACTATATAAAGTATCTATCACAGAACATCACATGATCACATCACAGATATCGCAGCAGAAGAAACATATGAAATATTGGATATACTAGAACGTCCGTGTTTTCAATACGAGCCAGTATAAAACACGGATTCCACGGTCGCGATGAATAGCCAAACCCACACCCCTAGACCCCTACGAGAGCGGCAAGCAACCCTACCAATTCTAGAGTTAGGAGACCCGAACTCGACTCCTCGAGTTGGTCTCCCACTGGACTCCAGAACCCGGTTACTTATGCTCCCCTCCTTGGGTCTATCCTAGTGCGGAAAAGTAAATAATATACAAAGGGTGACATCTTCCGCAACCTGGAAGTGCCCCAAATAAAAGAATATTACATACATATTTTTACATGAATGAAAATGAAAACACTCATCTCACATAAAAAACCCCGGCTATTCAAACACGACGATCCAATATAACATATCCAGCAACACATAACATCACATGTCATCAACGTAAGTAAATATGCGCATCCCAATTGTCGTTGACATATAGCAACGAAACCGGCGATATCACATATTACACTTACGGTCACAGAAAAGAAAGTGTAAAACTACAACAGTTGGAATCCGCAACCTCTTTAGACATCACATGCCTAATCAAATGAAATACTTAGACATCACATGCCTAACAGTTATAAACCCCGCATTTTAGTCTCATTATCGAAAACTCTTTTCAATATCAAGTGAAACTAAACCGCTAGATTTATAACATTCATTCAGTTATCTCATAACTGTTTGTGAATTCCAATTATTGTATCACATTCCAGATAAACAGAAAATGTTAAACTTTCCGACCGAACAGTCGAATACCCAAGTTTTCCCGATACAGCTCAACACATGAAATAAGTCTAACAACATTCAGTTCGTGCCTCAGTACCAACGGTCCAGCCGTAGAAGGGTCAAGCCAACGCCTCACATGTGGCACGCCGTACTGCCCCAAACCCGAAGGTTCAAAGGGCAGTTCAAGACGGTCACATAATCGAGTTAAGGTTTGTTGTCTTCTAGAGGGTCATCGCGTTACTTGTACTACTTAGAACGTCGTTAAACTACGGAAAAATCCAACACTTGGAAATTTCCCGACAGGGGAAAAGTTGGGTATTTATATCCGGTCGGACTTTTTAACATATTCAAAAAAATTATCCGGAATCCACATAGACAAAATATGATAATCCGATCGAATCATCGAATCCCCAAAACAACCTGGAATATTCAACTCTTGAATAAATATTAAAAATACCCAGAGAACTCAGCACTGTTAAATAGGAATTACTGTGCAAATTGATAGGGATGACGTCATCAAGTGGCGGCAGAACCGCCGCACGAGGCAGCTCTTGCCGCGGTTCCGCGGCTGTTTAAGCTCCAAACAGTGTCGTATTTGCACAGTAATTCTTACAATTTCCTGCTGAATTTTTTAGGAATTTTTAATCTGGAAAAATCCCAGTTTTTAGAAAAAGTCTAGAGAGCATCAAAAAGTTAGGTTTTCGGGTTCGATCGGGTTTCAAACATCGTCTAGACTTCGCCTAAGGCTCTAGCTAGGCTCTGATACCACTGTAGGGTTCCTAGGCACGCTAATGCGGTCTCACAAGGCATCAACCATGCCAATTTCAAATTTTACAAGTGCCGAGAAACCCTAATACGGATCGTTAACTAGAATTTTAGGCGAAACGATGAAACTAGTTAACAACTTAACTGAAAGAACGGAAATACAACCTTTGTAGATCCGGTCCTCCACCTCCATAGCTCCATGATGAAGTATCCTCGCTGTCCAAATCCAATCCCGGGCTCTAGCGTCGGCTTCATCGGAGAAATGGGCGGGCTAGGTCATCGACAACGATGCCGAAGATGATCTACGTCGAGGCAACACAAGATCAAGCTCCAACTTCACCAAGTCATGAAACTTGTGAAGAAAACACCCTATACTACTTGGCAAGAGGTAGAGTATGAAGAAATAGGAGGTGGGTTCACTTTAGAATTGGATTTCTCACTTATTTGCTCAAGTTGCCATTGAAGCTATCAAGCTTTTTCTTCTTCAAGAAGAAGAAAAAGAAGAAGATAATCTATGATAAGTTAAAAGAAAATAATACTTATCATATATTTAACCATAGTCAAGTGTAGAGAATTAACTAAGGTTATATGAATAGTTAGGGTTAAAAGAAGAAGACAAAATGGTCACTTGGTCAAAGCTTCATGAAGCTTCAACAAGCTTCATGAAAGAAACAAAGAAAGAAACCATTTTGTTCATTATCTTTTCCATAATAAATAAATGAATAAATAGATATGAAAAACAAAACCCTAACCATTTAAATAACCATGGTTTAATCTTTACACAAAACTTAAGTAAGTATGTATCATCAAACATGATACAATCAAGTGCACAAAAGTATATCACATATACAACTTGTGCAATGCAAGTGAGAAAATCCATTTAAAATGAACCAATACTAGTTAATGCAAAGTAATATATCAAATATATAATTATGCATTAAATCATTAAATCAACGCTTAATTTAACGATCCGGTCATATCGCACATAACCGACTAATATCCAATGTATCGACTTATCGAATCAATCCATGATTCGATAACTAGGTTATATCGCATACAACCATTCGATACATTCATCGCGAGAATGAAATACGGTATCACATACACGCATTATTCTCGGTCCCGCACATATCTCATATGCGCTCCTATTTCGTTTCGCTTGAGCCAGGAAACCTCTGTGTAGGACTCTAAAGACTCGTCAATACGCCGGCAGCAGGTGATTATCATATCAAACACCCACAAGCCGCAAGCGGTCTGCTAAACGTAACGGCCACCCGGGTATTGAGCGATCAGAAGATCGACGAGCAAGACCGCTCACACTCCTGTGAATCCAACCAGTAACACTTACCGTACAGTCCGGTCTCGTCGTCTGATATGTCGCATATCTCGCCTAGGGGTGGTAAACGTCAGACCCCAATAGCTCGATAAGTCGTGTCGATATGAGGTCTATAACAGTTCTAGAAACTACTGGTAACACTTACGAGTAAATCTCAGCAACCCTGGCCAGGGATTTCCGGTTATATCCAATCGAACACAGCGCAACATCAACTCCCTATACCGGGAGAGACGAATCCCCTCCTATCGCTCATTGCCTCCATGTGATTCGGGACTGTACCCAAAAACCACCGTTTTGCACGCCCTCTTGGACGTGGTAAGATGGAAATCAAATCACAGTGGGAATCACACAAGACTCTATGACGATCTCGGGTCAACAGACTACTCTGTACCAGTGTCACCAGAGAACTGCCATCTGACGTAAGGTATAATACCATCTGGGAGTTCTCGGCGAGTCCGTCCAGTGTATCCAGTCTCCACTGAGCACCCGTATATCATCTCTGATGTTAAACACCAATGGATATGGGATCATCCATCGCCCATCTGTATGGGTCGAGAAGGTATACGCTAGTCTACTCTGGTATATCGATGCCCTGTCTCGATACACCCACGACTAGGGACCTTGAAGGATGTACTTGTGGACTACCATGTCCCTACTAGTATGATCCGCATCATAGTCCAGGTAGTCAAGCACACATCCTAAGGGCTTTACCAACATGTAACAGAGAGACAAACAGTATACACGTTAAGGTAAAGGGTAACCAGATAGCATAGTATCATGTTGAGCAAGAAAGTCCTCCCTATATATGTCCCAGCATCCACTACAATGTACATCCTATGTACAGTAATGGCCTCTAGGGCATACATATAACTAACAGCTGCATGATTTGAATCTGGTTTCAATTAAATCAGTGCCTCTGTTTCTATATTGGATATAGAACGGTTCATATCTTAACGATGTTAAGGTACGGGGAGTTGTCCGGCTTATGCTTAAAACCAGACTCTGGATAACTCAAGGCACGTTTCTGTAATGGCTGTTTGTGGGTTGACCCGGGCAATGATGAGTGTTGACTTTCTACCATCTGGAAGATCAATAGTAATATTGTTCTTGACTCGCCACAGTTTTAGTAAAATGGATTTTTTCAGAAAACAGTAGTGAGAGTATGGTAGAACTGGAAGTGATTCCAGAACCGCAAACGATTACTGAAAATTTGATAAGAACCTAAAGATTCAATCTGATTTGACATTCCATTAGCCACTCCGCGGATATGGTGGGTAACCTCAGGAACTCGAGAGGTACTTCAGTATGCTCAAAGACGGTGATAGGGAGGTTCTTGTTTACCCAAACTTGACACTACTGTTGTTCCAAGCTATGAAACCCAGCAGGAGGATGAGTATAGCGTCGTTCTGAACTGGCTTTAGAAGTGCACGTGTATGTGATTCTTCCAGAGGGTTGTCGTAGTCAGTGGGAGCGGCGGAAGCATAGTGGACAAGTGGCATATGTCTATTTATAGACTAAAGCAGATATAGCGGAGATAGATCATATATTTCTGATGTGACAGTCATAGGTTTGACTTATAGGGGATGGATCTGTTAAGAAGGTAGTAGGGTGTGATGTCCTGGTATTTGGATGACATACACAGAGTAGGAAGTGATATTCCTGCACTACGATCGGTTATGCTTTGGTTGTCACACAGTGGTTTCTCCACATAGGATATAGATATAATATCAGACATTCTGGTTACTAGATCTATGGTTTTAGATCTAGATTTGGGAAGTGTCCCAATCTGGGTACTTAGACAGCATTCTAAAAGTGTTTTAGAATGGATGACTCCAGGCATGGTAGTGTACCTGCAGGTAATGGAGTCACCCTCTCTAAAGGTGTCTTACAGACTAAAGAGGAGAGGGATGTACATTATTGGAAGATCACTTGCTTAGGCAATTGAGTTGATCATGAGATATCAAGTACCACACCAGATGTTGTTTTTGCACGAGATGCAATAAGTTGATATTAATCCTATCCTGGAGAAACGTTCGGAAGCAGTTTTAGAACATAAGTGGATGTTCTAAGGAAATGATAACGGCAGCCTCTTTCGGGGGACGGTTATCATTCCAGGCTTCCAAGGTGACCTGGATGACAGAGTGACTGTCAGAGTTATATTTTTCCCTCTGACGAGGGGCAGTATTTTGGACAGGTGGTCCAAGCGGATACTGAGGGAGGCATGGCGCGGGATACTGATTAAGTTCAGTTGACGATACAGTCTAAAAAGTCTGGATTTGGAGTTCATTCATGAGCTAGGTCCCATCAGATATCCAGACATAATCTAAGACACGTATTGCTCATTTCGGGAGATGGCTTTCTCCACGAACTTGAGATAAAGAGAGACATAGAAAGAAACATCAGGGTGGATCCACTCACTGAGGCTATTTCTCGAACGCAATAGTTTCACAAACGGGCTTTCTGAGACTGATTGGTAGAGGAGTTGGATGTTCGGTATCACACGGGCTGTGAGTATGCGACATCGCAATAATTAGCCTTGAGTGCAAGTGGGAGATTGTTGGATATAGTGCCCTCAGAGTCAATTATTGGATCACAGGCATGTGATTGCAATGATTGAGGGAGGACCTATACCGGTAGGACAGTCTTACTCGAGAGGATTGTATACTATCTGGTTTGTCTTTATCATCGTGTACATGTTTTAGGTGACATTGTAGTTCACTATTACACGTTGATAGAGAATAGTATGCTACCATGGTTTATCTTTATCATCATGTACAGCTTTAGGTGACCTTACAGGTCGCTATTACACGTTGATAGAGCCCTTAGGATTCTTGCTTGACTGCCAGCAGTATGATGGCGATCATATACGTGGGAGCTGGGGTCTATAAGCACATCCTTAAAAGGCCCCTAGTCGTGGGAGTTTTCGAGACAGGGCATCGATACTCCGGAGTAGACTAGTGTATACAGTCGAGACCCCGACGAGGGGCGGTGGCTGGTCTCACAAGCCATTGGTGTCAGTTGGTTCACCTAAGAAGTATACAGGTGCTCATTGGGTTATGAGTACACTGGACAGGACTCGCCAGGAACATGCTAGTTGGTAATATACCAGACGTCAGATAGCAGTTCCCTGGTGACATGTGTACAGGTTAGTTCATCGACCTGAGATCGTCATTTGTCTCGTGTGAGTTTCCACTATACTTTGATTACTACCCTACCACGACTTAAAGGAGTCGTGCAAACAGGTTTTAGTTGGGTACGGTCCCGAGCCACATGGAGGCAGTGAGCGGATCGGCAGGGGTTTCATCTCTCCCGGTATTGGGGGTGAGATCGCGTTGTGTCTAGGAGAGCCATTACACGAAGTCCTTGGCCAAGGAAGGAGATTTACTGGTAGGTATTCGAGTAGTATCTCAGGGTGTTCTGGGATACTCCGACACGACTTGTACCGCTTTTGGGGGTCTGACTTTTACCAACTCCCTAGGCCCGCCATGCGATGCTCATAGACGAACGGACCAGACTGTACGGATATTGTCACTGACAGGATCGGTAGGGTGTCAGGATGAGTTCACTCATCGACCTCCCTTTTGGTCAATACCCGGTAGCCCGTTACATACAGCAAGTACCACTGACGTGCTAGTGGTTAAATCCACAGCCAAAGTATTAACGAGTTTTTAGAGTCCCCCACAGACAGTTTCTTAAGTTTCGGGCGAAACGTTGTAGAGGCCGTATGATATATGGCAGGGTCCGATCATATACGTGCAGTAGTGCACGGATCATGATCGGATGGATCATACTAGTGGGCTTTAGTTTAAGCCGGATCCTAGTATTAGATTTGTTGGATCACTTTTGTCTCGTCGTATTCGCATTCGGTCGGAATGCGGATGCAGGTATGTATATACAGGTGAGGGGTACTCTTGTGATCCGTCACGAGTTTACTTTATTAGATGCCATTCTCTTTTTATTGTTGCAAACATTTGGATTAATGTTTGCATGTGGAAATAATGAGCACAAAATCATGATTAAGAGCATTAATTGTGACACATGCACAAGTGATGACTCATGGTCTCTTTTCTTGTGCATGTGTCACATTATATGATGGATTTGAGTCTTGATATGATAAGAGGAGAGAGAGGGGCTGCCATGATAGTGTTGTGGTCTTGTATTTTTTCATAACACTCTCTCTCATTTTATCACAAGAACAACAAAAATAAAAAGAGAGAAAAGCTTCTTCTTCTTCCTCCTCCTCTTTCTTGAGCTCATTATCTCCTCACTAATGGCATCCAATAAATCCTCAAGAGACAAAGTGATGACACACATTCTCTACTTCACCTTGGGCACGTCGGCTACCAAACTTCGTGCCCGAGTTGCTTCGGATGAAGCGGAAGCCTGTAAAAAGACTCGGTGATGTGGTGCCCTTTCCGATGAGGAGATCGCGACCGGAGATGCCGCGAGGAGCTTGGGATGGTGGCCAAAGACCGAAGGACACGGATCGATCGGTATAGCCTTTCCAACCCTTCTCTAGTTTCTGGTTGTAGGTTAATGGTTCGATCCGGGTTTTAAGCATATGATAGCGCCGGTTTCTAGTTTAGAAAAAATTTCGGTTCCGCATTTTGGCCTCGGAAAGACGGCCGGGGCGCTACCGTGGAATTACAACGGTTTCTTGTTTGGAGCTATTCCAACATATCGCCCCTCCGTTAAGGATAAAGATATAACCCGACATGGACTTAGAGTCATCCTTGTCACTCTGGAAGCTGGAATCAGCAAAGGCCTCAATCTGGAGGTCCTTTCCGCCGTAAACCAAGAACATCTCCTTAGTCCTTCTCAGGTACTTGAGAATGTTCTTTACCGCTATCCAGTGCTTCTCCCCAGGGTTTAACTGATACCGTCTTACCACACTCGGTGTATAAGTTACATCTGGTCTGGTACACAACGTCGCATACATTATAGAGCCTGCCGCAGAAGCATAGGGTATAATTGACATGCGATCCCTTTCCTAATCAGTCTTGGGAGACATATCTTTGGAGAGGGTGATTCCGTGACAAGCCGGTAGATTACCGCGCTTTGAATCTTCCATACTGAATCTTTTCAGTATGGTGTCGATGTACCTGGACTGTGAAAGTCCCAACATACTCTTTGATCTATCACGATAGATCTAGATCCCCAGAATGTAAGAGGCATCACCCAGGTCTTTCATGGGGAATCTATGTAACAAGAACCCTTTGACAGATTGTAGCATAGGAATGTCATTTCCTATCAAGAGAATGTCATCCACGTATAAGACGAGGAATACAACAGTTCGTGCTCCAACCTTACTATAAATGCATGGCTCATCTGGATTTTTGATAAAGTCAAATTCTTTGACTGTCTCATCAAAACAGATGTTCCAACTCCGCGAAGCCTGCTTTAGTCCATAGATGGACTTTAGCAACTTGCACACTTTCCCGCTGCTCCTACTCTGAATGAAACCCTCTGGCCGGTCCATATAGACGCACTCCTCTAAATTTCCATTTAGAAAAGCGGTCTTTACGTCCATCTGCCAAATCTCATAATCGTGGAAGTTAGCAATGGCAGGAAGGATCTGAATGGATTTGAGCACAGCCACTGGAGAAAAGGTTTCGTCATAGTCCAAACCAGGTCTTTAACGAAAACCCTTTGCAACAAGTCTAGCCTTATAGGTTTCAACCTGTCCATCTACACCAATTTTCTTTCTGAAGATCCATTTGCAGCCTACGGGTTTTACCCCTTCTGGAGCAATGTCCAAAGTCCATACTTTGTTGGGGTACATGGACTCCAACTCGGTCTGCATTGCATCCAACCATTTTACCGAGTCGCCGCTATGAATGGCTTGCTGGAAGCTGGTAGGCTCATCATTATCAATGATGCAATCCTCTCTATCCCCGTCTATAAGAAAACCGTAGTATCTCTTTGGTGGATGAGATAGCCTATTACTCCTGCGGAGCGGTGCGGGAATGTCTTGTTGTTTTGAAACTTCTGGTTCTACTAAGCTTTCAGTAATAGCTTGTGGTTCTGGAATTTCATCCAGTTCTATTGCGCTCCCACTTATCTGATTTTCTAAAAATTCAGTTTCCAAGAAGTATGCATGACGAGAAACAAAAACCTTTTGCTCCTCTGCGTAATAGAAAAAATACCCCTTGGAGTTCTTTGGGTATCCCACAAACTTACACTGTACTGAGTGTGCCTCAAGCCTCGATCTTCTGTCATCTCTTTGTACAACTCGTACAGCAATAGCTCCAACATCTGGGGCGATATCTCGTCGTTCGCAGCAATAACGGGCTCACTCATCTGCACGTTGAACCGTGCCTCAATCATCATGAATAGGCAATATATCAACGGTCATCAAAATCTGGCTGGCCTCTATCAGTGGCTCAATCCTCTAGTGCAAATCGGCACGTCCGAGTAATCTCATACAGCAATCCACCCAACGCTCGTGGCGTGAAAACACAATGAAAAGACACATCTCTGCAATCGTGTGTTGCCGGAATCATGCCCTGGTCAGTCCTCGTTCTTGACGAGCTCATGCTGACCGCAACTCTAGCCGTAGCTCTCCCTGCCCGTAATCGTGGCAGCAAACCATAACTGGTACCGATGAGGCTAAATCAGGAATGAATATAATACTGAACAAAGAAATGTACATCCTAAGGCTTCTTAAGTGGAGTAGCGTATCGTAAGTATGCCGCGGAACATATCCACGGTACGTCACTCTACTTTAGTCACCTATTCCATCAACTAAGGGTCATCCAACGCTCCGAAGGTAAAACCTAACGCTCTGATACCAACTTTGTCACGTCCCGAAAGTACGGAACATGATTGGCACTTAAACTATGAAACGTCTCGAGGCGTACGTAATCTAAGTAAGCCGAAAACCCAGAAATCCAAACCAAGAAAAGTAGTGGAGTGAAGGAAAAACCAATTTAAATCAAGTAGTTTTATTAGCATAAGCCGAATTATGCGTTTTTTTTTAAAAACATCAAATATTTCTTGAAAATTTCGGCAGTCTCCTTTGTAAATACTGGCCCCCAAACGGGATACAACATGAATAGTATACGAAATCAATAAAAGGCATCCCCAAGCGGGAGCTAGCTCTTCGTTAATCAACGGTCACAACCACACAAGTAATATAATATACAACGCCAAGGGCGAGGATCAGAACTCAAAAGGAACTCAAAACAACAAGAAATCCACAGAAAAATAACGCGTGACTCTAAGGTCGAAAGAATAACATCACTGTCTCTAGCTCAAAATCAATACATGTTTGGTTGATGGAATTTACTAGATACAACTGAATAATATTATACAAAGTAATATGATGGGTACGATACAAATAAACCCACCTACTAGCAAGTCACCCGAAAGAAGCAGTGCCAGAAAAGCCGTAATGAAACCTGTACGGCAAAACCTGAAAGAAACTGTGGCACAACGGGGGTGAGTTGCCAACTCGTGAGTAGAAAAACATCTACGAACAGAAATCGCATGAACAGCGCAATCCTAGGTCAACGGTCATAATATATCCTCAAATATATAACATGCAGTCTATAACAATGGCTAGGGTAAATATCTAACTCGAGTGTAATCCCATGTGCCTGTGTCAGTGCCTCAGGTAGCAATATATCATATGGATGATGTATGAATGCATGAAACAGAATGCATGTACTGATGAAAACTGCTGGCATAAATTAGTGAGATTTCTGTATCTTTTTAAAAACGAGGTATTAAAAATGAAATCAGCATAAACAGTGCCTAGCATCGACACAAAACAAGTATCCAAATCTCTCGATATCTCTGTGTCGCAATCTCTGTACCTCAATATCTCAAAATCTCTATATGTCAATCTAACTATCTAGGGCGCCGTCAGTCCAGACTGTCCCCTACCATCAATCTCAAGACCACGACGGTATCCTCCGGATATCCGACGCGTCGGGTAAAATCACCGGTAGGTAGTGCTCCCCTGCCAGGCTCACATCGTCATCATCACGCGCTTCTTGCCCAGGGGTACCTTACCGGGTCCACCATGTACCCGAAACGGTTCATCCGTCTCCTCGAATCGGGTCTCGAAATCCATCAGCAAACTCATGGTGGAAGACTCATACATCATAGGAAAACCGTGCTTTTCATTTAAAAAGAGAGAGAAGAAGTTTGTATAAGTTTTGCGGTTTTCCCCCAAATCCAGAAAATCTCATGGAAATCCAAATCCAAAACCTCAATAGCACGTAAAATAGTGAATATATGCATGAGAATCCATGAATGCGGCATAACAATGAATAACAGTATGCCTGAAGTAGCAGGTAATAACTACAATGTCCAAACTAGCATATAAGGCAAGTACACTAATATCATGTCTAAACTATTAGCTAACAGGCTATGTCAATGTAATAGTATTTTCTAAGTGTACGTGACATGGCAATTACCGATGAAGATGTGTGTGAGCCGGTAAGTAAGTGTACATGGTACATACGCATCATCGGTAATGGTGATGGTGTCCTAACAGCATGATATCAATAATGAAATATGAATTACAATAAGTATGCGATGCGGAGCAACAGCAATAATATGCGGGAGCTGAATACTAGACACAACGATAACTAAACTGCATTACCCTAATATAAGTCCTACAATAGTGCCTTTTGAAATAACACGAATCGCAGTGTTTTGAAAATAAGGGCTACGGTGTTTTTAAGAAAAGATACGTCTTTTGAAATATCCGTAGAATCCCTTGACCTGTCTTTTAAAATACCCACGATTTGTTAGTTTTGAAATAGGTAGGAGTCTAATTTAGTCTAACAACTACACTAAACTATACGGCTGAACTAACAAGCTGAACTACAGGTAAGGAAACCGCCTAACATCTGAGTCGATACGTATACATACCTGTATATATATTAGTCGGTGATCCCGCCTCAATAATATCATATCCGATACCATATCTATAATCAGACATCCCAAGTCAAGAGTGCGGATCAATCATCAATATATAGCTCGTACGTAAATCCGTCGTACGGCATCCCCAAATCTGGGTACGGGTCAATATCATACTCATCACACTGTTCATCTGGTATCCTCTTTATCAAGATCATCATCTGGGGTACTGACCTACGTCTAGTACACTACTAATATCACTATTCACATGGCATTGTCATCCAAAGATCCGCTATAACATCAGGACGTATCTCAAGTACGAATCTTGCCATATCACCGATCTCACGGCCTCAACTCAAATCTCATCGACTCATCTCAATCCTAAGTATCATCCGCAAATCCAGTATGTGAACACCTAGTCCCATACCCAGGTGAACACATAAACACATCTCCCCATATACGCACAGGTAATAACATAGATGTATGCATGTGTGTGTGCGCATGTGTGGGTGTAACAACTACTCTAGGGTTTCGCAAGTAACACTAAACTAATCCATGAACACCTAGAATCTACCTTTATCATCAAGTCTCATATCAACATAAAATATATAATCAAAATATATGTGTGTATACGTATTCGTATACATCACCACGAACTGCGGTGGTGCTATACGCCATCCACCCGACTTCTCCCCGTAGATATAAATCTACTCACCTGGTCCTCGCTCGCCGGTGCCGACGTCGCCACGCGCTTGCTTGTCGTAAAGAAGTCCACATGAGGTACCTACATATCATAATGAACCGTATCGCATTAAAACCAAATTCGAAATCGAAACGGCATACGAAAATCAAATCGGCACGCGTATCACGCATAGGTCAAAACCTATCGCCTACGCAGGCAAAAATAGCCAAACCAACCCTCGATGTCGATGTACAAACGTCAAACCATCGAGAATAACCCAAACACTCACATTTGCGCATTCACGAACACTAATTATAATATAAAATAGGTTAAAATTCACAAAAACCCCAAATTCACCTTAAAAGCCATTTTTCCGAAAATCTAGCAAGCAAAAATTACCCGTTTTAGTACAAAACTCGACGTTTAAACAAATCTAGAGACCATAATACTTATTAAATATCTTAAATAAGTCATAAAAATAATTTCCATAATTTAATCTCATTAAATTCCATTAACCCCAAAATTCTAGTTACCAAAATACCCAATTTTTAACAATTTATAGCAAAAATGCACAAACAACAATTTAGCTTGTATTTTCATGAACTAAAAGCATTAAACCACTCAATATAATATTTATAATTAAATAAAACCTTAATTTGAATTTTATCTCACAAGAATATAATTATTTTAAAAACCTAGTTTACAATTTATATAAATATCACAATTTAAATCAACAAAAAGCAAATTAGCAACTTAATTTGATTTAGCAAAATATTAATATGGCAAATACCTCCCACAACCATAGTCTCACAACACAAAACCCTAACTATATTTTTCACAAACCCTAATCTAAACCTTCTCTTGCAAACCCACAACTTTCAATTAAACCGAAATTAAGCACCTAACAAGCTTCAATAAGGAATTTAAACCAAAAAGAACAATGGGTCAACAGTTATACCTCGCAACCATGAATAAAACTACAAATCTAGACCTCCACTTTGGAATCTTTGCACCAAAATCCATGCTAAAGAAGATGAGGGAAAATGGGTAGGAATCGGATTTGGATTTTAGCTTGATTTTTGAGGTATTTTGATGAATTTTTGATGCAAAATGAGAGAGGGAGAAAGAGGGGCTGTTGTTGATGCAGGAAATGGGAGGGCTCGGCCGGAATTGAGGGAAGAGGAGAGAGAGTGAAGTGGGGAAAGATAACATCTAGTCAAAGTCCACATTAATTCTACATTTCCTTTTTCTTTTCTTTTCTTTTCTTTGTTTTATTTTTGTGAGATGAGAGGCCCAAGAATGGTGGGCTATCAAGAGGGGTGGCCAGAGCTATAGGGGAGTGGGTGTGGGTTTTGTTTGGGTGAGAAAAAAAGATAAATGTTGTACCCAATTTCCATTAACACTAATTTCACAGAAAAAGTATTTTTCTTCGATATTTTCTAAACCGTTTTGGCAAACCATTTCATTTCAAAAACCACACGATAAAATTTTTTTTAATATGTTATGATGCACAAAATTTGTTTCTACTCATTCCAATTTGTAATTTTCCCTAATTAAATGTATTAGGGACGGCTTAAAATAATATTAAAATAATTAATTTCGGAAAAATTTTCAGAAAATTTGAAATTTCACCAGTGGCTCAATAAACACCAAATACTAGCAATTTCATAGCTAGAATATGTATATTTAATTTTATAATAAAGATATTTGTATTTTGACTTTTTACAGAAAACCCCCTTATTTTACCGATTTTCCGAAATTTCACCGAAACGATTTTCAAAACGTTACAATCTTCCCCCCTTAAAGAAATTCGGTCCCTGAATTTAAATTAAAACTCCCCCTAAATACTAAAACATCTAAGCAAAACCATCAAGTCATCGGGGCTCCGAAATCGTAATTACATAAAACAAATCGTAGCGCAGCGCATGCGCATGAAAAATGAGCATATAACTCAAAATCAAAACTCCGTCAAGCATCTCGCAATCATCGGAGTCATGGTAAAGACACAAATTTCAAATCCAATACAAAACCAATACGATGTAACTCGAAACTATACACGTAAATATCAAATCTATATATGTAAATATCCGAAGGAAATGCATGCCAAATTTTTTAAAGTCGCTATGCAATGCGCATAACACTGCACAGTGACGGACGTCTATCATAAGAAAATAACCATATACATATATACCTTTTGTTTAAAATGTACGTTCCGCCGTTTTGGAAACAATTTAGAAGGGTTTCCTTATTTTAAACGTTTTGTGTCATATCAGATACGTAGATAAATATTGAGACTATAGCTCGCTTTTGGAATTCCCTTCGATAGCTATCAATGCATGCAAAATACATTCAGGTACTGTCCTCTGATTAGTTCTGCTTAGTACGAAAACACATAGCAAATATCATAAAAACGTACTGCTCTATACGAAATCAATCCCAAAATACGCATATGAATACTACGTGCGTCTGGTGCGCACGGAAATCCAAATCCATATATGTGCCATACATGCGCATAGAAACAACATCTAAGTGTATCGGGTGTGCACACAACATCTGTCATAGGCAACGTGTGTGCCTGACAGCAAGGACAGGTGCGTCTGACATGCATGAAAAATCTTGATTTAGTGCATCTGGTATGCACCAAAATCGCACCTCAAAACATGCGCCCAACATGCGCGAAAATCCAAATCAGGTGCATCCATCGTGCACGAAATCATGAAATCCGATATCAAGCGCCGAACATGCGCAAAATCCAATCAGGTGCACAAGGTGCACAAAACAAATATCGAACATCACAATCGAAATTGAAGTCCGGTCCATCTAAATGCACAACATACGTAACACTGCACTGCAAGCATATATGAACTATACCGAGTGCAAAAACCAAATCGTGTGCGTACATACGTACAAAATCAACTCAACTGTATGAAACCCATAAAATTATAAACATGCGAAACCAAGGCACGAAAATGATATCAAGTGCAACAACTGTGCAGAAATCGTAAATACTCAGTAGGTGCAACCATAGTACATGAAAACAAATACCATGAAACTCAATCATCAAAATCAGTCATGCGAATAGATCGTCCAAAATACCGAAATCAAATATGGCGGAATAGTCCCGCTCAAGCACATCCTCCATGAATCTCTGGCCAACTGTCGTAGTCACTCATAGCATGTCTCGTCGACGATCCTGAACTCTGGCCTGCCGGTGTGCATAACACGACCACTCCTGGGTCCGAGTCTTCTCGTAATTTATTCCAGAAAGGTCCTGTCGAGATCTCTCCCAAATCTCGTCTCTGCCGAACTGTCTGAAAGTCATCGTCCTTTACTAAGCGATTTCTTGTTCCGAAACGGCTGCATACTCATCGCGACTCCTTCTGGACGGTATATCCAAGTACAATGTCTCGGCATGCGTATCGCATCTCTGATGTCGGTGGAGTGGAACGTCATCTTATCAAGATCTTGCACGGACCTCTTTACTCCACTTTTCTCTAATGTCGACTGCTTCAGACTCGTCTCGTCGTGGCTGTATGGACTGAGCTCCAACGGCTATCCTCGTATCTGGAGTCTCCCAAGAAATGCATCTCACCACCTAGCATACGAATGAAGTCGAACCATCCGATCGATTCGTCAAAACCTCATAATCCCCCAAGAGCTCAACATCTTGGGTACAGTTTAACAGTATCGAGTACATACCACAGTATCGATGGTCCAGCCGTAGAAGGGCAAACCCAAGCCTCACTAATAGCGCCGCGGAACTGCCGCAATCCCTAAGGTTCAAAGGCTTTCACACGGTCATTAAGTCGAGTTAGTCTTTCATTCTTCTAGAGGGTCCATAGAATTTCCTGCATGTCTTTCCGAATACTTTAAACCTGGAATAATAGGTTTCCGACATTCGATCGTCTCTGTCGACTCTCTACGTCTTCGCGTGAAGTCGTCTCTAGCTGGAATCAATCTATCTGATGACTTCGCATCGGGGTAAGCGAACAAACCACCTGTCCTAGTCATTCATCCTCGGTGACTAGCGACCTTCTGTCATCTCTTCGTACAACTCGTACAGCAATAGCTCCAACATCTGGGGCGATATCTCGTCGTTCGCAGCAATAACGGGCTCAATCATCTGCACGTTGAACCGTGCCTCAATCATCATGAATAGGCAATATATCAACGGTCATCAAAATCTGGCTGGCCTCTATCAGTGGCTCAATCCTCTAGTGCAAATCGGCACGTCCGAGTAATCTCATACAGCAATCCACCCAATGCTCGTGGCGTGAAAACACAATGAAAAGACACATCTCTGCAATCGTGTGTTGCCGGAATCATGCCCTGGTCAGTCCTCGTTCTTGACGAGCTCATGCTGACAGCAACTCTAGCCGTAGCTCTCCCTGCCCGTAATCGTGGCAGCAAACCATAACTGGTACCGATGAGGCTAAATCAGGAATGAATATAATACTGAACAAAGAAATGTAATCCTAAGGCTTCTTAAGTGGAGTAGCGTATCGTAAGTATGCCGCGGAACATATCCACGGTACGTCACTCTACTTTAGTCACCTATTCCATCAACTAAGGGTCATCCTACGCTCCGAAGGTAAAACCTAACGCTCTGATACCAACTTTGTCACGTCCCGAAAGTACGGAACATGATCGGCACTTAAACTACGAAACGTCTCGAGGCGTACGTAATCTAAGTAAGCCGAAAACCCAGAAATCCAAACCAAGAAAAGTAGTGGAGTGAAGGAAAAACCAATTTAAATCAAGTAGTTTTATTATCATAAGCCGAATTATGCGTTTTTTTTTAAAACATCAAATATTTCTTGAAAATTTTGGCAGTCTCCTTTGTAAATACTGGCCCCCAAACGGGATACAACATGAATAGTATACGAAATCAATAAAAGGCATCCCCAAGCGGGAGCTAGCTCTTTGTCAATCGACGGTCACAACCACACAAGTAATATAATATACAACGCCAAGGGCGAGGATCAGAACTCAAAAGGAACTCAAAACAACAAGAAATCCACAGAAAAATAACGCGCGACTCTAAGGTCGAAAGAATAACATCACTGTCTCTAGCTCAAAATCAATACATGTTTGGTTAATGGAATTTACTAGATACAACTGAATAATATTATACAAAGTAATATGATGGGTACGATACAAATAAACCCACCTACTAGCAAGTCACCCGAAAGAAGCAGTGCCAGCAAAGCCGTAATGAAACCTGTACGGCAAAACCTGAAAGAAACTGTGGCACAACGGGGGTGAGTTGCCAACTCGTGAATAGAAAAACATCTACGAATAGAAATCGCATGAACAACACAATCCTAGGTCAACGATCATAATATATCCTCAAATATATAACATGCAGCCTATAAAAATAGCTAAGGTAAATATCTAACTCGAGTGTAATCCCATGTGCCTGTGTCAGTGCCTCAGGTAGCAATATATCATATGGATGATGTATGAATGCATGAAACAGATTGCATGTACTGATGAAAACTGCTGTCATAAATTAGTGAGATTTCTGTATCTTTTTAAAAACGAGGTATCATAAATGAAATCAGCATAAACAGTGCCTAGCATCGACACAAAACAAGTATCCAAATCTCTCGATATCTCTGTGTCGCAATCTATGTACCTCAATATCTCAAAATCTCTATATGTCAATCTAACTATCTAGGGCGCCGTCAGTCCAGACCGGCCCCTACCATCAATCTCAAGACCACGACGGTATCCTCCGGATATCCGACGGGTCGGGTAAAATCACCGGTAGGTAGTGCTTCCCTGCCAGGCTCACATCGTTATCATCACGCGCTTCTTTCCCCGGGGTACCTTACCGAGTCCACCATGTACCCGAAACGGTTCATCCGTCTTCTCGAATCGGGTCTCGAAATCCATCAGCAAACTCATGGTGGAAGACTCATACATCATGGGAAAACCGCGCTTTTCATTTAAAAAGAGAGAAGAAGTTTGTATAAGTTTTGCGGTTTTCCCCCAAATCCAGAAAATCTCATGGAAATCCGAATCCAAAACCTCAATAGCACATAAAATAGTGAATATATGCATGAGAATCCATGAATGCGGCATAACAATGAATAACAGTATGCCTGAAGTAGCAGGTAATAACTACAATGTCCAAACTAGCATATAAGGCAAGTACACTAATATCATGTCTAAACTATTAGCTAACAGGCTATGTCAATGTAATAGTATTTTCTAAGTGTACGTGACATGGCAATTACCGATGAAGATGTGTGTGAGCCGGTAAGTAAGTGTACGTGGTACATACGCATCATCGGTAATGGTGATGGTGTCCTAACAGCATGATATCAATAATGAAATATGAATTACAATAAGTATGCGATGCAGAGCAACAGCAATAATATGCGGGAACTGAATACTAGACACAACGATAACTAAACTGCATTACCCTAATGTAAGTCTTACAATAGTGCCTTTTGAAATAACACGAATCGCGGTGTTTTGAAAATAAGGGCTACGGTGTTTTTAAGAAAAGATGCGTCTTTTGAAATATCCGTAGAATCCCTTGACCTGTCTTTTAAAATACCCACGATTCGTTAGTTTTGAAATAGGTAGGAGTCTAATCTAGTCTAACAACTACACTAAACTATACGGCTGAACTAACAAGCTGAACTACAGGTAAGGAAACCGCCTAACATCTGAGTCGATACGTATACATACCTGTATATATATTAGTCGGTGATCCCGCCTCAGTAACATCATATCCGATACCGTATCTATAATCAGACATCCCAAGTCAAGAGTGCGGATCAATCATCAATATATAGCTCGTACGTAAATCCGTCGTACGGCATCCCCAAATCTGGGTACGGGTCAATATCATACTCATCACACTGTTCATCTGGTATCCTCTTTATCAAGATCATCATCTGGGGTACTGACCTACGTCTAGTACACTACTAATATCACTATTCACATGGCATTGTCATCTAAAGATCCGCTATAACATCAGGACGTATCTCAAGTACGAATCCTGCCATATCACCGATCTCACGGCCTCAACTCAAATCTCATCGACTCATCTCAATCCCAAGTATCATCCGCAAATCCAGTATGTGAACACCTAGTCCCATACCCAGGTGAACACATAAACACATCTCCCCATATACGCACAGGTAATAACATAGATGTATGCATGTGTATGTGCGCGTGTGTGGGTGTAACAACTACTCTAGGGTTTCGCAAGTAACACTAAACTAATCCATGAACACCTAGAATCTACCTTTATCATCAAGTCTCATATCAACATAAAATATATAATCAAAATATATGTGTGTATACGTATTCGTATACATCACCACGAACTGCGGGGGTGCTATACGCCATCCACCCGACTTCTCCCCATAGATATAAATCTACTCACCTGGTCCTCGCTCGCCGGTGCCGACGTCGCCACGCGCTTGCTTGTCATCAAGAAGTCCACATGGGGTACCTACATATCATAATGCACCGTATCGCATTAAAACCAAATTCGAAATCGAAACGGCATACGAAAATCAAATCGGCACGCGTATCACGCATAGGTCAAAACCTATCGCCTACGCAGGAAAGAATAGCCAAACCAACCCTCGATGTCGATGTACAAGCGTCAAACCATCGAGAAAAACCCAAACACTCTCATTTGCGCTTTCACGAACACTAATTATAATATAAAATAGGTTAAAATTCACAAAAACCCCAAATTCACCTTAAAAGCCATTTTTCCGAAAATCTAGCAAGCAAAAATTACCCGTTTTAGTACAAAACTCGACGTTTAAACAAATCTAGCGGCCATAATACTTATTAAATATCTTAAATAAGTCATAAAAACAATTTCCATAATTTAATCTCATTAAATTCCATTAACCCCAAAATTCTAGTTTACAAAATACCCAATTTTTAACAATTTATAGCAAAAATGCACAAACAACAATTTAGCTTGTATTTTCATGAACTAAAAGCATTAAACCACTCAATATAATATTTATAATGACATGAAACTTTAATTTGAATTTTATCTCACAAGAATATAATTATTTTAAAAACCTAGTTTACAATTTATATAAATATCACAATTTAAATCAACAAAAAGAAAATTAGCAACTTAATTTGATTTAGCAAAATATTAATATGGCAAATACCTCCCACAACCATAGTCTCACAACACAAAACCCTAACTATATTTTTCACAAACCCTAATCTAAACCTTCTCTTGCAAACCCACAACTTTCAATTAAACCGAAATTAAGCACCTAACAAGCTTCAATAAGGAATTTAAACCAAAAAGAACAATGGGTCAAAAGTTATACCTCACAACCATGAATCAAACTACAAATCTAGACCTCCACTTTGGAATCTTTGCACCAAGATCCATACTAAAGAAGATGAGGGGAAATGGGTAGGAATCGGATTTGGATTTTAGCTTGATTTTTGAGGTATTTTGATGAATTTTTGATGCAAAATGAGAGAGGGAGAAAGAGGGGCTGTTGCTGATGCAGGAAATGGGAGGGCTCTGCTGGAATTGAGGGAAGAGGAGAGAGAGTGAGGTGGGGAAAGATAACATCTACTCAAAGTCCACCTTAATTCTACATTTCCTTTTTCTTTTCTTTTCTTTTCATTGTTTTATTTTTGTGAGATGAGAGGCCCAAGAATGGTGGGCTGTCAAGGGGGCCGGCCAGAGCTATAGGGGAGTGGGTGTGGGTTATATTTGGGTGAGAAAAAAAGATAAATGTTGTACCCCACTTCCATTAACACTAATTTCACCGAAAAAAAGCCTTTTTCTTCGATATTTTCTAAACCGTTTTGGCAAACCATTTCATTTCAAAAACCACATGATAAAATTTTGTTTAATGTGTTATGATGCACAAAATTTGTTTCAACTCATTCCAATTTGTAATTTTCCTTAATTAAATATATTAGGGACGGCTTAAAATAATATTAAAATAATTAATTTCGGAAAAATTTTCAGAAAATTTGAAATTTCACCAGTGGCTCAATAAACACCAAATACTAACAATTTCATAGCTAGAATATATATATTTAATTTTATAATAAAGATATTTGTATTTTGACTTTTTACAGAAAACCCCCTTATTTTACCGATTTTCCGAAATTTCACCGAAACGATTTTCAAAACGTTACAGATATATAGAGAGAGGAATTTCTTGCTCGACATGATAGTATGCTATTTGGTTTCACTTTATCTTAACATGTTGACTTGTATTGGTTTACTGTCTTACTCTCATATGTTGATAAAGCCCTTAGGATCTGTACTCGACTACTAGGACTATGATGAGATTGTAGGGTTCCTAGGCACTCCCTAGAGGTCTCACAAGGCATCAACCATGCCAATTTCAAAAATTACGGTGCCGAGAAACCCTAATACGGATCGTTGGCTAGAAGTTTAGGCGAAAAACAAACTAGTAAACTACTTTACTAAGAGAATACGGAAATACAACCTTTGTAGATCCGGTCCTCCACCTCCACGGCTCCGTGATGAAGTCCTCTCCGCTGTCCAAATCAAAATCCGGGCTCTAGCGTCGGCTTCATCGGAGAAATGGGCGGGCAAGGTCGTCGACTTCGTGCCGAAGATGATCTACGTCGAGGCATCGCAAGA
The DNA here is from genome assembly GCA_030015575.1 of Agapanthus africanus. Taxonomy (NCBI): domain Eukaryota; kingdom Viridiplantae; phylum Streptophyta; class Magnoliopsida; order Asparagales; family Amaryllidaceae; genus Agapanthus; species Agapanthus africanus. The sequence continues at coordinate 344,258,665 of CM057343.1, forward strand.
TCAAGCTCCCACTTCACCAAGTCGTGAAACTTGTGAAGAAAACACACTCTACTACTTGGCAAGAGGTAGAGGATGAAGAAATAGGAAGTGGGTAGACTTTAGAATTGGATTTCTCACTCTTTTTCATCAATCACCATTGATGAAGCAAGCTTTCTTCTTTGAAGATGAAGAAGAAGAAGAAGAAGATGAATCTCATAAGTTATTATAATAAGAATAATAAAATCATTCTTATCATAATCTTAACCATGGTAATGTGTAGAGAGTTAATCATGGTTGAATGGAATGGTTAGGGTTAAGCATGAGACAAAATGGTCACTTGGTCAAAGTCTTCATGAAGCTTCATAATACATCCAAAGAAAGCCACCATTTATCTTTATGCTTATTATTTTCCAAAAAGAATAAATGAAATAAATAAATGAATAAGTAAAAACAAAACCCTAACCATTACACAACCATGGTATAATCTTTACACTTAGCCAATTTAGCATGCATCATCAAACATGATACAAACTAGTGCACAAAATTATATCGTATATACAATGTGCACATCCGAGTGAGAAAATCCATCTAAAGTGAACCAATATTAGTTAATGCAAAATAATATATCAAATATATAATTATACATTAAATCATTAAATCAACACTTGATTTAACGATCCGGTCATATCGCATATAACCGACTAATATCCAATGTATCGATTTATTGAATCAATCCTTGATTCGATAACTAGGTTATATCGCATACAACCATTCGACACATTCATCGCGAGAATAGAATACGGTATCACATACACGCATTATTCTCGGTCCCGCACATATCTCATATGCGCTCCTATTTCGTTTCGCTTGAGCCAGGAAACCTCTGTATAGGACTCTAAAGACTCGTCAATACGCCGGCAGCAGGTGATGATCATATCAAACACCTACAAGCCGCAAGCGGTCTGCTAAACGTAACGGCCACCCGGGTATTGAGCGATCTGAAGATCGACGAGCAAGCCCGCTCACACTCCAGTGAATCCAACCAGTAACACTACAGTACAGTCCGGTCTCGTCGTCTGATATGTCGCATATCTTGCCTAGAGGTGGTACACGTCAGACCCCAATAGCTCGATAAGTCGTGTCGATATGAGGTCTATAACAATTCGAGAAACTACTGGTAACACTTACCAGTAAATCTCAGCAACCCTGGCCAGGTATTTCCGGTTATAGCCAATCGAACGCAGCGCAACATCAACTCCCTATACCGGGAGAGACGAATCCCCTCCTATCGCTCATTGCCTCCATGTGACTCGGGACTGTACCCAAAAACCACCGTTTTGCACGTCCTCTTGGACGTGGTAAGGTGGAAATCAAAGCACAGTGGGAACCACACAAGACTCTATGACGATCTCGGGTCAACAGACTACTCTGTACCAGTGTCACCAGAGAACTGCCATCTGACGTAAGGTATAATACCATCTAGGAGTTCTCGGCGAGTCCGTCCAGTGTACCCAGTCTCTACTGAGCACCCGTATATCATCTCTGATGTCAAACACCAATGGATATGGGATCATCCATCGCCCATCTGTATGGGTCGAGAAGGTACACGCTAGTTTACTCTGGTATATCGATGCCCCGTCTCGATACACCCACGACTAGGGACTTTGAAGGATGTACTTATGGACTACCATGTCCCCACTAGTATGATCCGCATCATAGTCCAGGTAGTCAAGTACAGATCCTAAGGGCTTTACCAACATGTAACAGGGAGACAATCAGTATACACGTTAAGGTAAAGATCAACCAGATAGCATACTATCATGTCGAGCAAGAAAGTCCTCCCTATATATGTCCCAGCATCCACTACAATATACATCCAATGTACAGTAATGGCCTCTAGGGCATACATATAACTAACAATCTTCCACTTGCACTAGGGCCATCTGTAGCAGTGGTTGTAGTATCTCATACTCAACCATCCCATAAAAATCTCTCTCTGGGAACAGGCCTTTGTGAGTGGATCCGCTGTGTTTGTCCTCTGAGTCTACTCTCCAAACCTCGATCACCCTGGAGATCAACCATCTCCATGATCAGGTGACACTGCCTTAGAATATGTCTGGATCACTGATGGGACCGGCGTTCCTCGGCATAAGCCACAACTCCATTGTCTCACAATGGTGGGAACGTAGTTCATCTCATGAACCAATATACACCCAAACAGCCTCTTCGGTAGCATCTTAAGTAGCGATGTATCCTGCCTTTATCGTCTAGATAGCCACGGTATCTAGCTTGGAACTCTTCCAACATACCGTCCCTTTACTGAGGGAAAAGACAATGCCTGTGACTGACATTCAGTCGTCTTTATCACCCTGGAACCCTTCCAGTGATTCTCCCCACGATCAACTGATGCCATCTCACTACAACTAGTGAGTAGCCTAACATCCATTTAGATCTATCTCATAGATCCAAAATCCAGGATTTAGTAGGTATCACTTTGATCCTATATGGAGAATCCATATGATAAACGGAGATTGATCGAGCGTAGCATAGGAAACTCCTTCCCTATCAAGAGTATGTCATCCACGTACTCTACGAGGATCGTCACCATACTCCCTACTACCCTTTTGTATATACAAGGTTCATCTACCATTTTGATGAAGTCAAACTATTTGACTACTACATCAAAACAGATGTTCCAACTCCGCGATGCCTGCTTTATCCTATAAAGCATCTTGTACACGTTTCCGCTACTCCCACTGTTTACGAAGCCCTCTGGCTGTGTACTTATAGATGCACTCTTCTAAAACATCATTTAGAAAAGCAGTCATGACACCCAACCACCAGCTATCGTAGTCATGGTATGTAGCCGTGACAAGTAGGATCTGGATGTACTTAAGCATAGGCACTGGAAAAGGTTTCATCATTATCCACGCCTGGTCGATGACGAAAACCTTTAACAAGTCTAGCTTTGAAAGTCTTAACTTTTCCATCTACACCATGTAATCTTCTCAAGATATACTTGCTCCTGATGGGGATTTAACCCTTCAGATATAGCAACCAAAGTTCATACTTTGTTGGTGTATAAGGATTCCATCTCAGATCGCTAAGCATCCAGCCATTCTTACAGAGTCTTACTCCTGATGGCCAGCTCGAAGCTAGTTGGGTCATCATCTCATGATGCAATCCTCGCTCCCACTGTCATAGAGAAATAGAAGTATCTCTCAGGTGGGTGAGGAACCCTACTAGATCGGCGGAGAGGCTGAGGTTCGTTGGAATCTACTGAATCCTATTGGTTCTATCAAATCATCTTCTGTAGTTTGCATAGCTGGAACCTTTCCAGTTCTACATAACTAACCTTGCCTCGAGTTTGTCCGGATTTTGCTTTTAGACATAGGCCGGACAACCCCAAATCTTAACTAACTTAAGATATGGGCTCTTCCCTTTCCATATCATATATGAAGTGGTAGGCATTGATTTGATTCGAACCTAATTCAATAGGTATGCATCTTCTCAAGTGCATAACTCCCAAAAGGAAATAGGTAACTCAGCAATACTCATCATAGAGCACACCATATCAAATAGGGTGTATCTGCTCCGCCCCGATATACCATCGTGCTATGGTGTATACGGAGGAGTAATGCTGAGAGAGAATCTCAATCTCCTTTAGAATAGTCCAGGAATTCCGTGCTCAAGTATTCTCCTCCTTGATCTCATCATAGGACATAATACTTATACCCGTATTTTGGTTCTCTACTTCTAACTTATATTCTGTGAATATCTCAAAAGGTTCGGACTTGTGTTTCAACAGGAACATATGTCTGAATCTTGAGAGATTATCAGAGAATGTAACGAAGTACAAAGAACCAGTCCTGACATATGTAGACAGGGGACCTAACATACATCAACTTGTATCATCCCAAAAGTTCACTAACTCTTTCTCTGTTTCCAGTAAACAGAGCTATGGTCATCTTATCTCTGTGACATGACTCGCAAGTTTCATAAGATGTAAATTCAAACTGATTTAAATATGCATCTACATGTAACTTCAGCTAGTCGGGTCGCATTGATATGACCTAGTCTACAATGCCTCAAGAAGGATTCGTTCATTTCTGAACTCTTCCTCTTATGTGTGTTCCATATACTAAGAACTGTAGTTTGATTTAGAACATCAATGCTTTTAGATAACGTGCCTGAACCGATCAACTTTTGATATAGGAAATGTTCAAAACATTATCCAACAATACAAAATTTTATCATTTCTTTACTAATAAAGAGATAGATATGATTTTGTATATCAGGTTCGGTATCTAATAACATTCGTTCAGAATCAATGTATTTGGAATACAGGGTGACAGTGACCAACAGACTTGGCTGCAACACTTGCCCCGTTTTCTGCCTCATGAAACTTATCACCCGTTCTCAGTCCTCTACCTTTCTGTAGCCCATGTAACATTTTACATATGTGGGATCCTGATCCGGCATCATATACCCAGGACGTAAAGGACACTGAGAAACAGTTCTTTGTAATGAACACACCCGAAGATGATGCATCAGCATGCACTCTCTTCGTTTGGGTGGCACGGGAATTCTGGTAATCCCCTATTTCCTGCTCTGTCTTATAACAATTATAAGTTGGAGCGGGACCAACGTTCCCCAGCTCAGTATAACAAGCAGGTTCGGTCAATAATCCGTATTATTATCTTGATTAAGGCGTGATATGGTCGCTACCTGGAGAGAGAGAGAGAAGAAAACACTCAGCGTGCGCTCTGGCAAGAATAGATTGGTTATTATTTTATCTAATCAGGATGGCTCCCACTGCTTTTTATCAAATCTTCCTTCAAACCCTAAAAGGAAAGACTAGCCGGGATTAATTACACACTACAAGTTCGCCAATCTTTCAGCCAGGCCAGTGTCGGTACTTTGAGGGAGGTCCCCCGTGCTTTCGCACGAACCTAATTAATGTAAACCTCATTTTCCCAGAGGCGTAACCTCGTTGACACCTTTCTAGACACCTACTTGATCGGCTAATTGTAATGTATAAAACTCTCCCAGGAGTAACTCTTACTCACAGCGGGTATCGGGATCCAACTATCTCATAGAAGGTATGTAATCTCATTGCAAATTTCAATACTTGAAATTCCCGATAATATTTTGCCCCGAACGATTTATGACCTTGACAAGGTCAACAAACCATAGACCGCAAGTCAAGTTCTACCCGTCATTTCTTGATTGAATCAAACCCACCCGCACGACCCTTGACAAGGTCAACAAGGCCGCACGACTACCCTAACCCAATCTGCATCATATGCATAAGCAGATAAATACTGGTTAGCTACCGCACACTGCGCCTTGACAAGGTCAACAAACGCAGCACGAATACTAAACAGGATTTATCTGAAATGACGGAGGGCTACGACAGGTTTTTCTGAAAACCTATTGCGTAATGAACTTGATATCATTGTAGAATCAAATGATTTTGAAATGGAGTGTTTTTTATGCTTTTCTAGTTTTGCTAAAGGGGTCACTCCCGGTGAAGGGATCGTCGGCCCTTTCCTCGTCGAATGAGGTACGGGATATATCATATATATCACTGTGCAAAGCAAAAACTGTTAAAAGCAATCAAAAGACAAACCGAGTGTGTAGCATCTGCCAGTTATTGCTAAAGGAGTCACTCCCGGTGAAGGGATCTCGGTCCTTTCCTCATCGAATAAGGTGCAGGATATATCACATATACCTCTGTGCAAAGCAAGAACTGTAGCTACCTTTTTATTTTGAAATTCGATTCTACAACATCTTTAGGTTTCTTTTATTTCATTAATCATATTAATGAAGTCCCATCATTTAAGTACCTAAACATCACAGATAAATACGACGTACACTTATGCCATCCGCATTCGCCTCGATGTCCCCTCGTGCACCTTAGGTTAGGTAACTAACGGCAGAGCGGGGCAGTGCTAGCGCGGGTGCAAAACATAAGTAACGCCTATATAATATATCATATATACTATATACTATATCCATCACAGAACATCACATGATCGCATCACAGATATCGCAGCAGAAGAAACATATGAAACATTGGATATACTAGGACGTCCGTGTTTTCTATACGAGCCAGTATAAAACACGGATTCCACGGTCGTGATGAATAGCCAATCCCACACCCGTAGACCCCTACGAGAGCGGCAAGCAACCCTGCCAATTCTAGGGTTAGGAGACCCGGACTCGACTCCTCGAGTTGGTCTCCCACTGGACCCCAGAACCCGGTTACTTGTGCTCCCCTCCTTGGGTCTATCCTAGTGCGGAAAAGTAAATAATATACAAAGGGTGACAACTTCCGCAACCTGGAAGTGCCCAAAGAAAAGAATATTACATACAAGTTTTTACATGAATGAAAATGAAAAACACTCATCTCACATAAAAAACCCCGGCTATTCAAACACGACGATCCAATATAACATATCCAGCAACACATAACATCACATGTCATCAACGTAAGTAAATATGCGCATCCCAATTGTCGTTGACATATAGCAACGAAACCGGCGATATCATATATTACACTTACGGTCACAGAAAAGAAAGTGTAAAACTACAACAGTTGGAATCCGCAACCTTTATAGACATCACATGCCTAATCATATGAATTTCTTAGACATCGCATGCCTAACAATTATAAACCCCGCATTTTAGTCTCTAAATCGAAAACACTTTTCAATATCAAGTCGGGCAATTCAACAGGATTCCCGACATCCTGATCGAATGCTCGTCGCAAACTTCAGTAGACGACCGCACCCCTGATACCGTCGACGAAGTGCACCAAGGCAGAACACCGCTGCCGCGAGCATCCGGACAGATGCTTTCGGCGACGGGGTTCTCCTACAGTCACTTGGTCAGGGCTATGGAGTGAGGCTGTCTATTAAGTTTACCCGGCGAGGATCCGCGTACGCTACGTGATTGTGACGGACTTTTGATCACATCAAAATTCCGTGGCAACCGATCAAGTGAGACTTAAAGTGCTATGTTTATAACATTCATTCAGTTATCTCATAACTGTTTGTGAATTCCAATTATTGTATCACATTCCGGATAAGTAGAAAATGTTAAACTTTCCGATCGAACAGTCAAACACCCAAGTTTTCCCAATACAGATCAACACATGAAACAAGTCTAAAAACATTCAGTTCGTGCCTCAGTACCAACGGTCCAGCCGTAGAAGGGTCAAGCCAACGCCTCACATATGGCACGCCGTACTCCCCCAAACCCGAAGGTTCAAAGGGCAGTTCAAGACGGTCACATAATCGAGTTAAGGTTTGTTGTCTTCTAGAGGGTCCATCGAGTTACTTGTACTACTTAGAACGTCGTTAAACTACAGAAAAATCCAACACTTGGAAATTTCCCGACAGGGGAAAAATTGGGTATTTATATCCGGCCGAACTTTTTAACATATTCTAAAATATCCGGAAAGCCACATAGACAAAATCTGATAATCCGATCGAACATACGAATCCCCAAAACAACCCAGAAAAATCAACTCTTGAATAAATATTAAAAATTCCCAGAAAAGTCAACACTGCCAACTAAGAATTACTGTACAAAATTCGATGCCCAAAAAGACAAAATGACCGCGGAACCGCCGCATGAGCACGCTCATGCCGCGGATCCGCGGTGGTTTTAAGGAATTACGTCATCGAATTTTACAGTAACCCTTACAATCCTCTGCTGATTTTTCTGCATATTTTTAATTCTCAAAAATCCACAAATTCAGAAAATGTCCAGAGAGCATGGAAATATTGGGGTTTCGGTTCGATCGGACATCAAACTCCGTCTAGACTTCGCCTTGTAAGTGCACGGCGGCGCCCCGGCCGTCAATCCGACGGCCAAACGCGGAAACGGTGATAAACTTTAATTTTTGCGGACTTAGCAAACCGGCACCACCGCGCACTAAACCCCGGATCGTGCCATTAAACTAGTCTAAGCTAACAAGAGAATGGGTTAGAGATATACCGACTGATCCGAGTCCTCCGGTCTTCATCTCCACTCCGATCTCCTCGCGGGATCTCCGTCCGTCTCCTCCTCGTCGGAAAGGGCACCACGAAGCCGGGTACTTTTACGGGCTCCCACCTCAATACCGAGGCAACTCGGGCGCGAAGCTGGCGAATCGACGCGTCCAAGATTTGCTGTAGGAAGTGTAGTGTAGAGTGCATGTCTCACTTTTGGGGTTTGGTTGCCATAGATGGAGGAATGGTATATAGAAAATTGGTGCTTTCAATTTTCTAGCAATGGAAAGAGATGAAGAATGATATACACAAAAATGAATCACTCTCATTTTTCCTCTTCTCAAAGATGAAGCTCTCATTTTCTTCTCATTTCTTCTTCTCACTTTTCTTATGAAAAACTTAATCCACTTAGAAATGGTGGAGAAAGAATAAGAAGCATGAAGGGAGGTGATCGTAGTAAAAGGAGGAGGGTGACCACATCCAAACATAATCATCACAAAACTACACATCAATCCTAATCCTTTCTTATCACAATAAAGCATGAAAAGAAAAGATGCTTATCATATCACACTTTATGCAAATAAAACCTCCACAAAGTGTTATTTGCAAACTTGCAAATAACACCCTCCATATAAAAAGTCCGGCCGGGAAAGAACAAAGAAAAACCGGCCGGAACGGAATGCAAACTGGCAACTCCAAAAAACTGGTCCCGTAATAAATTACAGGAAAACCCCTATACTGTGCATACACACCCGCATCTGTATTCCGTCCGGATACAAATGCAATGAGACAAAATCTACACTGTACTATACTAGGATCCGGTTTAAACCAAAGCCGGCTAGTAATATCCGTCCGATCCTGATCTGTGCAATACCGCACGTATCTGATCGAACGCTGCCATATAACTATACGGCCACTAGTACAAAACCGTCCGATCCTGATCCGTGCAATACCGCACGTATCTGATCGAACCCTGCCATATCTCCATACGGCCTCTACAGCGTTTCGCCCGAAAGCTGAGTAACTGAAAGTGTGGTGGACTCTAAAGACTCGTCAATACTATGGCTGTGGATTTAACCACTAGCACGTCAGAGGTATAAGCCAATACGTGACGGGCCACCAGCTATTGACTAAAAGGGACGTCGATGAGCGAACTCATCCTGACACCCTACTGAGCCTGTCAGCGACAATATCCGTACAGTCCGGTCCGTTCGTCTATGAGCATCGCATGTCGGGCCTAGGGGGTTGGTAAAAGTCAGACCCCCAAAAGCGGTACAAGTCGTGTCGGAGTGTAGCCCAGAACACCCTGAGATACTACTGGAATACCTACCAGTAAATCTCCTGCCTTGGCCAAGGACTTTGTGTAATGGCTCTCCTAGACACAGCGTGACCTCACCCCCAATACCGGGAGAGACGAACCCCTGAAGATCCGCTCACTGCCTCCATGTGGCTCGGGACTGTACCCAACTAAAACCTGTTTGCACGACTCCTTTGAGCCGTGGTAGGGTAGTAATCAAAGCACAGTGGGAACTCACACGAGACAAATGACGATCCCCAGGTCGATGAACTAACCTGTACACATGTCACCTGGGAACTGCTATCTGACGTCAGGTATAAGACCAACTAGCATGTTCCCGGCGAGTCCTGTCCGGTGTACTCATAACCCAATGAGCACCTGTATACATCTTAGGTGAACCAACTGACACCAGTGGCTTATGAGACCGGCCACCGCCCCTCGTCGGGGTCTCGACTGTATACACTAGTCTACTCTGGAGAATCGATGCCCTGTCTCGAAACTCCCACGACTAGGGACCATTTAAGGATGTGCTTATAGACTACCAGCTCCCACGTATATGATCGCCCTCATACTGCCGGTAGTCAAGCAAGAATCCTCGGGGCTCTATCAACGTGCAATAGCGACATGTCATGTCACCTGAAGCAGTACACGATGATAAAGGTAAACCTGATAGCATACTATCATCTCGAGTAAGACTGTCGTACCGGGATAGGTCCTCCCTCAATCATTGCAATCACGTGCCTGTGATCCAATAATTGACTCTGAGGTCACTATCTCCAACAATCTCCCACTTGCACTCAAGGCTAATTATTGCGATGTCGCATACTCACAGCCCGTGTGATACCGAACACCCAACTCCTCTACTAGTCAGTCGCACAAAACCTGTTTGCGAAACTATTGCGTTCGAGGAATAGCCTCAGTGAGTGGATCCGCCTTGAAGTTTCTTTCTATGTCTCTCTATATCTCAAGTTCGCGGAGAAAGCCATCTCCCGAAATGAGCAATACCTGTCTTAGAATGTCTGGATGTATGATGGGACCGAGCTCATAAATGAACTCCAAATCCAAACTTCTTAGACTGTATCGTCAACTGAACTTAATCAGTATCCTGCGCCATGCCACCCTCAGTATTGCCTTGGACCACCTGTCCAAAATACTGCCCCTCGTCAGAAGGAAAACTATAACTCTGACAACCTCCTTGTCGTCCATGTCACCTTGGAAGCCTGGAATGATAACTGCCTCCCAAATGAGGCTGTCGTTATCATATCCCTAGAACATCCACTTATGTTCTAAAACTGCTTCCGACTGTTTCTCCAGGATTGGATCAATATCAACTTATTGCATCTAGTGCAAGAACAACATCTGGTGTGGTACTTGACATCTCATGATTGACTCAATTGCCTAAGCAAGTGATCTGCCAATCATGCGCATCCCTCTCTACTTTAGTCTATAAGACACCTTTAGAGAGGGTGACTCCATCACCTGCAGGTACACTACCGTGTCAGGAGTCGTCCATTCTAATTACTCTTAGAATGCTGTCAAAGTACCCTGATTGGGAAACCACCCAAATCTAGATCTAAAACCATAGATCTAGTAACCAGTATGTCTGATATAATGTCCAAGTCCCTTGTGGAGAAAACATTGTGTGACGACCAAAGTATAACCGATCGTAGTATAGGAATATCACTTCCTACTCTGTGTATGTCATCCAAATACCAGGATATCACACCCTACTACCTTCTCAACAGATCCATCCCCTATTCTGATGACGTCAAACCCATGACTGTCACATCAGAAATAGATGATCTATCTCCGCTATATCTGCTTTAGTCTATAAATAGACATAAGCCTGATGTCCACCAATGCTTCCGCTGCTCCCACTGACTACGACAACCCTCTGCCAGAGTCATATAGACGTGCACTTCTAAAACTAGTTCAGAACGACGCTATACTCATCCTCCTGCCGGGTCTCGCAGCCTGGAACAACAACAATGGCAAGTGTGGGCAAACAAGAACTTCCCTGTCACCGTCCTTGAGGCTACCGGAGTACCTCTCGGGTGCCTGAAGTTACCCACCTTATCTGCGGAGTGGCCAATGGAATGTCAATCCAAATTGAATCTTTAGGTTCCTATCAAATCTTCAGTAATCGTTTGTGGTTCTGGAATCACTTCCAGTTCTACCATACTCCCACTACTGTTTTCTGAAAAAATCAATTTTTAATAAAACTGTGGCGAGTCTAGAACAATATTGCTATTGTTCATCCAGATGGTAGAAACTCAACCCGCGTCATAGCCTGGGTCAACCCACAAACAGCCATTACAGAAACGTGCCTTGAGTTGTCCAGTGTCTGGTTTTAAGCATAAACCGGACAACTCCCCGTACCTTAACAATGTTAAGATATGAACTGTTCTATATCCAATATAGAAACAGAGGCACTGATTTAATTGAACCAGATCCAAATCATGCAACTGTCTCCAGTGCATGTCAACTAAATGGAAGGAGGCCGATCAGCGTTACTTAACTTAGGAAGCATTTCCAATTATGAGTAACCTGAAAGAGAAGCAAGTTCTCTTAATCATTACTATCAACTGAACACCATACACAAGTATCTACATCTTCGATCACTTTGAAGAATCCCGATACTTGTGACACCTGGTTCTCCACTCTATTCAAATACCAATAACTTCTCCAAATTCGGACCCTGTGTTTCCATGAAACACCTGTCTAAAAACTAGAGAAGTCATAAGTAAACTGAATGTAGTACGAGGACCAACCCCTCTGTCCTGATGGACCCTGGACAACATACAATACTCTGTATAAGTCCCTTGAGTCTGATAACTCATTCACTGTGTGTCGTAGGTCGAAAACTGTACTTATGGTTAAGAAGAATTACACCGCTGTTTAATGCTCCTTACCTAACCATCCACTGATATAGGTAAATGTCATAGACATAATTTCAGAAAGGTATATCTCACTCTATGAAAATAGACGTACAGATATATCAATTTGGAATTGGTGCATAACAGCGGATATTCAAAACCAAATATTTGCCGACCGGCAAACAACCCAGGTGGCATCCTCAAATATCACCAATTACAACGAATCCCGATATAATGAGGATGATCACCCAATTCCCAATAACGTACTCCCACTCATCATCTGTAAAACCATACAGATGTGAGAATCATACCTGGTAAATACATACCCTGGAGTAAGTATCTAATCGGGAAATCAGTTCTCTTTTAACATTACACAGTGAAACTGAAACATTGAAATGTTTCGTTGGGGTATCCTGGTATTCCTAGTAATGCCTCTACCATTATCCAGATTCACAACTATAACCGTATAATTCTTTGCCACCTCTCCAAATCCCTTCATATGTCTTTAGTCATTACCTTCTGTACACCCCTTTAGGCCAAATGGTTTTCTTCCTTCCCTACCGTTCGGCACAAGCCTATGGTTTGGAAGAAGACTATCCAATAAGCATAATGGGTGTACTGTCCTAATCCTAGGAGCACTCGCAACGCGAGAGAAGGTGAAGATAAAAGACACCTGAATGTACTTTATTCCTATTTCTCCTGAACCAGGATCCATCCCCGAACTGGAACAAGTTCCTTTCGAGTTCGTATATAACCATACGATGGATTATCCTATAAAATGGGATCTTCGTAGTGATACGGAGTGTCCTGGAGAAATACAAAGGTGATTTAGGATTGGCGAAGAAATACTTGGTTTGGTCATGAATAGCAGTCGCAATTTACTTTGCCCTCTTACTGATCCCTTGCTTTTTCTGAACTTAATACCTTCTGTACACCGTTTAGGCTAACTGGTTTTCTTCATTCCCTACCGGTCGGCACCAGCCTATGGTTTGGAAGAAGACTATCCAATTTGCGTAATAGGTGTACTACTCCTAAACCAAGGAGTACTCGCAGCCTGAGAGAAGGTGAAAAGAAAAGACAACTGAATAGTCCTATCCGTTTTCTCCAGAACCAGAAACCATCCTCGAATAAATCCCTTCGAGTTCGTATCTAACCATACGATGGTTTTGTCCAATGGAAGTGGACGTTCGTAGCAATACGGGGTGTTTCGGAGAAAAGGGTAAAAGTAGGAGTGGCAATGAGGTCTGCAACTCTGACAATCCAAAAGCCAGTGTTAAGTAGGTTCGGTCAACTTGGTCACTGAGTCAAAGTGTAGGGTCGGGTCAATGGTCGCTGCCAGAGAGAGAGAGAAAAGAAACACTCAGCGTGCACTCTAACCTAGATCAGAATGGTTATCACTTTTTCTAATCTGGAAACCTCCCACTGTACCTCAAATTCTCCTCCAAACCTGAAAAAAGAATTAGTCGGGGTCACCCGAGGAGTAAACCAACTCATCAGTGGGAACCGGGATCCAACCATCATCGCATGATAACGTGACGGAATCCGCTCACGCTATCACACTCCAGAAGGTATGCGCATATCTGGCAAGTTTCAGTTCTTTTGAAACTCCCGATGTGATTTCTGCCCCATGTTCTTATGACCTTGACTTTGGCCAACATATCATAAGTCACATGTCAAGTTCTACCCGTCATTCTCCAGGTTAATTTGAATCCACCCGTACATACCCTTGACTTTGGCCAAAATGGCAGTACGACTGTCCCAAACCAACGCATCTATCTATGCTGCATATGAATACCCCAATAGCTACCAATCACTGTGCCTTGACTTTGGCCAACATACACAGCTTGAATACTACTGACCACCCATATGAAACGACGGAGGGCTACGAATGGTTTCTGGCGAAAACCTTTAACGTAAAGAACTTGATATCGTCGAAGGAACGGATAGCTTTTAAAAATATAGTGACGAAAACCGTTGCTAAAGAGGTCACTCCCGGTGAAGGGATCTCGGCTCTTTCCCCGTAGAATGGGGTGCAGGATATTCCAAATGAATACCGCGATGCAAAGCAAAAGTAATCGGCTATAGTGAAGTTAATGCCCTGACGCAAACTTCTGTCCAAGGGGTCACTCCCGGTGAAGGGATCTCGGCCCTTGCCTCGTCGACTGAGGAGCAGGATATTCCAAATGAATACCACGATGCAAAACAAAAGTGAACGTCCTTGCAATAACAGCTTTTTGAAAAAGTGTTCCAACAACATCAGATTAGGTTTGTTTTTAACTTGCATTGATCCGAATCAATGCAGTCCCATCAATTGATCACACCACAAAGAACGAAAATATACCGACGTACGTATATGCCATCCGCATTCGCCACTGGGTCCCGTCATCACCCGTTAGGTTAGCTAACTAACGGCAGAGCGGGGACTGGACTGGCGCGGATGAAAAACATATACAACATCTACTAATATATATACCAATATATTATATTTCGCTCAAGGCGTGAAAAGAAATGCAACATTACAGAAATGTACAGCATCACAGAACAATACAGATATCTGGGATCCCCGGGTTTCACAGAGCCACTACTGAAACCCGACATTCCCCTGGTCGTGTGGATAGCCTGTGCAATGAAATCCTAGACCCCTACGGGTGCGGCAAGTTACCCGCCAAAACCTGAAGCGAGGCAGCCCCCTTCAGCTCCGTGAATGGACCACCCAGCACTCCACGGAATCCGGCAACTTGGGCACCCCTCCTGGGTCAACCTGTACCCCCTACGAGTGCGGCGAATAGCCCGCCAATCCCAGAGTGAAGCCCCCTCCGTCTCAATGCCATGAGATGCGGGCTTGTTGCCCTCTAGAACCCGGCTATCCGTGCACCCCACCGCGGGGTAATCCTAGTACAAAAAGTAAAATATACATACACCGGGTACATCGACCGCAACCAGGTCGTGCCCCAAAAGAATAATACAAACAGGCAGTGACGGCAGTCCACATGTCGGACGCTCGCCCCGCAATATCAAATGTACATAATACAACAGCACTGTACTAGCATTGCATCCAGGCTATCCCCACGACCGATCCGCAACATCACAGCATAAACATAGAACATCAACGTGAAAGTCACGTTCGCAAATCCGTCTAACCGGGCTATAGCAGTTAGACGGGATTTACCGATCGAGTGACATTCACGGTCGCAGATATAATGTAAATACTGTGAAAAATGTGTTTAAAATTTTCCGATTGATCAAACAATTAACAAGTGGGCCCCAAAGAAAACTGTAGCACTCACAGAAAACATTGGCCCAACTTTAACCTTCCAGAAAGCACATTTTCAATTCAGGAACATTCTGCAAAGTTTTGGGGGCATGAACAGTAAACATTGCGGCGGAAGCGCGGCCAAAGCAGGGGTTTGGCCGCCCTTCCGCGGCGGAACAGTGAGTTCAGGCTACCAAATTTTTACAGTAAGCTTACAATTCCCTGCACATCACTCTGAGACAACCTGAAAAATTTTTGGACTCAAAAAAAATTCGACAGAAACTGATGTGCATGAAAAATGCGTTTTCAGGATTTTGTTCGATCGGAAACGTAAAACACATCAAACGAAAGCTAGACGAAGTTAATGGCGAGGCTCTGATACCAGTGTAAGTGCACGGCGGCGCCCCGGCCGTCAATCCGACGGCCAAACGCGGAAACGGTGATAAACTTTAATTTTTGCGGACTTAGCAAACCGGCACCACCGCGCACTAAACCCCGGATCGTGCCATTAAACTAGTCTAAGCTAACAAGAGAATGGGTTAGAGATATACCGACTGATCCGAGTCCTCCGGTCTTCATCTCCACTCCGATCTCCTCGCGGGATCTCCGTCCGTCTCCTCCTCGTCGGAAAGGGCACCACGAAGCCGGGTACTTTTACGGGCTCCCACCTCAATACCGAGGCAACTCGGGCGCGAAGCTGGCGAATCGACGCGTCCAAGATTTGCTGTAGGAAGTGTAGTGTAGAGTGCATGTCTCACTTTTGGGGTTTGGTTGCCATAGATGGAGGAATGGTATATAGAAAATTGGTGCTTTCAATTTTCTAGCAATGGAAAGAGATGAAGAATGATATACACAAAAATGAATCACTCTCATTTTTCCTCTTCTCAAAGATGAAGCTCTCATTTTCTTCTCATTTCTTCTTCTCACTTTTCTTATGAAAAACTTAATCCACTTAGAAATGGTGGAGAAAGAATAAGAAGCATGAAGGGAGGTGATCGTAGTAAAAGGAGGAGGGTGACCACATCCAAACATAATCATCACAAAACTACACATCAATCCTAATCCTTTCTTATCACAATAAAGCATGAAAAGAAAAGATGCTTATCATATCACACTTTATGCAAATAAAACCTCCACAAAGTGTTATTTGCAAACTTGCAAATAACACCCTCCATATAAAAAGTCCGGCCGGGAAAGAACAAAGAAAAACCGGCCGGAACGGAATGCAAACTGGCAACTCCAAAAAACTGGTCCCGTAATAAATTACAGGAAAACCCCTATACTGTGCATACACACCCGCATCTGTATTCCGTCCGGATACAAATGCAATGAGACAAAATCTACACTGTACTATACTAGGATCCGGCTTAAACCAAAGCCGGCTAGTAATATCCGTCCGATCCTGATCCGTGCAATACCGCACGTATCTGATCGAACGCTGCCATATAACTATACGGCCACTAGTACAAAACCGTCCGATCCTGATCCGTGTAATACCGCACGTATCTGATCGAACCCTGCCATATCTCCATACGGCCTCTACAGCGTTTCGCCCGAAAGATGAGTAACTGAAAGTGTGGTGGACTCTAAAGACTCGTCAATACTATGGCTGTGGATTTAACCACTAGCACGTCAGAGGTATAAGCCAATACGTGACGGGCCACCAGCTATTGACTAAAAGGGACGTCGATGAGCGAACTCATCCTGACACCCTACTGAGCCTGTCAGCGACAATATCCGTACAGTCCGGTCCGTTCGTCTATGAGCATCGCATGTCGGGCCTAGGGGGTTGGTAAAAGTCAGACCCCCAAAAACGGTACAAGTCGTGTCGGAGTGTAGCCCAGAACACCCTGAGATACTACTGGAATACCTACCAGTAAATCTCCTGCCTTGGCCAAGGACTTTGTGTAATGGCTCTCCTAGACACAGCGTGACCTCACCCCCAATACCGGGAGAGACGAACCCCTGAAGATCCGCTCACTGCCTCCATGTGGCTCGGGACTGTACCCAACTAAAACCTGTTTGCACGACTCCTTTGAGCCGTGGTAGGGTAGTAATCAAAGCACAGTGGGAACTCACACGAGACAAATGACGATCCCCAGGTCGATGAACTAACCTGTACACATGTCACCTGGGAACTGCTATCTGACGTCAGGTATAAGACCAACTAGCATGTTCCCGGCGAGTCCTGTCCGGTGTACTCATAACCCAATGAGCACCTGTATACATCTTAGGTGAACCAACTGACACCAGTGGCTTGTGAGACCGGCCACCGCCCCTCGTCGGGGTCTCGACTGTATACACTAGTCTACTCTGGAGAATCGATGCCCTGTCTCGAAACTCCCACGACTAGGGACCATTTAAGGATGTGCTTATAGACTACCAGCTCCCACGTATATGATCGCCCTCATACTGCCGGTAGTCAAGCAAGAATCCTAGGGGCTCTATCAACGTGCAATAGCGACATGTCATGTCACCTGAAGCAGTACACGATGATAAAGGTAAACCTGATAGCATACTATCATCTCGAGTAAGACTGTCATACCGGGATAGGTCCTCCCTCAATCATTGCAATCACGTGCCTGTGATCCAATAATTGACTCTGAGGGCACTATCTCCAACACGCCTAAGGCTCTAGCTAGGCTCTGATACCACTGTAGGATTCCTAGGCACTCCCTAGAGGTCTCACAAGGCATCAACCATGCCAATTTCAAAAATTACGGTGCCGAGAAACCCTAATACGGATCGTTGGCTAGAAGTTTAGGCGAAAAACAAACTAGTAAACTACTTTACTAAGAGAATACGGAAATACAACCTTTGTAGATCCGGTCCTCCACCTCCACGGCTCCGTGATGAAGTCCTCTCCGCTGTCCAAATCAAAATCCGGGCTCTAGCGTCGGCTTCATCGGAGAAATGGGCGGGCAAGGTCGTCGGCTTCGTGCCGAAGATGATCTACGTCGAGGCATCGCAAGATCAAGCTCCCACTTCACCAAGTCGTGAAACTTGTGAAGAAAACACACTCTACTACTTGGCAAGAGGTAGAGGATGAAGAAATAGGAAGTGCGTAGACTTTAGAATTGGATTTCTCACTCTTTTTCATCAATCACCATTGATGAAGCAAGCTTTCTTCTTTGAAGATGAAGAAAAAGAAGAAGAAGAAGATGAATCTCATAAGTTATTATAATAAGAATAATAAAATCATTCTTATCATAATCTTAACCATGGTAATGTGTAGAGAGTTAATCATGGTTGAATGGAATGGTTAGGGTTAAGCATGAGACAAAATGGTCACTTGGTCAAAGTCTTCATGAAGCTTCATAATACATCCAAAGAAAGCCACCATTTATCTTTATGCTTATTATTTTCCAAAAAGAATAAATGAAATAAATAAATGAATAAGTAAAAACAAAACCCTTACCATTACACAACCATGGTATAATCTTTACACTTAGCCAATTTAGCATGCATCATCAAACATGATACAAACTAGTGCACAAAATTATATCGTATATACAATGTGCACATCCGAGTGAGAAAATCCATCTAAAGTGAACCAATATTAGTTAATGCAAAGTAATATATCAAATATATAATTATACATTAAATCATTAAATCAACACTTGATTTAACGATCCGGTCATATCGCATATAACCGACTAATATCCAATGTATCGATTTATCGAATCAATCCTTGATTCGATAACTAGGTTATATCGCATACAACCATTCGACACATTCATCGCGAGAATAGAATACGGTATCACATACACACATTATTCTCGGTCCCGCACATATCTCATATGCGCTCCTATTTCGTTTTGCTTGAGCTAGGAAACCTCTGTGTAGGACTCTAAAGACTCGTCAATACGCCGGCAGCAGGTGATGATCATATCAAACACCCACAAGCCGCAAGAGGTCTACTAAACGTAAAGGCCACCTGGGTATTGAGCGATCTGAAGATCGATGAGCAAGCCCGCTCACACTCCAGTGAATCCAACCAGTAACACTACCGTACAGTCCGGTCTCGTCGTCTGATATGTCGCATATCTTGCCTAGGGGTGGTAAACGTCAGACCCCAATAGCTCGATAAGTCGTGTCGATATGAGGTCTATAACAATTCGAGAAACTACTGGTAACACTTACCAGTAAATCTCAGCAACCCTGGCCAGGGATTTCCGGTTATAGCCAATCGAACACAGCGCAACATCAACTCCCTATACCGGGAGAGACGAATCCCCTCCTATCGCTCATTGCCTCCATGTGACTCGGGACTGTACCCAAAAACCACCGTTTTGCACGTCCTCTTAGACGTGGTAAGGTGGAAATCAAAGCACAGTGGGAACCACACAAGACTCTATGACGATCTCGGGTCAACAGACTACTCTGTGCCAGTGTCACCAGAGAACTGCCATCTGACGTAAGGTATAATACCATCTAGGAGTTCTCGGCGAGTCCGTCCAGTGTACCCAGTCTCTACTGAGCACCCGTATATCATCTCTGATGTCAAACACCAATGGATATGGGATCATCCATCGCCCATCTGTATGAGTTGAGAAGGTACACGCTAGTCTACTCTGGTATATCGATGCCCCGTCTCGATACACCCACGACTAGGGACTTTGAAGGATGTACTTATGGACTACCATGTCCCCACTAGTATGATCCGCATCATAGTCCAGGTAGTCAAGTACAGATCCTAAGGGCTTTACCAACATGTAACAGGGAGACAATCAGTATACACGTTAAGGTAAAGATCAACCAGATAGCATACTATCATGTCGAGCAAGAAAGTCCTCCCTATATATGTCCCAGCATCCACTACAATATACATCCAATATACAGTAATGGCCTCTAGGGCATACATATAACTAACAGAGATCATACTAGTGGGGCCGCGGTAGTCGATGAGTACATCCTATAACTGTTCCTAGTCGAGGGTATATCGAGACAGGGCATCGATACACCAGAGTAGACTAGCGTATACGCATCTTGACCCATATGATGGGCGATGGATGATCCCATATCCATCGGTGTTGGACATCAAGGATGGTATGAGGGTGCTCAGTGGAGACTGGGTACACTGGACGGACTCGCCGAGAACTCCCAGATGGTGATATACCACACGTCAGATGGCAGTTCTCCGGTGACACTGGTACAGGGTAGTCTGTAGACCCGAGATCGTCATAGAGTCTTGTGTGATTCCTATAGGGTTCCTAGGCACTCTTGTGAAGGTTCAAAAGGCATCAAACATGCCCGGATTAAATTTTAGACGTGCCGAACAACCCAAAGCCGGGATCTTTGCTAGATTATTAGGGTTTAACATGCAATAAGATAACTTTTATCTAAGTGTGAGGGATTACAACCTTTGTAGTCCGCTCCTTCGCTTCACAAGCTCCGAGTAGAAGTCCCTTTGCCGCGATCCACGATCTCCCGGACTCATGAGAGGCTCCACGACTCGAACGATCCATGCTAGCTCGAAGTATTCCAAATCTCCGATGATCTACCTTGAAGTTGCTTCGACTCAAGCTTTCTCACTCAAAAGAGTAGAACACACTAATCCCATGGGCTAGATGAGATGAGGATGAGAGAGTAGTAATTTTGCTTTCTTTTTAAATCATTTTCTCATTTTATTTCATCACTTGAAGAAAAACTAGCAAGCTTTCATGAAGAAGCAAGAAGATGATAATGAAAAGATAATGATAATCCTTTTTCTTTTGTGATGAATAGAATAAATCTATATGATTGATTATTAACCATGGTCAAGGATGAGTGGCTAAGAATGTGTAGAGAATAAACTAGGGTTAGGGTTTGGTTGAGTTAAGAATGTGTCATCAACAAATATCTTAACCATGACAAAAGAATAAAGCTTCTAGAAGGAACTTGAAGCTACTAACCCTAATCAAACCCTAACCTCAATTAATCATCCTTAAACATGTTTAACAATTAATCATATCATGTCACAATAATATATATCACATATATATTATATATTTGCAACAAAAGAAAATAATACAATTAACATATATCGCATATATATCAATGTATCATCCACTGAGAAAATGAAATAATAAAGAGAGCCAATATTAGATAATGTAATAGAATATATCATATATATTATTATACATTAAATCATCGAATCAACACTTGAATCGATGATCCGGCTATATCGAATATTACCGACTAATATATCATGTACCGATTCATCGAATCAACACTTGATTCGATGACCCGGTTCATATCCATATATCGCGAGAATATAATACGGTATCCCATATCGCATTATTCTCGTTCCTGCGCATATCACATATGCGCCACTACTCCGTTTCGCCTGAGCCAAGAAACCTCTGTGTAGGACTCTAAAGAATCGTTAATACGCCGGTAGCAGGTGATGATCATATCAAACACCCACAAGCTGCAAGCGGTCAGCTAAACGTAACAGCCACCCAGGTATTGAGCGATCAGAAGATCAACAAGCTAGCCTGTGCGTTCTCCTGTGAATCCAACCAGTAACACTCCCGTACAGTCCGGTCTGTTCGTCTGATATGTCGCATATCAAGTCTAGGGGTGGTATACGTCAGACCCCAGTAACCGATAAGTCGTGTCGATATATGGCTCATAACGGGTCGAGAAACTACTAGTAACACTTACCAGTAAATCTCTATATCAGCCCTGGCCAGGGACTTCCAGTTATAGCCAATCGAACACAGCACAACATCAACTCCCTATACCGGGAGAGACGAATCCCCTCCTATCGCTCATTGCCTCCATGTGATTCGGGACTGTACCCAAAAGCCACCGTTTTGCACGCCCTCTTGGACGTGGTAAGGTGGAAATCAAAGCATAGTGGGAATCACACAAGACTCTATGACGATCTCGGGTCTACAGACTACCCTGTACCAGTGTCACCGGAGAACTGCCATCTGACGTGTGGTATATCACCATCTGGGAGTTCTCGGCGAGTCCGTCCAGTGTACCCAGTCTCCACTGAGCACCCGTACACCATCTCTGATGTCCAACACCGATGGATATGGGATCATCCATCGCCCATCATATGGGTCAAGATGCGTATATGCTAGTCTACTCTGGTGTATCGATGCCCTGTCTCGATATACCCTCGACTAGGAACAGTTATAGGATGTACTCATCGACTACCGCGGCCCCACTAGTATGATCTCATCATAGTCCCAGTAGTCGAGTACAGATCCTAAGGGCTTTATCAACATGTGAGAGTAAAACAGTAAACCAATACAAGTCAACATGTTAAGATAAAGTGAAACCAAATATCATACTATCATGACGAGCAAGAAAGTCATCTCTATATATAACCAAGCATCCATTATAATATACATCATATGTACAACAATGGCCTCTAGGGCATATACATAACTAACAATCTCCCACTTGCACTAAGGCCAGCTGCTGTAGTATCGCATACCTAGCATCCCGAATAATCTCTCAAACTGTATCTGGGGAATAGCCTTCGTGAATGGATCCGCAGTGTTATCCTTCGTATCTACTCTCCTGACCTCGATCTCCCGGCGATCAACTATCTCCCTGATCAGGTGATACCGCCTTAGAATATGTCTGGACTTCTGATGGGACCTGGGTTCCTTGGCCAAAGCCACAGCTCCATTGTTATCGCAATACAGAGGTATTGGATGCTCAATGGATGGAACCACACCAAGTTCACTAATGAACTTCTTGATCCAGACAGCTTCTTTGGCAGCATCGTTGGCAGCGATGTATTCAGCCTCCATCGTTGAGTCTGGAACGGTATCCTGTTTGGAACTCTTCCAACATACCGCCCCTCCATTGAGGGTAAAGACAAAACCCGAATGCGACTTAGAGTCGTCCTTATCACTTTGGAAGCTGGAATCGGTAAAGGACTCGACCTGGAGTTCTCCGTTACCATACACCAAGAACATCTTCTTAGTCCTTCGTAAGTACTTGAGAATGTTCTTCACAGCTGTCCAGTGACTCTCTCCAGGATCTGCTTGATACCGACTCACTACACTTAGTGAGTATGCTACATCGGGTCTGGTACATAGCATCGCATACATGATAGAGCCTACTGCCGAAGCATAGGGTATCCCTTGCATGCGAGCTCTCTCCAAATCAGTCTTGGGAGACATCTCTTTGGAGAGAGTGAGTCCAGAGATCGTGGGTTGGTTCCCACGCTTGGATTCTTCCATACTAAACCTCTTTAGTATGGTGTCAATGTACCTGGATTGGGACAATCCCAGTATCCGTTTAGATCTATCTCTATAGATCATGATTCCCAATATGCAGGAGGCATCACCTAGATCTTTTATTGAGAATCTCTGTGATAAGAAGAGCTTGACTGATTGCAGCATAGGAATATCATTTCCTATCAAGAGTATGCCATCCACGTACAATACGAGGAAGACAACCTTACCCTCTGCTACCTTCTTATAGATACAAGGTTCATCTATATTTTTGATGAAGTCAAACTCTTTGACTACAACATCAAAACAGATGTTCCAACTCCGCGATGCTTGCTTTAACCCATAAATGGATTTAAGCAGCTTGCACACCTTTCCGCTGCTCCCACTATCTACGAAGCCCTCTGGCTGAGTCATGTACACGCTCTCTTCTAAATCACCGTTTAGAAAGGCGGTCTTAACATCCATTTGCCAGATTTCGTAGTCATGGTATGCAGCAATGGCAAGTAAGATCCGGATGGACTTAAGCATAGCCACTGGAGAAAAGGTTTCGTCATAGTCCACACCTGGTCGTTGACGAAATCCCTTTGCTACAAGTCTAGTTTTGAAAGTCTCAACTTTTCCATCTACACCAAATTTCTTTTTAAAGATCCACTTGCTCCCAATGGGTTTTACCCTTTCAGGAGCATTTTCCAAAGTCCATACTTTGTTGGTGTATATGGATTCCATCTCAGATCGCATTGCATCCAGCCATTTCACGGAGTCACCACTCGTGATGGCCTGCTCGAAACTAGTCGGTTCATCATCATCCATGATGCAATCCTCGCATCCACCATCAATGAGAAAACCGTAGTATCTCTCAGGTGGACGAGAAACCCTACTAGATCGGCGGAGAGGCTGGGGTTCGTCGGGTACTACTGAATCCTCTGGTTCCACTAAATCATCTGTTGTAGTTTGTTCTGCTGGAACCTCTTCCAGTTCTACCTCAATGCCACTATTCTGTTTCATAAGAAAACCTTTTTCTAAGAAAGTGGCATGTCGAGAAACAAACACCTTTTGTTCCTCGGGGTGGTAGAAGATATACCCTTGTGAGTTCTTGGGATATCCTACAAACTTACATAAGACAGATCTTGCCTCGAGTTTGTCCGGATTTTGTCTTTTGACATAGGCCGGACAACCCCGTATCTTAATGTAATTAAGATGTGGTCTCTTCCCTTTCCATATCTCATATGGAGTGGTAGGCACAGATTTGGTAGGAACTCTATTCAATAGGTCTATGGCTGTCTCAAGCGCATACCCCCAAAAAGAAATAGGTAACTCAGCTGTACTCATCATCGAGCGCACCATATCTAATAGGGTGCGATTTCTTCGCTCAGATACACCGTTGTGCTGTGGTGTATAAGGAGGAGTAAGCTGAGAGAGAATCCCATTCTCTTTTAGATAATCTAGGAACTCACTGCTTAAGTATTCACCTCCTCGATCAGATCGAAGAATCTTAATACTTTTGCCCGTTTGATTCTCTACTTCGTGCTTATATTCTCTGAATTTCTCAAAAGTTTCAGACTTGTGTTTCAACAGGAACACATGTCCGTATCTAGAGAGATCGTCAGTGAATGTAATGAAGTAGGAAGAACCGTTCCTGGCATGCGTAGACATGGGACCGCATACATCACTATGTACCAGTCCTAAGAGTTCAGTAACTCTTTCTCCGTGTCCACTAAACGGAGCTTTGGTCATTTTTCCTTTGAGACATGAATGGCAAGTATCATAAGATGATAATTCGAACGGATTCAAATAACCATCTTTATGTAACTTAGCCAGTCGTGTCGCATTGATATGACCAAGTCTACAATGCCACAAGTAGGATTCGTTCACATCTGAACTTTTCCTCTTGTGTGTGTTTTGTATATTCAGGACTGTATTCTGATTTAGAATGAATATGCCATTATGTAACGAGCCTGATGCAATCAACTTTTGATCTAGGAATATGTTCATAATATTATCCTGTACTACAAAATTATATCCCTCTTTACTCAATAAAGAAACTGATATAATGTTGCACATCATGTTCGGTATATAATAGCACTCATTTAGAATCAGTGTATTACGACTTGGTAATACAAGGTGATATTCGCCAACTGCTTTGGCTACAATACTTGCACCGTTCCCTACTTGAACGGAATGATCACCTTTTCCCAGTTCTCTACCTTTACGTAGCCCATGTAACTGTTTACATATGTGGGATCCTGATCCGGTATCTAATACCCAGGACGTAGGGTGAACTGAGAAACAGTTCTCAATAACTAACACACCCGAAGAAGATGCATCAACATGCATGTTCTTTTGGGCGGCGTGAGAATCCAGATATTCTCATGTTTCCTGTTCAGTCTTATAACTCTTATAAGAAAGAACGGGTCCAACGTTCCCTTGCTCAGTACAATAATTAGGTTCAGTCAATACATCCATATTATTATCTTGATTATGGCCTGAAATGGTCGCTACCTGGAGAGAGAGAGAAGAAAACACTTTAGCGTATGCTCTTGCAAGATTAGATTGGTTATTATCTTATCTAATCAGGATGTCTCCCACTGTTTTTATCAAATCTGCCTTCAAACCCTAAAAGGTAAGATTAGCCGGGATTAATTACACCCTACAATTTCGTCAATCTTTCAGCCAGATCAGTGTCGGTACTTTGAGGGAGGTTCCCCGTGCTCTCGCACGGACCTAATTAATGTAAACCTCGTTTTCTCAGAGGTGTAACCTCGTTAACACTTTTCTAGACACCTACTTGAATGACTAATTGTCCTGTGTAAAACTCTCCCAGGAGTAACTCTTACTCGCAGTGGGTATCAGGATCCGACTATCTCATAGAAGGTATGCAATCTCATTGCAAATTTCAACGCTTGAAATTCCCGATAAAGCTTTTACCCCTAGTGTGCTATGACCTTGACGCATGCCAAACAACCCATAGTTCACTAGTCAAGTTCAACCCGTACATTTCGTGATTGAATTAAACCCACCCGTACGACCCTTGACGCATGCCAAACAACGCCGTACGAATACCCTAATCCAATCGCATCTCATGCTACAGATAAGTAATAATCAGCTACCGTACACTACGCCTTGACGCATGCCAAACTACCGTAGCACGAATACTAAAGATTACTTATCTGAAATGACGGAGGGCTACGCAGGTTTTTCTGAAAACCCTGAGCGTAATGAACTTGATATCGTCGTAGAATCGAGTGAAGTTTTTCAAAAGGAGTGTTTTTTAGGCTTTTCTTAGTTTCGCTAAAGGGGTCACTCCCGGTGAAGGGATCGTCGGCCCTTTCCTCATCGAATAAGGTGCAGGATATATCATATATACCGCTGTGCAAAGCAAAACATTAAAAGCAATCAAAAGACAAACCGCGTTTTGTAGCATCTGCCAGTTTTGCTAAAGGAGTCACTCCCGGTGAAGGGATCTCGGTCATTTCCTCATCGAATAAGGTGCAGGATATATCGTATATATCACTGTGCAAAGCAAAACTGTAGCTACCCCTTTTATTAAGTTTTGATTCTACAACATCTTTAGGTTTCTTTTCTTTTATTAATCTCATTAATAAAAATCCCATCAGCTTATGCTTCCTAAGCATCACAGAAGAAACGAAAGCAGTAATATTTATATATCAGCATATATATATAGTATAAGCATTCGTCTCAGGCAGTAATATGATCTCATCACAGAACATTGCAGCAGAAGAACATATATGAAATATTGGATATACTAGGACGTCCGTGTTTTCAATACGAGCCTGTATAAAACACGGATTCCACGGTCGCGACGAATAGCCAAACCCACATCCCAAGACCCCAACGAGAGCGGCAAGTAACACTGCCAATTCTAGGGTTAGGAGACCCGGTCTCGACTCCTCGAGATGGCCTCCCACTGGACCCTAGAACCCGGTTACTTGTGCTCCCCTCCTTGGGTCTACCTAATGCGGAAAAGTAAATAATATACACTGGTGACATCAACCGCAACCAGGAAGTGCCCCAAAAAGAATATTACATTACAAATGAATTTTACATGAATGAAAATAAAAACCCTCATCTCACATAAAACCCCTGGCTATTCAGAACGCGACGATCCAATATAACATATCACAGCAACACATAATATCACATATCATCAACGTAAGTAAATATGCGCATCCCAATTGTCGTTGAATCATATAGCAACGAAACCGGCGATATCACATATTACACTTACGGTCACAGAAAAGAAAGTGTAAAACTACAATATTTGGAATCCACAATCACTTTAGACATCGTAAATCCGAAATATCACATACTTCGCATTTCATGCCTAACTCTATGAATTCCACATATTGTATCACATTCCAGATAAATCGACAGTATTAAACTTTCCGAACAGATAATCAAACACCCAAAATTTCCCAAACTGCTCAACTCTTGAGCGGGGTTCAAATAATCCCAGAATATGTCACAGTACCGGTGATCCAGCCGTAGAAGGGTCAAGCCAACGCCTCACATGTGGCACGCCGTACTGCCCCAAACCCGAAGGTTCAAAAGGCAGTTCAAGACGGTCACATAATCGAGTTAAGGTTTGTTGTCTTCTAGAGGGTCCACCGCTTAACTTGTACAATTTTTCCGAAAGATTTAACCCCGAATAAATTTCAACGCTTGAAAATTTGCCGTACCGGGAAACAGTAAGTTAATGATATCCGTTCAAATAGTTTAACAGTTTCTAAATATCCGGAAAGAAATACGAATTTAAATATTCCGATCGAGTCTACTATTACAAAACAAACCCCAGAATTTTAAACACCTGGAACTGATTAAAAATATCCAGAATAGTCAGCAAGTACCTACGGGCTATACCATGAAGCCACGTGTCATGATCTCATCAATCCGCGGCGGAACCGCGGCGCAAGCATGGCTTGCGCGGCGGTTCCGCGGCCGTTTAGTGGAATTAGGGGCTCGGGTTTCATGGTAACTCTTAGAATTCCCTGCTGATTTTTTTACATATTTTTAATTCTGAAAAATCCTAAAATTTAAAAAATTTCCAAAGAGGGGTCAAGTTTCGTCGTTTCGGGTTTGATCGGAGTTTTAACTTCGTAAACACATCGCCTAATGCTCTAGCTAGGCTCTGATACCACTGTAGGGTTCCTAGGCACTTTTGTGAAGGTTCAAAAGGCATCAAACATGCCCGGATTAAATTTTAGACGTGCCGAACAACCCAAAGCCGGGATCTTTGCTAGATTATTAGGGTTTAACATGCAATAAGATAACTTTTATCTAAGTGTGAGGGATTACAACCTTTGTAGTCCGCTCCTTCGCTTCACAAGCTCCGAGTAGAAGTCCCTTTGCCGCGATCCACGATCTCCCGGACTCATGAGAGGCTCCACGACTCGAACGATCCATGCTAGCTCGAAGTATTCCAAATCTCCGATGATCTACCTTGAAGTTGCTTCGACTCAAGCTTTCTCACTCAAAAGAGTAGAACACACTAATCCCATGGGCTAGATGAGATGAGGATGAGAGAGTAGTAATTTTGCTTTCTTTTTAAATCATTTTCTCATTTTATTTCATCACTTGAAGAAAAACTAGCAAGCTTTCATGAAGAAGCAAGAAGATGATAATGAAAAGATAATGATAATCCTTTTTCTTTTGTGATGAATAGAATAAATCTATATGATTGATTATTAACCATGGTCAAGGATGAGTGGCTAAGAATGTGTAGAGAATAAACTAGGGTTAGGGTTTGGTTGAGTTAAGAATGTGTCATCAACAAATATCTTAACCATGACAAAAGAATAAAGCTTCTAGAAGGAACTTGAAGCTACTAACCCTAATCAAACCCTAACCTCAATTAATCATCCTTAAACATGTTTAACAATTAATCATATCATGTCACAATAATATATATCACATATATATTATATATTTGCAACAAAAGAAAATAATACAATTAACATATATCGCATATATATCAATGTATCATCCACTGAGAAAATGAAATAATAAAGAGAGCCAATATTAGATAATGTAATACAATATATCATATATATTATTATACATTAAATCATCGAATCAACACTTGAATCGATGATCCGGCTATATCGAATATTACCGACTAATATATCATGTACCGATTCATCGAATCAACACTTGATTCGATGACCCGGTTCATATCCATATATCGCGAGAATATAATACGGTATCCCATATCGCATTATTCTCGTTCCTGCGCATATCACATATGTGCCACTACTCCGTTTCGCCTGAGCCAAGAAACCTCTGTGTAGGACTCTAAAGAATCGTCAATACGCCGGTAGCAGGTGATGATCATATCAAACACCCACAAGCTGCAAGCGGTCAGCTAAACGTAACAGCCACCCAGGTATTGAGCGATCAGAAGATCAACAAGCTAGCCTGTGCGTTCTCCTGTGAATCCAACCAGTAACACTCCCGTACAGTCCGGTCTGTTCGTCTGATATGTCGCATATCAAGTCTAGGGGTGGTATACGTCAGACCCCAGTAACCGATAAGTCGTGTCGATATATGGCTCATAACGGGTCGAGAAACTACTAGTAACACTTATCAGTAAATCTCTATATCAGCCCTGGCCAGGGACTTCCAGTTATAGCCAATCGAACACAGCACAACATCAACTCCCTATACCGGGAGAGACGAATCCCCTCCTATCGCTCATTGCCTCCATGTGATTCGGGACTGTACCCAAAAGCCACCGTTTTGCACGCCCTCTTGGACGTGGTAAGGCGGAAATCAAAGCACAGTGGGAATCACACAAGACTCTATGACGATCTCGGGTCTACAGACTACCCTGTACCAGTGTCACCGGAGAACTGCCATCTGACGTGTGGTATATCACCATCTGGGAGTTCTCGGCGAGTCCGTCCAGTGTACCCAGTCTCCACTGAGCACCCGTACACCATCTCTGATGTCCAACACCGATGGATATGGGATCATCCATCGCCCATCATATGGGTCAAGATGCGTATACGCTAGTCTACTCTGGTGTATCGATGCCCTGTCTCGATATACCCTCGACTAGGAACAGTTATAGGATGTACTCATCGACTACCGCGGCCCCACTAGTATGATCTCATCATAGTCCCAGTAGTCGAGTACAGATCCTAAGGGCTTTATCAACATGTGAGAGTAAAACAGTAAACCAATACAAGTCAACATGTTAAGATAAAGTGAAACCAAATAGCATACTATCATGACGAGCAAGAAAGTCATCTCTATATATAACCAAGCATCCATTATAATATACATCATATGTACAACAATGGCCTCTAGGGCATATACATAACTAACAATTCCCACTGTGCTTTGATTTCCACCTTACCATGTCCAAGAGGGCGTGCAAAACGGTGGCTTTTGGGTACAGTCCCGAATCACATGGAGGCAATGAGCGATAGGAGGGGATTCGTCTCTCCCGGTATAGGGAGTTGATGTTGTGCTGTGTTCGATTGGCTATAACTGGAAGTCCCTGGCCAGGGCTGATATAGAGATTTACTGGTAAGTGTTACCAGTAGTTTCTCGATCCGTTATGAGCCTCACATCGACACGACTTATCGGTTACTGGGGTCTGACGTATACCACCCCTAGACTAGATATGCGACATATCAGACGAACAGACCGGACTGTACGGGAGTGTTACTGATTGGATTCACAGGAGAACGTACAGGCTAGCTTGTTGATCTTCTGATCGCTCAATACCTGCATGGCTGTTACGTTTAGCTGACCGCTTGCAGCTTGTGTGTGTTTGATATGATCATCACCTGCTACCGACGTATTGACGATTCTTTAGAATCCTACACAGACGTTTCTTGGCTCAGGCAAAACGGAGTAGAGGCACATATGTGATATGTGCAGGACCGAGGATAATGCGATATGTGATACCGTATTATATTCTCGCGATATTTAGATATGAACCGGGTCATCGGATCAAGTGTTGATTCGATGAATCGGTACATGATATATTAGTTGGTTATATTCGTTATAGCCGGATTGTCGGATCAAGTGTTGATTCGATGATTTAATGTATAATAATATATATGATATATTGTATTACATTATCTAATATTGGCTCACTTTATTATTTCATTTTCTCACAGGATAATACATTGATATATATGCGATATATGTTAATTGTATTATTTTTCTTTTGTTGCAAATATATAATATATATGTGATATATATTATTGTAACATGATATGATTAATAATGGAACATGTTTAGTAGAGGTTAAGCAAGGTTAGGGTTTGATTAGGGTTAGCTCCTTCTTGCACCATCTAGAAGTTTTCCTTTTGTCAAGTGTAAGATATTATGGTTGATATTATCTTATGACTCATTTTTAACCTAACCAAACCCTAGCCCTAGTTTATTCTCTACAAAGATTATCCTTGTCATCCTTGACCATGGTTCCATGATTAATCATATATTCATTTCTACTATTCATCACAAAAGGATTATCTCTCATTATTCATCATCTTCTTCTCTCTTGAGCTTTGAGAAAGCTTGCTAGATTTTCCTTTTCTGATGATTTCTTGTGAGAATATGATATAAAAAGAAAGTATAAATACTACTCCATCATCCTCATCTAATCTAGCCCATTAGATTAGGGTGTTCACCTTATTAGAGTGAGAGAGCTTGAGTTATAGCAATTTCGACGTAGATCATCGGAGAAAAGGAATACTACAAGCTAGCATGGATCGTTCGAGTCGTGGAGCCTCTCTTGAGTCCGGGAGATCGTGGATCGCGGCGAAGGGACTTCTACTCGGAGCTTATGAAGCGAAGGAGCGGACTACAAAGGTTGTAATCCCTCACACTTAGTAGTAAAGATGTTTACTTGCATGTTAAACCCTAATAATCTAGCAAAGATCCTGGTTTTGGGTTGTTCGGCACGTCTAAAATTTTATTCGGGCATGGTTGATGCCTTATGAACCCTCACAAGAGTGCCTAGGAACCCTACAGTAGGCACAGTCTTAGTAGGAACCTGGTTCAAAACATATGCAGCTGATTCTAGTGCATATCCCCAGAAGGATCACGGCAACTCAGCCTTACTCATCATTGAACGAACCATATATAATAGGGTTCTGTTCTGCCTTTCCGATACACCATTATGTTGTGGCGTGTATGGAGGAGTAAGCTGAGAAAGAATTCCATTCTCTTTTAGGTAATCCAGGAACTCGGCACTCAAGTATTCACCACCTCGATCAGATCTGAATGTCTTGATACTTTTGCCTGTTTGTTTTTCTACTTCATTCTTATATTCCCGGAACTTCTCAAAAGCTTCGGATTTATGCTTCATCAAGAAGACATGTCCGTATATAGAGAAATCATCCGTAAAAGTAATGAAGTAAGAATAACCACTTCGCGCATGTGTAGACATTGGACCACATACATCACTGTGTACGAGTCCTAAGAGCTCGCTGGCTCTTACTCCGTATCCAGTGAACGGAGTCTTTGTCATCTTTCCCATGAGACAAGATTGACAAGTTGCATAAGATTGATATTCAAACGGATCCAAATATCCCTCTTTATGTAATTTAGTCAACCGTGTTTCATTGATGTGACCGAGTCTACAATGCCATAAGAAAGCATAATTTATTTCTGGAGTATTTCTTTTATGTGTGTTCTGGACATTGAAAATTTGTAGTTGGTTTAATACGTATATACCGTTGTTTAGAGTACCTGACCCAATCAGACCATGATTAAGGTGGATGTTTATGACATCGCTTACAAATGTAAAATCATAACTTTCTTTCGATAACAAAGATACTGAAATGATATTACAAGTCAAACTAGGTACACAAAAACAGTTGCGCAAAACCAAAACATGTCCACTCGTCAATCCAAGGTGATATTCCCCTACGGACACAGCATCCACGCTCGCTCCGTTTGCAACCCTGAGGGTCATATCACCGGTCTTCAGAACCCTACGACTTCTTAGTTCCTGCAAAGAATTACAGATATGAGATCCTAATCCGGTATCCAATACCCAGGAAGTAGAGTTGATTAACAGACAGTTTTCAATTACAAATACACCTGAAGCCGAAGCCACAACCTGCTTCGGATCCTGGTTCTTGGCTTTCCAAGCCCTGCAATCTTTCTTCCAGTGGCCTTTCTTGTGACAGTAAAAACATTCTTCTTTTCCTAATGTCGGCCCTGCTATCCTTGCCTTGCCCTTTGCTTCCACCTTACTAACACTGCCTCTCGGTTTGGTGGGGGCCTTCTTTTTCTTTCCCTTGGCTTTCGCCTTAGACCTAGAAGAAGAAGCACTACCAACAAATAGAGCGGGTGTTTCCCTGACTTTCTGCAAGGTGCCCTCTGCACTCCTCAACATGTTGAGGAGTTCTGGAAGATCAACTTCCTTACCTTGAATGTTGAAATTCAAGATAAACTGGGCATAGGTGGAAGGGAGGGACTGAAGAATCAAGTCTGTGTACAGCTCATTCTCTAATATGGTCCCCAGGTTCGCGAGCTCTTCGATATAACCGATCATCTTAAGAACGTGTTCCCCTACTGATGATCCGACGGCCAACCTCGCCTGAAAAAGTTTCTTCGAGGTCTCGTATCTTGCGATACGAGATTGCTCTCCATATAATTCTTTGGTATGGAGGAATATGGATTCGAGATCCATATTCTCGTGCCGCCTCTGGTGCTCGTTGTCCATAGAGGCAAGCACGAGGCACTTGGCCTTCTCACAGTCTATCTCCCAGGTCTTACGAATTTCCTTATCCGCGACACTGGGTTCTGGACCTGGTTTGGCAGGGGCTTTAGTGGTGAGAAGATAGCCCAATTTGTCATAAGTAATAGCCATTTTGACATTCCTGAACCAATCTTTATAGTTTAGCCCTGTCAATATATTTTTATCTAACAATAACTTAAAGCCCGTCATGTTGTGTGGTTGCTGCAATTAGGAGAGAGAGAAGAAACACTTTAGCATGATGCTCTTACAAGTTTAGATTGGTTTTTAATTTATCTAAACAGGATGGCTCCCACTGTTTCTCGAATCCTTCCTCAAACCAGAAAAGAAGAATTGGTCAGGATTAATCTCACTGTACAATACTTGCTTAACCGTTCAACCAGGCTAGTGTCGGTACTTCGAGGAAGGTTTTACGACGCTTTCGCGAAGTTCCTTAATTAAATAACCTCTTTTCCCTGGAGGCGTAGGCCCGCTAACACTTTTCTAGATACCTACTTGGTTTACAGCATTGATCGTTAAGTGAAATAATCTCCCGAGGAGTAGCATATACTCATAGTAGGATCGGGATCCAAATATTATCGTGTGATAAAGCTGAAGGAATCCTACCAAAATTATCATACTCTAAATGGTATGCAATACTAGCAAGTTTCAGTTTCTGTAGAAACTCCCGATGTAAATTTTTGCCCCATGTTCTTATGACCTTGACTAAGGCCAACAAATCATAAATCACATGTCAAGTTCTACCTGTCATTATCTAGGTTAATTTGAACCCAGCCATACACACCCTTGACTAAGGCCAACAAAGTAGCATGACTGTCCCAAACCAACGCATCTATCTATACTACATATGAATACTCAGCAGCTACCAATCACTATGCCTTGACTAAGGCCAACAAACATAGCTTGAATACTATTGAACATTCATATGAAATGACGGAGGGCTACGAATGGTTTTGGCGAAATTGTGAACGTAGTGAACTTGATATAATTGAAGGAACCTGATAGCTTTTAAAAGGAGTGGCTTAAGCTCCGCATTTTAAAAGTTTTGCTGTTTTGAAAAACCGAGTGGTTTTGAAATTGTTCCATCGATCAAGCTTTGATTTATTTGCTTTGCATTAATATAATGCAGTCCCATCATTAACCTATCATTGCAGAAAACAACAAAAAATATAACGTACGCTTATGCCATCCGTATTCGCCACTGGGCCTCGTCATCACCCGTTAGGTTACTTAACTAACGACAGAGCGGGGGCTGGACTAGCGCGGATGCAAAACATAAGCAACGCCTACTAGATATCATATATAGATATATATATACATTCGTCAGATGCAATAATAGGCATTCCAGATCACAGATGAACACATTGGATATACAAGCAATCCGCGTTTCTTTTGAGCCTGTAATGAAAAACGTATTACACAGTCGTGATGAATTGCCAACCCCACCCTAGACCCCTACGGGTACGGCAAACTACCCGCCAAGTATCCGAAGTGAAGCGGTCTCCCTCAACAACGTAAACAGGCCACTAAGCACTTCAAAGTACCCGGTAGTTTGTGCACCCTACCTTGGGTCTATCTTAGGAGCAATAAACAGTAAATGAAACAATACAACGGTAGCTACAACCTCAACCCGGACGTGCCCCGCGAGAAAATATTACAACCATTTACAAATTACATTTGAATGAAAGAATAAAACACCTCACATCCCCGGCTATCCATTCACGACAATCCAATAAGTCCATATACACAAACAAACATTACAGAAATGTGCAACCCCCAACTAACCGACATATAGCAATTAGCGGAAGTTTACGAACACATTTATCAAACACAGAAACATTAAACGATATCAAACTGCGACTTCGAAGCATCCCCAATTACCACAGAGAATAATAAACAGCATATGCAAAAGTGGCAAAAATAAACAACTCCTGAAACCCTAGATTCAATCAATAAACCCACACCCAAAACTACGAAGCAATCCCCCACTGGAAAACCGAGGAGGCCGGTTATTGAGGGTTAGTGGCCGGCCATGGTTGTATGGATTTGTCTTGTTTTTGGTGTATGAACTTATAACAGATGAAAGAACACTCTGCAGTTGTTTAAATAATTTTTCAGAGGCTCAGAAAAAGCAACAGAAACTAGAATCTAGGTTTCGATATTTGAGGGATATTTCGGTTTCGTAGTTTTTGTTATCGTTTAATCTGTTAGCTATGGTTTAGTTGGCTCTGATACCACTGTAAGTCGATGCCACGCACCCCACGTGTTCGCGGGGAGGCGGAATAAGCAAAAAACAATTATTAAAGGCTTCGTAACATCGACGAAACATTAGAATCGTTTCTAAACCGTAACTAACGAACAAACTAAGAGTTTGTATCTACTGTGTGTGCGAAATATACCTCAAGATCCTGCTTTCCTTCACTTCCTTGTTGTCCTCTCTAAGTGATTAGCCCCTTGTTGTGAGAACGGAATCCACCTCCTCGTCGTCTTCTCCAAATCGTAGACGATCCACCCGAGAGTTCCGATTTCGAACTTTGCTTCTAACTTGAAGCAACTAGGTTACTTGGTTTGCTAAACCAAGTGCCCTAGAATGTGTAAAGAGTGATGAGGATCAATTTGTATCACTAAACCCTATGATTTCCAACACATGGAATGGTTAAGGTTTGCTTTGAGAGAGGAAAAGGCTTGAAGAAGATGATGATGGAAGCTTAAGGTTTTCTTTTCTTTTTTTTGTGAAGCAATAATGTATCTGATACAATTTGTGAAGGCTTTATTTGAGTTGAAAAAGTCAAGGGTTTAACTCTTTCAAGCCTAGAAAGCTCTCAAAATATCCAACGAATATCAACATAAAAATATCTAAGTCAATAAAGTCAATAAGTCAAAGTAGTCAACATAAAAACCATAAGCCCATTTTCAACAAAATACCATAAGCTTCCATCTCATTTCTTCCATCTATTAATCTTGTCTAAATGACAAGAATACCCCTCGCATCCGTATGCGTACATACCCGTATTCGTATTCCGAGAAATACGAATACGGTGAGACGAACTGATCCAATAATCAAATACCAGGATCCGGCTTAAACCAAAGCCCACTGGTAATGTCTGCCCAAACATCATAAGCGCACAAGTACACGTATGTGTTCGAACACTATCGTAAAACCATACGGCCTCTACACGTTTCGCCCGAAGCCATGAAACTCTCTGTGTGGGACTATAAAGACTCGACAGTACTCTGGCAGTGAGTTTAACCACAAGTGCATCAGCGGCACTAGTTGTACGTAACGGCTACCCAGGTATCTGTCGATGAGAAGGTCGATGAGGAAACTCATCTGTACCCCAACTGAGTCTGTATGTGGCAATCTCCGTACAGTCCGGTCCGTGCGTCTAAGATTGTCGCATATCGGGCCTAGGGCGGCAAGCATCAGACCCGTAATAGCGGTATAAGTCGTGTCGGAGTACTGCCCAAAACACCCTGAGAAACTACTGGAGTACCTACCAGTAAATCTCACTTGCCCTGGCCAGGGACTTTATGTAATGGCGTTCCGAACACAGCACGACATCAACCCCCAAAACCGGGAGAGACGAATCCTATCTAACCACCACTGCCTCCAAGTGCTTCGGGACTGCACTCAACTACTACCTGTTTGCACGACTCAGCAGAGCCATGGTAGGGTAGTAATCTAAGAACAGTGGGAACACACTCGAGGCGAAGTAGAAGTGTCAAGTCGATGGACTAAGCTGTACTCATGTTACCTGGGAACTGCTACCTGACGATAGGTATATTACCAACCAGCAGTTCCCCACGAGTCCGTCCAGTGTAACTCATAACCCAATGAGCACCTGTATACTATCTCCAGTACGTCATACTGATGGCTGTGGGACAGACCATCTCCCTGCCTGGGAAGAGAAGCGTATACACTAGTCTACTCTGGAGTATCGATGCCCTGTCTCGATAATCCTACGACTAGGGACCTGTAAAAGGATGTGCTTGTAGACTACCCAGCTCCCACTAGTGTGACTGCCATCACAACACTGGTAGTCAAGCAAAGATCCTGGGGGCTTTATCAATATGTATCAGCGATAAGTTAAAAGAAACATATACACATATTAAGATAGATACAAACCAAGTAGCATACTACTATATCGAGCAAGACCGTCATTAATCCGGGTATATATCCCAAGCTTCCAAAATGTAATATACAAACTAGTACTATACAATAATAGCCTCTAGGGCATATAACGCCAACAAGGTATAGTACCAACCTGCAATTCCCGACGAGTCCTGTCTGGTGTACTCGTAACCTAACGAGCGCCTACATACTATCTCCAGTACGACGTACTGATGGCTGTAGGACAGACCAGCTCCCCTGCTGGGATGAGAAGCGTATACACCAGTCTAATCCGGAGTATTGATGCCCCATCTCGATAATCCTACGACCAGAGACCTGTATAGGATGTGCTTATAGACTACCCAGCCCCCACTAGTGTGACTTCCATCACAACGCTGGTAATCAAGCAATGATACTAAGGGCTCTACTAATATTTATAAGCGATATGTTAAAAGAAACACATGCACATATTAAAGTAGATACAAACCAAGTAGCATTCTACCATTTTGAGCAAGACTGTCAATACAACTGTGAATATCCCAAGCTTCCATTAAGTAATATACAATCCAGTATGATACAATAATGGCCTCTAGGGCATATACACCAACAATCTCCTACTTGCACTAGGGCCATGTGCTGGCATATCACAGACCTATCATCTCGAATAGCCTCTCGAACTGCGTCTGAGGTATGGTCTTTGTGAATATATCTGCAGTGTTATTCTCTATATCTACTCTCTTCACCTCGATCTCCCGTCGATCTATGATCTCCCTGATCAGGTGATACCGCCTTAAGATGTGTCTGGACTTCTGATGGGACCTGGGTTCCTTCGCTAAAGCTATAGCGCCGTTGTTGTCGCAATACAGAGGTATTGGATCAACAATGGTAGGAACCACCTGAAGTTCAGTAAGGAACTTCTTCATCCAGACAGCTTCTTTTGCGGCATCGTAAGCAGCTATGTACTCCGCTTCCATCGTTGAGTCAGCAACGGTGTCCTGCTTGGAGCTCTTCCAACAGACCGTCCCTCCATTGAGGGTAAAGACATAACCCGACATGGACTTGGAGTCATCCTTGTCACTCTGGAAGCTGGAGTCAGCAAAGGCCTCGATCTGGAGGTCTTTTCTGCCATACACCAAGAACATCTCCTTAGTCTTCCTCAGGTACTTGAGAATGTTCTTTACTGCTATCCAGCGCTTCTCCTCTGGGTTTGACTGATACCGGCTTACAACGCTCAATGCGTATGCTACATCTGGTCTGGTATACAACATCGCATACATTATAGAGCCTACCGCAAAAGCGTAGGGTATAATCGACATGTGAGCCCTTTCCAAATCAATCTTGGGAGACATCTCTTTGGAGAGGGTGATTCCGTGACAAGCCAGCAGGATACCGCGCTTAGAATCTTCCATACTGAATCTTTTCAATATGGTGTCGATGTACCTGGACTGTGAAAGTCCCAACATCCTTTTTTATCTATCACGATAGATCTGGATCCCCAGAATGTAGGAGGCATCACCCAGGTCCTTCATGGAGAACTTCTGTGACAAGAATCTTTTGACTGACTGTAGCATAGGAATATCATTTCCTATTAAGAGAATGTCATCCATGTACAAGACGAGGAATACTACAGTTCTTCCTACAATCTTACTATATATGCATGGTTCATCCGGATTTTCGATAAAGTCGAATTCTTTGATAGTATCATCAAAACAAATGTTCCAACTCCGCGATGCCTGCTTTAGTCCATAAATAGACTTAAGCAACTTGTACACTTTACCGCTGCTCCCACTTTGAATGAATCCCTCTGGCTGATCCATATAGACGCACTCTTCCAAATTACCATTTAGAAAAGCCGTCTTTACGTCCATCTGCCAGATCTCATAATCGTGGAAGGCAGCAATGGCAAGAAGGACCCGAATGGATTTGAGCATAGCCACTGGAGAAAAGGTTTCGTCATAGTCCAAACCAGGTCTTTGACGAAAACCCTTTGCAACAAGTCTAGCCTTATAGGTTTCAACATGTCCATCTACACCAATCTTCTTTCTGAAGATCCATTTGCAGCCTACGGGTTTTACCCCTTCTGGAGCAATGTCCAAAGTCCAAACTTTGTTGGTGTACATGGACTCCATTTCGGTCCGCATTGCATCCAGCCATCTTATCGAGTCACCTCTCTGAATGGCTTGCTGGAAGCTAGTAGGGTCATCATTGTCAATAATGCAATCCTCTCTATCCCCGTCTATGAGAAAACCGTAGTATCTCTCAGGCGGATGAGACCGCCTACTACTTCTGCGGAGTGGCACTAGGATGTCCCTTTCTTTTGAAACTTATGGTTCTATCAAACTTTCAGTAACAGCTTGTGGTTCTGGAATTTCTTCCAGTTCTATTGCGCTCCCACTTTTCTGATTTTCTAAAAATTCAACTTCCAAGAAGTGGGCATGACGAGAAACAAAAAATCTTTTGCTCCTCTGCGTAATAGAAAAAATACCCCTTGGAATTCTTTGGGTATCCCACAAACTTACACTGTACTGAGCGTGCCTCGAGTTTGTCCGCATGCTGCTTTTTAACAAAAGCTGGACATCCCCATGTCTTAAAATGTTTAAGACAGGGTTTCTTCCCACTCCACATTTGATATGGTGTGGTAGGCACAGTCTTGGTTGGAACCTGGTTCAAAAGATATGCAGTTGATTCTAGTGCATAACCCTAGAAGGATCGCAGTAACTCAACCTTACTCATCATGGAACGAACCATATCCAATAGGGTTCGATTCCGCCTTTCCAATACACGGTTGTGTTGTGGTGTGTATGGAGGAGTAAGCTGAGAGAGAATTCCATTCTCTTTTAAGTATCCCAGGAACTCGGCACTTAAGTATTCACCACCTCGATCAGATCTCAGTGTCTTGATACTTTTGCCTGTTTGTTTTTCCACTTCATTCTTGTATTCCCAGAATTTCTCAAAGGCCTCGGATTTATGCTTCATCAAGAAGATATGTCCATACCTAGAGAAATCATCCGTAAAAGTAATGAAGTAGGAACAACCACCTCGCGCATGTGTAGACATTGGACTGCATACATCGCTGTGTACGAGTCCCAAGAGCTTGCTCGCTCTTACTCCGTGTCTAGTAAACGGAGTCTTTGTCATCTTTCCCATGAGACAAGATTTACAAGTAGCATAAGATTGATATTCGAACGGATTCAAATATCCTTCTCTATATAACTTAGTCAACCGTGTTTCATTGATGTGACCTAGTCTACAATGCCATAAAAAAGCCTGATTTATATCCGGAGACTTTCTTTTAAGTGTGTTCTGGACATTGAAAACCTGAGCTTGATTTAATACGTATATACCGTCATCTAATGTACCTGACCCAATCAGAACTTGATTTAGGTGGATGTGTACCACATCGCTTACAAATGTAAAATCATATCCCTCTTTAGAAAGTAAGGATACTGATATGATATTACAAGTCAGACTAGGTACATACAAACAGTTATGTAGAATTAATATCTGCCCACTTGTCAATCCTAGGTGATATTCCCCTACGGATTCAGCGTCCACGCTCATTCCGTTCGCAACTCTGAAAGTCATATCACCCACCCTAATAACTCTACGGTTTCTCAAATCATGTAATGAATTACAGATATGAGATCCTAATCCGGTATCTAGTACCCAGGAAGTAGAGTTAATTGACATACAGTTCTCAATTACAAACACACCCGAGGCCGAAGCCACAACATGCTTCGAATCCTAGCTACTGGCTTTCAAAGCACTGCAATCCTTCTGCCAATGCCCCTTCCCATAACAACAGGAACATCCCTCCCTCCCTACATCAAGTTCCGAAACTTTTGCCCTTCCCTTTCCTTCTACTTCACTGCCACCGCATATCGGCTTTGTGGAGGTATTCTTCTTTTCACCCTTTGCTTTCGCCTTAGATGCAGAAGAAGAAGGTCCCTCATTAAGCAGAGCGGGTGTCTCCCTGGTTTCCTTCAGGGTGTAACTAGAGGGTAGGGACTGTGGAAATAAGTCGGCGTATGACCTGTTTCCCAACGTGGTCTCCATGTCCGTGAGCTCATCAATATAGCTAGTCATTATAAAGACGTCGTCCCCTACAGATGACCCGAAAGCCAACCTCGCTTGAAGCAATTCGTTTGAGGTCTTATATCTTGCGACACGATATTGCTCTCCATATAAATCATTGTTATAGAGGAAGATAGAAACTAAGTCC
Source organism: Agapanthus africanus (assembly GCA_030015575.1). Classification (NCBI taxonomy): domain Eukaryota; kingdom Viridiplantae; phylum Streptophyta; class Magnoliopsida; order Asparagales; family Amaryllidaceae; genus Agapanthus; species Agapanthus africanus. Next base: position 344,301,330 of record CM057343.1, read on the forward strand.
ATCTTCTCGTGCTGCTTCTGGCATACACCATCAACTGAAGCCAACACGTGGCACTTGGCATTCGCACTGTCCTTTTCCCTTGTCTGACGGATATCCATATCCACGACGGTGGAAACTAGACCTGGGACGGCGGGGGCTTGAGTAGTAATAGGGTGGCCAAGCTTGTTATAGGCAATGGACATCTGGACAGACTTTTGCCAGTCATAAAAGTCAGATTCAGTCAATTTGTTATCTAGATGTAACCTAGTCATGGTCACAGGGTCACTGCAATTAAGAGAGAGAGAAGAAAACACTTTAGCATGATGCTCTTGCAAGTTTAGATTGGTTTTTAATTTATCTAAACAGGATGGCTCCCACTGTTTCTCGAATCCTTCCTCAAACCATAAAAGAAGAATTAGTCAGGACTGATCTTACCGTACAATACTTACTTACCCGTTCAGCCAGGCTAGTGTTGGTACTTCGAGCGAGGTTTTACGATACTTTCGCGAAGTTCCTTAATTAAATAATCTCTTTTCGCTGGAGGCGTAGCCCCGCTAACACTGTTATAGACACCTACTTGGTTTATAGCATTGATCGTTAAGTGAAGAATCTCCCGAGGAGTAGCGGATACTCACAGTAGGATCGAGATCCAAATATCATTGTGTGATAATGCTGAAGGAATCCTACCAACATTATCAAACTCCAAATAGTATGAAGCACTAGCAAGTTTCAGTTTCTTTAGAAACTCCCGATATGGATTCTTGCCCCATGCTCTTATGACCTTGACTAAGGCCAACACAACAGAAGTCACATATCAAGTTCTACGCGTCATTGTCCAGGTTAATTTGAACCCACCCGTATATACCTTGACTAAGGCCAACAAAGTAATACAACTGTCCCAAACCAACGCATCTATCTATGCTACATATGAACACTCGGCAGCTACCAATCACTATGCCTTGACTAAGGGCCAACAAACATAGCTTGAATAATACTGACTACTCATATGAAATGACGGAGGGCTACAACTGGTTTTGGCGAAACCGTGAACGTAGTGAACTTGATATAATCGAAGGAACCTGATAGCTTTTAAAAGGAGTGGTTTAAGCTCCGCAATTAAAAGTCTGCTGTTTTTAAAATAACCGAGTGGTTTTTAAAATTGTTCCAATGATTCAGCTTTGGTTTGTTTTCTTTGCATTAATATAATGTGTCCCATCAATTATCCTATCATTGCAGAAAATAAAGAAAATACAACGTCCGCTTATGCCATCCGCATTCGCCACTGGGTCCCGTCATTCACCCGTTAGGTTACTTAACTAACGACAGAGCGGGGGTTGGGCTAGCGCGGATGCAAAACATAAGCAACGCCTACTAGATATCATATATAAATATTGTACATTCGTCAGACGCAATAATAGGCATTCCAGATCAAAGATGAACATATTGGATATACTAGGAATCCGCGTTTCGTTTGAGCCTGCAACAATGTAACATTTCAGAAAAATAAAATATTATTTTTGGGAATTGTTATAATTAAATAATAAATATATTGAATATTTATTAGTGCGGTATAATTAAATACCGATAAATCGGGAAAATTTGGAAAATTATAGAAATTACTAAAAAGAGGGTGTTTTATTGGATTTAAGCAAATTATGAAATTTTATGATTAATTATACACTATTTAGTGCTAATCACGATTAAATATCACTAATCGCGCATTAATCCGGTTTTGTGCACATGACATGCACCAAGTCATTTTAACACTTATTACATTTTCTTTCATGGTTATTTCTTCCTTCATGCATGTTTGTGGTTTTAATGAAAAGAAAAGAAAAGAAAAGAAAATGAAAACAGTAGAAAATTGGGTATGGGCATGAGAGAGAGAGGAGAGGGGGTCTCCTTTGACTTGGCCATTCTCATTCTCTCTTCACTTCATCCTTCATCTTTTCCTTGAGCTCCCATGGCAGCACCCCATCTCCACCTCCTCTTCATCCTCTCAAATCAACACCAAAACAACCTCAAAACCTCATCCCCACTTCATTAAAAATGTGCACTAGCTCACAAGCTACACTTTGGACCAAGAAAGGAAAGATTTTGGACACTTTGGGCAACTCAAGAAAGTTCTTAAGTTGCCAAATGAGGTAATTTCTGTATCATTGGCATTGTATTTCCTTTACTTTAGCACTTATACATGTTTAGAATCGTTTTAGCAAGGTTTTGTGAGCTTTGAAAATTCATAGAAAGGGTTGGAGTTTTTCTTGAGTTGGGATTGTGTTATTAAGCCTTAGTGATGACCTTAAAACCCCCTATGTTGTTAGAAACCCAGGCCAACTCAAAACAAACCCAAATACTGAAAACTGAAACTTTTCATGTCGGTTTTGTGAGAATTTAGTGGGTGCAGGGAAATCTGGAGTGATCCGGGGCCATTACTAGATGAGCAAACAATACCAGAGACTCTTTTAGACCAATATGAGACCACCCTGACAAGACGACACCCAAACTCCCCACCAGAACCGAGCTCGCCGGATTTTAGGGGCTTGGGGCCGGCTACATTAATGAGTTGGGTGCCCAGGTTGCTTCTGTAGGTCATATACCCTATATACTTCACCCCATTATTATGTGTGCACCTTGTTTTCACCTTAGACAAAATCTGGGACTATTATCATGAGTTGCTGTTTTGATTCGGGGTTTTGTTTTACGTATTTTGAATTCTGGATTTTAGTAATTTGGTTTAAACTCGATGGTTTGATGTTTGTACATCGACATCGAGGGTTTGTTTGGCTATTCTTGCATGCGTAGGCTATAGGTTTTGACCTATGTGTGATACACGTGCCGATTTGGTTTTCGTATATCGTTTCGATTTCGAATTGGATTTTAATGCGATACGATACGTTGTGACATGTAGGTACCTCCATGTGAACTTCGAGATGACAAGCAAGCACGTGGCGACGTCGGCATCGGCACGGGAAGGTCAAGGTGATTAGATATATATCTACGGGGGAAGTCGGGTAGATGGCATATAGCACCCCCGCAGTTCGAAGTATGGTATGATTTATATATAATATTATATATATGATATTTGTTATGTGAAACATGGATTTTCAAGATAGGTTATAGGGTTCATGATATAGTTTAGTGTTTTTAGAAATTAATGTTATGATTTAGTGTTAGTTGCGAAACCCTAGAATAGATTATACCCACACGCGCGCACACACATGCATACATTTATTTTACTTATGCGTATATGGGGATATGTATATATATATATACACACACACATGGGTATGGGACTATGTATATATATACGTATACATATACATGGATTATGAGGATGGTACTTGGGATTGGAGATGAGTCGATGAGATTGCGCTTGAGGCCATGAGATCGGTGATGTGATATGGTTCGTATTTGAGATACGACATGATATTTTAGCGAGTCCTTTAGACGTGGTGTTTTCGTACACACGCATGCATATACTGTTAGTGTATATGCCCTAGAGGCCATTACTGTATCATACTAGTTTGTATATTACTTGATGGAAGCTTGGGATATTCACCTTGTATAAACAATCTTGCTCAACATAGTAGTATGCTACTTGGTTTGTTTCTACTTCAATGTGTACTTGTGTTTATTTCAGTATATCACTTATACGCATTAGTGGAGCCCTTAGGATCTTTGCTTGATTACCAGCGTTCTGATGGCAGTCACACTAGTGGGGGCTGGGTAATCTATAGGCACATCCTTATACAGGTCCCTAGTCGTAGGACTATCGAGACAGGGCATCGATACTCCGGAGTAGACTAGCGTATGCGCTTCTCATCCCAGTGTGGGAGATGGTCTGTCCCACAGCCATCAGTACGTCGTACTGGAGATAGTATACGGGTGCTCGTTGGGTTACGAGTACACTGGACAGGACTCGTCGGGAACTGACAGGTTGGTATTATACCTATCGTCAGTTATCAGTTCCCAGGTGACATGAGTACAGCTTAGTCCGCTGACTTGATACTGACACTTCGCCTCGAGTGTGTTCCCACTGCACTTTGATCACTACCCTACCACGGCTCAAAGGAGTCGTGCAAACAGGTGGTGGTTGGGTGCAGTCCCGAAGCACTTGGAGGCAGTGACGGTTAGACAGGATTCGTCTCTCCCGGTATTGGGGGTTGACATCGCGCTGTGTCTAGGAGAGCCATTACACGAGTAGTCCCTGGCCAGGGCAAGCGAGATATACTGGTAGGTTTCCAGTATTATCTCAGGGTGTTTTGGGCTTCACTCCGACACGACTTGTACCGCTATTGGGGGACTGACGTTTTACCGCCCCCTAGGCCCGCCATGCGATGTATCAGACGAACAGACCGGACTGTACGGAGAATGTCATATTCAGACTCAGTAGGAGTTCAGATGGGGTTTCACCTCGTCAGCCTTCTTGTCGGCATCTACCTAGGGACCGTTATGCACAGCTAGTGCCGCTTGCGGTCTGTGGTTAAACCCACTGCCAGCGTGGTGTCGAGTCTTTAGAGTCCCACACAGAGGGTATTCGCCTCTGGGCAAAACAGAGTAGAGGTCGCATGGTTTTGCGACAGGGTTCGTTCTCATCCGCGCACTGGTGCACGTTTGGAGTCCGGACGGATTATACTGGCAGGCTCTGGTTTGAGCCAGATACTGGTATATGTTTTGGGGGTTGCTTTTATATCTTGGTATTCTTGTTCCTCGGAACGAGAATGCAGGTGTGTATGCACAGTTGCTTGAGGCGGAGAATGAGGTTTTTCATTAGGGTTTCGGATCGGGTGCGTATGCACAGTTGACAGTTATCATTTTCCAAACCCTAATGGATTTGTATATTATCTATTAATAATAGTAATTAAATAAGAATTATGTTATGGTTGTTTTTTGTTGACTTGTTGACCTTGGTTGACTTGTTGACCATTGACCACTTTCATGCCTTGAAAGTCTTCCTTGATTCATGCTTACACTTCATTAAAAGAGATATGATAGTGGTCATTCCATATTTACCATCAACTATTCTTATTTCCATTATTATCATTTAGATAATTCATTTCTTTTGCAATATGGTTGCAAGAAAGAAATAATTGAGCTCATTCTATCATAACCTCTCTCTCTCCTCATTTCATCTTCTTCTTCCTCTTGAAAAGAGAAACCTTCTCATGTGTTGAGAATCATTCTCTTTAGAAAGAAAAGCAAACCCTAATCTCTCTCTACTCATTTTAGGATGAAGGTTTAGCAAGCCGGAAACCCTAGTTCACTCAAAGATCGAGGAAGAGCCCAAAGTCGAACCTTCGAGGTGGATCCATCTTCGACGGGAGAAGGCGACGTAAAGAGAACCATCAACCTCTACAAGGTTTGAAGAAGAAGGAGTTGAAGTTTAGGTATAACCATCTTCCATAGTAGCTAACTCTCTTTAGCTAGATTGCTAGTTTTAGTTTAGACAACGATCCCGACCAAGTTTAGTCCATGTTGCCTCTTGCGATAAAAATTCGTTTTTTATACCGTTTCCGCCTCCCCGTAAGCACCGGGGGTCGCAATATGGACTTACAGTGGTATCAGAGCCTAACTAAACTTAAACTAGCTTGGTAGTGAAGTGTAACGAAGTTCGGAACCGAAAAATCACAAAACCGGAAAATCAAAACCCTAACTTTCTGTTGAAATTTTTTCTGCTCAAAATGAAAAACTTTATACTTGTAAAATTGTCTCAGGGTTTTCTAAGAACACACAAGAAAAACGATAGCATGTTTCATCAAAACCGCCGCCCTTCCGCGGCCTGAGCTACTCATCTGACCGCGGAACCGCCGCAAGTTGGTGTCATCTTTGCATCGTTTTTCGTGCAGTGTTCTTCTGTGTTGGTTTTGGGATTTTTAAGATATATTATATGTACCCAGATTTTCCAGAACTGAAATTCACTTTTGGGGTCCTATAATTCCGTATTTTTTCCGAACTTCACTGCACTTTGGCTATGTTGGTTATATCTGTGATGTTTGCATGTATTGAACGTCGGCTAATCGCTATAAGTCGATTAGTCGGGGTTATACATGATCTGTAATGTGCTGGAATGTGTATATGAATGTGTTGGACTGTCGCGGGTGAATAGCCGGGGTGGATGTGAGATGAGCTTTTGTTTTTCTTTCATTCATTGTAAATGTAAATTGATGTAATAATATTATTTGTTTGGCCGCACAACCGGGTCGGGGTTGTAGCCGTCATTGTATAATTCTTTTTACTGTTTTTGCTCCTAGGATAGACCCATGGTGGAGTGCACAAACTACCGGGAACATGGAGGGTAGTTTGCCGCACCCGTAGGGGTCTTGGGTGGGGTATTTGCTATTCACCGCGACCGTGTTATCCGCTTTTCGTTTCAGGCTCGAAAGGAATGCGGATTGCTAATATATCCAATGTATTCATCTGTGATCTGTAATGTCTATCATTGCTTTCTATTTAGACGTTGCTTATGTTTTACAGCCGCGCTAGCCCAGCCCCCGCTCTGTCGTTAGTTAAGTAACCTAACGAGTGATGACGGGACCCCGTGGCGAATGCGAATGGCATAAGCGTACGTCATATTTTGGTTGTTTTCTGCAATGGTAGGATTAAATGATGGGACGCATTAAAAGAACTAATGCAAGAATATCACGCATTAAAAGAACTAATGCAAGATAATAAACCAAGTTTAAGTCGATGGAACACTTTCGAAAAACCACTCGGTTCTTTTCAAAACTAACTTTTAAATGCGGAGCTTGAGCCACTCCTTCTAAAAGCTATCTCGTTCCATCGATTATATCAAGTTCACTACGTTCACGGTTTTACCAAAACCATTCGTAGCCCTCCGTCGTTTCGCATGAATAGGCAATAGTATTCAAGCTGTGTATTTTGGCCAAAGTCAAGGCACAGTGATTGGTAGCTATTGGGTGTTCATGTGTAGCATAGATAGATGCGTTGGTTTGGGACAGTCATGCTGCCATTTTGGCCAAAGTCAAGGGTATGTACGGATGGATCCAAATTAACCTGGAAAGTGACGGGAAGAACTTGACATGTGACTTATGATATTTTGGCCAAAGTCAAGGTCATAAGAGCATGGGGCAAAAATCCACATCGGGAGTTTCATAAGTACTGAAACTTGCTAGATTTGCATACCATTTGGAGTGTGATGATTATGGTAGGATTCCTTCATTTTCGTCACGCGATGATATTTGGATCCCGATCCTACTGTGAGTATATGCTACTCCTCGGGAAATTTCTCACTAAACGATCAATGCTATAAACCTAGTAGGTGCCTAGAAAGGTGTTAGCGGGGCTACGCCCCCAGGGAAAAGAGGTTCTTAAATTAAGGAACTTCGCGAAAGCGTTGGAAAACCTCCCTCGAAGTACCGACACTGGCCTGGCTGAACGGTTAAGCAAGTATTGTACGGTGGGATTGATCCCGGCTAATTCTTCCTTTGTGGTTTGAGGAGGGATTCGAGAGACAGTGGGAGCCATCCTGTTTAGACAAATTAAAAACCATTCTAAACTTGCAAGAGCATCGTGCTAAGTGTTTCTTCTCTCCCCCTGCAGCGACCAAATCGAAATGACTGGACTTAAGTTACTTCTAGATAAAAACATATTGACAGGGCCAAACTACAAAGATTGGCTCAGGAATGTCAAATTGGCAATCTCTTACGACAAGCTGGGGTATCTTCTTACCAGCAAAGCTCCCCCCGTCCCAGGTCCCACCTCCAGTGTCGCGGATAAGGAAATCCGTAAGACTTGGGAGATTGACAGCGCGAAGGCCAGATGCCTCGTACTTGCCTCGATGGACAATGACCATCAGAGGAGGCACGAGAATATGGATTTGGAATCCATATTTCTTCATACAAAAGAACTGTATGGAGAGCAGTCTCGTATCGCAAGATACGAAGTGTCGAAGAAGTTATTTTCGACTAAGTTGGCCGTCGGATCATCGGTAGCGGACCACGTGCTTAAGATGATTGGCTACACTGAGGAGCTCGCGGAACTTGGGACCACGTTGGACAGTGAACTTTATACAGATATAATTCTCCAGTCCCTTCCATCCACTTACGCCCAGTTCATACTGAATTTCAACTTGCAAGAAAAGGAAGTTGAACTTTCAGAACTCCTCAACCTGCTGAGGAGCGCAGAGGGCACCCTACAGAAGGGTAGGGATACATCCACTTTGTTTGTAGGAGGATCTTCTTCTTCTAGGTCCATGGCGAAAGCCAAGGGAAAGAAGAAGAAAGCCCCCGCCAAACCAAGAGGCGGTGTTAGTAAAGTGGGTGCGAAGGGAAAGGAAAAGGCAACAAAAATAGCGGGGAAGCTTGTTGGTAAAGAGGAATGCTTCTATTGTCACAAGAGTGGACACTGGAAGAAAGATTGCAGGGCTTGGAAAGCCAGGACACAGGAACTGAAGCAGGTTGCGGCTTCAGCTTCAGGTGTGTATGTTATTGAAAACTGTCTTTCTATAAACTCTACTTCCTGGGTATTGGATACCGGATCAGGATCTCATATCTGTAATTCTTTGCAGGCGTTGAGAAACCGTAGGGTTTTGAAGGCAGGTGACATGACCCTCAGAGTTGCGAACGGAGCTAGCATGGATGCTAAAGCCGTGGGGGACTATCACCTGGGAATGTCAGATGGGCATGTTTTGGTTTTGCGTAATTGCTTTTTTGTACCCAACGCAACTTGTAATATCATTTCTGTATCTTTGGTTTCTAAAGAAGGTTATGAATTTGCGTTTGTAAGTAATGTTGTTAACATTCACCTTAATCAAGTTCTGATTGGGTCAGGTACATTGAGCAATGGTATATACGTATTAAACCAAACACAGATTTTCAATGTCCAGAATACACACAAAAGAAAGTCACCAGATATTAATCAGACTTTCTTATGGCATTGTAGACTGGGTCACATCAATGAGAGAAGGTTGACTAAGTTACATACAGAAGGATATTTGGATCCGTTCGAATATCAATCATATGCCACTTGTCAATCCTGTCTCAAAGGAAAGATGACAAAGACTCCGTTCACTGGACACGGAGTAAGAGCGAGCGAGCTCTTGGGACTCGTACACAGCGACGTGTGCGGTCCAATGTCTACACATGCACGAAGCGGTTATTCTTACTTCATTACTTTTACGGATGATTTTTCAAGATACGGTTATGTCTTCTTAATGAAACATAAGTCAGAATCTTTTGAAAAAGTTCCAGGAATTTAAGAATGAAGTAGAAAAACAGACCGGCAAAAGTATCAAGATTCTAAGATCGGATCGAGGTGGAGAATACTTAAGTGCCGAGTTCCTGAATTATTTAAAAGAGAATGGGATTCTCTCTCAGCTTACTCCTCCATACACCCCGCAACATAACGGTGTATCGGAGAGACGGAACCGGACCCTATTGGATATGGTACGGTCCATGATGAGTAACGCTGAGTTACCGCGATCATTCTGGGGGTATGCACTAGAATCAGCTGCGTACCTTTTGAACCGAGTTCCTACTAAGACTGTGCCTACTACACCATATGAGATGTGGTGTGGGAAGAGACCCCATCTCAGTCACATCAAGACTTGGGGATGTCCAGCTTTTGTTAAAAAGCAGCATGCGGACAAGCTCGAGGCACGCTCAGTACAGTGTAAGTTCGTGGGATATCCAAAGAACTCCAAGGGATATCTTTTCTACTACGAAGAGGAACAAAAAGTTCTTGTTTCTCGTCATGCCCACTTTCTAGAACATCAGTTCTTAGAAAAAGAATTAAGTGGGAGCGCAGTAGAACTGGAAGAAATTCCAGAACCACAGACTATTACTGAAAGCTTAATGGAACCAGAGGGTTCAAATGAACAGGACATTCCTACGCCGCTCCGTAGAAGTAGTAGGCAGTCTCATCCGCCCGAGAGATACTACGGTTTTCTCATAGACGGGGATAGAGAGGATTGCATCATAGACTATGATGAGCCTACTAGCTTCCAGCAGGCCGTTCAGAGCATTGACTCGGTAAAATGGCTGGATGCAATGCGGACCGAAATGGAGTCCATGTACACCAACAAAGTATGGACGTTGGACATTGCTCCAGACGGGGTAAAACCCGTAGGATGCAAGTGGATCTTCAAAAGGAAGATTGGTGTAGATGGACAGGTTGAGACCTATAAAGCTAGACTTGTAGCAAAGGGTTTCCGTCAAAGACCTGGCTTGGACTATGACGAAACCTTTTCTCCAGTGGCTATGCTGAAATCCATTCGGATCCTTCTTGCCATTGCTGCCTTCCACGATTATGAGATTTGGCAGATGGACGTAAAAACCGCTTTTCTAAATGGAAATTTAGAGGAGTGTGTCTATATGGATCAGCCAGAAGGTTTCATTCAGAGTGGGAGCAGCGGAAAGGTGTGCAAGTTGCTTAAGTCCATCTATGGACTAAAGCAGGCATCGCGGAGTTGGAACATCTGTTTTGATGAGACGGTCAAGGAATTTGACTTTATCAAAAATCCAGATGAACCGTGCATCTATAGTAGATTTGTAGCGAGAACTGTAGTATTCCTTGTTTTATACGTGGATGACATTCTCTTAATAGGAAATGACATTCCTATGCTACAATCTGTCAAGGGTTTCTTATCACACAGGTTCTCCATGAAAGACCTGGGTGGTGCCTCTTACATCCTGGGGATCCGGATCCATCGTGATAGATCCAAGAGGATATTAGGACTTTCACAGTCCAGGTACATCGACACCGTACTGAAAAGATTCAGTATGGAAGATTCCAAGCGCGGTAACTTACCGGCTTGTCACGGGATCACCCTCTCTAAAGAGATGTCTCCCAAGACTGATTTGGAGAGGGATCGCATGTCTATTATACCCTACGCTTCTGCGGTAGGCTCTATAATGTATGCGATGTTGTGTACCAGACCGGATGTAGCTTATGCACTGAGTGTAGTAAGCCGGTATCAGTCAAACCCTGGGGAGAAACATTGGATAGCGGTAAAGAACATTCTCAAGTACCTGAGGAGGACTAAGGAGATGTTCTTGGTGTATGGCGGAAAAGACCTCCAGATTGAGGCCTTTGCTGACTCCAGCTTCCAGAGTGACAAGGATGATTCCAAGTCCATGTCGGGTTTTGTCTTTACCCTCAACGGAGGGGCGGTGTGTTGGAAGAGTTCCAAACAGGAAACCGTTGCAGACTCGACTATGGAAGCGGAATACATCGCTGCATCTGATGCCGCAAAAGAAGCTGTCTGGATAAGGAAGTTCTTAAAAGAACTTCAGGTGGTTCCGTCCATTGTTGACCCAGTACCTCTGTATTGCGACAACAACGGGGCTATAGCTTTAGCAAAGGAACCCAGGTCCCATCAGAGATCCAGGCACATCTTGAGGCGGTATCACCTGATCAGGGAGATCGTGGATCGCAAGGAGATCGAGGTTCGGAGGGTTGCTTCAGAAGAGAACACTGCAGATCCATTCACCAAGGCCCTACCCCAGACTCAGTTCGAGCGGCTGATCGAGATGATAGGTCTTCGATACGCCAGTACATGGCCTTAGTGCAAGTGGGAGATTGTTAGTGTATATGCCCTAGAGGCCATTACTGTATCATACTAGTTTGTATATTACTTGATGGAAGCTTGGGATATTCACCTTGTATAAACAATCTTGCTCAACATAGTAGTATGCTACTTGGTTTGTTTCTACTTCAATGTGTACTTGTGTTTATTTCAGTATATCACTTATACGCATTAGTGGAGCCCTTAGGATCTTTGCTTGATTACCAGCGTTGTGATGGCAGTCACACTAGTGGGGGCTGGGTAATCTATAGGCACATCCTTATACAGGTCCCTAGTCGTAGGACTATCGAGACAGGGCATCGATACTCCGGAGTAGACTAGCGTATGCGCTTCTCATCCCAGTGTGGGAGATGGTCTGTCCCACAGCCATCAGTACGTCGTACTGGAGATAGTATACGGGTGCTCGTTGGGTTACGAGTACACTGGACAGGACTCGTCGGGAACTGACAGGTTGGTATTATACCTATCGTCAGTTATCAGTTCCCAGGTGACATGAGTACAGCTTAGTCCGCTGACTTGATACTGACACTTCGCCTCGAGTGTGTTCCCACTGCACTTTGATCACTACCCTACCACGGCTCAAAGGAGTCGTGCAAACAGGTGGTGGTTGGGTGCAGTCCCGAAGCACTTGGAGGCAGTGACGGTTAGACAGGATTCGTCTCTCCCGGTATTGGGGGTTGACATCGCGCTGTGTCTAGGAGAGCCATTACACGAGTAGTCCCTGGCCAGGGCAAGCGAGATATACTGGTAGGTTTCCAGTGTTATCTCAGGGTGTTTTGGGCTTCACTCCGACACGACTTGTACCGCTATTGGGGGACTGACGTTTTACCGCCCCCTAGGCCCGCCATGCGATGTATCAGACGAACAGACCGGACTGTACGGAGAATGTCATATTCAGACTCAGTAGGAGTTCAGATGGGGTTTCACCTCGTCAGCCTTCTTGTCGGCATCTACCTGGGGACCGTTATGCACAGCTAGTGCCGCTTGCGGTCTGTGGTTAAACCCACTGCCAGCGTGGTGTCGAGTCTTTAGAGTCCCACACAGAGGGTATTCGCCTCTGGGCAAAACAGAGTAGAGGTCGCATGGTTTTGCGACAGGGTTCGTTCTCATCCGCGCACTGGTGCACGTTTGGAGTCCGGACGGATTATACTGGCAGGCTCTGGTTTGAGCCAGATACTGGTATATGTTTTGGGGGTTGCTTTTATATCTTGGTATTCTTGTTCCTCGGAACGAGAATGCAGGTGTGTATGCACAGTTGCTTGAGGCGGAGAATGAGGTTTTTCATTAGGGTTTCGGATCGGGTGCGTATGCACAGTTGACAGTTATCATTTTCCAAACCCTAATGGATTTGTATATTATCTATTAATAATAGTAATTAAATAAGAATTATGTTATGGTTGTTTTTTGTTGACTTGTTGACCTTGGTTGACTTGTTGACCATTGACCACTTTCATGCCTTGAAAGTCTTCCTTGATTCATGCTTACACTTCATTAAAAGAGATATGATAGTGGTCATTCCATATTTACCATCAACTATTCTTATTTCCATTATTATCATTTAGATAATTCATTTCTTTTGCAATATGGTTGCAAGAAAGAAATAATTGAGCTCATTCTATCATAACCTCTCTCTTTCCTCATTTCATCTTCTTCTTCCTCTTGAAAAGAGAAACCTTCTCATATGTTGAGAATCATTCTCTTTAGAAAGAAAAGCAAACCCTAATCTCTCTCTACTCATTCTAGGATGAAGGTTTAGCAAGCCGGAAACCCTAGTTCACTCAAAGATCGAGGAAGAGCCCAAAGTCGAACCTTCGAGGTGGATCCATCTTCGACGGGAGAAGGCGACGTAAAGAGAACCATCAACCTCTACAAGGTTTGAAGAAGAAGGAGTTCAAGTTTAGGTATAACCATCTTCCATAGTAGCTAACTCTCTTTAGCTAGATTGCTAGTTTTAGTTTAGACAACGATCCCGACCAAGTTTAGTCCATGTTGCCTCTTGCGATAAAAATTCGTTTTTTATACCGTTTCCGCCTCCCCGTAAGCACCGGGGGTCGCAATATGGACTTACATATACATAGATGGTATCAGTATTGTACTAGACGTAGGTCAGTACCCCCAGATCATGATATATGATGAAAAGGATACCAGACGAACAATGAAATAAGCGTGATATTTGACCCGTACCCAGATTTGGGAGGCCGTACGACGGATTTACCGTACGAGCTATTTATTGATGATAGATCCGCACTCTTGACTCGAGGATGTCATATTATATAGGGTATCGTATGGAATACTATTGAGGCGGGATCACCGACTATTATATGTGTGTGTGTGTATGTATATGTATATGTATATGTGTATATATGTGTGTGTGTGTGTATGTATATGTATCGACTCAGATTTTAGTGGTTTCCTTACCTTTGATTAGTCTGTTAGTTTAGACATGTAGTTTTCTGTATGACCCATATTATTTATTGCATATTCATTATTGTGGTGCTTATTATTCAGCTCCCGCATATTATTGCTGTTCGCATCGCATTGCATGCTTATATTGTGTTTTCATATGTTAATATTGAAATCATGCTGTCAAGATGTTAGTTGTATGTATGCCCTAGAGGCCAGTATTGTACAGATGATGTATATTATATTGGATGCTTGGACATATATAGAGATGACTTTCTTGCTCGATATGATAGTATGCTATCTGGTTGCTCTTTATCTTAACATGTACACTAGTCTCTTTAAACTGTCTTATGGTTACATGTTGGTAAAGCCCTTAGGATGTGTACTTGACTACCTGGACTATGATGCAGATCATACTAGTGGGGACATGGTAGTCCATAAGTACATCCTTCAAGGTCCCTAGTCGTGGGTGTATCGAGACGGGGCATCGATATACCAGAGTAGACTAGCGTATACGCTTCTCGACCCATGTGATGGGCGATGGATGATCCCATATCCATTGGTGTTTGACATCAGAGATGGTATACGGGTGCTCAGTGGAGACTGGGTACACTGGACGGACTCGCCGAGAACTCCCAGATGGTATTATACCTCACGTCAGATGGCAGTTCTCAGGTGACACTTGTACAGGTTAGTCTGTAGACCCGAGATCGTCATAGAGTCTTGTGTGATTCCCACTGTGCTTTGATCTCCACCTTACCACATCCATGAGGGCGTGCAAAACGGTGGTCTTTGGATACAGTCCCGAGTCATATGGAGGCAATGAGCGATAGGAGGGGTTTCGTCTCTCCCGGTATTGGGGGTTGATGTTGCGCTGTGCTCGATTGGCCGTAACAGGGAAGTCCCTGGCCAGGGCTGATCAGAGATTTGCTGGTAAGTGTTACCAGTAGTTTCTCGACCCGTTATGAGCCTCACATCGGCACGACTTATCGGTTATTGGGGTCTGACGTTTACCACCCCTAGACTTGATATGCGACATATCAGACGAGGAGACCGGACTGTACGGGAAGTGTCGCCGATTGGCTCGATGGGAGTTGTAGCAGGTTCGCTTGTTCTCTTCTGATCGCTCAATACCCGAGTGGCCGTTACGTTTAGCTGACCGCTTGCGGCTTGGGGGTGCTTGATATGATCATCACCCACTGCCGGCGTATTGACGAGTCTTAGAGTCCCACATAGGAGTTACCTAGTCCAGGCGAAACGTTGTGGTGCGCGTATGCGATATGCGCTTGGACCCGATTAAAGTATGTGTATGGGATACCGTATATTAATTGGGCGGCTTGCTAATGGTCGGGTCGTATGTGATATGACCGGATTAGTGAATCAAGTGTTGATTTATCATTAGCCTCTCACTACAAATCCTATCTTGTTTATTTTGGATGTATGCATGCATGTATGCATTCATTCTTGTTTATGCACATTTGGATGTGCATGCACACATGCATACATACATCACTTTATCATGGTTGTTTATACAATGAGAATGGTGGATGTATAAGAATTACACCATGGTTATTTTTGGATTATTATTTGACTTAAATTAAAGCAAAAGGAAATGAAAAATGGGTTAAATCATTTAAGAGTTTCTACACTCTTCTTAACTCTACCATCCTCACCTAACTTTTAACCCATGGTTTATTTTCTTATTATGCTTTTAACTTAAATCAAATGATATCTTTAAATCTAACCATGGTTGGTTGTGAGAAAGAAAAATATATATAGTTATTTTTCTTTTCTCTTTATGATGATTATTCATTCTCTTCTTCACAAAAGACCACCATCTTCATCAACCTCCATGCTTTGCTCTCTAGTTCTTATAAGAGAGTAAAATACTCATAAAAATAGGATTTTGAAGTGAGATCCATAGCCACAACATCATTCTAATCAAGTTTAGCCAACTTGATTAGAGTGTTCTCTTGGTTTTTTCCAAAGTCGCTAGCTTGGACAAAGCGGACTCCGGGTGGATCATCGGTGACGTCGAGGAGTTCAAGCGGAGTTTTTTCAACCCCCAAGTAGCCGAGGAGTCTAGCGTAGGGAGCTACAAAGGTTGTAGTCTCTAAACCCTAACTTTTATTAGCTTAAAGTTTTGTAACCTTAATTTTCTAGGATCGATTCCTTTGCGTGTTTGTTTAGCATAATAAAAACTTAAACTTTTGGACATGTGATACTTCAAAACTCTTCATAGGGTGCTAAACAAACCCTTCACTGGTATCAGAGCCGACCTAGAACATTAGGCGACATTTTTACGAAGTGAAAACCCCGATCGGACAAAAATACGGATTCTTTGGGTGCTCTATGGAAATTTTTAAAAACTGACCTTTTTCAGAATTAAAAATTCTCAAAAAATAGAGCAGGTAAAGATAAGACAAACTGGAAAATTCGTGGCCATGAACAGTAAGTTTGACCGCGGAACCGCGGCCTAAGCAGGCTTAGGCCGCGGATCCGCGGCCATAAGAAAGGATCTTTTGCTCCATTTTGCACAGTATTTTTCCTTACCTGCTACAGTATATTTTGAGTATGTTTAATCTGAATCTGCTGTTGAAAATTTCTGGAGATGGTTTTGGACTCGTCGTTTCGATCGGAAATTTCATTTCGTTTTCTTTTCCGGGTAAACCAGAAAGTATTGAAGTGTTTGAACGAATATCATTTGCTCGCTATTCACGGGGTTTAAATACTTTGGAGATAAGTGCAAGTCTTTTTGCGGTGGTCCCTCTAGAAGACAACAAACCTTAACTCAATTATGTGACCGTCTCGAACTGCCCTTTGAACCTTAGGGTTTGGGGCAGTACGGCGTGCCGCATGTGAGGCGTTGGCTTGACCCTTCTACGGCTGGACCGCTACTACTGTGTCACACTCCGGATTTTTGAACCCTGCTCAAGTGTTGAGCTTTAGTGAATCTTGGGTATTTGATCGGTCGTTCGAAAACTTTAATACTGTCTGTTTATTCGGAATGTGATGCAATGTGTGGAATTCACATTATAAGACATGAAATACGAGGTATGTGATATTTCGTATTTATGATGTCTAAGGATAATGTGGATTCCAGATATTGCAGTTTTACACTTTCTTTTCTGTGACCGTAAGTGTAGTATGTCGATATCGCCGGTTTCGTTGCTATACATCAACGACAATTGGGGTACGCATACTTACTTACGTTGATGACATGTGTTGTTATGTGTTGCTGGATATGTTATATTGGATCGTCGTGTTCGAATAGCCGGGGGGTTTTTATGTGAGATGAGTGTTTTTCATTTTCATTCATGTAAAAACTTGTATGTAATATTCTTTTATTTGGGGCACTTCCAGGTAGCGGAAGTTGTCACCCTTTGTATATTATTTACTTTTCCGCATTAGGATAGACCCAAGGAGGGGAGCACAAGTAACCGGGTTCTGGGGTCCAGTGGGAGACCAACTCGAGGAGTCGAGTCCGGGTCTCCTAACCCTAGAATTGGCAGGGTTGCTTGCCGCTCTCGTAGGGGTCTAGGGGTGTGGGATTGGCTATTCATCACGACCGTGGAATCCGTGTTTTATACTGGCTCGTATTGAAAACACGGACGTCCTAGTATATCCAATATTTCATATGTTTCTTCTGCTGCGATCTCTGTGATTCTGTGATGGATATTGTTTATATAGTATATATGATATATTATATAGACGTTACTTATGTTTTACACCCGCGCTAGCCCTGCCTTGCTCTGTCGTTAGTTACCTAATCTAACGGTGCACGAGGGGACATCGAGGCGAATGCAGATGGCATAAGTGTACGTCATATCTATCTGTGATGTTTAGGTATTTAAATGATGAGACTTCATTAATGTGATTAATGAAAGGAAAGAAACCTAAGATGTTGTAGAATCAAATTTTAAAACAAAACAGGTAGCTACAGTTCTTGCTTTGCATAGCGGTATATATGATATACCCTGTACCTTATTCGATGAGGAAAGGACCGAGATCCCTTCACCGGGAGTGACTCCTTTAGCAATAACTGGTAAATGCTACACACTCGGTTTGGCTTTGATTGCTTTTAAGAGTTTTTGCTTTGCACAGCGATATATATGATATATCCCGCACCTCATTCGATGAGGAAAGGACCGAGATCCCTTCACCGGGAGTGACTCCTTTAGCAAAACTAGAAAAACCTCAAAATCACTCCATTTCAAAACTTCATTTGATTCTACAACGATATCAAGTTCATTACGCTCATGGTTTTTATGAAAAACCTGCGTAGCCCTCCGTCATTTCAGATAAGTACTAGTTAGTATTCGTGCTGCGGTAGTTTGGCCTCCGTCAAGGCGCAGTGTACGGTAGCTAACCAGTGCTTATCTGCTAGCATATGATGCGATTGGATTAGGGTATTCGTACGGCGTTGTTTGGCCTCCGTCAAGGGTCGTGCGGGTGGGTTTAAATTAATCAGGAAATGACGGGTTGAACTTGACTAGCGGACTATGGGTTGTTTGGCCTCCGTCAAGGTCACGGGACGCTAGGGGCAAAACATTATCGGGAATTTCAAGTGTTGAAATTTGCAATGAGATTGCATACCTTCTATGAGATAGTTGGATCCCGATACCCGCTGCGAGTAAGAGTTACTCCTGGGAGAGTTTTACACATTGCAATTAGCCGATCAAGTAAGTGTCTAGAAAGGTGTTAACGAGGTTACGCCTCTGGGAAAACGAGGTTTACATTAATTAGGTTCGTGCGAAAGCACGGGGGACCTCCCTCAAAGTACCGACACTGGCCTGGCTGAAAGATTAGCGAACTTGTAGTGTGTAATTAATCCCGGCTAGTCTTTCCTTTTAGGGTTTGAAGGAAGATTTGATAAAAAGCAGTGGGAGCCATCCTGATTAGATAAGATAATAACCAATATGATCTTGCACGAGCATACGCTAAAGTGTTTTCTTCTCTCTCTCTCCAGGTAGCGACCATGTCATGCCCTAATAAAGATAATAATATGGATGTATTGACCGAACCCGCATGTTATACTGTGCTGGGGAACGTTGGTTCCGTTCTTTCTTATAAGAGTTATAGGAATGAACAGGAAATAGGGGAATACCAGGATTCCCATGCCACCCGATTGAAGAAAGTACATGTTGATGCATTTTCTTCGGGTGTGTTCGTTACAGAGAACTGTTTCTCCATTTGCTCTACGTCCTGGGTATTAGATACCGGGTCAGGATCCTATATATGTAATCAGTTACATGGGCTTAGGAAAGGTAGAGAACTTGGAGAAGGTGATAAAGACATTAGAGTTGGAAATGGTGCAATTGTTGCAGCTAAGACTGTCGGGGAATATCACCTTGTATTACCAACTGGTAATACATTGGTTCTGAACGAATGCTATTACATGCCGAACCTGATATGCAACATTATATCGGTTTCTTTATTAAGTAAAGAGGGATATAATTTTGTATTACAGGACAATGTTATGAACATTTTCCGTAACCAAAAGTTGGTTGGATCAGGCACGTTGTGCAATGGCATTTATGTTCTAAACCAATCAACAGTTCTGAGCATAACAAACACACACAAGAGGAAGAGTTCTGAACTCAACGAATCCTTCTTGTGGCATTGTAGACTGGGTCACATCAATGCGACACGACTGGCTAAGTTGCATAAGGATGGATATTTAAATCCATTTGAATTTTCATCTTATGACACTTGCCAGTCATGTCTCAAAGGAAAGATGACCAAAACTCCGTTTACGGGACACGGAGAAAGAGTTACCGAACTCTTGGGATTTATTCATAGTGATGTATGCGGTCCCATGTCTACACATGCCAGGGATGGTTCTTCATACTTCATTACATTCACTGACGATCTCTCTAGGTTCGGGTATGTGTTCCTGATGAAACACAAATCAGAAGCTTTTGAGAAATTTAGGGAATATAAACAAGAAGTTGAGAACCAAACCGGAAAAAGTATTAAAATCCTTCGATCTGATCGAGGAGGAGAATACTTAAGCAATGAATTCCAGGACTTCCTAAAAGAGAATGGGATTCTCTCTCAGCTAACTCCTCCATATACACCACAGCACAACGGTGTATCAGAACGGAGGAACCGCACCCTATTAGATATGGTGCGCTCTATGATGAGCACAGCTGAGTTACCTATTTCCTTCTGGGGATATGCACTGGAGACTGCTGCATACCTACTGAATAGAGTTCCGACCAAATCAGTGCCTACCACTCCATATGAGATATGGAATGGCAAGAGACCATGTCTTAATTTTATTCAGATATGGTGTTGTCCGGCCTATGTTAAAACACAAAATCCGGACAAGCTCGAGGCAAGGTCTGTTCTATGTAAGTTTATTGGATATCCCAAACATTCGCGAGGGTATATCTTCTGTAAGTGCACGGCGGCGCCCCGGCCGTCAATCCGACGGCCAAATGCGGAAGCGGTGATAAACTTTAAATTTTTGCGGACTTAGCAAACCGGCACCACCACGCACTAAACACCCGGATCGTAACCATTAACAAGTCTAAGCTAACTAGAAGAAGGGTTAGAGATATACCGACGATCCAAGTCCTCCGGTTTTCTCGTCATGGTCCCGATCTCCTGCGGAAAAGCCCCGTCTCCTCCTCGTCGCCGGAAATGCACCACATCGCCTACTTTGTTTACGGGCTCCCACCTCAATGCCGAGGCAACTCGGGCACGAAGCCGGCTACTCGACGTGCCCAAGGTTCACTGTAGAATATGTAGTCCTCAAGTCTCATTTGGGGTTTTGGAGCTTTGCCATTTGGTGGAAGAAAAAGAGAGCTTGGAGAGAGGTGGGGAAAAATGTAGCATACCAAAATGAGAGTAACATTTTTTTTTCCACCCAAAAATGAAATGAATCCCCTTTCTCTATGGAATGGCCGCCCCCCCCCCCCACTTCACAAGTGTGATTGGAGAGAGAAAGAGAAAGGTCAAGGGGGAGTGGTGGAACCATCATACAAGGGAGTGTCAAGTTATGATGTGAAGAAATGATAGCTAGGAAAGTCCAACACTCAAAACAACCATCAACATAACCAAAGTCAATCCATCATGAGAAGGAGAAGTCAATGATGGTGCTCATCATGAAAACCATCATGATACAAAAATATGCAAAGAACCCCCTCCACAAATGCCTATTTGCAACAATGCAAATAAACCCTCCTCCACCAATCTTCGGCCAATGAACGGAACAAAGGAAATTGGCCGAAACGGAAAGCAAACTGGCAACTCCAGAAAACTGGTCCCGTAATAAATTACGGGAAAACCCCGATACTGTGCATACACACCCGCATCTGTATTTCGACCGAAATACAAATGCAATGAGACAAAATCTACACTGTACTATACTAGGATCCGGCTTATACCAAAAACCGGCTAGTAATATCCGTTCGATCCTGATCCGTGCAATACCGCACGTATCTGATCAAACCCTGCCATATATGCATACGGCCTATAGTACAGACTGTCCGATCCTGATCCGTGCAATACCGCATGTATCTGATCGGACCTTGCCATATCTCCATACGGCCTCTACAACTTTTCGCCCGAAAGCTGAGTAACTGAATGCGGGGGACTCTAAAGACTCATCAACACCTTGGTTGTGGATTTAACCACTAGCACGTTAGAGGTATTAGCCAATACATAACGGGCTACCAGGTATTGACTAAAAGGGACGTCCGTGAGCGAACTCAGCCTGACACCCTACTGAGCCTGTCAGTGACAATATCCGTGCAGTCCGGTCCGTTCGTCTATGAGTATCGCATGGCGGGCCTAGGGGGTTGGTAAAAGTCAGACCCCCAAAAGCGGTACAAGTCGTGTCGGAGTGTAGCCCAGAACACCCTGAGATACTACTGGAATACCTACCAGTAAATCTCCTTGCCTTGGCCAAGGACTTTGTGTAATGGCTCTCCTAGACACAGCACGACCTCACCCCCAATACCGGGAGAGACGAACCCCTGAAGATACGCTCACTGCCTCTATGTGGCTCGGGAATGTACCCAACTAAAACCTGTTTGCACGACTCCTTTGAGCCGTGGTAGGGTAGTAATCAAAGTACAGTGGGAACTCACACGAGACAAATGACGATCCCCAGGTCGATGAACTAATCTGCACACATGTCACCAGGGAACTGCCATCTGACGTCTGGTATATGACCAACTAGCATGTTCCCGGCGAGTCCTGTCCGGTGTACTCATAACCCAATGAGCACCTGTATACATCTTAGGTGATCCAACTGACACCAGTGGCTTGTGAGACCGGCCACCGCCCCTCGTCGGGGTCTCGACTGTATACACTAGTCTACTAATGGAGTATCGATGCCCAGTCTCGAAACTCCCACGACTAGGGACCTTTTAAGGATAAGCTTATAGACCCCCAGCTCCCACTTATATGATCGCCCTCATACTGCTGGTGGTCAAGCAAGAATCCTAGGGGCTCTATCAACGTGTAATAGCGACGTGTCAGGTCACCTCAAAGCAGTACACGATGATAAAGGTAAACCAGATAGCATACTATCATCTCGAGTAAGACTGTCCTACCGGGATAGGTCCTCCCTCAATCATTACAATCACGTACCTGTGACCTAATAATTGACTCTGAGGGCACTATCTCCAACAATCTCCTACTTGCACTCAAGGCTAATTATTGCGATGTCGCATACTCACAGCCCGTGTGTTACCGAACATCCAACTCCTCTACTAGTCAGTCTCACAAAGCTCGTTTGCGGAACTATTGCGTTCGAGGAATAGCCTCAGTGAGTGGACCCGCTTATTTGTTCCTTTCTATGTCTCTCTATATCTCAAGTTCGCGGAGAAAGCCATCTCCCGAAAAGAGCAATACCTGTCTCAGAATATGTCTGGATGTCTGATGGGACCTAGCTCATAAATGAACTCCAAATCCAAACTTCTTAGACTGTATCGTCAACTGAACTTAATCAGTATCCTGCGCGCCATGCCTCCCTCAGTATTGCCTTGGACCACCTGTCCAAAATACTGCCCCTCATCAGAAGGAAAACTATAACTCTGACAACCTCCTTGTCGTCCATGTCACCTTGGAAGCCTGGAATGATAACTGTCTCCTGAATGAGGCTGTCGTTATCATCTCCCTAGAACATCCACTTATGTTCTAAAACTGCTTCCGACTGTTTCTCCAGGATTGGATTAATGTCAACTTATTGCATCTAGTGCAAGAACAACATCTGGTGTGGTACTTGACATCTCACGATTGACTCAATTGCCTGAGCAAGTGATCTGCCAATCATGCCCGTCCCTCTCCCCTTTAGTCTGTAAGAAACCTTTGGAGAGGGTGACTCCATTACCTGCAGGTACACTACCGTGCCAGGAGTCGTCCATCCTAAATACTCTTAGAATGCTGTCAAGTACCCTGATTGGGAAACCACCCAAATCTAGATCTAAGACCATAGATCTAGTAACCAGTATGTCTGATATAAAATCCATTTCCATTGTGGAGAAACAACTGTGTGACGACCAAAGTATAACCGATCGTAGTGTAGGAGTTTCTTTTCCTACTCTGTGTATATCATCCAAATACCAGGATATCACACCCTACTACCTTCTCAACAGATCCATCCTCTATTCTGATGAAGTCAAACCCATGACTGTCACGTCAGAAATAGATGATCTATCTCCGCTACTTCTGCTCTAGTCTATAAATAGACAGAAGCAACCTGTCCACCAATGCTTCCGCTGCTCCCACTGACTACGACAACCCTCTGGCAGAGTCATATAGACGCACACTTCTAAAACTGGTTTAGAACGACGCTATACTCATCCTCCCGCCGGGTCTCGTAACCTGGAACAACAGCAATGGCAATTGTGGGTAAACAAGAACTTCCCTGTCACCGTCCTTGAGGCTACCGTAGTGCCTCTCGGGTGCCTGAAGTTACCCACCTTATCTGCTGAGTGGCCAATGGAATGTCAATCCAGATTGAATCTTTAGGTTCCTTATCAAATCTTCAGTAATCGTTTGTGGTTCTGGAATCACTTCCAGTTCTACCATACTCCCACTACTGTTTTCTGAAAAATTCCATTTTTAATAAAACTGTGGCGAGTCTAGAACAATATCGCTATTGTTCATCCAGATGGTAGAAAATCAACCCTCGTCATAGCCTGGGTCAACCCACAAACAGCCATTACAGAAACGTGCCTTGAGTTGTCCAGTGTCTGGTTTTAATCATAAGCCGGACAACTCCCCGTACCTTAACATCGTTAAGATATGAACTGTACTATATCCAATATATAACCAGAGGCACTAATTTAATTGAACCAGATTCAAATCATGCAACTGTCTCCAGTGCATGTCAATTAAATGGAAGGAGGCCGATCAGCGTTACTCAACTTAGGAATACTTCCAATTATGAGTAACCTGAAAGAGAAGCAAGATCTCTTTATCATTACTATCAACTGAATACCATACACAAGTATCTACATCTTCGATCTCTTTGAAGAATCCCGATACTTGCTATACCTGGTTCTCTACACTATTCAAATACCTATAACTTCTCAAAATTCGGACCCTGTGTTTCTTACGAAACACCTGTCTAAAAACTAGAGAAGTCATAAGTAAACCGAATATAGTACGAGGACCAACCCCTCTGTCCTGATGGACCCTGGACAACATACAATACTCTGCATAAGTCCCTTGAGTCTGATAACTCATTCACTGTGTGTTGTAGGTTGAAATCTGTACTTATGGTTAAGAAGAATTACACCGCTGTTTAATGCTCCTTACCTAACCATCCACTGATATAGGTAAATGTCATAGACATAATTTCAAAAAGGTACATCTCACTCTATGAAAATAGACGTACAGATATATCAATTTGAAATTGGTGCATAACTGCGGATATTCAAAACCAAATATTTGCCAACCGGCAAACAGCCCAGGTGATTTCCTCAAATATCACCGATTACAACGAATCCCGATATAATGAGGATAATCACCCAATTCCCAATAACTTACTCCCACTCATCATCTGCAAAACCATACAGATGTGAGAATCGTATCTGGTAAATACATACCCTGGAGTAAGTATCTAATCGGGAAATCAGTTTTCTATTAACAGTACACAGTGAAACTGAAACATTGAAATGTTTCGATGGGGTATCCTGGTATTCCTAGTAATGCCTCTTCTAGATTCACGATTGTAACCGTATAATTCTTTGCCACCTCTCCAAATCCCTTCATATGTCTTTAGTCTTTACCTTCTGTACACCCCTTTAGGCCAAATGGTTTTCTTCATTCCCTACCGTTCGGCACCAGCCTATGGTTTGGAAGAAGACTATCCAATAAGCATAATGGGTGTAATGTCCCAATCCTAGGAACACTCGCAATGCGAGAGAAGGTGAAGATAAAAGACACCTGAATAAATCTTATTCCTATTTCTCCTGAACCAGAATCCATCCCCGAACTGGAACAAGTTCCTTTCGAGTTCGTATATAACCATACGATGGAGTATCCAAATAAACTGTGGATCTTCGTAGTGATACGGAGTGTCCTGGAGAAATACAAAGGTGATGTGGGAGTGGTAACGAAATACCTGGTTTGGTCGTGAATATCTGTTGCAATTTACTTTGCCCTCTTACTAATCCCTTGCTTTGTCTTAACTTAATACCTTCTGCACACCATCGTTATGCTAATTGGTTTTCTTTATTCCCCACCGGTCGGCACCAGCCTAAGGTTTGGAAGAAGACAATCCAATTTGCGTAATAGGTGTACTACCCCTAAACCAAGGAGTACTCGTAACCTGAGAGAGGGTAAAAGGAAAAGACAACTGAATAATCCTATCCGTTTTCTCCAGAACCGGAAACCATCCTCGAATAAATTCTTTCGAGTTCGTATCTAACCATACGATGGTTTTGTCCAATGGAAGTGGACGTTCGTAGTAACACGGGGTGTCCTGGAGAAAAGGGTAAAAGTAGGAGTGGCAATGAGGTTTGCAACTCTGACAATCCAAAAGCCAGTGTTAAGAAGGTTCGGTCAACTTGGTCACTGAGTCAAAGTCTTAGGGTCGGGTCAATGGTCGCTGCCAGAGAGAGAGAGAAAAGAAACACTCAGCGTGCACTCTAACCTAGATCAGAATGGTTACCAATTTATCTAATCTGGAATCCTCCCACTGTACCTCAAATTCTCCTCCAAACCTGAAAGAAGAATTAGTCGGGATCACCCGAGGAGTAAACTAACTCATCAGTGGGAATCGGGATCCAACTATCATCGCATGACAACGTGACGGAATCCGCTCACGGTGTCACACTCCAGAAGGTATGCGCATATCTGGCAAGTTTCAGTTCTTTTGAAACTCCCGATGTAATTTCTACCCCATGCTCTTATGACCTTGGCGTGAGGTCAAAATATCATAAGTCACATGTCAAGTTCTGCCCGTCATTATCCAGGTTAATCTGAACCCACTCGTACATACCCTTGACGTAGGCTAAAATAGTAGTACGACTGTCCCAAACCAACGTATCTATCTATGCAACAGATAAATACCCGGCAGCTACCAATCACTATGCCTTGGCGTGAGGTCAAAATACATAGCTTGAATACTACCGAATATTTAACTGAAATGACGGAGGGCTACGAATGGTTTCTGGCGAAAACCTTTAACGTAATGAACTTGATATCGTCGAAGGAACGGATAGCTTTTTGAAAATATAGTGACGAAAACCGTTGCTAAAGAGGTCACTCCCGGTGAAGGGATCTCGGCTCTTTCCCCGTAGAATGGGGTGCAGGATATTCCAACTGAATACCACGGTGCAAAGCAAAAGTAATCGGCTATAGTGAAGTTAATGCCCTGACGCAAACTTTTTGTCCAAGGGGTCACTCCCGGTGAAGGGATCTCGGCCCTTGCCTCGTCGACTGAGGAGCAGGATATTCTAAATGAATACCGCAATGCAAAACAAAAGTGAACGTCCTTGCAATAACAGCTTTTTGAAAAGTGTTCCAACAACATCAGATTAGGTTTGTTTTAACTTGCATTGATCCGAATCAATGCAGTCCCATCAATTGATCACACCAAAAAGAACGAAAATATACTGATGTACGTATATGCCATCCGCATTCGCCACTGGGTCCCATCATTACCCGTTAGGTTAGCTAACTAACGACAGAGCGGGGACTGGACTAGCGCGGATGCAAAACATATACAACATCTACTAATATATATACCAATATATTATATTTCGCTCAAGGCGTGAAAGAAATGCAACATCACAGAGAATGAACAGCATCACAGAAACAATACAGATATCTGGGATCCCCGGGTTTCACAGAGCCACTACTGAAACCCGACGTTCCCCTGGTCGTGTGGATAGCCTGTGCAATGAAAACCTAGACCCCTACGGGCGCGGCAAGTCACCCGCCAAAACCTGAAGCGAGGCAGCCCCCTTCAGCAACGTGAATGGACCACCCAGCACTTCACGGAATCCGGTAACTTGGGCACCCCTCCTGGGTCAACCTGTACCCCCTACGAGTGCGGCGAATAGCCCGCCAATCCTAGAGTGAAGCCCCCTCCGTCTCAATGCCATGAGATGCGGGCTTGTTGCCATCCAGAACCCGGCTATCCGTGCACCCCTCCGCGGGGCAATCCTAGTACAGAAAGTAAAATATACATACAACGGGTACATCGACCGCAACCAGGTCGTGCCCCAAAATAATAATACAAACAGGCAGTGACGGCAGTCCACATGTCGGACGCTCGCCCCGCAATATCAAATGTACATAATACAACAAAACAGTACTAGCATTGCATCCAGGCTATCCCCTACGACCGATCCACAACATCACAGCAAAAACAAAACATCAACGTGAAAGTCACGTTCGCAAATCCGTCTAACCGGGCTATAACAGTTAGACCGGATTTACCGATCAAGTGACATTCACGGTCGCAGATATAATGTAAATACTGTGAAAAATGTGTTTAAAATTTTCCGATTGACCAAAAATTAACAAGTGGGCCCCCAATCAAAACTGTAGCACTCACAGAAAACCTGGGCCCAATTTTAATATTCCAAAACACCTAATTACAGCCCATAAGCCTACTGCAAAAAAAATTTCCACACGAGCCCATACAACTGCGGCGGAAGCGCGGCCAGAAGGGGGTTTTGGCCGCCCTTCCGCGGTCGTACGGACGAATTGTGTCACCAAATTTTTCCAGTGTTCTTATAACTCCCTGCACATCATTCTGAGACCACCTGAAAAATTTTTAGACTCCAAAAAATTTCGACAGAAACTGATGCGAAGGCAATACGGGTTTTGGAACTTTTTGATCGATCGGAAATGCAAACACATTACACAAAGCTAGACTAAGTTAATGGCGAGGCTCTGATACCACTGTAAGTGCACGGCGGCGCCCCGGCCGTCAATCCGACGGCCAAATGCGGAAGCGGTGATAAACTTTAAATTTTTGCGGACTTAGCAAACCGGCACCACCGCGCACTAAACACCCGGATCGTAACCATTAACAAGTCTAAGCTAACTAGAAGAAGGGTTAGAGATATACCGACGATCCAAGTCCTCCGGTCTTCTCGTCATGGTCCCGATCTCCTGCGGAAAAGCCCCGTCTCCTCCTCGTCGCCGGAAATGCACCACATCGCCTACTTTGTTTACGGGCTCCCACCTCAATGCCGAGGCAACTCGGGCACGAAGCCGGCTACTCGACGTGCCCAAGGTTCGCTTTAGAATATGTAGTCCTCAAGTCTCATTTGGGGTTTTGGAGCTTTGCCATTTGGTGGAAGAAAAAGAGAGCTTGGAGAGAGGTGGGGAAAAATGTAGCATACCAAAATGAGAGTAACATTTTTTTTTCCACCCAAAAATGAAATGAATCCCCTTTCTCTATGGAATGGCCGGCCCCCCCACACTTCACAAGTGTGATTGGAGAGAGAAAGAGAAAGGTCAAGGGGGAGTGGTGGAACCATCATACAAGGGAGTGTCAAGTTATGATGTGAAGAAATGATAGCTAGGAAAGTCCAACACTCAAAACAACCATCAACATAACCAAAGTCAATCCATCATGAGAAGGAGAAGTCAATGATGGTGCTCATCATGAAAACCATCATGATACAAAAATATGCAAAGAACCCCCTCCACAAATGCCTATTTGCAACAATGCAAATAAACCCTCCTCCACCAATCTTCGGCCAATGAACGGAACAAAGGAAATTGGCCGAAACGGAAAGCAAACTGGCAACTCCAGAAAACTGGTCCCGTAATAAATTACGGGAAAACCCCGATACTGTGCATACACACCCGCATCTGTATTTCGACCGAAATACAAATGCAATGAGACAAAATCTACACTGTACTATACTAGGATCCGGCTTATACCAAAAACCGGCTAGTAATATCCGTTCGATCCTGATCCGTGCAATACCGCACGTATCTGATCAAACCCTGCCATATATGCATACGGCCTATAGTACAGACTGTCCGATCCTGATCCGTGCAATACCGCATGTATCTGATCGGACCTTGCCATATCTCCATACGGCCTCTACAACTTTTCGCCCGAAAGCTGAGTAACTGAATGCGGGGGACTCTAAAGACTCATCAACACCTTGGTTGTGGATTTAACCACTAGCACGTTAGAGGTATTAGCCAATACATAACGGGCTACCAGGTATTGACTAAAAGGGACGTCCGTGAGCGAACTCAGCCTGACACCCTACTGAGCCTGTCAGTGACAATATCCGTGCAGTCCGGTCCGTTCGTCTATGAGTATCGCATGGCGGGCCTAGGGGGTTGGTAAAAGTCAGACCCCCAAAAGCGGTACAAGTCGTGTCGGAGTGTAGCCCAGAACACCCTGAGATACTACTGGAATACCTACCAGTAAATCTCCTTGCCTTGGCCAAGGACTTTGTGTAATGGCTCTCCTAGACACAGCACGACCTCACCCCCAATACCGGGAGAGACGAACCCCTGAAGATACGCTCACTGCCTCCATGTGGCTCGGGACTGTACCCAACTAAAACCTGTTTGCACGACTCCTTTGAGCCGTGGTAGGGTAGTAATCAAAGTACAGTGGGAACTCACACGAGACAAATGATAATCCCCAGGTCGATGAACTAATCTGCACACATGTCACCAGGGAACTGCCATCTGACGTCTGGTATATGACCAACTAGCATGTTCCCGGCGAGTCATGTCCGGTGTACTCATAACCCAATGAGCACCTGTATACATCTTAGGTGATCCAACTGACACCAGTGGCTTGTGAGACCGGCCACCGCCCCTCGTCGGGGTCTCGACTGTATACACTAGTCTACTAATGGAGTATCGATGCCCAGTCTCGAAACTCCCACGACTAGGGACCTTTTAAGGATAAGCTTATAGACCCCCAGCTCCCACTTATATGATCGCCCTCATACTGCTGGTGGTCAAGCAAGAATCCTAGGGGCTCTATCAACGTGTAATAGCGACGTGTCAGGTCACCTCAAGCAGTACACGATGATAAAGGTAAACCAGATAGCATACTATCATCTCGAGTAAGACTGTCCTACCGGGATAGGTCCTCCCTCAATCATTACAATCACGTACCTGTGACCTAATAATTGACTCTGAGGGCACTATCTCCAACATCTTCTACCACTCCGAGGAACAAAAAGTGTTTGTTTCTCGGCATGCCACTTTCTTAGAAAAAGGTTTTCTTATGAAACAGATAGGTGGCATTGAGGTAGAACTGGAAGAGGTTCCAGCGACACAAACTATAACAGAGGACTTGGTAGAACCAGAGGATTCAGTAGTACCCGACGAACCTCAGCCTCTCCGCCGATCTAGTAGGGTTTCTCGCCAACCTGAGAGATACTACGGTTTTCTCATGGATGGTGGAAGCGAGGATTGTATCATGGAGGATGATGACCCAACTAGCTTCGAGCAGGCCATCACGAGTGGGGACTCAGTGAAATGGCTGGATGCTATGCGGTCCGAGATGGAATCCATGTACACCAACAAAGTATGGACATTGGACGTTGCTCCTGAAGGGGTAAAACCCATTGGGAGCAAGTGGATCTTCAAGAAGAAACTTGGTGTAGATGGGAAAGCGGAGACTTTCAAAGCTAGACTTGTAGCAAAGGGTTTTCGTCAAAGACCAGGTGTGGACTATGACGAGACCTTTTCTCCAGTGGCTATGCTTAAATCCATCTGGATCATGCTTGCCATCGCTGCTTATCATGATTACGAAATCTGGCAAATGGATGTTAAGACCGCCTTTCTAAACGGTGATTTAGAAGAGTGCGTGTACATGACTCAGCCAGAGGGCTTCGTAGACAGTGGGAGCAGCGGAAAGGTGTGCAAACTGCTTAAATCCATTTATGGATTAAAGCAAGCATCGCGGAGTTGGAACATCTGCTTTGACGTCGTTATCAAAGAGTTTGATTTCGTCAAAAACCCAGATGAACCTTGTATCTACAAGAAGGTGGCAGAGAGTAAGGTTGTCTTCCTCGTATTGTACGTGGACGACATACTCTTGATAGGAAATGATATTCCTATGCTGCAATCGGTCAAGCTCTTCTTATCACAAAGATTCTCAATGAAAGATCTTGGTGATGCCTCCTGCATATTGAGAATTAGGATCTATAGAGATAGATCCAAAAGGATTTTGGGATTGTCCCAATCCAGGTACATTGACACCATACTAAAGAGGTTTAGTATGGAAGAGTCCAAGCGTGGGAACATGCCCACGATCTCTGGAGTCACTCTTTCCAAAAAGATGTCTCCCAAGACTGATTTGGAGAGAGCTCGCAGGCAAGGGATACCCTATGCTTCGGCAGTAGGCTCTATCATGTATGCGATGCTATGGACCAGACCCGATGTAGCATACTCACTAAGTATAGTGAGCAGGTATCAAGCTGATCCTGGAGAGAATCACTGGACAGCTGTGAAGAGCATTCTCAAGTACTTACGAAGGACTAGAGATATGTTCTTGGTGTATGGTAACGGAAAGCTCCAAGTGGAGTCCTTTACCGATTCGAGCTTCCAGAGTGATAAGGACGACTCTAAGTCGCAGTCGGGTTTTGTCTTTACCCTTTACGGAGGGGCGGTTAGCTGGAAGAGTTCCAAACAGGAAACCGTGGCAGACTCGACGATGGAGGCTGAATACATCGCTGCCAACGATGCTGCCAAAGAGGCTGTCTGGATCAAGAAGTTCATTACTGAACTTGGAGTGGTTCCATCCATTGAGCATCCAATACCTTTGTATTGCGATAACAATGGAGCGGTGGCTTTGGCCAAGGAACCCAGGTCCCATCAGCGATCCAGGCACATTCTGAGGCGGTATCACCTGATCCGGGAGATAGTTGATCGCCGGGAGATCGAGGTCAGGAGGGTTGACACGAAGAACAACACGGCGGATCCACTCACGAAGGCCATTCCCCAGATACAGTTTGAGAGACTCTTCGGGATGCTCGGTATGCGATACTACAGCAGCTGGCCCTAGTGCAAGTGGGAGATTGTTAGTTGTATGTATGCCCTACAGGCCAGTATTGTACAGATGATGTATATTATATTGGATGCTTGGACATATATAGAGATAACTTTCTTGCTCGATATGATAGTATGCTATCTGGTTGCTCTTTATCTTAACATGTACACTAGTCTCTTTAAACTGTCTTATGGTTACATGTTGGTAAAGCCCTTAGGATGTGTACTTGACTACCTGGACTATGATGCAGATCATACTAGTGGGGACATGGTAGTCCATAAGTACATCCTTCAAGGTCCCTAGTCGTGGGTGTATCGAGACGGGGCATCGATATACCAGAGTAGACTAGCGTATACGCTTCTCGACCCATGTGATGGGCGATGGATGATCCCATATCCATTGGTGTTTGACATCAGAGATGGTATACGGGTGCTCAGTGGAGACTGGATACACTGGACGGACTCGCCGAGAACTCCCAGATGGTATTATACCTCACGTCAGATGGAAGTTCTCAGGTGACACTTGTACAGGTTAGTCTGTAGACCCGAGATCGTCATAGAGTCTTGTGTGATTCCCACTATGCTTTGATCTCCACCTTACCACGTCCATGAGGGCGTGCAAAACGGTGGTCTTTGGGTACAGTCCCGAGTCACATGGAGGCAATGAGCGATAGGAGGGGTTTCGTCTCTCCCGGTATTGGGGGTTGATGTTGCGCTGTGTTCGATTGGCCGTAACAGGGAAGTCCCTGGCCAGGGCTGATCAGAGATTTGCTGGTAAGTGTTACCAGTAGTTTCTCAACCCGTTATGAGCCTCACATCGGCATGACTTATCGGTTATTGGGGTCTGACGTTTACCACCCCTAGACTTGATATGCGACATATCAGACGAGGAGACCGGACTGTACGGGAAGTGTCGCCGATTGGCTCGACGGGAGTTGTAGCAGGTTCGCTTGTTCTTTTCTGATCGCTCAATACCCGGGTGGCCGTTACGTTTAGCTGACCGCTTGCGGCTTGGGGGTGCTTGATATGATCCTCACCCACTGCCGGCGTATTGACGAGTCTTAGAGTCCCACATAGGAGTTACCTAGTCCAGGCGAAACGTTGTGGTGCGCGTATGCGATATGCGCTTGGACCCGATTAAAGTACGTGTATGGGATACCGTATATTAATTGGGCGGCTTGCTAATGGTCGGGTCGTATGTGATATGACCGGATTAGTGAATCAAGTGTTGATTTATCATTAGCCTCTCACTACAAATCCTATCTTGTTTATTTTGGATGTATGCATGCATGTATGCATTCATTCTTGTTTATGCACATTTGGATGTGCATGCACACATGCATACATACATCACTTTATCATGGTTGTTTATACAATGAGAATGGTGGATGTATAAGAATTACACCATGGTTATTTTTGGATTATTATTTGACTTAAATTAAAGCAAAAGGAAATGAAAAATGGGTTAAATCATTTAAGAGTTTCTACACTCTTCTTAACTCTACCATCCTCACCTAACTTTTAACCCATGGTTTATTTTCTTATTATGCTTTTAACTTAAATCAAATGATATCTTTAAATCTAACCATGGTTGGTTGTGAGAAAGAAAAATATATATAGTTATTTTTCTTTTCTCTTTATGATGATTATTCATTCTCTTCTTCACAAAAGACCACCATCTTCATCAACCTCCATGCTTTGCTCTCTAGTTCTTATAAGAGAGTAAAATACTCATAAAAATAGGATTTTGAAGTGAGATCCATAGCCACAACATCATTCTAATCAAGTTTAGCCAACTTGATTAGAGTGTTCTCTTGGTTTTTTCCAAAGTCGCTAGCTTGGACAAAGCGGACTCCGGGTGGATCATCGGTGACGTCGAGGAGTTCAAGCGGAGTTTTTTCAACCCCCAAGTAGCCGAGGAGTCTAGCGTAGGGAGCTACAAAGGTTGTAGTCTCTAAACCCTAACTTTTATTAGCTTAAAGTTTTGTAACCTTAATTTTCTAGGATCGATTCCTTTGCGTGTTTGTTTAGCACAATAAAAACTTAAACTTTTGGACATGTGATGCTTCAAAACTCTTCATAGGGTGCTAAACAAACCCTTCACAAGACACCAACACCATTACTAATGATGCGTATGTTCCACATACACTTACTTGCTGGCTCACACACATCATCATCGGTAATTGCCATGTCACGTACACTTTAGAGAATATTATTTGATTAATATCGCTCGTTAGCTGATAGTTTCAACATATCATTATTGTGCTAGTTTAGATATCGCATTCATTATTGTTATACTTCATGCATATTTATTATTCATTGCCATGCATTTTTATTTAGGGCCAGTCCGAGTTTGCCGGAGCCCAATGCTTTTAAATTCATTGTTATTTATTCTCGAGATTTGGGTTTTCCATGAGATTTATGGATTTGGAGAAACCGCAAGATTTTATAAAACTGATTATCATTTTAAAATGAAAGTTGCGGTTTTCTCATGATATGATTTGAGATTGTTCACCATGAGTTTTCTCGGCTCTTGAGCAATATTTTACACCCAATTGGAGGAGAAGGAACCGTCTCTGGATGCATGGTGGACCCGGTGCGGTACCCCTGGGCAAGAAGATCGCAGTTGATCGACATTGAGCCTGTGACAGGGGAGCATTGCTGACCGGTGATTGTATTGTGACTCGTCGGATATCCGAAGGATACTGATCGGAGTTGGGCCAGTCCGGATAGCCGGAGCCCAGGGGCCAGTCCGGATAGCCGGAGCCCCAGATATTGATATTGAGGTATTGAGATATTTTGATATGGGCCAGTCCGGATAGCCGGAGCCCTGGATATTGGATATTGGGATTTATGTTTTGTATCGATGCTAGACACTGATTTATGTTGATTTATTGTTGATACTGTAAGTATACGGTAGCGTCCCGGCCGTCTTTCAGACGCCAAATACGGAACAAAAACTTTTATAACTGGCGCTATCGCATACTATAACCGGAATCTGCCATTAACGCTAAACTAACAATATACAAAGAGGGTACAAAGGTTATACCGAACGATCCGAGTCCTTCGTTCTTTAACAATCATCCCTCGCTCTGTTGCGGCTGCTCCGATCTCCTCGATCTCCGGTCTCGTCGTTCAGGTGGCACCACGTCATCGGATCTTTAAACGGGCTCCCGCCTCTGACCCGAGGCAACTCGGTCATCAAGTTTGCTAAAAGAGATGACCAAGATTGATATAGAGAATGAGTAGAACACTTTGTCTCGTTACGTCCAAAACCATGGACGAACGGTTAATGAAGTTGTCATTTGAGTCGGGTGATGGAATGAAATGAGCTATGAAATTTCCATACACCAAAAACTATCATATTTTTAAAACAACAACCATAATAATCCTTCAAGAACGGGTCGGCCACTATAAGGAGGTGGGGGGTGAGTGTAGGAAGCAAGGGAGGTGACCACAAAGGAAAGCTTCTCACAAAAGATCTTAGCAAGAACAAGAATCATTAAAGCAAAAGAATGACTCACAAAAGACACCTTGCATAACATTAAATGAACATTTAAAGCAACCATGAGTCACTAATCCTAGTCACCTTCTAGAATCATGACTCACCTCATGACTCACCCAAGTGACGAAAAGATAAATCCACATTTAACCGAATGTTAAATACGGGTGATAGAAAACTGGAAACTGGCAACTTCCAAAAGCGATCCCGAAACGAATTTCAGGATAACCCCGTAACAGTATAAACATACCCGCATTTGTCTTACGACCGAATACAAATGCAACTGAGACAAAGATATTTTATCTACTCTGTATAATACATGGATCCGGCTTAAACCAAAGCCCACCAGTATCATCTGCCCGAAATATGACACGTGCGTAAACGCACGTGCATTTTCCGAACCCTGCCATAAAACCATACGGCCTCTACAACGTTTCGCCCGAACTTGAGAAACTATCTGTGGGGGACTCTAATGACTCGTCAGTACCCTGGCAGTGGGTTTAACCACAAGCCGTCAACGGCACTAGCTGTGCGTAACGGTTGCCCATAGACTGACCTCAAGGGAGGCCGATGAGCGAACTCATCCGGAAACCCTACTGAGCCAAACAGTGACAATGTATATACAGTCCGGTCCGGTCATCTATGAGTATCTCATATCCATCCTAGGGGGCTAGTAACGTCAGACCCCCAATAGCGGTATAAGTCGTGTCGGAGACAAGCCCTGAACACCCTGAGAAACTACCGGAGTACCTACCAGTAATTCTCACCTGTCTTGGCCAAGGACTTGGTGTAATGGCTTTCCTAGACACAGCGCGATCTCCACCCCCAATACCGGGAGAGACGAATCCCCTGCCGATCCGCTCACGTGCCTCCATGTGGCTCGGGACTGTACCCAAAAACTACCTGTTTGCACGACTCCTTTGAGCCTTGGTAGGGTAGAAATCAAAGCACGGTGGGAACTCACACGAGACAAATGACGACCTCAGGTCGATGAACTAACCTGTACACATGTCACCAGGGAACTGCTATCTGACAATAGGTATAATACCAACTAGCAGATTCCCGGTGAGTCCTGTCTGGTGTACTCATAACCCAATGAGCACCTGTATACATCTTAAGTGATCCAACTGACACCAGTGGCTTGTGAGACCGGCCACCGCCCCTCGTCGGGGTCTCGACTGTATACACTAGTCTACTCCGGAGTATCGATGCCCTGTCTCGAAAATCCCATGACTAGGGACCACTGTTAAGGAAATGCTTATAGACCACCCAACTCTCACGTATATGATCACCCTCATACTGTTGGTAGTCAAGCAAGATCCTAAGGGCTCTATCAACGTGTAATGGTGATCAGTCACCTGAACCTATACACGACTGATGAAGGCAAACCAGATAGCATACTATCATCTCGAGTAAGACTGTCCTACCGGTATAGGTCATCCGCAATCATTGCAATCACGTGCCTGCGATCCAATAATTGACTTTGAGGGCACTATATCCAACAATCTCCCACTTGCACTTAAGGCTAATTATTGCGATGTCGCATACTCACAGCCCGTGTGATACCGAACATCCAACTCCTCTGCTAATCAGTTTCACAAAGCCCGTTTATAAAACTATTGTGTTCGAGAAATAGCCTCAATGAGTGGATCCGCCCTGATGTTCCTTTCTATGTCTCTCTTAATCTCAAGTTCGCGGAGAAAGCCATCTCCCGAATTGAGTAATACATGTCTTAGAATATGTCTGGATATCTGATGGGACCTGGTTCATAAATGAACTCCAAATCAAAACTTCTTATACTGTATCGATAACTGAACCTAATCAGTATCCTGCACCATGCCTCCCATAGTATCCTCTTGGACCACCTGTCCATAATACTGCCCCCTTCGTCAGAGGGAAAACTATAACTCTGACAATCACTCTGTCATCCATGTCACCTTTGAAGCCTGGAATGATAACCGTCTCCCAAAGGAGGCTGCCGTCATCAAATCCGTAGAACATGCACTTATGTTCTAAAACTGCTTCCTTATGTTTCTCCAGGATTGGATTAATACAAACTTATTGCATCTAGTGCAAAAACAACATCTGGTGTGGTACTTGACATCTCACGATTGACTCAATTGCCTAAGCAAGTGATCTGCCAATCATGCACTTCCCTCTCCCCTTTAGTCTGTAAGACACCTTTAGAAAAGGTGACTCCATCACCTGCAGGTACACCACCATGCCAAGAGTCATTTATTCTAAAAACCATTAGAATACTGTCAAAGTACCCACATTAGGAAAGTACCCAAATCCAGATCTAAAACCATAGATCTAGAAACCAGAATGTCTGATATTATATCCATATCCTGTCTGGAGAAACAACTGTGTGACGACCAAAGTACAACCGATCGTAGTATAGGAATTTTACTTCCTACTCTGTGTATGTCATCCAATTACTAGGACATCACACCCTACTTCCTTCTTAACAGATCCATCTTCTATTCTGATGAAGTCAAACCCATGACTGTCACATCAAAATTAGATGATCTATCTCCGCTATAACTGCTCAAGTCTATAAATAGACATAAGCTACTTGCCCACTATGCTTCCGCTGCTCCCACTGACCACAACAACCCTCTGGCAGAATAATATATACGTGGACTTCTAAAGCTAGTTTAGAACGACGCTATACTTAACCTCCTGCCGGGTCTCATAGTCTGGAACAACAGTAGTGTCAAGTCTGGGTAAGTAAGAACCTCCCTGTCACCGTCCTTGAGGCTACCGGAGTACCTCTCGGGTGTCTGAGGTTACCCACCATATCTGCGGAGTGGCTATTGGAATGTCAAACCTGATTGAATCTATAGGTCCTATTAAATTTTCCGTAATCGTTTGCGGTTCTGGAATCACTTCTAGTTCTACCATACTCCCACTACTGTTTTCTGAAAAAATCTATTTTACTAAAACTGTGGTAAGTCAAGAACAATATCACTATTGATCTTCCAGATGGTAGAAAGTCAACCCTCGACATAGCCCAGGTCAACCCACAAACTACCATTACAGAAACGTGCCATGAGTTATCCAGAGTCTGGTTTTAAGCATAAGCTGGACAACTCCCCGTACCTTAACATCGTTAAGATATGAACTATTCTATATCCAATATAGAAACTTTGGCACTTATTCAATTGGAACCAGATTCAAATCATGCAGCTGTCTCCGGTGCATATCAACTTAATGGAGAGAGGCTAATCAGCATTACTCAACTTAGGAATACATCCAATTATGAGTAACCCGAAAGAGAAAAAAGTTTCTCAAAACTACCACTGTCATCTGAATACCAATCACAAGTATCTACATCTTCGATCTCTTTGAAGAATCCCGATACTTGCGATATCTGGTTCTCTACTTTATTCCTATACCCACAACTTCTCAAAACTTAGACCTTGTATTTCTACGAAACACTTGTCTAAAAACTAGAGAAGTCATAAGTAAACAGAACATAGTACGAGAACCAACCCTTTTGTCCTGATGGACACTGGACAACAAACAATACTCTGTATAAGTCCGCTGAGTTGAATAACTCAAAACCTGTGCATCGTAGGTTGAAAACTGTACTTATGGTTAAGAACTACTCCGTTGTTCAATGCTCCTTACCCAATCGCCAACTGATGTAGGTAAATGTCATCGACATAATATCAAAAAGTTATATCTCACTTTATAAAAATAAACGTACAGATATATCATTTTGAAATTGGTGCACAACAACGGATACTCAAAACCAAATACATGCCTGCCGGAAATAACCCAGGCGACTTCCTCAAATATCACCAATTACAACGAATTCCGATATAATGAGGATGATCACCTTATTCCCAATAACTTCCTCCCACTCATCATCTGTAAAACCATACAGATGTGAGAATGAAACCTGGTAAATACATACCCTGGAGTAAGTATCTAATCGGGAAAACAGTTTTCCTTTAACAATGCACTGAAACATGAAAATGTTTCGTAGGGGTATTCTGGTATTCCTAGTAATGCTCTTCCATAATCCAATTCATGACTGTAACCGTATATTTCTTTGCCATCTTTCCAAATCCCTTTATTTTTCTTTAGTCGTTACCTTCTGTACACCATGGTTAGGCTAAATGGTTTTCTTCCATCCCTACCGTTCGGCACGAGCCTATGGTTTGGAAGAAGACTATCCAGCAAGCATAATAGGTGTACCCTCCTCAACTTAGGAGTACTCACATCTTGAGAGAAGGTGATAATAAAAGACAACTGAATAATACCTTATTCTTTTTAAAGGTGAAATAGGAGTGGCGATGAAGTACGCGGTTTGGTCATGAATGATAACAGTCGCAATTTGTAGGGTTCCTAGGCACGCTAATGAAGTCTCACAAGACATCAACCATGCCAATTTCAAATTTTACAAGTGCCGAGAAACCCTAATACGGATCGTTAACTAGAATTTTAGGCGAAAAGTAAAGCTAGTTAACAACTTAACTAAAAGTGAGAAGCTACAACCTTTGTAGATCCGGTTCTCTACTTCCTTAGCTCCACGTAGACGTCCTCTCGCTGTCCTAGTCGGATCTCGGACTCTAGCATCGGCTTCATCGGAGAAATGAGCGGACAAGTCGTCGGCAACGATGCCGAAGATGATCTACGTCGAGGTTACACAAGATCAAGCTCCAACTTCACCAAGTTGTGAAACTTGTGAAGAAAACACCCTATACTACTTGGCAAGAGGTAGAGGGTGAAGAAATAGGAGGTGGGTTAACTTTAGAATTGGATTTCTCACACTTTTACTCAAGAAGCCATTGATGATGGCAAGCTTTTTCTTTAAGAAGAAGAAGAAGCTCAAGATAGAATATGATGAGTATTCTTTTAAAATGCAAAAGAAATGAATACTTATCATAATATGAACCATGGTTAGGTGTAGAGAATTGACTAAGGTTAGATGAATGGTTAGGGTTAAGCATGAAGACAAAATGGTCACTTTGGTCAAACCTTCATGAAGCTTCAACAAGCTTCAAGAATGATAGCAACCATTTTGTTTTCTTTTGCAATTTCTTTTTAATCCAAATTAAAAAGATAAATAAATGAATAAATAAAAACCCTAACCATTTACTTAACCAAGGTTTAATTCTTTACACTTAACCAAATGAGCAAGTATCATCAAACATGATACAAACATGTGCACAAAAGTATATCACATATACAACTTGCACATCAAGTGAGAAAATCCATTTAAAGTGAACCAATACTAGTTAATGCAAAGTAATATATCAAATATATAATTATGCATTAAATCATTAAATCAACACTTGATTTAACGATCCGGTCATATCGCATACAACCGACTAGTATCTTATGTACCGGCTTATCGAATCAATCCTTGATTCGATATCTAGGTTATATCGTATATAACCAATCGATACATTCATCGCGAGAATGGAATACGGTATCACATACACGGATTATTCTCGGTCCTGCACATATCTCATATGCGCTCCTATTTCGTTTCGCTTGAGCCAGGAAACCTCTGTGTAGGACTCTAAAGACTCGTCAATACGCCGGCAGCAGTTGATGATCATATCAAGCACCCACAAGCCGCAAGCGGTCTGCTAAACGTAACGGCCATCCGGGTATTGAGCGATCGGAAGATCGACGAGCTAGCTCGCTCACACTCCTGTGAATCCAACCAGTAACACTTACCGTACAGTCCGGTCTGTTCGTCTGATATGTCGCATATCAAGTCTAGGGGTGGTAAACGTCAAACCCCAATAACCGATAAGTCGTGCCGATATGAGGCTCATAACGGGTCGAGAAACTACTGGTAACACTTACCAGCAGATCTCTGATCAGCCCTGGCCAGGGACTTCCCTGTTACGGCCAATCGAGCACTGCGCAACATCAACCCCCAATACCGGGAGAGACAAAACCCCTCCTATCGCTCATTGCCTCCATATGACTCGGGACTGTACCCAAAGACCACCGTTTTGCACGCCCTCATGGACGTGGTAAGGTGGAGATCAAAGCACAGCGGGAATCACACAAGACTCTATGACGATCTCGGGTCTACAGACTAACCTGTACAAGTGTCACCTGAGAACTGCCATCTGACGTGAGGTATAATACCATCTGGGAGTTCTCGGCGAGTCCGTCCAGTGTACCCAGTCTCCACTGAGCACCCGTACACCATCTCTGATGTCAAACACCAATGGATATGGGATCATCCATCGCCCATCTCATGGGTCGAGAAGCGTATACGCTAGTCTACACTGGTATATCGATGCCCCGTCTCGATACACCCATGACTAGGGACCTTGAAGGATGTACCTATGGACTACCATGTCCCTACTAGTATGATCTGCATCATAGTCCAGGTAGTCAAGTACACATCCTAAGGGCTTTATCAACATGTAACTATAAGACAGTTTAAAGAGACAAGTGTACATGTTAAGATAAAGAGCAACCAGATAGCATACTATCATATCGAGCAAGAAAGTCATCTCTATATATGTCCAAGCATCCAATATAATATACATCATCTGTACAATACTGGCCTCTAGGGCATACATACAACTAACAATCTCCCACTTGCACTAGGGCCAGCTGCTGTAGTATCGCATACCGAGCATCCCGAAGAGTCTCTCAAACTGTATCTGGGGAATGGCCTTCGTGAGTGGATCCCCTGTGTTGTTCTTCGTGTCAACCCTCCTGACCTCGATCTCCCGTCGATCAACTATCTCCCGGATCTGGTGATACCGCCTCAGAATATGCCTGGATCGCTGATGGGACCTAGGTTCCTTGGCCAAAGCCACCGCTCCATTGTTATCGCAATACAAAGGTATTGGATGCTCAATGGATGGAACCACTCCAAGTTCAATAATGAACTTCTTGATCCAGACAGCCTCTTTAGCAGCATCGTTGGCAGCGATGTATTCATCCTCCATCGTCGAGTCTGCCACGGTTTCCTGCTTGGAACTCTTCCAGCTAACCGCCCCTCCGTAAAGGGTAAAGACAAATCCCGACTGCGACTTAGAGTCGTCCTTATCACTCTGGAAGCTCGAATCGGTAAAGGACTCCACTTGGAGTTCTCCGTTACCATACACCAAGAGCATCTCTTTAGTCCTTCGTAAGTACTTGAGAATGCTCTTCACAGCTGTCCAGTGACTCTCTCCAGGCTCAGCTTGATACCTGCTCACTACACTTAGTGAGTATGCTACATCGGGTCTGGTACATAGCATCGCGTACATGATAGAGCCTACAGCCGAAGCATAGGGTATCCCTTGCATGCGAGCTCTCTCCAAATCAGTCTTGGGAGACATCTCTTTGGAGAGAGTGACTCCAGAGATCGTGGGCAAGTTCCCACGCTTGGATTCTTCCATACTAAACCTCTTTAGTATGGTGTCAATGTACCTGGATTGGGACAATCCCAATATCCGTTTGGATCTATCTCTATAGATCCTTATTCCCAATATGCAGGAGGTATCACCAAGATCTTTCATTGAGAATCTTTGTGATAATAAGAGCTTGACTGATTGCAGCATAGGAATATCATTTCCTATCAAGAGTATGTCGTCCACGTA
This sequence comes from Agapanthus africanus, assembly GCA_030015575.1. Classification (NCBI taxonomy): domain Eukaryota; kingdom Viridiplantae; phylum Streptophyta; class Magnoliopsida; order Asparagales; family Amaryllidaceae; genus Agapanthus; species Agapanthus africanus. Next base: position 344,344,795 of record CM057343.1, read on the forward strand.
CAATACGAGGAAAACCACCTTACTCTCTGCTACCTTCTTGTAGATACAAGGTTCATCTGGGTTTTTGACGAAATCAAACTCTTTGATAACGACGTCAAAGCAGATGTTCCAACTCCGCGATGCTTGCTTTAATCCATAAATGGATTTAAGCAGCTTGCACACCTTCCCGCTGCTCCCACTGTCTACGAAGCCCTCTGGCTGAGTCATGTACACGCACTCTTCTAAATCACCATTTAGAAAGGCGGTCTTAACATCCATTTGCCAGATTTCGTAGTCATGATATGCAGCGATGGCAAGCATGATCCGGATGGATTTAAGCATAGCCACTGGAGAAAAGGTTTCGTCATAGTCCACACCTGGTCTTTGACGAAAACCCTTTGCAACAAGTCTAGCTTTGAAAGTCTCCACTTTCCAATCTACACCAAGTTTCTTCTTGAAGATCCACTTGCTCCCAATGGGTTTTACCCCTTCAGGAGCAACTTCCAAAGTCCATACTTTGTTGGTGTACATGGATTCCATCTCGGACCGCATAGCATCCAGCCATTTCACTGAGTCCCTACTCGTGATGGCCTGCTCGAAGCTAGTTGGGTCATCATCCTCAATGATGCAATCCTCGCTTCCACCGTCAATGAGAAAACCGTAGTATCTCTCAGGTGGATGAGATACCCTACTAGATCGGCGGAGAGGCTGGGGTTCGTCGAGTTCTACTGAATCCTCTGGTTCTACCAAGTCTTCTGTTACAGTTTGTGTTGCTGGAACCTCTTCCAGTTCTACCTCAATGCTACTTGTCTGTTTCATAAGAAAACTCTTTTCTAAGAAAGTGGCATGTCGAGAAACAAATACTTTTTGTTCCTCGGAGTGGTAGAAGATATACCCTCGCGAATGTTTGGGATATCCAACAAACTTACATAGAACAGACCTTGCCTCGAGCTTGTCCGGATTTTGTGTTTTAACATAGGCCGGACAACCCCATATCTGAATAAAATTAAGACATGGTCTCTTGCCATTCGATATCTCATATGGAGTGGTAGGCATTGATTTGGTTGGAACTCTATTCAATAGGTATGCAGCAGTTTCCAGTGCATATCCCCAGAAGGAAATAGGTAACTCAGCTGCACTCATCATAGAGCGCACCATATCTAATAGAGTGCGATTTCTCCGCTCCGATACACCGTTGTGCTGTGGTGTATAAGGAGGAGTAAGCTGAGAGAGAATCCCATTCTCTTTTAGATAATCTCTGAATTCGTTACTTAAGTATTCTCCTCCTCGATCAGATCGAAGGATCTTAATACTTTTGCCCGTTTGGTTCTCTACTTCTTGTTTATATTCTCTAAATTTCTCAAAAGCTTCTGATTTGTATTTCATCAGGAACACATATCCGAATCTAGAGAGATCGTCAGTGAATGTAATGAAGTACGAAGAACCATCCCTGGCATGTGTAGACATGGGACCGCATACATCACTATGTATTAGTCCCAAAAGTTCGGTAACTCTTTCTCCGTGTCCAGTAAACGGAGTTTTGGTCATCTTGCCTTTGAGACATGACTGGCAAGTGTCATAAGATGAAAATTCAAACGAATTTAAATATCCATCCTTATGCAACATAGCTAGTCGTGTCGCATTGATGTGACCCAGTCTACAATGCCACAAGAAAGATTCGTTCAGTTCAGAACTCTTCCTCTTGTGTGTGTTTTGTAAATTGAGGACTGTATTTTGATTGAGAATGAATATGCCTTTATACATCGAGCCTGATGCAATCAACTTTTGATCTAGGAATATGTTCATAACATTATCCTTTACTACAAAATTATATCCTTCTTTACTTAATAAAGAAACTGATATAATGTTGCACATCATGTTCGGTATATAATAGCATTCATTTAGAATCAGTGTATCACCACTTGGTAATACTAGATGATATTCGCCAACTGCTTTGGCTGCAACATTTGCCCCATTCCCAACTTGAACGGAATGATCACCTATTCCCAGTTCTCTACCTTTCCGCAGCCCATGTAACATCTTACATATATGGGATCCTGATCCGGTATCTAATACCCAGGATGTAGGATGAACTGAGAAACAGTTCTCAATGACAAACACACCCGAAGATGATGCATCAACATGCATGTTCTCCGTTTGGGCGGTGTGAGAATCCAGATATTCTCATGTTTCCTGTTCATTCTTATAACACTTATAAGATAGAACGGGTTCAACGTTCCCCTGCACAGTATAACATGCGGGTTCGGTCAATACATCCATATTATTATCTTGATTAGGGCATGACATGGTCGCCACCTGGAGAGAGAGAGAAGAAAACACTTTAGCGTAAGCTCGTGCAAGATCAGATTGGTTATTATCTTATCTAATCAGGATGGCTCCCACTGGTTTTTATCAAATCTTCCTTCAAACCCTAAAAGGAAAGACTAGCCGGGATTAATTACACACTACAAGTTCGCCAATCTTTCAGCAGGCCAGTGTCGGTACTTTGAAGGAGGTCCCCCGTGCTTTTGCATGAACCTAATTAATGTAAACCTGTTAGTTATATGTATGCCCTAGAGGCCATTACTGTACATAGGATGTATATTGTAGTGGATGCTGGGACATATATAGGGAGGACTTTCTTACTCGACATGATAGTATGCTATCTGGTTGCTCTTTACCTTAACGTGTATACTGATTGTCTCTCTGTTACATGTTGGTAAAGCCCTTAGGATCTGTACTTGACTACCTGGACTATGATGCGGATCATACTAGTGGGGACATGGTAGTCCATAAGTACATCCTTCAAAGTCCCTAGTCGTGGGTATATCGAGACGGGGCATCGATATACCAGATTAGACTAGCGTATACCTTCTCGACCCATATAGATGGGCGATGGATGATCCCATATCCATTGGTGTTTGACATCAGAGATGATATACGGGTGCTCAGTAGAGACTGGGTACACTGGACGGACTCGCCGAGAACTCCCAGATGGTATTATACCTCACGTCAGATGGCAGTTCTCTGGTGACACTGGTACAGAGTAGTCTGTTGACCCGAGATCGTCATAGAGTCTTGTGTGGTTCCCACTGTGCTTTGATTTCCATCTTACCACGTCCAAGAGGGCGTGCAAAACGGTGGTTTTTGGGTACAGTCCCGAGTCACATGGAGACAATGAGCGATAGGAGGGGATTCGTCTCTCCCGGTATAGGGAGTTGATGTTGCGCTGTGTTCGATTGGCTATAACAGGAAATCCCTGGCCAGGGTTGTTGAGATTTACTGGTAAGTGTTACCAGTAGTTTCTCGAAATGTTATAGACCTCATATCGACACGACTTATCGAGCTATTGGGGTCTGACGTTTACCACCCCTAGGCGAGATATGCGACATATCAGACGATCAGACCGGACTGTACGGTAGTGTTACTGGTTGGATTCACTGGAGTGTGAGCGGGCTTGCTCGTCGATCTTCTGATCGCTCAATACCCGGGTGGCCGTTACGTTTAGCAGACCGCTTGCGGCTTGTGGGTGCTTGATATGATCATCACCTGCTGCCGGCGTATTGACGAGTCTTTAGAGTCCTACACAGAGGTTTCCTGGCTCAAGCGAAACGAAATAGGAGCGCATATGAGATATGTGCGGGACCGAGAATAATGCGTGTATGTGATACCGTATTCCATTCTCGCGATGATTGTATTGATTAGGTTATATGCGATATACCCTAGTTGTCGAATCAAGGATTGATTCGATAAACCGATACATTGGATACTAGTCGGTTATATGTGATATGACCGGATCGTTAAATCAAGTGTTGATTTAATGATTTAATGTATAATTATATACTTGATATATTGCTTTGCATTAACTAGTATCGGTTCACTTTAAATGGATTTTCTCACTCGGGTGTGCGCATTGCATATGCGATATGATTTTGTGCACTTGTTTGTATCATGGTTGATGATGCATGCCTACTTGGTTAAGTGCAAAGAATTAAACCATGGTTAACTAAATGATTAGGGTTTTATTTTATTAAATTATTCATTTATTCCTTTTTGGAAATTATTTTGCATAAGAAGAATTGGTGGCTTTCTTTTATTCTTTCATGAACTTTCATGAATGTTTGACTTTGTCACCAATTTTGTCTCATGCTTAACCCTAACCATTTCTTTTAACCATGATTGATTCTCTACACCTAACCATGGTTCTAATATGATAAGTATTCATTTCTTTTCCAATTTTAATTAACTTTTCATAACAATTAGCTTCTTCTTCTTCTTCTTTTCTTCAAGTGAAGAAAGCAAGCTCCATCAATGGTGATTGATGGAAATGAGTGAGAAATCCAATTCTAAAGTCTACCCACTTCCTATTTCTTCATCCCCTACCTCTTGCCAAGTAGTAGAGTGTGTTTCCTTCACAAGTTTCATAGCTTGGTGAAGGTGGAGCTTGATCTAGCGATGCCTCGACGTAGATCATCTTCGGCATGGACATCGACGACCTAGCTCGCCTATTCTCCGATGAAGCCGACGCTAGAGCCCGGGATTTGTTTTGGACAGCGAGAGCACTTCATTGCGGAGCTATGGAGGTGGAGCACCGGATCTACAAAGGTTGTATTTCCGTATTCTCTTATTTAAGTGTTAACTTGTTATCTTTTCGCCTAGAAATCTAGCCAACGATCCGTTCTAGGGTTTCTCGGCACCGTTAAAATTTGAAATTGGCATGGTTGATGCCTTGTGAGACCTCATTAGGATGCCTAGGAACCCTACACTGGTATCAGAGCCTAGCTAGAGCCTTAGGCGAAGTCTAGACGGAATTTGAAACCCGATCGAACCGAAAACCCAACCCGGAAAATGCTCTCTGTACTTTTTCTGAAAACGTGGATTTTTCGAAATTAAAAATATGCAGAAAATCAAGCAGGGTTTTCTAGGAATTACTGTAAATTTCATGGACCTAATTCAACTTTCCCACCGCGTTTCCGCGGCATGAGCAAGGTTCATGCGGCGGATCCGCGGCCGTACGGCCACAATATTTAAATTATTTTGCACAGTAATTCTTAGTTTCCAGTGGTAATTTTTCTGGGAATTTTTAATATTTTTTTCAAGAGTTGAATTTTCTGGGTTGTTTTGGGGATTCGAATGTTCAATCGGATTATCAGATTTTGTCTATGTGGCTTTCCGGATAATTTTTAGAATATGTTAAAAAGTTCGACCGGATATAAATACCCAATTTTTCCCCTGTCGGGAAATTTCCAAGTGTTGGATTTTTCCGTAGTTTAACGACGTTCTAAGTAGTGCAAGTAACTCGATGGACCCTCTAGAAGACAACAAACCTTAACTCGATTATGTGACCGTCTTGAACTGCCCTTTGAACCTTCGGGTTTGGGGCAGTACGGCGTGCCACATGTGAGGCGTTGACTTGACCCTTCTACGGCTGGACCGTTGGTACTGAGGCACGAACTGAATGTTGTTAGACTTATTTCATGTGTTGAGCTGTACCGGGAAAACTTAGGTGTTCGATTGTTCGATTGGAAAGTCTAACATTTTCTAATTATCTGGAATGTGATACAATAATTGGAATTCACAAAAAGTTATGAGATAACTGAATGAATGTTATAAACATAGCACTTTAGTCTCAATTGATCGGTTGCCACGGAATTTTGATGTGATCAAAAGTCCGTCGCAATCACATAGCGTACGCGGATACTCGCCGGGTAAACTTAATAGACAGCCTCACTCCATAGCCCCGACCAAGTGACTGTAGGAGAACCCCGTCGCCGAAAGCATCCGTTCGGGTGTTCGCGGTAGCGGTGTTCCGCCTTGGTGCACTTCGTCGACGACATCGGGGGTGCAGCTGCCTACTGAAGTTTGCGACGAGCATTCGATCAAAATGTCGGGAATCTTGTTGAATTGCCCGACTTGATATTGAAAAGAGTTTTCGATTTTGAGACTAAAATGCGGGGTTTATAATTGTTAGGCATGCGATGTCTAAGTAATTCATTTGGTCAGGCATGTGATGTCTGAGAAGGTTGCGGATTCCAACTGTTGTAGTTTTACACTTTCTTTTCTGTGACCGTAAGTGTAATATGTGATATCGCCGGTTTCGTTGCTATATGTCAACGACAATTGGGATGCGCATATTTACTTACGTTGATGACATGTGATGTTATGTGTTGCTGGATATGTTATATTGGATCGTTGTATTTGAATAGCCGGGGGGTTTTTATGTGAGATGAGTGTTTTTCATTTTCATTCATGTAAAAACTTGTATGTAATATTCTTTTATTGGGGCACTTCCAGGTTGCGGAAGATGTCACCGTTTGTATATTATTTATTTTTCCGCACTAGGATAGACCCAAGGAGGAGGGCACAAGTAACCGGGTTCTGGAGTCCAGTAGGAGACCAACTCGAGGAGTCGAGTCCGGGTCTCCTAACTCCAGAATTGGTAATGTTGCTTGCCGCTCTCGTAGGGGTCTAGGGGTGTGGGTTTGGCTATTCATCGCGACCGTGGAATCTGCGTTTTATACTGGCTCGTATTGAAAACACGGACGTCCTAGTATATCCAATATTTCATATGTTTCTTCTGCTGCGATATCTGTGATGTGATCATGTGATGTTCTGTGATAGATACAGTATATAGTATATATGATATATTATATAGACGTTACTTATGTTTTATACCCGCGCTAGCCCTGCCCCGCTCTGCCGTTAGTTACCTAACCTAACGGTGCACGAGGGGACATCGAGGCCAATGCGGATGGCATAAGTGTACGTCGTATTTATCTGTGATGTTTAGGTACTTAAATGATGGGACTTCATTAATGTGATTAATGAAATAAAACAAACCTAAGATGTTGTAGAATCGAATTTCAAAAATAAAACAGGTAGCTACAGTTCTTGCTTTGCACAGCGGTATATACGATATATCCTGCACCTTATTCGATGAGGAAAGGACCGAGATCCCTTCACCGGGAGTGACTCCTTTAGCAATAACTGGCAGATGCTACACACTTGGTTTGTCTTTTGATTGCTTTTAAGTGTTTCTGCTTTGCACAGCGATATATATGATATATCCCGCACCTCATTCGACGAGGAAAGGACCGACGATCCCTTCACCGGGAGTGACTCCTTTAGCAAAACCAGAAAAGCCTCAAAAACACTCCATTTAAAAATCATTTGATTCTACAACGATATAAAGTTCATTACGCAAAAGGTTTTCTTAAAAACCTGTCGTAGCCCTCCGTCATTTCAGATAGGTAATAGTTAGTATTCGTGCTGCGTTTGTTGACTCAGTCAAGGCGTAGTGTGCGGTAGCTGATTATTGTTTATCTGCAAAGCATATGATGCGATTGGATTAGGGTAGTCGTGCGGCCTTGTTGACTCAGTCAAGGGTCGTGCGGGTGGGTTTAATTCAATCGAGAAATGACGGGTTGAACTTTACTTGTGGTCTATGATTTGTTGACTCAGTCAAGGTCATAGATCGCTTGGGGCAAAATATTATCGGGAATTTCAAGTGTTGAAATTTGCAATGAGATTGCATACCTTCTATGAGATAGTTGGATCCCGATACCCGCTGCGAGTAAGTGTTACTCCTGGGAGAGTTTTATACATTACAATTAGCCAATCAAGTAGGTGTCTAGAAAGGTGTCAACGAGGTTACGCCTCTGGGAAAATGAGGTTTACATTAATTAGGTTCGTGCGAAAGCATGGGGGACCTCCCTCAAAGTACCGACACTGGCCTGGCTGAAAGATTGGCGAACTTGTAGTGTGTAATTAATCCCTGCTAGTCTTTCCTTTTAGGGTTTGAAGGAAGATTTGATAAAAAGCAGTGGGAGCCATCCTGATTAGATAAAATAATAACCAATCTATTCTTGCAAGAGCGCACGCTGAGTGTTTTCTTCTCTCTCTCTCCAGGTAGCGACCATATCACGCCTTAATCAAGATAAAAATACGGATATTGACCGAACCCGCTTGTTATACTGTGCTGGGGAACATTGGTCCCGCTCCAACTTATAATTGTTATAAGATAGAGCAGGAAATTGGGGAATACCAGATTTCCCGTGCCGCCCAAACGAAGAGAATGCATGCTGATGCATCATCTTCGGGTGTGTTCATTACAGAGAACTGTTTCTCAGTATCCTTTACGTCCTGGGTATGAGATACCAGATCAGGATCCCAGATATGTAATATGTTACATCGGGCTACAGAAAGGTAGAGAACTGAGAACGGGTGATAAGTTTCATGAGGCAGAAAACGGGGCAAGTGTTGCAGCCAAGTCTGTTGGTCACTGTCACCCTGTATTACCAATACATTGATTCTGAACGAATGTTGTTAGATACCGAACCTGATATACAAAATCATATCAGTCTCTTTATTAGTAAAGAAATGATAAAATTTTGTATTGTTGGATAATGTTTTGAACATTTCCTATATCAAAAGTTGATCGGTTCAGGCACGTTATCTAAAAACATTAATGTTCTAAATCAAACTACAGTTCTTAGTATACGGAACACACAAAAGAGGAAGAGTTCAGAAATGAACGAATTCTTCTTGAGGTATTGTAGACTAGGTCAGATCAATATGACCCGACTAGCTGAAGTTACATAAAGATGCATATTTAAATGAGTTTGAATTTACATCTGGTGAAACTTGCCAGTCATGTCACAAAGATATAATGACACCAGCTCTGTTTATTTGAAACAGAGAAAGAGTTGGTAAACTCTTGGGATGATACATGTTGATGTATGTAAGGTCCCCTGTCTACACATACCAAGACCGGTTCTTTGTACTTCATTACATTCTCTGATAATCTCTCAAGATTCAGACCTATGTTCCTGTTGAAACATAAGTCCGAACCTTTTGAGATATTCACAGAATATAAGTTAGAAGTAGAGAACCAATACGGGTATAAGTATTATGTCCTTTGATGAGATCAAGGAGGAGAATACTTGTGCACGGAAATCCTGGATTATTCTAAAGGAAAATGAGATTCTCTCTCAGCATTACTCCTCCGTATACACCATGGCACGATGGTATATCGGGGAGGAGCAATAGCACCCTATGTGATAAGGTGTGCTCTATGATGAGTACTACTGAGTTACCTATTTCCTTTTGGGAGTTATGCACTTGAGAAGCTGCATACCTATAGAATAGGGTTCCAATCAAATCAGTTGCCTACCACTTCATATGTGATATGGAAAGAGAAGAGCCCATGTCTTAAGCTAGTTAAGATTTGGGGTTGTCCGGCCTATGTCTGAAAAGCAAAATCCGGACAAGCTCGAGGCAAGGTCTGTTATGTAGAACTGGAAATGTTCCAGCTATACAAATTGCAGGTGATGATTTAATAGAACCAAAGGATTCAGTAGAAACCAACGAAGCTCAGCCTCTCCGCCGATCTAGTAGGGTTCCTCACCCACCTGAGAGATACTTCGGTTTCTCTATGACACTGGGAGCGAAGATTGCATCCTGAGATGATGACCCAACTAGTTTCGAGCTGGCCATCAGGAGTAAGACTCTGTAAGAATGGCTGGATGCTTAGCGATCTGAGATGGAATCCATGTACACCAACAAAGTATGGACTTTGGTTGCAATATCTGAAGGGTTAAATCCCCATCAGGAGCAAGTATATCTTGAGAAGATTACTTGGTGTAGATGGAAAAGTTGAGACTTTCAAAGCTAGACTTGTTAAAGCTTTTCGTCATCGACCAGGCGTGGATTATGATGAAACCTTTTCAAGTGACTATGCTTAAGTCCATCCAGACCCTACTTGCCACGCCTACATACCATGACTACGATATCTGGTGGTTGGGTGTCATGACTGCTTTTCTAAATGATGATTTGGAAGAGAGCGTCTATAAGTACACAGCCAGAGGGCTTCGTAGACAATGGGAGCAGCGGAAACGTGTGCAAGATGCTTTATAGGATAAAGCAGGCATCGCGGAGTTGGAACATCTGTTTTGATGGATTAGTCAAAGAAGTTGACATCATCAAAATGGTAGATGAACCTTGTATAAACAAAAAGGTAGTAGAGAGTATGGTGATGATCCTCGTAAAGTACGTGGATGACATATTCTTGATAGGGAAGGAGTTTCCTATGCTACGCTCGGTCAATCTCCGCTTATCACAAGGATTCTCCATATAGGATCAAAGTGATACCTCCTAAATCCTGAGTTTTCGTCTATGAGATAGATGTAATTGGATGTTAGGATACTCACTAATTGTAGTAAGATGGTATCATTTGATCCTAGGGAGAATCACTGGAAGTGTTCCACAGTGATAAAGACGACTGAATGTCAGTCACAGGCATTGTCTTTACCCTCAGTAAAGGGACGGTATGTTGGAAGAGTTCCAAGCTAGATACCGTGACATACTAGACGATAAAGGCTGGATATATCGCTACTTAACATGCTACCGAAGAGGCTGTTTGGGTGTATATTGGTTCATGAGATGAACTACGTTCCTCCCATTGTGTGACAATGGAGTTGTGGCTTATGCCAAGGAACGTCCGTCCCATCAGTGATCCAGACATATTCTAAGGCAGTATCACCTGATCATGGAGATGGTTGATCTCCAAGGGATCGAGGTTAGGAGAGTAGACTCAGAGGACAAACACAGCGGATCCACTCACGAAAGGCCTTTTCCCAGAGAGAGACTTTTATGGGATGGTTGAGTATGAGATACTGCAACCACTGCTACAGATGGCCCTAGTGCAAGTGGGAGATTGTTAGTTATATATATGCCCTAGAGGCCATTACTGTACATAGGATGTATATTGTAGTGGATGCTGGGACATATATAGGGAGGACTTTCTTGCTCGACATGATAGTATGCTATCTGGTTGCTCTTTACCTTAACGTGTATACTGATTGTCTCTCTGTTACATGTTGGTAAAGCCCTTAGGATCTGTACTTGACTACCTGAACTATGATGCGGATCATACTAGTTGGGACATGGTAGTCCATAAGTACATCCTTCAAAGTCCCTAGTCGTGGGTATATCGAGACGGGGCATCGATATACCAGAGTAGACTAGCGTATACCTTCTCGACCCATATAGATGGGCGATGGATGATCCCATATCCATTGGTGTTTGACATCAGAGATGATATACGGGTGCTCAGTAGAGACTGGGTACACTGGACGGACTCGCCGAGAACTCCCAAATGGTATTATACCTCACGTCAGATGGCAGTTCTCTGGTGACACTGGTACAGAGTAGTCTGTTGACCCGAGATCGTCATAGAGTCTTGTGTGGTTCCCACTGTGCTTTGATTTCCATCTTACCACGTCCAAGAGGGCGTGCAAAACGGTGGTTTTTGGGTACAGTCCCGAGTCACATGGAGACAATGAGCGATAGGAGGGGATTCGTCTCTCCCGGTATAGGGAGTTGATGTTGCGCTGTGTTCGATTGGCTATAACAGGAAATCCCTGGCCAGGGTTGCTGAGATTTACTGGTAAGTGTTACCAGTAGTTTCTCGAAATGTTATAGACCTCATATCGACACGACTTATCGAGCTATTGGGGTCTGACGTTTACCACCCCTAGGCGAGATATGCGACATATCAGACGATCAGACCAGACTGTACGGTAGTGTTACTGGTTGGATTCACTGGAGTGTGAGCGGGCTTGCTCGTCGATCTTCTGATCGCTCAATACCGGGTGGCCATTACGTTTAGCAGACCGCTTGCGGCTTGTGGGTGCTTGATATGATCATCACCTGCTGCCGGCGTATTGACGAGTCTTTAGAGTCCTACACAGAGGTTTCCTGGCTCAAGCAAAACGAAATAGGAGCGCATATGAGATATGTGCGGGACCGAGAATAATGTGTGTATGTGATACCGTATTCCATTCTCGCGATGATTGTATCGATTAGGTTATATGCGATATACCCTAGTTGTCGAATCAAGGATTGATTCGATAAACCGATACATTGGATACTAGTCGGTTATATGTGATATGACCGGATCGTTAAATCAAGTGTTGATTTAATGATTTAATGTTTAATTATATATATTTGATATATTGCTTTGCATTAACTAGTATCGGTTCACTTTAAATGGATTTTCTCACTCGGGTGTGCGCATTGCATATGCGATATGATTTTGTGCACTTATTTGTATCATGGTTGATGATGCATGCCTACTTGGTTAAGTGCAAAGAATTAAACCATGGTTAACTAAATGATTAGGGTTTTATTTTCTTAAATTATTCATTTATTCCTTTTTGGAAATTATTTTGCATAAGAAGAATTGATGGCTTTCTTTTATTCTTTCATGAACTTTCATGAATGTTTGACTTTGTCACCAATTTTGTCTCATGCTTAACCCTAACCATTTCTTTTAACCATGATTGATTCTCTACACCTAACCATGGTTCTAATATGATAAGTATTCATTTCTTTTCCAATTTTAATTAACTTATCATAACAATTAGCTTCTTCTTCTTCTTCTTTTCTTCAAGTGAAGAAAGCAAGCTCCATCAATGGTGATTGATGGAAATGAGTGAGAAATCCAATTCTAAAGTCTACCCACTTCCTATTTCTTCATCCTCTACCTCTTGCCAAGTAGTAGAGTGTGTTTCCTTCACAAGTTTCATGGCTTGGTGAAGGTGGAGCTTGATCTAGCGATGCCTCGACGTAGATCATCTTCGGCATGGACATCGACGACCTAGCTCGCCTATTCTCCGATGAAGCCGACGCTAGAGCCCGGGATTTGTTTTGGACAGCGAGAGCACTTCATTACGGAGCTATGGAGGTGGAGCACCGGATCTACAAAGGTTGTATTTCCGTATTCTCTTAGTTAAGTGTTAACTTGTTATCTTTTCGCCTAGAAATCTAGCCAACGATCCGTTCTAGGGTTTCTCGGCACCGTTAAAATTTGAAATTGGCATGGTTGATGCCTTGTGAGACCTCATTAGGGTGCCTAGGAACCCTACAAAACCTCGTTTTCCCAGAGGCGTAACCCCGTTGACACCTTTCTAGACACCTACTCGATCAGCTAATTGCAATGTGTAAAACTCTCCCAGGAGTAACTCTTACTCGCAGTGGGTATCGGGATCCAACTATCTCATAGAAGGTATGCAATCTCATTGCAAATTTCAACACTTGAAATTCCCGATAATACTTTTGCCCCTTGCGTCTTGTGACCTTGACGGAGGCCAAACTACCCACAGGGCGCTAGTCAAGTTCAACCCGTCATTTCTTGATCGAATAAAACCCACCCGTACGACCCTTGACGGAGGCCAAACTACGCCGTATGAATACCCTAATCCAATCGCATCATATGCTGGCAGATAAGCACTAGTTAGCTACCATACACTACGCCTTGACGGAGGCCAAACTACCGCAGCATGAATAATAAGTAGTACTTATCTGAAATGACGGAGGGCTACGCAGGTTTTTCTAAAAAACCATGAGCGTAATGAACTTGATATCGTTGTAGAATCAAAATGAAGTTTTGAAATGGAGTGATTTTGAGGCTTTTCTAGTTTTGCTAAAGGGGTCACTCCCGGTGAAGGGATCGTCGGCCCTTTCCTCGTCGAATGAGGTGCGGGATATATCATATATATCACTGCGCAAAGCAAAAACTATAGAAGCAATCAAAAGTCAAACCGAGTGTGTAGCATCTGCCAGTTATTGCTAAAGGAGTCACTCCTGGTGAAGGGATCTCGGTCCTTTCCTCATCGAATAAGGTGCAGGGTATATCATATATACCGCTATGCAAAGCAAGAACTGTAGCTACCTGTTTTGATTAAAATTTGATTCTACAACATCTTAGGTTTCTTTTCTTTCATTAATCACATTAATGAAGTCCCATCATTTAAGTCACCTAAGCATCACAGATAAATACGACGTACACTTATGCCATCCGCATTCGCCTGGATGTCTCCTCGTGCACCGTTAGGTTAGGTAACTAACGACAGAGCAGGGCAGGGCTGGTGCGGATGCAAAACATAAGTAACGTCTATATAATATATCATATATACTATATACTGTATCTATCACAGAACATCACATGATCACATCACAGATATCGCAGCAGAAGAAACAGATGAAACATTGGATATACTAGGACGTCCGTGTTTTCAATACGAGCCAGTATAAAACACGGATTTCACGGTCGTGATGAATAGCCAATCCCACACCCCTAGACCCCTACGAGAGCGGCAAGCAACCCTACCAATTCAAGGGTTAGGAGACCCGGACTCGACTCCTTGAGATGGTCTCCCACTGGACCCTAGAACCCGGTTACTTGTGCTCCCCTCCTTAGGTCTATCCTAATGCGGAAAAGTAAAAAATATACAAAGGGTGACAGCTTCCGCAACCTGGAAGTGCCCCAATAAAAGAATATTACATACAAGTTTTTACATGAATGAAAATGAAAAATACTCATCTCACATAAAAAAAACCCCGGCTATTCAAACACGACAATCCAATATAACATATCCAGCAACACATAACATCACATGTCATCAACGTAAGTAAATATGCGCATCCCAATTGTCGTTGACATATAGCAACGAAACCGGCGATATCACATATTACACTTACGATCACAGAAAAGAAAGTGTAAAACTACAACAGTTGGAATCCGCAACCTCTTTAGACATCGCATGCCTAATAAAATGAAATACATAGACATCACATGCCTAACAATTATAAACCCCGCATTTTAGTCCCATTATCGAAAACTCTTTTCAATATAAAGTGAGACTAAACCGCTAGATTTATAACATTCATTCAGTTATCTCATAACTGTGTGTGAATTCCAATTATTGTATCCCATTCCGGATAAATAGAAAATATTAAACTTTCCGATCGAACATCCGAACACCCAAGTTTTCCCGAAACCGTTCAACTCATGAAATAAGTTCAAAGACATTCACTTCATGCCTCAGTACCAACGGTCCAGCCGTAGAAGGGTCAAGCCAACGCCTCACATGTGGCACGCCGTACTGCCCCAAACCCTAAGGTTCAAAGGGCAGTTCAAGACGGTCACATAATCGAGTTAAGGTTTGTTGTCTTCTAGAGGGACCATCGCGTTACTTGCACTACTCAGAACGTCCTTAAACCATAGAAAAATCCAACACTTGGATATTTTCCGGCAGGAGAAAAGTTGGGTATTTATATCCGGTCAAACTTTTTAACATATTCGAAAATTATCCGGAATCCACATAGACAAAATCTGATAATCCGATCGAATCATCGAATCCCCAAAACAACCCCAGAAAATTCAACTCTTGAATAAATATTAAAATTTCCCATAAAACTTAGCACTGTGAAAGAGGAATTACTATGCAAATATGGAGGGCTGACGTCACCAGAGAGCCGCGGTTCCGCCGTATGTTTGAGGTATCATTGGTCAAATTTTGCACCGTAATTCTTATAATTCCCTGCTGAATTTTTTAAGCATTTTTAATATGGAAAAACCCAGTTTTTAGAAAAAGTCCAGAGAGCGATATGGTTTTAGGGTTTCGGTTTCAACCCGGTTTCAAACATCGTCTAAGCATCGCCTAAGGCTCTAGCTAGGCTCTGATACCACTGTAGGGTTCCTAGGCATGCTAATGAAGTCTCACAAGGCATCAACCATGCCAATTTCAAATTTTACGAGTGCCGAGAAACCCTAATACGGATCGTTAACTAGAATTTTAGATGAAAAGTAAAGCTAGTTAACAACTTAACTAAAAGTGAGAAGCTACAACCTTTGTAGATCCGGTTCTCCACTTCCTTAGCTCCACGTAGACGTCCTCTCGCAGTCCTAGTCGGATCTCGGACTCTAGCATCGGCTTCATCGGAGAAATGAGCGGACAAGTCGTCGGCAACGATGCCGAAGATGATCTACGTCGAGGTTACACAAGATCAAGCTCCAACTTCACCAAGTTGTGAAACTTGTGAAGAAAACACCCTATACTACTTGGCAAGAGGTAGAGGGTGAAGAAATAGGAGGTGGGTTAACTTTAGAATTGGATTTCTCACACATTTACTCAAGAAGCCATTGATGATGGCAAGCTTTTTCTTTAAGAAGAAGAAGAAGCTCAAGATAGAATATGATGAGTATCCTTTTAAAATGCAAAAGAAATGAATACTTATCATAATATGAACCATGGTTAGGTGTAGAGAATTGACTAAGGTTAGATGAATGGTTAGGGTTAAGCATGAAGACAAAATGGTCACTTTGGTCAAACCTTCATGAAGCTTCAACAAGCTTCAAGAATGATAGCAACCATTTTGTTTTCTTTTGCAATTTCTTTTTAATCCAAATTAAAAAGATAAATGAATGAATAAATAAAAACCCTAACCATTTACTTAACCAAGGTTTAATTCTTTACACTTAACCAAATGAGCAAGTATCATCAAACATGATACAAACATGTGCACAAAAGTATATCACATATACAACTTGAACATCAAGTGAGAAAATCCATTTAAAGTGAACCAATACTAGTTAATGCAAAGTAATATATCAAATATATAATTATACATTAAATCATTAAATCAACACTTGATTTAACGATCCGGTCATATCGCATACAACCGACTAGTATCCTATGTACTGGCTTATCGAATCAATCCTTGATTCGATATCTAGGTTATATCGCATATAACCAATCGATACATTCATCGCGAGAATGGAATACGGTATCACATACACGCATTATTCTCGGTCCTGCACATATCTCATATGCGCTCCTATTTCGTTTCGCTTGAGCCAGGAAACCTCTGTGTAGGACTCTAAAGACTCATCAATACGCCGGCAGCAGATGATGATCATATCAAGCACCCACAAGCCGCAAGCGGGCTGCTAAACGTAACGGCCATCCGGGTATTGAGCGATCAGAAGATCGACGAGCTAGCCCGCTCACACTCCTGTGAATCCAACCAGTAACACTTACCGTACAGTCCGGTCTGTTCGTCTGATATGTCGCATATCAAGTTTAGGGGTGGTAAACGTCAGACCCCAATAACCGATAAGTCGTGCCGATATAAGGCTCATAACGGGTCGAGAAACTACTGGTAACACTTACCAGCAAATCTCTGATCAGCCCTGGCCAGGGACTTCCCTGTTACGGCCAATCGAGCACTGCGCAACATCAACCCCCAATACCGGGAGAGACAAAACCCCTCCTATCGCTCATTGCCTCCATATGACTCGGGACTGTACCCAAAGACCACCGTTTTGCACGCCCTCATGGACGTGGTAAGGTGGAGATCAAAGCACAGTGGGAATCACACAAGACTCTATGACGATCTCGGGTCTACAGACTAACCTGTACAAGTGTCACCTGAGAACTGCCATCTGACGTGAGGTATAATACCATCTGGGAGTTCTCGGCGAGTCCGTCCAGTGTACCCAGTCTCCACTGAGCACCCGTACACCATCTCTGATGTCAAACACCAATGGATATAGGATCATCCATCGCCCATCTCATGGGTCGAGAAGCGTATACGCTAGTCTACACTTGTATATCGATGCCCCGTCTCGATACACCCACGACTAGGGACCTTGAAGGATGTACCTATGGACTACCATGTCCCCACTAGTATGATCTGCATCATAGTCCAGGTAGTCAAGTACACATCCTAAGGGCTTTACCAACATGTAACTATAAGACAGTTTAAAGAGACAAGTGTACATGTTAAGATAAAGAGCAACCAGATAGCATACTATCATATCGAGCAAGAAAGTCATCTCTATATATGTCCAAGCATCCAATATAATATACATCATCTGTACAATACTGGCCTCTAGGGCATACATACAACTAACACAATTTACTTTGCCTTCTTTCTAATCCCATTATTTTGTCTTTACATATTACCTTCTGCACACCCTACTTAGGCTAATTGGTTTTCTTCATTCCCTACCTTTCGGCACCTGCCTATGGTTTGGAAGAAGACTATCTAATAAGCGTAATAGGTGTACTCTCCTAAACTAAGGAGCCCTCGCAACCTGGGAGAAGGTGATAATAAAAGACAACTGAATAAACCAATTCTTTTTCTCCTGAACCTGGATCCATCCTCGAAGAAGTCCCTTCGAGTTCGTATATAACCATACGATGGATTTATCCAATGGAAGTGGATGTCCGTAGTAATACGGGGTGTTCTGAGAAATGCAAAGGGTAAAAGAAGGAGTGGCAATGACTTATGCAACTGAGACAATCTAAAAGCCAGTATTTTAAGAAGGTTCGATCAACTTGGTCACTGAGTCATAGTCTAGGGTCGGTCAAAGGTCGCTGCCAAAGAGAGAGAGAGAAAAGAAACACTCTGTGTGCACTCTAACCTAAATCAGAATGGTTATCACTTTATCTAATCCGGAAACCTCCCACTGTACTGTCAAATTCTCCTCCAAACCTGAAAGAAGAATCAATCGGGATCACCCGAAGAGTAAACCAACTCATCAGTGGGAATCGGGATCCATCTCTCATCGCATGATAACGTGAAGGAATCCACTCATGTTATCATACTCCAGAAGGTATGCGCATACTTGGCAAGTTTCAGTTTCTTTAAAAACTCCCGATATGATTTTTGCCCCATGCTCTTATGACCTTGACTTTGGCCAAAATGCCATAAGTCACATGCCAAGTTCTACCCATCATTATCTTGTCAATTTGAACCCACCCGCACATGCCCCTGACTTTAGCCAATCGGCAGAACGACTGTCCCAAACCAACTCATCTATCTATGCAACAAATGAATACCCAGCAGCTACTAAACACTATGCCTTAACTTTGGCCAAAATGCATAGCTTGAATACTACTGAATACCCAAAAGAAATGACGGAGGACAACGGCTGGTTTTTGGCAAAAAACCTTTAACGTAATGAACTTGATCTCGTTGAAGGAACCTGATAGCTTTTTATAAAAATATAGTGGCGAAAAACCTTTTGCTAAAGAGGTCACTCCCGGTGAAGGGATCTCGGCTCTTTCCTCATGGAATGAGGTGCAGGATATTCCACTGAATACCGCGATGCAAAGCAACTTGTAATTGACTATAGTGAAGTTTATTACCCTGACGCAAACTTCTGCCCAAGGGGTCATTCCCGGTGAAGGGATATCGGCCCTTGCCTCGTCGAATGAGGTGCAGGATATTCCAACCGAATACCGCTATGAAAAACAAAAGGAAACGTCTTTGTAATAACACTTTTTAAATTTGTTCCAACAACATCCATACAGGTTTGTTTTCCTTTGCATTGATCAGAATCAACGTAGTCCCATCAATTAATCACACCAGAAAAGAACGAAAGTATAATGTACGTATATGCCATCCGCATTCGTCACTGGGTCCCGTCATCACCCGTTAGGTTACTTAACTAACGACAGAGCGGGGACTGAACTAGCGCGGGTGTAAAACATATACAACATCTACTAGTATATATACCAATATACAATAATCGCTCCAGGCATGATAATATGCAACATTACAGAAAAGTAATAAGTATCACAGAACAATACAGATAATCTGGGATCCCCGGGTTTCACAGAGCCGCTACTGAAACCCGACGTTCCCCTGGTCGTGTGGATAGCCTGTGCAATGAAACCTAGACCCCTACGGGTGTGGCAAGTTACCCGCCAAAACCTGAAGCGAGGCATCCCCCTACAGCAAAGTGAATGGACCACCCAGCACTTCACGGAATCCGGTAATCTTGGGCACCCCTCCTTGGGTCAACCTGTACCCCTACGAGTGCGGCGAATAGTCTGCTAATTCTATAGTGAGGCCCCTCTGCCTCTCAAAGCCATGAGATACGGACCCGTTGCCCTCCAGAACCCGGCTATCCGTGCACTCTGTCGCTGGATAAAACCTAGTACAGAAATGAAAAATATGTACAACGGGTACATCGACCTCAGCCCGGTCGTGTCCCAAAAGAATATTATACAAACAGGCAGTGACGGCAGTCCACATGTTGGACGCTCGCCCCGCAATATCAAATATACAAATAAACTCAAACTGCACTACCATTGCACACTGCTATCCACCACGACATATCCGCAACATCACAGCACAACACAGAACATCAACGCGAATGTCACGTTCGCAAACCCGTCCAAAAGAGCTATAGCAATTAGACGCGGTTTACCACTCGAATGACACTCACGGTCGGAGATATAATGTAAGTACTGTAAACTAACATGTTTAAATTTCGATCGACAAAATTTCCCAAAGTGGACCCCACGTACATCTGCTGTACAGTAATAAAATCTGGGCCCAAAAGAACAGTTCCAGAAACCACAATTTCCCAAGTAGAAGCCCCAGAAGAAAAATGGTCAAATGATTGACCAAGACGGCCGCGGTTCCGCGGTCAAAGCCAGGCTTTGACCGCGTTTCCGCGGTCATACGGTCGATTCACTTTATCGTTTTCCTCCGGTGTTCTTTAAAAAGCCTGCTTAATTTTCTGGTATACTCAAAATGATTTTTAGACCAGTTTTAAAATCAACAGAAACTTCAGACTTGAAAATTGCGATTTTCGAAAAACCGTTCGATCGATATTTTAAACGTGTTAGCACAAGTTAGTAAAGCTTAATGGCATGGCTCTGATACCATGTAAGTTTACGGTAGCACCCCGGCTGTCTTTTAGACGCCAAATGCGGAACAAAAACTTTTATAATTGGCGCTATCGCATACTATAACCCGGATTTACCATTAACGCTAAACTAACAATCTACAAAGAGGGTAGAAAGGTTATACCGAACGATCCGAGTCCTTCGTTCTTTAACAATCATCCCTCGCTCTGTTGCGGCTGCTCCGATCTCCTCGATCTCCGGTCTCGTCGTCCAGGTGGCACCACGTCATCGGATCTTTAAACGGGCTCCCGCCTCTGACCCGAGGCAACTCGGTCATCAAGTTTGCTAAAAGAGATGACCAAGATTGATGTAGAGAATGAGTAAAACACTTTGTCTCGTTACGTCCAAAGCCATGGACGAACGGTTAATGAAGTTGCCATTTGAGTCGGGTGATGGAAAGAAATGAGCTATGAAATTTCCATACACCAAAAACTATCATCTTTTTAAAACAACAACCATAATAATCCTTCAAGAATGGGTCGGCCACTATAAGGAGGTGGGGGTGAGTGTAGGAATCAAGGGAGGTGACCACAAAGGAAAGCTTCTCACAAAAGATCTTAGCAAGAACAAGAATCATTAAAGCAAAAGAATGACTCACAAAAGACACCTTGCATAACATTAAATGAACATTTAAAGCAACCATGAGTCACTAATCCTAGTCACCTTCTAGAACCTTCTAGAATCATGACTCACCTCATGACTAACCCAAGTGACGAAAAGATAAATCCGCATTTAACCGAATGTTAAATACGGGTGATAGAAAACTGGCAACTTCCAAAAGCGATCCCGAAACGAATTTCAGGATAACCCTGTAACAGTATAAACATACCCGCATTTGTATTACGACCGAATACAAATGCAACTGAAACAAAGATATTATATCTACTCTGTATAATACATGGATCCGGCTTAAACCAAAGCCCACCAGTATTATCTGCCCGAAATATGACACGTGCGTAAACGCACGTGCATTTTCCGAACCCTGCCATAAAACCATACGGCCTCTACAACGTTTCGCCCGAACTTGGGAAAGTATCTGTAGGGGACTCTAATGACTCGTCGGTACCCT
This sequence comes from Agapanthus africanus, assembly GCA_030015575.1. Classification (NCBI taxonomy): domain Eukaryota; kingdom Viridiplantae; phylum Streptophyta; class Magnoliopsida; order Asparagales; family Amaryllidaceae; genus Agapanthus; species Agapanthus africanus. The sequence goes on from CM057343.1 coordinate 344,366,392, forward strand.
GGCAGTAGGTTTAACCACAAGCCGTCAACGGCACTAGCTGTGCGTAACGGCTGCCCATGGACTGATCTCAAGGGAGGCCGATGAGCGAACTCATCCGGAAACCCTACTGAGCCTAACAGTGACAATGTATATACAGTCCGGTCCGGTCGTCTATGAGTATCGCATATCCAGCCTAGGGGGCTAGTAACGTCAGACCCCCAATAGCGGTATAAGTCGTGTTGAAGACAAGCCCTGAACACCCTGAGAAACTACCGGAGTACCTACCGGTAATTCTCACCTGCCTTGGCCAAGGACTTGGTGTAATGGCTTTCCTAGACACAGCGCGATCTCCACCCCCAATACCGGGAGAGACGAATCCCCTGCCGATCCGCTCACGTGCCTCCATGTGGCTCGGGACTGTACCCAAAAACTACCTGTTTGCACGACTCCTTTGAGCCGTGGTAGGGTAGAAATCAAAGCACGGTGGGAACTCACACGAGACAAATGACGACCTCAGGTTGATGAACTAACCTGTACACATGTCACCAGGGAACTGCTATCTGACAATAGGTATAATACCAACTAGCAGATTCCCGGGGAGTCCTGTCCGGTGTACTCATAACCCAATGAACACCTGTATACATCTTAGGTGATCCAACTGACACCAGTGGCTTGTGAGACCGACCACCGCCCCTCGTCGGGGTCTCGACTGTATACACTAGTCTACTCCGGAGTATCGATGCCCTGTCTCGAAACTCCCACGACTAGGGACCACTGTTAAGGAAATGCTTATAGACCACCTAACTCTCACGTATATGATCGCCCTTATACTGTTGGTAGTCAAGCAAGATCCTAAGAGCTCTATCAACGTGTAATCGTGATCTGTCATCTGAACCTATACACGATTGATAAAGGCAAACCAGATAGCATACTATCATCTCGAGTAAGACTGTCCTACCGGTATAGGTCCTCCGCAATCATTGCAATCACGTGCCTGCGATCCAATAATTGACTTTGAGGGCACTATATCCAACAGATACCTCGTTTTAAATATACAGAAATCTCACTAAACTATGAAAGCAGTTTCTCATTTATATGTATTCTGTTTTCATGCATTCATACCTCTTATTATGATACATTGCTACCTGAGGCACCGACACGAGCACATGGGATTACACTTATGTATAGCTGTTTACCCTTGCCACCTTTTCATGCTTCAGACTTTATCATTTTAAGGTTATATATTATTGATCGTATTGACCTAGGATTGAGTCATACATACGATTTCTGCTCGGTGATGTTTTCTACTCACGAGTTGGCAACTCACCCCCGTTGTGCCACAGTTTCTTGCAGGTTTTGCCATACAGGTTTCGTTACGGTTTTGCTGGCACACTGCTTCCTTTCCGGGTGATTTGCTTTGGTAGGTGGGTTCACTTGCATCGTAACCACCATTGCACTTATTTTATTTCAGTTGTATCTAGTAAACTCCATCAACCAGACATGTATATTTTTTTGAATTAGAGACCAGTTGTATATTATTTCAACCTTAGAGTCGCGCGTTGTATTATTATGGTTTTCATGTTGATTTTGAGTTTCCTTTTGAGTTTTGACCCTCGTTTGATGAAGAGCTAGCTCCCGCTTGGGGATGCCTTTTATTATTACGCACATATTATGCATGTTGTACATGTTTGGGGCCAGTATTTACAAAGGAAACTCTGTCGAAATTTTCAGAAAAGATTTATGACTTTAAAAACGCGTATTCGGCTTATTTTAACAAAACTCTTTCTTTAAAAATGGTTTAGATTTCTGGGATTTTGGCTTACTTGAATTAGATGGAGTCCTATAGAATTCATATGATTCAAGGGTCAGTCACGTGCCATTTCGGGTCCTGACAAACAGAAGAAGGATTACACGGTCGCGATGAATAGCCAAACCCCACCCTAGACCCCTACGGGTGCGGCAAACTACCCGCCAAGTACCAGAAGTGAAACAGTCTCCCTCAACAACGTGAGTAGGCCATTTAACACTTCAAAGTACCCGGTAGTTTGTGCACCCCATCTTGGGTCTATCCAACGAGCAATAAACAGTAAATGAAATAATACAACGGTGGCTAAAACCTCTACCCGGATGTGCCCCGCAAAAGAATATTATAACACTTTACAATTTACATCGAATGAAAGATAAAAACCCTCATCTCACATCCCCGGCTATTCATCCACGACGATCCAATGAAGTTCATATACACAAACCAATATAACCATCACAGAAATATTCAACCCCCAACTAACCGACATACTAGCAATTAGCGGAGGTTTACGAACACATAAAAAACCCGATTAGCAAATAACTTAGAATTTCGATCGATAACTATTTTCCATGTCTACCCCAAATGCAAGACAGCACTCAAAAAACCTGGGTAAAAACCAAATATACAAGAAAACAGAACACCTAAAAATAAGACATACTGTGGAAAAACGAGCCAACTCGGAGTTGACTCGGCCGCGGATCCGCGGCGAATTGCACCAATTAGCCGCGCTTCCGCGGTCGTCTAACCGAGTTAGGGACTCGTATTTCTCTAGTGTTCTTATAATTCTCAGCACAAATTTTTCATGCCTCTGAAATAATTTTTTTCGACAGGTTTAAAATCGACAGAAACTTGAGGGAGCCGGGGTTATGTTTTCGTGTTTTTCCATCGATCGAAGTTCTAATAAGTTGCTAACAATCTAGTAAAGGTTTAGTAGGCTCTGATACCAATGTAAGTCCATGTTACGCACCCCACGAGTTCGCGGGGAGACGGAAGAGGCCATTACTGTACATACGATGTATATTGTAGTGGATGCTTGGACATATATAGGGAGGACTTTCTTACTCGACATGATAGTACGCTATCTGGTTGCTCTTTATCTTAACATTTACTCTGATTGTCTCTATGTTACATGTTGATAAAGCCCTTAGGATGAGTACTTGACTACCAGGACTATGAAGCAGATCAAACTAGTAGGGACAGTGTAGTCGCCAAGTACATCCTTCAAATGATCCTAGTCGTGGGAGTACCGAGACAGGGCATCGATACTCCAGAGTAGACTAGCGTATGCACTTCTTGACCCATATGATGGGCGATGGATGATCCCATATCCATTGGTGTTTGACATCAGAGAAGGTATACGGGTGCTCAGTGGAGACTGGGTACACTGGACGGACTCGCCAAGAACTCCCAGATAGTATTATACCTCATGTCAGATGGCAGTTCTCTGGTGACACTGGTACAGGTTAGTCTGTAGACCCGAGATCGTCATAGAGTCTTGTGTGATTCCCACTGTGCTTTAATTTCCATCATACCACGTCCAAGAGGGCGTGCAAAAACGTGGCTTTTGGGTACAGTCCCGAATCACATGGAGGCAATGAGCGATAGGAGGGGTTTCGTCTCTCCCGGTATAGAGAGTTGATGTTGCGCTATGTTCGATTGGCTATAACTAGAAATCCCTGGCCAGGGTTGTTGAGATTTACTGGTAAGTGTTATCAGTAGTTTCTCGAACTGTTATAGACCTCATATCGACACGACTTATCAAGCTACCAGGGTCTGACATTTACCACCCCTAGGCGAGATATGCGACATATCAGACGAAGAGACCGGACTGTACGGGAGTGTTACTGATTGGATTCGCAGAAGAATGTACAGGCTTGCTTGTTGATCTTCTGATCGCTCAATACCTGGGTGGCTGTTACGTTTAGCTGACCGCTTGCAGATTGTAGGTGTTTGATATGATCATCACCTACTGCCGGCGTATTGACGATTCTTTAGAGTCTTACACTGAGGTTTCCTGGCTCAGGCAAAACGGAGTAGGAGCATATATATGATATGTGCGGGACCGAGAACAATACGTGTATGTGATACCGTATTAGATTCTCGCGATATGAGATATCGGCCGGGTATATGTGATATAGCCGGGTCATCGGATCAAGTGTTGATTCGATGAACTGATACAGAATATATTAGTCGGTTATTTATGAAATAGCCGGATTATCGGATCAAGTGTTGATTCGATAATTTAATGTATAATTATATATTTGATATATTAAATTGCATTAACTAATATAAGCTCACTAAAAGATTATTTTTCTCACTCGGGTAATACATTGATATATATGCGATATATGTTAATTGTATTATTTTAGTTTGTTACAAAATATATTATATATATGATATATAATATTGTAACAAGTTAAGGTTACAAATGCAATATGTTTTGTGGAGATTAAACATGGTTAGGGTTTGGATTAGGGTTAAACTTTCTAGTAGCTTCTAGAAGCTTTGCTTTTGTTTTAAGCAAAGATATTTGTTATGATATTTTGTTGATATTTCTTTAACTCAACCCAAACCCTTTACCATGGTAAAATCTCTACAAGGGTTAAGTGATTATCCTTAACCCATGATTGTATTTCTAACCTTAGACATGATTTCATTATTCATCACAAAAGGATTGGATCATCTTCTTCCTTCTTCTTCTTTGCATGAAAAGCTTTCTAGCTTTTTATAAAGTGATGAAAATGAGTGAGTTAAAGAAAACAAATGAGAGCTAAATTCCTACTTCATCATCCTCATCTATTCTAGCCACTTAGATTAGAGTGTTTGCTTTGCTAATACTTGATTAGTGAAGCAAAAGCTTGGGCTTGAGTTTCTTCAAGGTAGATCATCTTAGTTATCGAAGATCGGAAGCAAGCTTGCATCTTGCTCTTCATGGAGCCTCTCTAGAGTCCGGATAATCGATGATCGCAGCGAAGGGACCACAACACGGAGCTTATGAAGTGAAGGACCGGACTACAAAGGTTTTAATCCCAAACTCTGAGAAGTAAAGTTGTTTACTTGCTTTGTTTCGCCTAATCTCTAGTCTAAGATCTTGGTTAGGGTTGTTCGGCACGTCTAAAATTTAAATCGGGCATGGTTGATACCTTGTAGACCCATTTGAGAGTGCCTAGTAACCCTACAGTGGTATCAAAGCCAAGCTAGAGCTTTAGGAGAAATCTAGGCAAAGTTTAAAGTCCGATCGAACTCCGAATACCCGATAAAACCTAGTTTCTGGAAAAAATTTCAAAAGTGGACATTTTTCATATTAAAAATACTCAGAAAATCATGCAGGGAAATCTAAGAATTACTGTGAAATACGGACACTCAATTCCTTCATTAGACCGCGGAACCGTGGCCAAACCAGACGTTTGGTGGCGGTTCCGCGGCCAACATTTTGAGTTTGGGGCTACTGCTTCAGGTCTTCATTCTCAGGTCCTTTTTCATATTTCTGGGAATTTTTAATTCTACTCAAGTATTGAGCCTTCTGGGAATTATTGGGAACTCGTTGATTCGATCAGAAAGTTTAACTTCGTTTAAGTGTTTGTCCGGATAATTTAGAACTTGTTAAAAAGTTCGAACGGATATCAATAACTCACTTTTTCCCCTGCCGGAAAATTTCCAAGTGTTGGATTTTTCCATAGTTTAAGAACGTTCTTATTCGTGCAAGTAACACGGTGGACCCTCTAGAAGAACACAAACCTTAACTCGATTATGTGATTGTCTGAACCGTCTCTAAACCTTAGGGTTTGGGGCAGTACGGCGTTGTCACATGTGAGGCGTTGGTTTGACCCTTCTACGGCTGGACCATGGGTACTGTGGCATGTGATGGATACTTTTTGAACTCCGCTCAAGTGTTGAGCTATTTGGGAAATCTTGGGTGTTTGTTTATTCGATCGGAAAGTTTAACATTGTCTATTTATCTGGAATGTGATACAATATTTGGAATCCACAAGTAGTTATGAGATAACTAATTTGAATGTTATACATCTAGCAGTTTAGTCTCAGATGATCGGTTGCCACGGGATTTTGATGCGAACAAAAGTCCGTCGCAATCACGTAGCGTACGCGGATACTCGCCGGGTAAACTTAATAGACAGCCACGCCCCAAAGCCCCGACCAAGTGACTGTAGGAGAACCCCGTCGCCAAAAGCATCCGTTCGAGTGCTCGCGGCAGCGGTGTTCCGCCTTAGTGCACTTCATCGACGGCATCGGGGGTGCGGCCGTCTACTAAAGTTTTCAACGAGCATTCGATCAAGTTTTCGGGAATCTTGTTGAATTGCCCGACTAGATATTGAAAACTGTTTTCGATAATGAGACTAAAATGCGGGGTTTATAATTGTTAGGCATGCGATGTCTAAGGAATTCATTTGGTTAGGCATGCAATATCTAAAGAGATTGCGGATTCCAACTATTGTAGTTTTACACTTTCTTTTCTGCGACCGTAAGTGTAATATGTGGTGTATCGCCGGTTTCGTTGCTATACATCAACGACAATTAGGATACGCATATTTACTTACGTTGATGACATGTGATGTTATGTGTTGCTGTGATATGTTAGATTGGATCGTCGCATTTGAATAGCCGGGGGTTTTATGTGAGATGAGAGTTTTTCTTTTTCATTCATGTAAAATTTATTTGTATGTAATATTCTTTTATTGGGGCACTTCCGGGCTAAGGATGATGTCACCATTGTATATTATTTACTTTTCCGCATTAGGATAGACCCAAGGTGGGGAGCACAAGTAACCGGGTTCTAGGGTCCAGTGGGAGACCATCTCGAGGAGTCGAGACCGGATCTCCTAACTCTAGAACTGGCAGGCTTACTTGTCGCTCTCGTAGGGGTCTAGGGATGTGGGTTTGGCTATTCATCGCGACCGTGGAATCCGTGTTTTATACAGGCTCGTATTAAAATACGGACGTCCTAGTATATCCAATATTTCATATATGTTCTTCTGCTGCAATGTTCTGTGATGAGATCATATTACTGCCTGAGATGAATGTTTATATTATATATATGAGATATATATTATATATTGTTGATTTCGTTTCATATATGATGCTTGTGAAGCATATTAAAATGGGACTTCATTAATGAGATTAATGAAATAAAAGAAACCTAAAGATGTTGTAGAAACTTGTTTAAAAACTGGTAACTCTAGTTCTTGCTTTGCATAGCGGTGTTCCTTGTAGAACATCCAGCACCTTATTCGATAAGGAAAGAGCCGAGATCCCATCACCGGGAGTGACCTCTTTAGCGAAACTAGCAGATGCTGCATACTCGGTTTGTCTTTTGATTGCTTCTATAGTTTTTGCTTTGCATAGTGATATTTGTGAAATATCCTGCACCTTATTCGATGAGGAAAGAGCCGACGATCTCTTCACCGGGAGTGACCTCTTTAGCAAAACTAGAAAAGCCTCAAAAACACTCCATTTAAAATCACTCGATTCTACAACGATATCAAGTTCATTACGCAAAGGGTTTTCTTAAAAACCTGTCGTAGCCATTCATCATTTCAGATAAGTGATAGTTAGTATTCGTGCTGCGTTTGTTGGCCTTTGTCAAGGCGCAGTGTGCGGTAGCTGATTACTGCTTATCTGTATAAGCATATGATGTGATTGATTTAGGGTAGTCGTGCGACCTTGTTGACCTCTGTCAAGGGTCGTGCGGGTGGGTTTACTTCAATCGGGAAATGACGGGTTGAACTTGACTAGCAGCCTATGGTTTGTTAACCTCTGTCAAGGTCATAGGACGCTTGGGGCAAACTATTATCGGGAATTTCAAGTGTTGAAATTTGCAATGAGATTGCATACCTTCTATGAGATAGTTGGATCCCGATACCCGCTGCGAGTAAGAGTTACTCATGGGAGAGTTTTACACATTACAATTAGCCGATCAAGTAGGTGTCTAGAAAGGTGTCAACAGGGTTACGTCCCTGGAAAAACGAGGTTTACTTTAATTAGGTCCGTGCGAAAGCACGGGGAACCTCCCTCAAAGTACCGGCACTGGCCTGGCTGAAAGATTGGCGAACTTGTAGGGTGTAATTAATCCCGGCTAGTCTTTCCTTTTAGGGTTTGAAGGAAGATTTAACTAAAACAGTGGGAGACATCCTGCTTAGGTATATTAAATAACCAATCTAATCTTGCAAGAGCATACGCTGAGTGTTTTCTTCTCTCTCTCTCCAGGTAGCGACCATGTCACGTCTTATTCAAGATAATAATACGGATGTATTGACCGACCCCGCTTGTTATACTGAGATGGGGAACGTTGGTCCCGCTCCAACTTATAATTGTTATAAGACAGAGCAGGAAATAGGAGATTACCAGAATTATCATGCTGCCCAAACGAAGAAAGTGCATGCTGATACATCTTCTTCGGGTGTGTTCATTAACGAGAACTGTTTCTCAATATCCTTTACGTCCTGGGTAAGTGATACCAGATCAGGATCCCGCAAAAGTAATCTGTTACATGGGCTACAGAAAGGTAGAGGACTGAGAACGGGTGATAAGTTTCATGAGATAGAAACGGTACAAGTGTTGCAGCCAAGTCTGTTAGTAGTTATCACCCTGTATTAGCAAATACATTGATTCTGAACGAATGTTATTAGATACCGAACCTGATATACAACATCATATTAGTCTCTTTATTAGTAAAGAAAGATATAATTTTGTATTGTTGGATAATGTTTTGAACATTTCCTATATCAAGAGTTGATCGGTTCAGGCACGTTATCTAAAAGCATAGACGTTCTAAATCAAACCACAGTTCTTAGTATACAGAACACACACAAGAGGAAGAGTTCATAAATGAACAAATCCTTCTTGAGGCATTGTAGACTAGGTCATATCAATGTGACCCGACTAGCTAAAGTTACATTTAGATGCATATTTAAATTAGTTTGAATTTACATCTTGTGAAACTTGCCGGTCATGTCACAAAGATAAGATGACCACAGCTCTGTTTATTGGAAACAGAGAAAGAGTTAGTGAACTCTTAGGATTGATACATGATGATGTATGTAAGGTCCCCTGTCTATACATGCCAAGACCGGTTCTTTTTACTTCATTACATTCACTGTTTATCTTTCAAGATTCGGACATATGTTCCTGTTGAAACAAAGTCTGAACCTTTTGAGAAATTCAATGAATATGAGTTAGAAGTAGAGAACTAAAACGGGTATAAGTATTATGTCCTTTGATGTGATCAGGGAGGAGAATATTGGAGCATGGGATTCCTGGACTATTCTAAAGGAGAATGAGATTCTCTCTCAGCATTACTCCTCCGTATACACCACAACACGTTGGTGTATCGGGGCGGAGCGATCACACCCTGTTTGATATGGTGCGCTCTATGATGAGTACTACTGAGTTTCCTATTTTCTTTTGGGAGTTATGCACTTGAGAAGCTGCATACCTATTGAATAGGGTTCAAATCAAATCAGTTGCCTACCACTTCATATGTGATATGGAATGGGAAGAGCCCATCTCTTAAGTAAGTTAAGATTTAGGATTGTCCGGCCTATGCCTAAAAGCAAAATCCGGACAAGCTCGAGGCAAAGTCAGATCTGTGGAAGTTTGTTGGATATCCCAAGCATTAGCAAGGGAATATCTTCTACCAAACTGGAGAACAAAACGTGTTTTTGTTTTCTTAGCATACCACCTTTGTGAAAGGGAATTTCTTGTGAAGAAATTAATGGTTATGAGGTAGAACTGGAAAGAGTTCCAGCTATACAAACTACAGCTGATGATTTGGTAGAACCAAAGGATTCAATAGTTACCAACGAATCTCAGCCTCTCCGCCGATCTAGTAGGGTTCTTCACCCACCTGAGAGATACTTCGGTTTCTCTATGACAGTGGGAGCGAGAATTGCATCATGAGATGATGACCCAACTAGTTTCGAGCAGGCCATCAGGAGTGGGACTCTGTAAGAATGGCTGGATGCTTAGCAATCTGAGATGGAATCCTTATACACCAACAAAGTATGGACTTTTGGTTGCTTTATCTGAAGGGTTAAATTCCCATCAGGAGCAAGTATATCTTGAGAAGATTACTTGGTGTACATGGAAAAGTTGAGACTTTCAAAGCTATGCTTAAGTCCATCCAGATCCTACTTGCCACTGCTACATACCATGACTACGATATCTGGCGGTTGGGTGTCATGACTGCTTTTCTAAATGATGTTTTGGAAGAGAGCGTCTATAAGTACACAGCCAGAGGACTTCGTAGATAGTAGGAGCAGCGAAAACGTGTGCAAGATGTTTTATGTGATAAAGCAGGCATCGCGGAGTTGAAACGTCTGTTTTGATGTGGTAGTCAAAGAGTTTGACTTCATCAAAATGGTAGATGAACCTTGTATATACAAAAGGTAGTAGGGAGTATGGTGATGATCCTCGTATTGTACGTGGATGACATACTCTTGATAGGGAAGGAGTTTCCTATGCTACGCTCGGTCAATCTCCTCTTATCATAAGGATTCTCCATATAAGGATAAAAGTGATACCTCCTAAATCCTGGGTTTTGATCTATGAGATAGATATAATTGGATGTTAGGATTCTCACTAGTTGTAGTGAGATGGTATCAATCGATCCTGGGGAGAATCACTGGAATGGTTCCAGGATGGTAAGGTCGACTGAATGCCAGTCGCATGCATTGTCTTTACCCTCAGTGGAGGGACGGTATGTTGGAAGAGTTCCAAGCTAGATACCGTGACATACTAGATGATTAAAGGCAAGATACATCGTTACCAAGGATGCTACCAAAGAGGCAGTCTGGGTATATATAAGTTCATGAGATGAACTTCGTTCCTACCATTGTTTGACAATGGAGTTGTGGCTTATGCCAAGGAACCCCCGTCCCATCAGAAATCCAGATATAATTCTTAGGCAGTATCACCTGATCATGGAGATGGTTGATCTCCAGGGAGATCGAGGTTAGGAGAGTAGACACAGAGGACAACAGCGTGGATCCACTCACAAAGGCCTATTTCCCAGTAGAGACTTTTAATGGGATGGTTGAGTATGAGATACTTCAACCACAGCTGATTGTTGGGTATGTAATACCACAACAGATGGCCCTAGTGCAAGTGGGAGATTGTTAGTTATATGTATGCCCTAGAGGCCATTACTGTACATACGATGTATATTGTAGTGGAAGCTTGGACATATATAGGGATGACTTTCTTGCTCGACGTGATAGTACGCTATCTGGTTGCTCTTTATCTTAACATGTACTCTGATTGTCTCTATGTTACATGTTGATAAAGCCCTTAGGATGAGTACTTGACTACCAGGACTATGATGCAGATCATACTAGTGGGGACAGTGTAATCGCCAAGTACATCCTTCAAATGTTCCTAGTCGTAGGAGTACCGAGACAGGGCATCGATACTCCAGAGTAGACTAGCGTATGCGCTTCTTGACCCATATGATGGGCGATGGATGATCCCATATCCATTGGTGTTTGACATCAGAGAAGGTATACGGGTGCTCAGTAGAGACTGGGTATACTGGACGGACTCGCCAAGAACTCCCAGATGATATTATAACTCACGTCAGATGGCAGTTCTCTGGTGACACTGGTACAGGTTAGTCTGTAGACCCGAGATCGTCATAGAGTCTTGTGTGATTCCCACTGTGCTTTGATTTCCATCATACCACGTCCAAGAGGGCATGCAAAAAGGCGGCTTTTGGGTACAGTCCCGAATCACATGGAAGCAATGAGCGATAGGAGGGGTTTCGTCTCTCCCGGTATAGGGAGTTGATGTTGCGCTGTGTTCGATTGGCTATAACTGGAAATCCCTGGCCAGGGTTGTTGAGATTTACTGGTAAGTGTTATCAGTAGTTTCTCGAACTGTTATAGACCTCATATCGACACGACTTATCAAGCTACTGGGGTCTGACGTTTACCACCCCTAGGCGAGATATGCGATATATCAGACGAAGAGACCGGACTGTACGGGAGTGTTACTGATTGGATTCGCAGGAGAATGTACAGGCTTGCTTGTTGATCTTCTGATCGCTCAATACCTGGGTGGCTGTTACGTTTAGCTGACCGCTTGCAGCTTGTGGGTGTTTGATATGATCATCACCTACTGCCGGCGTATTGACGATTCTTTAGAGTCCTGCACAGAGGTTTCCTGGCTCAGGCAAAACGGAGTAGGAGCACATATATGATATGTGCGGGACCGAGAACAATACGTGTATGTGATACTGTATTAGATTCTCGCGATATGAGATATCGGCCGGGTATATGTGATATAGCCGGGTCATCGGATCAAGTGTTGATTCGATGAACTGATACAGATTATATTAGTCGGTTATTTATGAAATAGCCGGATTATCGGATCAAGTGTTGATTCGATAATTTAATGTATAATTATATATTTGATATATTAAATTACATTAACTAATATAAGCTCTCTAAAAGATTCTTTTTCTCACTCGGGTAATACATTGATATATATGCGATATATATTAATTGTATTATTTTATTTTGTTACAAAATATATTATATATGTGATATATAATATTGTAACAAGTTAAGGTTACAAATGCGACATGATTTGTGGAGAATAAACATGGTTAGGGTTTGGATTAGGGTTAAACTTTCTAGTAGCTTCTAGAAGCTTTGCTTTTGTTTTAAGCAAAGATATTTGTTATGATATTTTGTTGATATTTCTTTAACTCAACCCAAACCCTTTACCATGGTAAAATCTCTACAAGGGTTAAGTGATTATTCTTAACCCATGGTTGTATTTCTAACCTTAGACATGATTTCATTATTCATCACAAAAGGATTGGATCATCTTCTTCCTTCTTCTTCTTTGCATGAAAAAGCTTTCTAGCTTTTTATGAAGTGAAGAAAATGAGTGAGTTAAAGAAAACAAATGAGAGCTAAATTCCTACTTCATCATCCTCATCTATTCTAGCCACTTAGATTAGGGTGTTTGCTTTACTAATACTTGATTAGTGAAGGAAAAACTTGGGCTTGAGTTTCTTCAAGGTAGATCATCTTAGTTATCGAAGATCGGAAGCAAGCTTGCATATTGCTCTTCGTGGAGCCTCTCTAGAGTCCGCATACTCGATGATCGCAGCGAAGGGACTACAACACGGAGCTTATGAAGTGAAGGACCGGACTACAAAGTTTGTAATCCCAAACTCTTAGAAGTAAAGTTGTTTACTTGCTTTGTTTCGCTTAATCTCTAGTCTAAGATCTTGGTTAGGGTTGTTCGACACGTCTAAAATTTAAATCAGGCATGGTTGATGCCTTGTAGACCCTTTTGAGAGTGCCTAGTAACCCTACATAGAATATATGAAAAACAATTATCAAAGCTTCGTAATACGGACTTGAGCACACGGATCATGTCTAAACCATTACTAGCAAATTACGAGAGGTTTAACTACTCGGATTCGAAGTTATACCTCGCGTTACATGTCCTTCGGGTCTTCATGGCTGTCCTCCACCTGTCGTCGGCTCTATGGATCATGGGTACCTCAACGACCTCCTCGAGTCAAAGATGATCCACCCGAGAGTCTATAGTCCGAGCTCCTATCTCGAATCTGAGATAACTACGGCTTCTAGTTTGCTAATTTAGAAGTCCCAGAGGGTGTAGAGTATTTAGATGGAGTACTTAGTCTCTTTAAACCCTAGGATTCTCAACTCATTAGAGCTTTTAGGGTTTGAGGAAGAAGATGAAGACTTGAGGAGAGAGAAAGTGTTTGTGATAATGATATGAAGCATTACTCATTTGTGAATATTATGAAGCATAGTAATATCTCACCAAATAATATCTAGCAAATATTCATCATGCTTCATTTAATTCACAAGATGAATCATCTCATGAGTCATGGATCAATTAACGAAAACAACACCTCATCTCCTCCACCTCATTTAGTTTAAATCCAAAAAGAAATAAAACCAAATGAGTCATCTCCTTCTAGAAGCTTCCCGACAAATTACGAGACTGCCCCTCCCATCCGTATTTACGAAAAACACGGATAAACTGAGACTGAATAAATCCATCTGTATAATACTAAGATCCGGCTTAAACCAAAGCCCACCAGTATTATCTGTCCGATCATAGTACATGCACAAGTGTGCGTAAGTGATCGCGGCCCTACCGTAAAACCATACGGCCTCTACACCTTTTGCCCGGTGCAGGGAAACTCTCTGTGTAGGACTCTAAAGACTCGACACTACGCTGGCAGTGGGTTGAACCATAGGCCGCAAGCGGTACTAGATGTACGTAACGGTCTCCAGGTAGATGTCGATAAGAAGGTCGATGAGGAAACCCATCTGAACTCCTACTGGGCCTGTATGCGACAATCTCCGTACAGTCCGGTCTGTTCGTCTAGGACTATCACATATCGGGCCTAGGGGGCGGTAAACGTCAGACCCCTAATAGCGGTATAAGTCGTGTCGGAGTGAAGCCCATTACACCTAAGAAACTACTGGAACACCAACCAGTAAATATCGCTTGCCCTAGACAGGGACTTTGCGTAATGGCTCTCCATACACAGCGCGATATCAACCCCCAATACCGGGAGAGACGAATCCTGTCTAACCGCCACTGCCTCCAAGTGCTTCGGGACTGCACCCAACTACTACCTGTTTGCACGCCTCCTTTGAGCCGTGGTAGGGTAGTAATCTAAGTACAGTGGGAACACACTCGAGGCGAAGTAGCAGTATCAAGTCAACGGACTAAGCTGTACTCTTGTCACCTGGGAACTGCAATCTGACGATAGGTATAGTACCAACCTGCAGTTCCCGACGTGTCCTATCCGGTGTACTCATAACCTAACGAGCACCTGCATACTATCTCCAGTACGACGTACTGATTGCTGTGGAACAGACCATCTCCCCTGCTGGGATGAGAAGCGTATACACCAGTCTACTCTAGAGTATCGATGCCCCGTCTCGATAATTCTACGACCAGGGACCTGTATAGGATGTGCTTATAGACTACCCAACCCCCACTAGTGTGACTGCCATCACAACGCTGGTAATCAAGCAATGATCCTAAGGGCTCTACTAATATGTATAAGCGATATGTTAAAAGAAACACATGCACATATTAAAGTAGATACAAACCAAGTAGCATACTACCATTTTGAGCAAGACTGTCAATACAACTGTGAATATCCCAAGCTTCCATTAAGTAATATACAATCCAGTATGATACAATAATAGCCTCTAGGGCATATACACCAACAAAAGGTTGTTGGGATTGTCCTAAATCAGGTACATTAATACCATCCTAAAGAGGTTTAGTATAGAAGACTCCAAGCGGGGTTCCTTACCCGCTAGTCATGGAGTCACTCTCTCCAAGGACTTTTGCCCAAAGACTGATGAAAAGAAAGCTCGCATGAGTATTATACCCTACGCTTCTGCTGTAGAATCTATAATGTATGAGATGTTATGTACACGTCCTGATGTAGCTTATGCACTAGGTGTAGTAAGCAGGTATCAATCCAACCCAGGGGAGAATCACTGGACAGTTGTAAAGAACATTCTTAAGTACTTGCGACGGACTAAAGAAATGTTCTTGGTGTATGGTAACGAAGATCTCCAAATGGAGGCCTTTACCGATTCAAGCTTCTAGAGTGATAAGGATGACAACAAATCTATCTCAAGGTTTGTCTTTACCCTCAATGGACGGGCGGTGTGTTGGAAGAGTTCCAAACAGGATACCGTTGCAGACTCCACGATGGAAGCTGAGTATATTGCTGCAAATGATGCTGCTAAGGAAGCCGTCTGGATGAGGAAGTTCATCTCGGAGCTAGGAGTAGTTCCGACCATTATTGACCCAATACCATTGTATTGTGATAATAATTGGGCTATGGCGTTCGCCAAAGAGCCCAGGTCCCATCAGCGATCCAGACACATCCTCAGGCGATATCATCTGATCTGGGAGATAGTTGATCGCCGCGAGATCGAGATTCGGAGAGTAAATACAAAAGATAACACTGCGGATCCACTCACCAAGGCCCTCCCTCTGCCGCAGCATGAGCGACTTTTTAAGATGTTAGGTATGAGATACGCCAATAATTGGCCTTAGTGCAAGTGGGAGATTGTTGGATATATGTATGCCCTAGAGGTTATTAGATGATAGTGTATGTACCGGTATGTGTGTGTGTGTGTATTCGGGACATTCTTGCTCGACATGATAGTATGCTATCTGGTTGCACTTTTATCTTGACATGTTCATTTGATCATGCTTTCATTCATTTGGTACATGTTGATATAGCCCTTAGGATATGCAGGACTATTGAGATTATGATGCGGATCATACTAGTGGGACATGTGTAGTCTATGAGCATATTCTTGAAATGTTCCTAGTCGTGGGTGTATCGAGACGGGGCATCGATATCATCAGAGTAGACTAGCGTATACGTTGCTTGTCCCATATGATGGGTGATGGATGATCCCATATCCATTGGTGTGGTGACACCAAAGACAGTATACGGGTGCTCAGTGAGACTGGGTACACTGAACGGACTCACTGAGAACTCCTATATGGTATTATATCTATCGTCGGATAGCAGTTCTCAGGTGACACCGGTACAGGTTAGTCTGTAGACCTGAGATCGTCATAGAGTCTTGTGTGCCTCCCACTGTACTTTGATCTCCACCCTACCACAGCTCTACTGAGTCGTGCAAACAGGTGGATTTTGGGTACAGTTCCGAGGCACATGGAGGCAATGAGCGATAGGAGAGGTTTCGTCTCTCCCGGTATTGGGGGTTGATGTTTCACCATGTACGATTGGCTATAACAGGAAGTCCCTGGCCAGGGCTGCTGAGATTTACTGATAAGTGTTATCAGTAGTTTCTCGATCTGTTATGAGCCATATACCGGCATGACTTATTGGGTTATTGGGGTCGACGATACCATCCCTAGACTCACATATGCAGCTTATCTGACGAAGAGACCGTACTGTACGATAAGTGTTACCAGTTGGCTCGACGGGAGTTTTAGCAGGTTGCTTGTGTTTCTTCTGATCGCTCAATACCTGGGAGCCATCGCGTACAGCTTGTGCTACTGACGGTTTGTGGGCATGTGATGTGATCACTGCCTACTACTAGCGTATTGATGAGTCTTAGAGTCCCACAAAGAGGTCTCCTAGCTCAGGCGAAAAGATATGGGGTGCATATGAGATATGCGCGGGAGCTCGATTAAATGCGTGTATTG
Organism: Agapanthus africanus; assembly: GCA_030015575.1. Taxonomy (NCBI): domain Eukaryota; kingdom Viridiplantae; phylum Streptophyta; class Magnoliopsida; order Asparagales; family Amaryllidaceae; genus Agapanthus; species Agapanthus africanus. The sequence goes on from CM057343.1 coordinate 344,383,403, forward strand.
GATACCGTTTTTTAATCGGGCGTTTACTATTGGACGAGTCGTATGTGATAAGAGCGGGTTATTAAATCAAGTGTTGATTTAATATTAAATCCATTACCTCATTTATTAAAACCTATTTCTTATTGATGCATGCATGAGTGTATGTATATGTTGATATGGATGCACACATGCAAGCATACATGTATCATAGTTGATGATATATTGGTGGTGGCAATGCAAGACTTACATGGTTACATATGTGTATATTTTGTTTATTTGAGAAAAGCAAAAATGGGATTAATACCATGGTTTAATTACCCATGATTTTAGCCCATGGTTTTGCTTAAACTCAAGTTACAAAATATCTAGATATTTTGTAACCATAGTTTAGCATGGCATGACTCTCACTTACTCTCTTGAGTTTAGTAAGAGTTATTCATATTATTCTCTTGAGTCAAGCTTGAGCTAGCTCCTTCTTCCTCTCTCTCCTCAAAGCTCTCTAGGGTTTAAAAAGAAAGAGAAGAAATTAAAAAAGAAAAGGTTTTTAATTGAGATCCAAACCCACATCACCATTCTACTTTAGTCTAGCCCACTAGTGTGGAGTGTTTGCTTCATCTTCATCCTTGATCAAGTGAAGCTTGAAGCTTGGTGCAAAGGGACTTCATGGTGGATCATCGTGGATGCGGAAGGATACAAGCCAACCGGTTCAAACCGTATACGATCCAAGGAGTCAAAGAAGAGGTCTACAAAGGTTGTATTTCTCCCCACTTAGAGTTAGACACTTGTAGTATATGATACTAGCATATTGTTACTCTATTTTTCTAGTTCGATTCATGGTTGGATTGTTTAGCGCCCCCTTAAATTTTTGTTATAGCATGTGTGATACAACCCTAAACCTAGGCATGGTGCTAAAGAATCCCTACACTTTTCTTGTTTTATTCATAGATATTTATCATTTTCTTGATCTAATCTTATCCTCAAGGTTCACATTCTCGCTTCCAAGTTCATCTTCTTCATCTCCCCTCTAGTTTTTTCTAGATTAAGAAAAAGAAAAAGAAAGAAAGATTTTTAGTGAGCAAAATCCCTACTTCATCAACCTACACTATTCTAGCAAATTAGTATAGGTTGTTCTCTTCACTAATACCTTGATTAGTGAAGTGTGAGCTCAAGTGTGAGAAGCTTCAAGGTGGATCATCTTCAACGACGAAGACTTCGAGTAAGCTCGTTCCATCCCTCAAGTGGAGTCAAAGAAGAGTTCTAGGGACTAATACTTAGAGCATTTGAAGTGAAGGACTAAACTACAAAAGTTGTAGTTTCTCTTCACTTAGTTAGATTACTTGTTTAGCTCATCTTTAAAACCCTAATTCTCTAGTTCGGTTCTTTTTTTATTATACTTAGCCCTTTAGATTTTTAAAATTGCACTTGATGCTCATAGAACTCTTGTAGAGGTACTAAGACATACTTTCAGTCACAGACAGGCTCAGTAGGGGTACGGATGAGTTTGCTCGTCAGCCTTCCTTTCGTTCAATACCTGGATAGCCGTTACGTATAGATAGTGCCGCTGACGTGCTTGTGGTTATGCATTTATCCAATAATCACTGCCAGCGTATTGTCAAGTCTTTAGAGTCCCATACAGAGGGTTTTCCCGGTTCAGGCGATATAATGTAGATGACGTATGTTGGTACATACAGGTGCCCGATTAAATATGTGTACAGGCTACACGGACTTTAATCGAACAGCTGATAATACTGTTAGTTATATGTATGCCCTAGAGGCCATTACTGTACATGAGATGTATAATGTAGTGGATGCTGGGACATATATAGGTAGGACTTTCTTGCTCGACATGATACTACGCTATCTGGTTGCTCTTTATCTTAACATGTATACTTATTGTCTCTCTGTTACATGTTGATAAAGCCCTTAGGATGTGTACTCGACTTCCAGGACTATGATGCAGATCATACTAGTGGGGCATGGGTAGTCCATGAGTACATCCTTCAATGTTCCTAGTCGTGGGAATATCGAGACGGGGCATCGATATTCCAGAGTAGACTAGCGTATATCTTCTCGACCCATGTGATGGGCGATGGATGATCCCATATCCATTGGTGTTTGACATCAGAGACGGTATGCGGGTGCTCAGTGGAGACTGGGTACACTGGACGGACTCGCCGAGAAATCCCAGATAGTATTATACCTCACGTCAGATGGCAGTTCTCTGGTGACACTAGTACAGCTTAGTCTGTTGACCCGAGATCGTCATAGAGTCTTGTGTGTCTCCCACTGTGCTTTGATTTCCACCCTACCATGGCTCTACTGAGTCGTGCAAACAGGTGGTTTTTGGGTACAGTCCTGATTCACATGGAGGCAATGAGCGATAGGAGGGGATTCGTCTCTCCCGGTATTGGGGGTTGATGTTGCGCTATGCTCGACTGGCCATAACTGAAAATCCCTGGCCAGGGTTGTAGTGATTTACTGGTAAGTATTATCAGTAGTTCCACACTTGTTGTGGACCTTACATCGGCATGACTTATCAAGCTACTGGGGTCTGACGTTTACCACCCCTAGACGAGATATGCGACATATCAGACGAACAGACCGGACTATACGGTAAGTGTTACTGATTGGATTCAAAGGAGTGTGAGCAGGCTAGCTTGTTGATCTTCTGATCGCTCAATACCCGGGTGGCCGTTACGTTTAGCAGACCGCTTGCGGCTTGTGGGTGATTGATATGATCACCACCTACTGCCGGCGTATTGACGAGTCTTTAGAGTCCTACACAGAGGTTTCCTAGCTCAAGCGAAACGAAATAGGAGTGCATATGAGATATGTGCGGGACCGAGAATAATACAAGTATGTGATACTGTATTCTATTCTCGCGATTTGTATCATCAGTCGGTTATATGAGATATAGCCGGGTTACCGAATCAAGTGTTGATTCGATATATTGATACACTAGATATTAGTCGGTTATATGCGATATGATCAGATCATTAAATCAAGTGTTGATTTAATGATTTAATGTATAATTATATATTTGATATATTACTTTACATTAACTAGTATTTGTTCACTTAAGATTGACTTTCTCACTTGATGTGCACAAGTTGTATATGTGATATATGTTTGTGCACTAGTTTGTATCATGATTGATGATACATGTAAACTTGGGTGTGTGTATGACTTACACCATATTTAAGATAATGGTTTAGGGTTTTTATTTATTTTGGTAAAACAAAATGGTGGTTATCTTTGTCTTGGCTTGAAGCTTCATGAAGCTTTTAAGCATCTTTGACAAAGTCCACTCATTTTGTTTTGCATAAGATTTTCATTAACCTAACCATTACCTCAAACTATGGTTTAGTCTCTACAAGGTAAACTCACCCATGGTTGCATTATGATAGACTTCACTTGATTATTCTTTTTGCATAATTCATTTTATCATCATTCTTTTCTTTCTTCTTCTTCTTCTTCAAGAAGAAGAAAAGCTTGCTAGAAAATTTTCAAGTGAAGAAAAAGAGTGAGAAATCCAAATCCAAAGTGGACCCACTTCCTATTTTATCATCCTCTACTACTTGCCATTTAGTTTAGGATGTTCTCTTCACAAAGTTCTTGACCTAGTGAAGATGGAGCTTGAGTTTGAGTCTCCTCGACGTAGATCATCTTCGGCCTCGAAGTCAACGACCTAGCCCGCTCATTTCTCCGAGGAAACCATCACTCGAGTCCGGGATCTCGATGATCGCAGCGAAGGGACGTCAACACATAGCTTTAGAAGTGAAGGACCGGATCTACGAAGGTTGTAATCCCTTTCACTTAGTGTTAAAGAGTTTAACTTGCTAGATTTCACATAATCTCTAGTACACGATCTTGGTTAGGGTTGTTCGGCATGGCTAATCTTTTTGAATCGGGCATGGTTGATGTCTTGTAGAACCTTGTTAGAGTGCCTAGAAACCCTAAAGTGGTATCAGAGCCAAGCTAGAGCTTTAGGCGAAGTCTAGGTGAAGTTTAAAGTCCGATCGAACCCGGATAACCCCGATTAAACCTTTCTCTGGACATTTACTAAAAATGTGATTTTTTCTACATTAAAAATACTCAGAAAAATAAGCAGGAAAATCTAAGAATTACTGTGAAGTACGGACCTTTAATGCTATTACTTGACCATGGAACCGCAGCCAAACCATGGGTTTAGCGGCGGTTCCGCGGCCAAAATTTGGATTTAGTCCCTGGTATTTCAGGTATTTATTCTTAGGTCCTTTCTTTTTAATTTTTTCTGGGAATTCTTAATTATACTCAAGAGTTGAGTTTTCTGGGTTGTATTGGGGACTCATTGATTTGATCGGATAATTTAACTTCGTTCAAGTTTTTCCGGGTAATTTTAGAAAGTGTTAAAATGTTCGACCGGATATCAATAACTCACTTTTTCCCCTGCCGGAAAATTTCCAAGTGTTGGATTTTTCCGTAGTTTAAGAACGTTTTAAGTCGTGCAAGTAACGCGATGGACCCTCTAGAAGACAACAAACCTTAACTCGATTATGTGACCGTCTTGAACTGCTTTTTGAACATTAGGGTTTGGGGCAGTACAGCGTGCCACATGTGAGGCGTTGGCTTGACCCTTCTACGGCTGGACCGTTGGTACTGTGGCATGTGATGGATGTTTTTAAACTAATTTCAAGTGTTGAGCTATTTGGGAAAACTTGGGTGTTTGTGTATTCGATCGGAAAGTTTAACATTGTCTATTTATCTGGAATGTTATACAATATTTGGAATCCACAAGTAGTTATGAGATAAGTAATTTGAATGTTATAAATCTAGCAGTTCAGTCTTAAATGATCGGTTGCCACGGGATTTTGATGCGATCAAAAGTCCGTCGCAATCACGTAGCGTACGTGGATACTTGCCGGTAAACTTGATAGACAGCCACGTCCTATAGCCCCGACCAAGTGACTGTAGGAGAACCCCGTCGCCAAAAGCATCCGTTCGGGTGCTCGCGGCTGCGGTGTTCCGCCTTAGTGCACTTCGTCGACGGCATCCCGGGGTGCGGCCATCTACTAAAGTTTGCGTCGAGCATTCGATCAGGATGTCGGGAATCTTGTTGAATTGCCCGACTTGATATTGAAAAGAGTTTTCGATATAGAGACTAAAATGCGGGGTTTATAATAGTTAGGCATGCGATATCTAAGTAATTCATTTGGTTAGGCATGGGATGTCTAAGGTGGTTGCGGATTCCAACTGTTGTAGTTTTACGCTTTCTTTTCTGCGACCGTAAGTGTAATATGTGGTGTATAACCGGTTTCGTTGCTATACATCAACGACAATTGGGATACGCATATTTACTTACGTTGATGACATGTGATGTTATGTGTTGCTGGATATGTTATATTGGATCGTCGTGTTTGAATAGCCGGGGGGTTTTATGTGAGATGAGGGTTTTTCTTTTTCATTCATGTAAATGTCATTGTATGTAATATTCTTTTATTTGGGGCACTTCCGGGCTGAGGATGATGTCACCATTGTATATTATTTACTTTTCCGCATTAGGATAGACCCAAGGCAGGGAGCACAAGTAACCGGGTTCCAGGGTCCAGTGGGAGACCATCTCGAGGAGTCGAGTCCAGGTCTCCTAACTCTAGAATTGGTAGGGTTGCTTGCCGCTCTCGTAGGGGTCTAGGGGTGTGGGATTGGCTATTCATCACGACCGTGCAATCCGTGTTTTATACAGGCTCAAAATAAAACACGGACGTCCTAGTATATCCAATATTTCATATGATATTTTCTGATGCGTTATCTATGATGTGATCATGTGATATGTTCAGATAGATACTGTATATAGTATATATGATATATTGTATAGACGTTGCTTATGTTATACACCCGCGCTAGCCCTGCCCCGCTCTGTCGTTAGATACCTAACCTAAAGGTGCAGACGGGACATCGAGGCGGATGCGGATGGCATAAGTGTACGTTATATTTATCTGTGATATTTAGGTGGACTTATATGATGGGACGTTCATTAATGAGATTAATGAAAGAAAATAAACCTAAAAGATGTTGTAGAATCGAATTTCAAAAATTAGGTAGCTCTAGTTGTTGCTTTGCATAGCGGTGTTCCTTGTAGAACATCCAGCACTTTATTCGATAAGGAAAGAGCCGAGATCCCTTCACCGGGAATGACCTCTTTAGCAATAACTAGCAGATGCTACAACCTTCGGTTTGTCTTTCGATTGCTTTTCTAGTTCTTGCTTTGCATAGTGGTATTGTGAATATCCTGCACCTCATTCGACGAGGAAAGAGCCGAGATCCCTTCACCGGGAGTGACCTCTTTAGCGAAACTAGCAAAAGCCTCAAAAACACTCCATTTAAAACCATTTGATTCTGCAGCGAGATCAAGTTCAAAGCGTTAAAGGTTTTCTTAAAAAACCATCCGCAACCCTTCGTCATTTTAGGAAGTAGAGTACTTAGTATTCGTGCTGTGTTTGTTGACCTTAGTTAAGGCACAGTATACGGTAGCTAAGTGATGTCATCCTACACCGCATATGATGCGATTAGTTAGGACAGTCGCGTGACTTTGTTGACCTTAGTTAAGGGTCATGTGGGTGGGTCTAATTAGTCACGAAATGACGGGTAGAACTTGACTGGTGCTTATAATTTGTTGACCATAGTTAAGGTCATAAGTGCTAGGGGTAAAAACCTTTCTCGGGAGTTTCAAGTGTTGAAATTTGCAATGAGATTGCATACCTTCTATGAGATAGTCGGATCCCGATACCCACTGCGAGTAATTTTTACTCCTGGGAGAATTTTGCACTTTGCAATTAGCCGATCAAGTAGGTGTCTAGAAAGGTGTCAACGGGGTTACGCCCCTGGGAAAACGAGGTTTATTTTAATTAGGTCCGTGCGAAAGCACGGGAAACCTCCCTCAAAGTACCGGCACTGGCCTGGCTGAAAGATTGGCGAACTTGTAGAGCGTAATTAATCCCGGCTAGTCTTTCATTTTAAGGTTTGAAGGAAGATTTGATAGAAACAGTGGGAACCATCCTGATTAGATAATATATATAACCAATCTAATCTTGCAAGAGCGCACGCAGAGTGTTTTCTTCTCTCTCTCTCTCCAAGTAGCGACCATGTCACGCCTTAATCAAGATAATAACATGGATGTATTGACCGAACCCGCTTGTTATACTGAGCTGGGGAACGTGGTCCCGCTCCAACTTATAATTGTTATAAGACAGAGCAGGAAATTAGGGAATACCAGATTTCCCGTGCCGCCCAAACGAAGAAAGTGCATGCTGTTGCATCATCTTCGGGTATGTTTATTACAAAGAACTGTTTCTCTGTATTCTCTACGTCCTGGGTATTAGATACCCGATCAGGATCCCGCACATGTAATCTGTTACATGGGCTACAGATAGGTAGAGAACTGAGAATGGGTGATAGGTTTCATGAGATAGAAACGGTGCAAGTGTTGCAGCCAAGTCTGTTGGTCACTATCACCCTGTATTACCAGAATACATTGATTCTGAACGAATGTTATTAGATACCGAACCTGACATACAACATCATATCAGTCTCTTTATTAATAAAGAAGGATATAATTTTGTATTGTTGGATAATGTTTTGCACATTTCCTATATCAAGTGTTGATCGGTTCAGGCACGTTATCTAAAAGCATAGACGTTCTAAATCAAACCACGGTTCTTAATGTACAGAACACACACAAGAGGAAGAGTTCAAAAATGAACGAATCTTTCTTAAGGCATTGTAGACTAGGTCATATCAATGCGACCCGACTAGCTAAGTTACATTTAGATGCATATTTAAATCAGTTTGAATTTATATCTTGTGAAACTTGCCAATCATGTCACAAAGATAAGATGACCATAGCTCTGTTTACTAGAAACAGAGGAAGGGTCAGTGAACCCTTGGGAACGATACATAGTGATCTATGTAGGTCCCCAGTCTACATATGCCAGGATCGGTTCTTTGTACTTCATTACATTCACTGATGATCTCTCTAGATTCAAACATATGTTCTTGTTGAAACATAAGTCCGAAACTTTTAAGATAATCACCGAATATAAGTAAGAAGTAGAGAACCAAAAACAGGTATAAGTATTATGTCCTTTGATGTGATCAGGGAGGAGAATACTTGAGCACAGGATTCCTGGACTATTCTAAAGGAGAATGAGATTCTCTCTCAGCATTACTACTCCATATATACCACAGCACGTCGGTGTATCGGAGCGGAGCAATTACACCCTATGTGATATGGTGCGCTCTATGATGAGTACTACTGAGTTTCCTTTTTCCTTTCAGGGAGTTATGCACTTGTGAAGCTGCATACCTATTGAATAGGGTTCCAATCAAATCCATTGCCTACCACTTCATATGTGATATGGAATGGGAAGAGCCCATATCTTAAGTTTGTTAAGATTTGGGGTTGTCCGGCCTATGTCTAAAAGCAAAATCCGGACAAGCTCGAAGCAAAGTCAGTTCTGTAGAAGTTTGTTGGATATCCCAAGCATTCATAAGGGAATATCTTCTACCTAACCGAGGAACAAAATATGTTTTGTTTCTCAACATACCACCTTTGTGAAAGGGAATTTTTTATGAAGAAATTAGTGGTCATGAGGTAGAACTGGAAGGAGTTCCAGCTATACAAACTACAGCAGATGATTTAGTAGAATCAAAGGATTCAATAGATTCCGACGAACCTCAGCCTCTCCGCCGATCTAGCAGGGTTCCTCATCCGCCTGAGAGATACTTCGGTTTCTTGATGACAGTGGGAGCGAGGATTGCATCATGAAATGATGACCCAACTAGTTTCAAGCAGGCCATCAAGAGTGGGGACTCTGTAAAAATGGCTGGATGCTTAGCGATCTGAGATGGAATCCATGTACACCAACAAAGTATGGACTTTGGTTGCTATATCTGAAGGGTTAAATTCCCATCAGGAGCAAGTATATCTTGAGAAGATTACATGGTGTAGATGGAAAAGTTGAGACTTTCAAAACTAGACTTGTTAAAGGTTTTCGTCATCGACCAGGCGTGGATAATGATGAAACCTTTTCCAGTGGCTGTGCTTAAATCCATCCGGATCCTACTTGCCATTGCTGCATACCATGACCGCGATATCTGGTGGTTGGGTGTCATGACTGCTTTTCTAAATATTGATTTAGAAGAGAGCGTCTATAAGTACACAGCCAGAGGGCTTCGTAGACAGTGGGAGCAGCGAAAACGTGTGCAAGTTGCTTTACAGGATAAAGCAGGCATCGCGGAGTTGGAACGTCTATTTTGATGTGGTAATCAAAGTGTTTGACTTCATCAAAATGGTAGATGAACCTTGTACATACAAAAAGGTAGTAGAGAGTAAGGTGGTCATCCTCGTATTGTACGTGGACAACATACTCTTGATAGGAAAAGAGTTTCCTATGCTACGCACGGTCAATCTCCTCTTATCACAAGGATTCTCCATATAGGATCTATGTAATACCTCCTAAATCTTGGATTTTATATCTATGAGATAGATCTAAATGGATATTAGGATTCTCACTAGGTATAGTGAGATGGTATCAATCGATCCTGGGGAGAATCACTGGACCGCTTCCAGGGTGGTAAGGTTGACTGAATGTCAGTCACAGGCATTGTCTTTGCCCTCAGTGGAGGGACGGTATGTTGGAAGAGTTCCAAGCTAGATACCGTGGCAAACTAGACGATAAAGCTGGCGACATCACTATCAAAGATACTACCAAAGAGGCATTTTGGGTGTATATTAGTTCATGAGATGAACTAGGTTCCTACCATTGTGTGACAATGGAAGTGTGGTTTTGACCCAGGAACCACGGTCGCATCAGTGACTCAGACATATTCCAAGGCAGTATCACCTGATCATGGAGATAGTTGATCTCAAGGGTGATCGAGGTTAGGAGAGTAGACTCAGAAGACAACACGGCGGATCCACTCACAAAGGCCTTTTCCCAGAAAGAGACTTTTATGGGATGGTTGAGTATGAAATACCACAACCACTGCTACAAATGGCCCTAGTGCAAGTGGGAGATTGTTAGTTATATGTATGCCCTAGAGGCCATTACTGTACATGAGATGTATAATGTAGTGGATGCTGGGACATATATAGGTAGGACTTGTTAGTGTATATGCCCTAGAGGCCATTACTGTATCATACTAGTTTGTATATTACTTAATGGAAGCTTGGGATATTCACCTTGTATAAACAATCTTGCTCAATATAGTAGTATTCTACTTGGTTTGTTTCTACTTCAATGTGTACATGTGTTTATATTAGTATATCACCTATACGCATTAGTGGAGCCCTTAGGATCTTTGCTTGATTACCAGCGTTGTGATGGCAGTCACACTAATGGGGGCTGGGTAATCTATAAGCACATCCTTATACAGGTCCCTAGTCGCAGGACTATCGAGACAGGGCATCGATACTCCGGAGTAGACTAGCGTATGCGCTTCTCATCCCAGTGTGGGAGATGGTCTGTCCCACAGCCATCAGTACGTCGTACTGGAGATAGTATACGGGTGCTCGTTGGGTTACGAGTACACTGGACAGGACTCGTCGGGAACTGACAGGTTGGTATTATACCTATCGTCAGTTATCAGTTCCCAGGTGACATGAGTACAGCTTAGTCCGCTGACTTGACACTGGCACTTCGCCTCGAGTGTGTTCCCACTGCACTTTGATCACTACCCTACCACGGCTCAAAGGAGTCGTGCAAACAGGTGGTGGTTGGGTGCAGTCCCGAAGCACTTGGAGGCAGTGACGGTTAGACAGGATTCGTCTCTCCCGGTATTAGGGGTTGACATCGCGCTGTGTCTAGGAGAGCCATTACACGAGTAGTCCCTGGCCAGGGCAAGCGAGATATACTGGTAGGCTTCCAGTGTTATCTCAGGGTGTTTTGGGCGTCACTCCGACACGACTTGTACCGCTATTAGGGGACTGACGTTTTACCGCCCCCTAGGCCCGACATGCGATGTATTAGACGAACAGACCGGACTGTACGGAGACTGTCACATTCAGACTCAGTAGGAGTTCAGATGGGGTTCACCTCGTCAGCCTTCTTGTCGGCATCTACCTGGGGACCGTTACGCACAGCTAGTGCCGCTTGCGGTCTGTGGTTAAACCCACTGCCAGCGTAGTGTCGAGTCTTTAGAGTCCCACACAGAGGGTATTCGCCTCTAGGCAAAACAGAGTAGAGGTCGCATGGTTTTGCGACAGGGTTCGTTCTCATCCGCGCACTTGTGCACGTTTAGAGTCCGGACGGATATTACTAGTAGGCTCTGGTTTGAGCCAGATACTGGTATATGCTTTGGGGTTGCTTTTATCTCTCAGTATTCATGTTCCTCGGAACAAGAATGCAGGTGTGTATGCACAGTTGTTTGAGGAGGAGGAAGAGGACTTTCATTAGGGTTTCGGAACGGGTGCGTATGCACAGTTGACAGTCGTCTTTTTCCAAACCCTAATGGATTTATGTTATATCAATTAATAATATTAATAAAATGAAATTGTGTCATGGTTGGATTTTATTGACTAGTTGACCATGGTTGACTTGTTGACCATGGTTGAAGTTTTGACCATCATCATTACAAAAGAAAGATGCTTTTTGATTCTTGCAAAACCATTTAATGTTTGAAATGATAATGGTCATTCCTAAACCTTCCATCAACTATTTCATTTTCATTATTATTATTAATTTGATAATTCTTTTTCTTTTGTGATATGGTTGCAAGAAAGAAAAAGAGAGCTCATTTCTATCATTTAGCTTCTCTCTCCTCACTTCATCTTCTTCTTCCTCTAGCTCAAGGAGAATCCTTCTCATGTGTTGAGAATCCCTCTCCTTGAAAGATAAACACCCCTTAGACACTCTCTACTCACTCTAGGATCAAAGGTTTAGCAAGCCGAAGATTCTAGTTCTCTCCAAGTTCGAGAAAGAGCCCGAAGGTTGAACCCTCAGGTGGATCCATCTTTGACGGAAGAAGGCAACGAGGAAAGCACCATCAACCTCTACAAAAGTTTGAAGACGAAGGAGTTCAAGTTAGGTATAACCATCTTTCCGAGTAGCTAACTCTCTTTATCTTGTTTGCTAGTTTAGTTTAGAAAAGATCCCGACTTTGTTAGTCCATGTTGCCCCATGCGCCAAAAATTTGATTTTTATACCGTTTCCGCCTCCCCGCAAGAACCGGGGGTCGCAACGTGGACTTACAGTGGTATCAGAGCCTAACTAAACTTAAACTAGCTAGGTAGTGAAGTGTAACGAAGTTCGGAACCGAAAAATCGAAAAACCAAACTTTTCAAAAACCCTATTTTCTGTTAAAAATTTTTCTGGTCAAAACAAAATTTGTTATATACCAAAAATTATCTCAGGGTTTTTTAAAGATAACCACCAAAAACGAGCCAGAGATCTGACCAAACGACCGCGTTTCCGCGGCGACAGCAAGCTATGTCGCCGCGGATCCGCGGCCGTCTTGTCTCCTCTCTGCCTCGATTTTGGTGCAGTGTATCTCTGTATTGGTTTTAGGATTTTTAAGATATATTATATGTGCCCAGATTTTCCAGAATAGAGATTTGTTTTTGGGGGCCTATAATTCCGTATTTTTTCCGGACTTCACTACACTTTGACTATGATGGTTATATCTGTGATGTTTGTATGTATTGAACGTCGGCTAATCGCTATAAGTCGATTAGTCGGGGTTATACATCTCTGTGATCTGTGTTTGATATTGGAATGTGTATATGAATGTGTTGGACTGTCGCGGGTGAATAGCCGGGATGGGTGTGAGATGAGCTTTTGTTTTTCTTTCATTCATTTGTAATATGTAAATTGATGTAATAATATTATTTGTATGGCCGCACAACCGGGTCGGGGTTGTAGCCGTCATTGTATAATTCTTTTTACTATTTTTGCTCCTAGGATAGACCCATGGAGGGGTGCACAAACTACCGGGTACTTGGCGGGTAGTTTGCCGCACCCGTAGGGGTCTTGGGTGGGGTATTTGCTATTCACCGCGACCGTGTAATCCGCTTTTCGTTGCAGGCTCGAACGGATTGCGGATTCCTAGTATATCCAATGTATTCATCTGTGATCTGTAATGTCTATCATTGCTATATTTATAACTATTTAGGCGTTGCTTATGTTTTACAGCCGCGCTAGCCCAGCCCCCGCTCGGTCGTTAGTTAAGTAACCTAACGGGTGATGACGGGGCCCCGTGGCGAATGCGAATGGCATAAGCGTACGTCATATTTTGGTTGTTTTCTGCAATGGTAGGATTAAATGATGGGACGCATTAAAAGAACTAATGCAAGAATATCACGCATTAAAAGAACTAATGCAAGATAATAAACCAAGCAAAGTCGTTGGAACACTTTCGAAAAACCACTCGGTTCTTTTCAAAACTAACTTTTAAAATGCGGAGCTTGAGCCACTCCTTTTAAAAGCTATCTCGTTCCATTGATTATATCAAGTTCTCTACGTTCACGGTTTCGCCAAAACCATTCGTAGCCCTCCGTCGTTTCACATGAATAGTCAATAGTATTCAAGCTGTGTTTGTTGGCCAAAGTCAAGGCATAGTGATTGGTAGCTATTGGGTATTCATGTGCAGCATAGATAGATGCGTTGGTTTGGAACAGTCGTACTGCCTTGTTGGCCAAAGTCAAGGGTGGGTACGGGTGGATTCAAATTAACCTGGAGAACGACGGGTAGAACTTGACATGTGACTTATGATTTGTTGGCCAAAGTCAAGGTCATAAGAGCATGGGGCAAAAATCCACATCGGGAGTTTCATAAGTACTGAAACTTGCTAGATTTGCATACCATTTGGAGTGTGGTGATTCTGGTAGGATTCCTTCAGTTTCGTCACGCGATGATATTTGGATCCCGATCCTACTGTGAGTATATGCTACTCCTCGGGAAATTTCTCACTAAACGATCAATGCTATAAACCTAGTAGGTGCCTAGAAAAGTGTTAGCGGGGCAACGCCCCCAGGGAAAAGAGGTTATTTAATTAAGGAACTTCGCGAAAGCGTTGGAAAACCTCCCTCGAAGTACCAACACTGGCCTGGCTGAACGGTTAAGCAAGTATTGTGCGGTGGGATTGATCCCGACTAATTCTTCCTTTATGGTTTGAGGAGGGATTTGAGAGACAGTGGGATCCATCCTGTTTAGACAAATTAAAAACCACTCTAAACTTGCAAGAGCATCATGCTAAAGTGTTTCTTCTCTCCCCCCTGCAGCGACCAAATCGAAATGACTGGACTTAAGTTACTTCTAGATAAAAACATACTGACAGGGCCAAACTACAAAGATTGGCTCAGGAATGTCAAAATGGCAATCACTTACGACAAGCTGGGGTATCTTCTTACCACCAAAGCTCCCCCCGTCCCAGGTCCCACCTCCAGCGTCGCGGATAAGGAAATCCGTAAGACTTGGGAGATTGATTGCGCGAAGGCCAAGTGCCTCGTGCTTGCCTCTATGGACAACGAACACCAGAGGAGGCACGAGAATATGGACCTGGAATCCATATTTCTTCATACAAAAGAACTGTATGGAGAGCAGTCTCGTATCGCAAGATACGAAGTGTCGAAGAAGTTATTTTCGGCAAAGTTGGCCGTCGGATCATCGGTAGCGGACCACGTGCTTAAGATGATTGGCTACATTGAGGAGCTCGCGGAACTTGGGACCACGTTGGAAAGTGAACTCTATACGGATTTAATTCTCCAGTCCCTTCCATCCACTTACGCCCAGTTTATACTGAACTTCAACTTACAAGAAAAGGAAGTTGAACTTTCAGAACTCCTCAACATGCTGAGGAGCGCAGAGGGCACCCTACAGAAAGGTAGGGAAACTCCCGCTTTGTTTGTAGGAGGATCTTCTTCCTCTAGGTCCAAGGCGAAAGCCAAGGGAAAGAGAAAGAAAGCCCCCGCCAAACCAAGGGACGGTGTTAGTAAAGTGGGTACGAAGGGAAAGGAAAAGGCAACAAAGATTGCGAGGAAGCTTGTGGGAAAAGAAGAATGCTTCTATTGTCATAAGAGTGGACACTGGAAGAAAGATTGTAGGGCTTGGAAAGTCAGGACACAGGAACTGAAGCAGGTTGCGGCTTCAGCTTCAGGTGTGTATGTTATTGAAAACTGTCTTTCTATAAACTCTACTTCCTGGGTATTGGATACCGGATCAGGATCTCATATCTGTAATTCTTTGCAGGCATTGAGAAACCGTAGGGTTTTGAAGGCAGGTGACATGACCCTCAGAGTTGCGAACGGAGCTAGCATGGATGCTAAAGCCGTGGGGGACTATCACCTGGGAATGTCAGATGGACATGTTTTGGTTTTGCGTAATTGCTTTTTTGTACCCAACGCAACTTGTAATATCATTTCTGTATCTTTGGTTTCTAAAGAAGGTTATGAATTTGCGTTTGTAAGTAATGTTGTAAACATTCACCTTAATCAAGTTCTGATTGGGTCAGGTACACTGAGCAATGGTATATACGTATTAAACCAACCACAGATTTTCAATGTCCAGAATACACACAAAAGAAAGTCTCCAGATATCAATCAGACTTTCTTGTGGCATTGTAGACTGGGTCACATCAATGAGAGAAGGTTGACTAAGTTACATACAGAAGGATATTTGGATCCGTTCGAATATCAATCATATGCCACTTGTCAATCCTGTCTCAAAGGAAAGATGACAAAGACTCCGTTCACTGGACACGGAGTAAGAGTGAGCGAGCTCTTGGGACTCGTACACAGCGACGTGTGCGGTCCAATGTCTACACATGCGCGAAGCGGTTATTCTTACTTCATTACTTTTACGGATGATTTTTCAAGGTACGGTTATGTCTTCTTAATGAAACATAAGTCCGAAGCCTTTGAAAAATTCCAGGAATATAAGAATGAAGTAGAAAAACAAACCGGCAAAAGTATCAAGATTCTAAGGTCGGATCGAGGTGGAGAATACTTAAGTGCCGAGTTCCTGAATTATTTAAAAGAGAACGGGATTCTCTCTCAGCTTACTCCTCCATACACTCCGCAACACAACGGTGTATCGGAGAGACGGAACCGAACCCTATTGGATATGGTACGGTCTATGATGAGTAACGCTGAGTTACCGCGATCTTTCTGGGGGTATGCGCTAGAATCAGCTGCATACCTTTTGAACCGAGTTCCTACTAAAACTGTGCCCACCACACCATATGAAATGTGGTGTGGAAAGAGGCCCCATCTTAATCACATTAAGACATGGGGATGTCCAGCTTTTGTCAAGAAGCAGCATGCGGACAAGCTCGAGGCACGCTCAGTACAGTGCAAGTTTGTGGGATATCCAAAGAACTCCAAGGGATATTTCTTCTACTGTGAAGAGGAACAAAAAGTTCTTGTTTCTCGTCATGTCTACTTCTTGGAAACTGAGTTTTTGGAAAACCAGATAAGTGGGAGTACAGTAGAACTGGAAGAAATTCCAGAACCACAAGCTATTACTGAAAGTTTGGTGGAACCAGAGGGTTCAAAAGAACAGGACATTCCTACGCCGCTCCGCAGGAGTAGTAGGCAGTCTCATCCGCCCGAGAGATACTACGGTTTTCTCATAGATGGGGATAGAGAGGATTGCATCATAGATTATGATGAGCCTACTAGCTTCCAGCAGGCCGTTCAGAGCGTTGACTCGGTAAAATGGCTGGATGCAATGCGGACCGAAATGGAGTCCATGCACACCAACAAAGTATGGACGTTGGACATTGCTCCAGACGGGGTAAAACCCGTAGGATGCAAGTGGATCTTCAAAAGGAAGATTGGTGTAGATGGACAGGTTGAGACCTATAAAGCTAGACTTGTTGCAAAGGGTTTTCGTCAAAGACCTGGTTTGGACTATGACGAAACCTTTTCTCCAGTGGCTATGCTAAAATCCATTCGGATCCTTCTTGCCATTGCTGCCTTCCACGATTATGAGATTTGGCAGATGGACGTAAAGACCGCTTTTCTAAATGGAAATTTAGAGGAGTGTGTCTATATGGATCAGCCAGAGGGTTTCATTCAGAGTGGGAGCAGCGGAAAGGTGTGCAAGTTGCTTAAGTCCATCTATGGACTAAAGCAGGCATCGCGGAGTTGGAACATCTGTTTTGATGAGACGGTCAAGGAATTTGGTTTTATCAAAAATCCAGATGAACCATGCATCTATAGTAGATTTGTAGCGAGAACTGTAGTATTCCTCGTTTTATACGTGGATGACATTCTCTTGATAGGAAATGACATTCCTATGCTACAATCTGTCAAGGGGTTCTTGTCGCACAGGTTCTCCATGAAAGACCTGGGTGATGCCTCATACATCCTGGGGATCCGGATCCATCGTGATAGATCCAAGAGGATATTAGGACTTTCTCAGTCCAGGTACATCGACACCATAGTGAAAAGATTCAGTATGGAAGATTCCAAGCGCGGTAACTTACCGGCTTGTCACGGGATCACCCTCTCTAAAGAGATGTCTCCCAAGACTGATTTGGAGAGGGATCGCATGTCTATTATACCCTACGCTTCTGCGGTAGGCTCTATAATATACGTAAACTTGGTATATTTAGACGCGGATACGAGAAGTACGGAAGCCGCGAGGAAAGGGAAAGGATTAGCGATTCCGGAGTAGATTCGACTTTCCGGTGAGTAGACTAAACATCTACCGGGGAATTTAGTAAAGATGGCGTGTTTCGCCCATGGTTTTACTTAATGTGATATTCATATCATCATGTGTAAATGTTAGAATTTCATTCATTAAAATACTTGTATATTGCTTAGTTGTTAGAACACTTCACAATTATCGACGAGTCATGCCACGTGCACATTTTATATGCTACACACACCTCGTCGATATTGCCATGTCACCTACACTTAAATATCATACTTGTTAAAATAGATGATATCATGTTTCACATATCTAATGTAATGGTAGATTGCATCATTGACATCCTGTTACTTTATGCGTATTTTGAGGTTATATATGAGATAAATGCAGAATTGAGGATTTATGGTTTTGAGTTTTAAATACTATTACATAAATCCAGTATTTTCATGATTGATGTGTCATGTCCACCATGAGATGATTTCTGTTTTGATTTTATTCCGGACCGAGTGGGGGAGATATACGGTCGCGGATTTACGTTATCCATACTGAGTGGGGGAGATATACAGTTGGATACATGGTTGACCCGGTCGAGACCGAGGGGCAGGATAGCCGTATTGAGACGGGGGAGCCTAGCGAGGTTACTCGATACCGGAGTTGGTTATAGAAATACGGCGTGTATCTAGAGGATAACGACCGATATTATGAGTATGGGATCATTCGGGGAATGATGCCTATAAGAAATGAAAGTTTTGTGTCGTTGATGGACACCGAGAGATGATTTATTTGAGTTGTGATTTCAGAAGTATAATGAGATTTATTGTTGGATTTCACATATACTCATATATCATATTGATTCATATTCTTTAGCATGATGGTCATATTTACTTTATTCGCCGTTATATGTTAGTCGTATTCACTGA
Organism: Agapanthus africanus; assembly: GCA_030015575.1. NCBI lineage: Eukaryota > Viridiplantae > Streptophyta > Magnoliopsida > Asparagales > Amaryllidaceae > Agapanthus > Agapanthus africanus. The sequence continues at coordinate 344,401,929 of CM057343.1, forward strand.
GTTGGCAACTCATCCCCGTTGTGCCACAGTTCCTTGCAGGGATAGAGTGGACGGGTAGCTGCGAGGCAGGATCACTTTTGCAGTTGTATTCCATCTTTTGATAGGTAGGTTACATATGTAGTAACCTTCCATTTTGTATTTTGTATCTAGAAAGACTCCATCAGACTGTATTTGACTTAGAAATGAGAGATGGTATATGTATGTACAGTTGAGATCTGTTGATCAGTATCATAGCTTCTTTCTTTATGAGATTCAGTGATGTTCTATATGTTTATGTTCATGATTCATTGTTGATATTGTTGATTCCAACTAGGAATACAACTAAACTTAATCTTTATTATTGTTTAATGAATTAACTTCATAACTTGAGATTTTTACTTAAAAACTAAATTTCCTAAATAATTCCGAATTAAGGTATTTTGATCTTGGTTTTTGGCTTACTTGGACTTGTGCATATCTTTAGATATGATACAATCTAAGTGCCTGTCACATCCAAACTTGGGTCGTGACAGGACCAGTCTTTTATTTCGACCTTAGAGTCGCGCATGTATTATTCTGATCTGGTGGTTTTGTTTTCTTTTTGAGTTTTGAGCCTCGCCCTTTGGCGTTGTATATTATTGTGCTTGTTGTGGTTGTTTCCGCCTGTTGGCGTTGATGCTAGCTCCCGTTTGGGGATGCTTTTTATTGTTTATGTATATTATACTTGTTGTACCCGTTTGGGGGACAGTTTTTACAGAGGAGACTCTGCCGAAATTTTTGGTAAAATTTGCTGATGTTTTTATACTTGTTTTCTTTTCTTTTCTTCTTTTTCTTCTTTTATGGTTTAGATTTCTGGGCTTCGGCTTACTTAGGTTACGTGGCGCCTCTAGACGCTTCGTAATCTAAGTGCCGGTCACGTTCCGTACTTTCGGGTCGTGACAGGTTTCCTTTGTTCCTTCGCGGCCGGACTTTATCGATGGAGGGGGTTATTTGCAGTTTATAAATAACTTATTTGTGGAGGGGTTTCTTGCATTTGTGCCTTCATAATCATGAGATTCCATTATGGTTTCATCCTTTGCATTTATGAGATTAGATGAGGAGTTGATTTGGATTAGAAATGGTGTGACTTTAATTTAGCATTATCTTTTCTTTTTCTCCTCTTGTAATATTCCATTCTCATTATGGGGGGAGCCACATTCTAGTGAGAGGATGAGAGATGAGAGATGAGAGAGGTTTCATTATGTGAGGATGAGAGAGGTTTCATTATGTGAGGGAATTCATTTTGTGTAGGAAAATTATCATCTCCCTTTTTAGCTTGCTACCAAAAAAATTCCCATGCATATCTCTCCATTGTTCATTCTCTACTCCACCTCCATCATGGCAACTTCACTATCCCAAAGAGACATAGCATTCTACACTAGCCTACAGCAAATCTTGGACGCGTCGGCTAGCCAACTTCGCGCCCAAGTTGCCTCGGTCCAGAGGTGGGAGCCCGTAAAAGAAATCGGCTACGTGGTGCCCTTACCGACAAGGAGGTGACGGACGGAGATTCCGCGGGAGATCGGAGGGGAGACGAAGACCGAAGGACACGGATTGCTTGGTATACTTCTCTACCCATCTTGTATTTTGCTAGTAGATAGGTTAATGGCCCGATCCAGGTTAAAAGTGCGCGGTGGTGCTGGTTTGCTAGTTTGCAAAGTTTTTCGTTTCCGCGTTTCCGGCGTCGGATCGACGACCGGGGCGCCACCGTGCACTTACACTAGTATCAGAGCCACGTCGTTAACCTAGTCTAGCTTGCTCTAGTATGTTTAAAACTCGATCGATCAAAAAATCCCAAAAACCGTATTTTCACTTGCACAGTTTCTGTCGAAATTATTTTGGGCTCTATAAATTTTTCAGGGTGTTTCAGAAATGTGTGCAGGGTATATGGAGAACACTGTAGAAAAATGGTCACATAATGCCACTATATAGCCGTGGAACCGCGGCCGTAACCCCTTTTCGGCCGCGGTTCCGCCGCCGAAAAGTGTCATAATTGCTCCAGATTTCTATAGTAGTTCTCTGGGTTGAACATGGGGCTTTTGGAATATTCTTTTTGGGCCCAGAATTTCTGTGAGTGCTACAGTACTGCTTGGGGCCCACTTAGGTAATTTTGATCGATCGAAAAGTTTAAACACATTAGTTCACTGTATTTACATTATATCTGCGACCGTGAATGTCACTCGATCGGTAAATCCAGTCTATCTGCTATTGCCCGGTTAGACGGATTTGCGAACGTGACATTCACGTTGATGTTCTGTGTATTGCTGTGATGTTGCGGATTGGTCGTGGGGGACAGCCTGGATGCGATGTTGCGGATTGGTCATGGGGGACAGCCTGGATGCGATGTTAGTACAGTTTTGTTTTATATGTACATTTGATATTGCGGAGCGAGCGTCCGACATGTGGACTGCCGTCACTACCTGTTTGTATTATTCTTTTGGGGCACGACCGGGTCGAGGTCGATGTACCCGTTGTATGTATATTTTTACTTTCTGTACTAGGATTGCCCCGCGGAGGGGTGCACGGATAGCCGGGTTCTAGAGGGCAACGAGCCCGCATCTCATGGCTTTGAAACGGAGGGCACTTCACTCTAGAATTGGCGGGCTATTCGCCGCACTCGTAGGGGGTATAGGTTGACCCAGGAGGGGTGCCCAAGTTACCGGATTCCGTGAAGTGTTGGGTGGTCCATTCACGTTGCTGAAGGGGGCTGCCTCGCTTCAGGTTTTGGCGGGTAACTTTCCGCGCCCGTAGGGGTCTAGGATTTCATTGCACAGGCTATCCACACGACCAAGGGAACATCGGGTTTCAGTAGCGGCTCTATGAAAGCCGGGGATCCCAGATATCTGTATTGTTCTGTGATGCTGTACATTTCTGTGATGTTGCATTTTATCACGCCTTGAGTGAAAATTATATATTATATATATACTAGTAGATGTTGTATATGTTTTGCATCCGCGCTAGTCCAGTCCCCGCTCTGTCGTTAGTTAAGTAACCTAACGGGTGATGACGGGACCCAGTGGCGAATGCGGATGGCATATACGTACGTCATTATTTTCGTTCTTTATTGGTGTGATCAATTGATAGGACTGTGTTGATTCGGATCAATGCAAGATAAACAAACCTAATCTGATGTTGTTGGAACACTTTTTCAAAAAGCTGTTATTGCAAGGGCATTCTCTTTTGTTTTGCACAGTGGTATTCAGTTGGAATATCCTGCTCCTCAATCGATGAGGCAAGGGCCGAGATCCCTTCACCGGGAGTGACCCCTTGGACAAAAGTTTGCGTCAGGGCAATAACTTCACTATAGTCATTTACTTTTTCTTTGCATCATGGTATTCAGTTGGAATATCCTGCACCCCATCCTACGGGGAAAGAGCCGAGATCCCTTCACCGGGAGTGACCTCATTAGCAAAGGTTTTCGTCACTATATTTTTATAAAGCTATCCGGTTCCTTCAACGATATCAAGTTCATTACGTTAAAGGTTTTCGCCAGAAACCATTCATAGCCCTCCGTCGTTTCATATGGATAGTCAATAGTATTCAAGCTGTGTTTGTTGGCCAAAGTCAAGGCACAGTGTTTGGTAGCTGTTGGTTATTCATATGCAGCATAGATAGATGCATTGGTTTTGGATAGTCGTATAGCCTTGTTGGCCAAAGTCAAGGGCTTGTGCGGGTGGGTTCAAATTAACCTGGAGAATGACGGGTAGAACTTGACATGTGACTTATGATTTGTTGGCCAAAGTCAAGGTCATAAGAGCATGGGGCAAAAATCACATCGGGAGTTTCTAAAGAAACTGAAACTTGCCAGATATGCGCATACCTTCTGGAGTGTGATAACGTGAGCGGATTCCGTCACGTTATCATGCGATGATAGTTGGATCCCGATTCCCACTAATGAGTTGGTTTACTCCTCGGGTGATCCCGGCTAATTCTTCTTTCAGGTTTGGGGAAGAATTTGACGTTACAGTGGGAGGTTTCCAAATTAGATAAAGTGATAACCATTCTGATCTAGGTTAGAGTGCACGCTGAGTGTTTCTTTTCTCTCTCTCTTTGGCAGCGACCATTGGCCCGACCCTAGACTATGACTCAGTGACCAAGTTGACCGAACCTTCTTAACACTGGCTTTTGGATTGTCAGAGTTGCAAACCTCATTGCCACTCCTACTTTTACCCTTTTCTCCAGGACACCCCGTATTACTACGAACGTCCACTTCCATTGGACAAAATCATCGTATGGTTATATACGAACTCGAAGGAATTCGAGGATGGTTTCTGGTTCTGGAGAAAACGAATAGGACTATTCAGTTGTCTTTTCCTTTTTACCTTCTCTCAGGTTGCGAGTGCTCCTTGGTTTAGGAGATAGTACACCTATTACGCAAATTGGATAGTCTTATTCCAAACCTTAGGCTGGTGCCGAACGATAGGGAATGAAGAAAACCAATTAGCCTAAACGGTGTACAGAAGGTATTAAGTTAAGACAAAGAAAGAGATTAGTAAGAGGGCAAAGTAAATTGCGACTACTATTCACGACCAAACCAAATATTTCTTCGCCAATCCTAAATCACCTTTGTATTTCTCCAGGACACTCCGTATCACTACGAAGATCTACAGTTTATTGGATAATCCATCGTATGGTTATATACGAACTCGAAAGGAACTTGTTCCAGTTCGGGGATGGATCCTGGTTCAGGAGAAATAGGAATAAGGTTTATTCGGTTGTCTTTTATCTTCACCTTCTCTCGCATTGCGAGTGCTTCTAGGATTAGGACAGTACATCCGTTATGCTTATTGGATAGTCTTCTTCCAAACCATAGGCTGGTGCCGAACGGTAGGGAAGGAAGAAAACCATTTGGCTTAAAGGGGTATGCAGAAGGTAATGACTAAAGACATATAAAGGGATTTGGAGAGATGGCAAAGAATTATACAGTTACAGTTGTGAATCTGGATAATGGAAGAGGCATTACTAGGAATACTGGGATACCCCATCGAAACATTTCAATGTTTCAGTTTCACTGTGTACTGTTAAAAGAAAACTGATTTCCCAATTAGACACTTGTTCTAGGGTATGTATTTACCAGGTTTGATTCTCTCATCTGTATGGTTTTACAGATGATGAGTGGGAGTAAGTTATTGGGAATTAGGTGATCATTCTCATTATATCGGGATTCGTTGTAATTGGTGATGTTTGAGGAAGTCACCTGGGTTGTTTGCCGGACGGCAAATATTTGGTTTTGAATATCCGTTATGCACCAATTTCAAATTGATATATCTGTACGTCTATTTTTATAGAGTGAGATATACCTTTTGAAATTATGTTGATGACATTTACCTATATCAGTGGATGGTTAGGTAAGGAGTATTGAACAGCGGTGTAATTCTTCATAACCATAGTACAGTTTTCAACCTACGACATACAGTGAATGAGTCATTTGACTCAGGGGACTTATACAGAGTATTGTATATTGTCCAGTGTGCATTAGGACAGAGGGGTTGGTCCTCGTACTAGATTCTGTTTACTTATGACTTCTCTAGTTCTTAGACAAGTATTTCGTAGAAACACAGGGTCTAAGTTTTGAGAAGTTATAGGTATAAGAGTAAAGTAGAGAACCAGGTATTGCAAGTATCGGGATTCTTCAAGGTGATCGAAGATGTAGATACTTGTGTATGGTATTCAGTTGATAGTAATGATTAAAAGAACTAGCTTCTCTTTCAGGTTACTCATAATTGGAAGTACTCCTAAGTTGAGTAGCGCTGATCGGCCTCTCTTCCATTTAGTTGACATGCACTGGAGACAGCTGCATGATTTGAATCTGGTTCAATTAAATCGGTGCCTCTGTTTCTATATTGGATATAGAACAGTTTATATCTTGACATTGTTAAGATACGGGGAGTTGTCCGGCTCATGCTTAAAACCAGACTCCGGATAACTCAAGGCACTTTTCTGTAATGGCTGTTTGTGGGTTGACCCGGGCTATGACGAGGGTTGACTTTCTACCATCTGGAAGATCAATAGTGATATTGTTCTTGACATGCCACAGTTTTAATAAAAATGGATTTTTTCAGAAAACAGTAGTGGGAGTATGGTAGAACTGGAAGTGATTCCAGAACCGCAAAACGATTACTGAAGATTTGATAAAGAACCTAAAGATTCAATCTGTATTTGACATTCCATTGGCCACTCCGCAGATATGGTGGGTAACCTCAGGCACCCGAGAGGTACTCCGGTAGCCTCAAGGACGGTGACAGGGAGGTTCTTGTTTACCCAGACTTACCATTGCTGTTGTTCCAGACTGTGAGACCCGGCAGGAGGATGAGTATAGCGTCGTTCTAAACTAGCTTTAGAAGTGCACGTGTATATGACTCTGCCAGAGGGTTGTCGTAGTCAGTGGGAGCAGCGGAAGCATTGGTGGACAAGCGCTTATGTCTATCTATAGACTAAAGCAGATATAGCGGAGATAGATCATCTATTTTTGACGTGACAGTCATAAGTTTGACTTCATCAGAATAGGGGATGGATCTGTTAAGAAGGTAGTAGGGTGTGATGTTCTGGTATTTGGATGACATACACAGAGTAGGAAGTCATATTCCTATACTACGATCGGTTATACTTTGGTCGTCACACAGTGGTTTCTCCACATAGGAATTGGATCTTATATCGTACATTCTGGTTACTAGATCTATGGTTTTAGATCTAGATTTGGGTGGTTTCCCAATCAGGGTACTTTGACAACATTCTATGAGTATTTAGAATGGATGACTCCTTGCACGGTAGTATACCTGCAGGTGATGGAGTCACCCTTTCTAAAGGTGTCTTATAGACTAAAATAGAGAGGGATGTGCATGATTGACAGATCACTTGCTTAGGCAATTGAGTCAATCATGAGATGTCAAGTACCACACCAGATGTTGTTCTTGCAGTAAATGCAATAAGTTGATATTGATCCAATCCTGGAGAAACAGTCGGAAGCAGTTTTAGAACATAAGTGAATGTTCTAGGGATATGATAACGATAGCCTCCTTTAGGAGACGGTTATCATTCCAGGCTTCCAAGGTGTCCTGGACGGCAGAGTTATAGTTTTTCCTATGACGAGGGGCAGTATTTTGGACAGGTGGTCCAGGTGGATACTGAGGGAAGGATGGCGCAGGATACTGATTAAGTTCAGTTGACGATACAGTCTAAGAAGTTTGGATTTGGAGTTCATTTATGAGCAAGGTCCCACCAGACATCCAGACACATTCTAAGACAGGTATTGCTCATTTCGGGAGATGGCTTTCGGTAAGTCCACGGTAGCGCCCCGGCCGTCTAACAGACGCCAAATGCGGAACAAAAACTTTTAACGAACTGGCGCTATCGTGTACCGTAATCCGGATCTGCCATTAAAGCTAAACTAACAAACTACAAAGGGGTAGAAACGTTATACCGAATGATCCGAGTCCTTCGGTCTTCAACCATCATCCCACGCTTTGTTGCAGCTGCTCTGATCTCCTTGAACTCCGGTCTTCTCATCCAGGTGGCACCACGTCGACGGATCTTTAAACGGGCTCCCGCCTCTGAACCGAGGCAACTCGATCGTCAAGTTTGCTAGAAGAGACGACCAAGATGAAGTAGAGAATGAGTAGAACACTTTGTCTCGTTACGTCCAAGGCTATGGATGAACGGTTAATGAAGTTGCCTTTTGGATTGATATGAAATGAGAAATGAAGTATATCAATTTCCATGAACCAAAATCCTTAATCTTTTCAAACAACAACCATTTCCTCCTCTCAAGGAGGTGGCCGGCCATATAAAGAGGAGGGGGTGAGTGTAGGAGCAAGGGGTAGGTGACCACAATAACAAAGCTTATCATGACACCAAGTATGAACACAATTAAATCAAGTGATGAATCATTAAGCTTAGTCACCAAAACATTAATGGAACAATTAATGCAACCATGAGTCACTAATCCTAGTCATCATCTAGAAACTTCTAGATGCACGACTCATCTCATGACTCACCCTCCAGAAGAAAAGATAAAATCCGTATTTAACTGAATGTTAAAATACGGCTGATAGAAAACTGAAAACTGGCAACTTCCAAAAATCATCCCGAAATGAATTTCAGGATAACCCCGTATCGGTATAAACATACCCGCATTTGTATTACGACCGAATACAAATGCATCAGAGACAAAGATATTATATCTACACAGTATAATATTGGGTTCCGGCTTAAACCAAAGTCTACCAATATTATCTGCCCGAAAAACGACACGTGCGAAAACGCACGTGCTTTTTCCGAACCTTGCCATATCACCATACGGCCTCTACAACGTTTCGCCCGAACTTGGGAAAGTGTCTGTGGGGGACTCTAATGACTCATCAATATACTGGCACTGGGTATAACCACTAGCACGTCAGAGGTACAAACTGTACGTAACGGTTTGCCTATGTATTGATTGGAAGGGAAGCTGACGAGCGAACTCATCTATAAACCCTACTGAGTCTGACAGTGACAATGTATATACAGTCCGGTCCATTCGTCTAAAGAGTATCGCATATCGAGTCTAGGGGGGTGGATAAAGTCAGACCCCTAATAACGCGATAAATCGTGTCGGTATGAAGCCCATCACCACCTGAGAAACTACTGATCCTAATCAGTAATTCTCCATTATCTCGGCCGAGGATTCCTAGTGATGGCCACCCGTGCACTGCGCGACATCAACCCCCAATACCGGGAGAGACGAATCCCCGACGATCCGCTCACTTGCCTCCAATGTGGCTCGGGACTGTACCTAAAAAAGACCTGTTTGCACGACTCCTTTGAGCCGTGGTAGGGTAGAAATCAAAGAATAGTGGGAACTCACACGAGACAAGTGACGACCTCAGGTCGATGAACTAACCTGTACACATGTCACCAGGGAATTGCTATCCGACGATATATATAATACCAACTAGCAGATTCCCGGCGAGTCCTGTCCGGTGTACTCATAACCCAATGAGCACCTGTATACATCTTAGGTGATCAAACTGACACCAGTGGCTTGTGAGACCGGCCACCGCCCCTCGTCGGGGTCTCGACTGTATACACTAGTCTACTCTGGAGTATCGATGCCCTGTCTCGAAACTCCCACGACTAGGGACACTTTTAAGGATGTGCTTACAGACCCCAGCTCCCACGTATATGATCGCCATCATACTGCTGGTAGTCAAGCAAGAATCCTATGGGCTCTATCATCATGCAATAGTGAACTAAAGCATATATACGATGATAAAGTCAAACCAGATAGCATACTATCATCTTGAGTAAGACTGTCATATCGGTATAGGTCCTGCTTCAATCATTGCAATCACGTAGCTGCGACCCAATAATTGACTATGAGGGCACTATCTCCAACAATCTCCCACTTGCACTCAAGGCTAATTATTGCGATGTCGCATACTCACAGCCCGTGTGATACCGAACATCCAACTCCTCTACTAATCAGTTTCACAAAGCTAGTTTGTAAAACTTTTGTGTTCGAGAAATAGCCTCAGTGAGTGGACCCGCCCTGATGTTTCTTTCTATGTCTCTCTTAATCTCAAGTTCGCGGAGAAAGCCATCTCCCGAATCGAGTAATACCTGTCATAGAATATGTCTGGATATCTGATGGGACCTAGTTCATAAATGAACTCCAAATCCAAACTTCTTAGACTGTTTTGATAACTGAACCTAATCAGTATCCAGCACCATGCCTCCCACATTATCCTCTTGGACCACCTGTCCATAATACTGTCCCCCGTCAGAGGGAAAACTATAACTCTGACAATCACTATGTCATCTAGGTCACCTTTGAAGCCTGGAATGATAACCGTCTCCCGAAGGAGGCTGCCGTCATCAAATCCGTAAAACAAGCACTTATGTTCTAAAACTTCTTTCTTATGTTTCTCCAGGATTGGATTAATATAAACTTATCGCAACTAGTGCAAAAACAACATCTGGTGTGGTACATGACAACTCATGATTGACTCAATTGCCTAAGCAAGTGATCTGCCAATCATGTATTTTCCTCTCTCCTTTAGTCTCTAAGACACCTTTAGAGAGAGTGACTCCATCACCTGCAGGTACACCACCATGCCAGGAGTCATCTTTTCTAAAATACTATTAGAATATTGTCAAAGTACTCATATTGGGAAACTACCCAAATCCAGATCTAAAACTATATATCTAGAAACCAGAATGTCTGATATTATATCCATATCCTGTCTAGAGAAACAACTGTGTGACGACCGCAGTACAACCATTCGTAGTGTAGGAATTTTACTTCCTACTCTGTGTATGTCATCCAGATACCATGACATCACACCCTACTACCTTCTTAACAGATCCATCCCCTATTCTGATGAAGTCAAACCCATGACTGTTATATCAAAATTAGATGATCTTTTTCCGCTATATCTGCGGAGTGGCTATTGGAATGTCAAAGCTGATTGAATATATAGGTCCTATTAAATTTTCCGTAATTGTTTGCGGTTCTGGAATCACTTCCAGTTCTACCATACTCCCACTACTGTTTTCTGAAAAAATCCATTTTAATAAAACTGTGGCGAGTCAAGAACAATATCACTATTGATCTTCCAGATGGTAGAAATGTCAACCCTCGTCAAAGCCAGGGTCAACCCACAAACAGCCATTACAGAAACGTGCCTTGAGTTATCCAGTGTCTGGTTTTAAGCATAAGCTGGATAATTCCCCGTATCTTAACATTGTTAAGATATGAACCATTCTATATCTAATATAGAAATAGAGGCACTAATTTAATTGGAACCAGATTCAAACCATGCAGCTGTCTCCAGTGCATATCAACTTAATGGAAAGAGGCTAATCAGCATTACTCAACTTAGGAATCCATCCAATTATGAGTAACCTGAAAGAGAAACACGTTTCTCAAAACCATCACTATCATCTGAATACCAATCACAAGAATCTACATCTTCGATCTCTTTGAAGAATCCCGATACTTGTGATACCTGGTTCTCTACTTTATTCTTATACCCACAACTTCTCAAAACTTAGACCTTGTATTTCTACGAAACACTTGTCTAAATACTAGAGAAGTTATAAGTAAACAGAACATAGTACGAGGACCTACCCCTTTATCCTGACGGACACTGGACAACATAAAGTACTCTGTATAAGTCCGCTGAGTTGAATAACTCATAACCTGTGCATCGTAGGTTGAAAAAACTGTACCCAGGCGATTTCCTCAAATATCACCAATTACAATGAATTCCGATATAATGAGGATGATCACCTAATTCCCAATAACTTACTCCCATTCATCATCTGTAAAACTATACAGATATGAGAATGGAACCTGGTAAATACATACCCTGGAGTAAGTATCTAATCGGGAAAACAGTTTTCTTTTAACAATGCGCAGTGAAACTGAAACATTAAAATGTTTCGTAGGGGTATTCTGGTATTCTTAGTAATGCCTCTTCCATAATCCTATTCATGACTGTAACCGTATATTTCTTTGCCATCTCTCCAAATCCCTTTATTTGTCTTTAGTCGTTACCTTCTGTACACCTCTTTAGGCTAAGTGGTTTTCTTCCTTCCCTACCGTTCGGAAACAGCCTATGGTTTGGAAGAAGACTATCCAGTAAGCATAATAGGTGTACCCTCCTCAACGTAGGAGTACTCGTATGTTGAGAGAAGGTGATGATAAAAAACAACTGAATAATACTTTATTCTATTTCTCCCGAACTGGGAAAAAACAAAGGTGAAATAGGAGTAGCGATGAAGTACGCGGTTTGGTCGTGAATGATAACAGTCGCAATTTACTTTGCCCTTTTTCTAATCCCTTTTATTTTTCCTTTACTTATTACCTTCTGTACACCCTACTTAGGCTAATTGGTTTTCTTCATTCCCTACCTTTCGGCACCTGCCTATGGTTTGGAATAAGACTATCCAATAAGCGTAATAGGTGTACTCTCCTAGACTAAGGAGCCCTCGCAACCTGAGAGATGGTGATAATAAATGACAACTGAATAAACTAATTCTATTTCTCCTGAACCTGGATCCATCCTCGAAGAAGTACCTTCGAGTTCGTATATAACCATACGATGGATCTATCCAATGGAAGTGGATGTCCGTAGTGATACGGGGTGTTCTGAGAAATGCAAAGGGTAAAAGAAGGAGCGGCAATGACTTATGCAATTAAGACGATCCAAAGGCCAGTATTTTAAGAAGGTTTGGTCAACTTGGTTACTGAGTCAAAATCTCGGGTCAGTCAAAGGTCGCTGCCAAAGAGAGAGAGAGAAAAGAAACACTCTGCGTGCACTCTAACCTAGATCAGAATGGTTATCAATTTATCTAATCAGAAAACCTCCCACTGTAATCTCAAATTCTCCTCCAAACCAGAAAGAAGAATTAGTCGGGATCACCCGAAGAGTAAACTAACTCATCAGTGGGAATCGGGATCCAACTATCATCGCATGACAACTTGATGGAAGCCACTCAAGTTATCACACTCCAGAAGGTATGCGCATATCTGGCAAGTTTGCTTTATGTTTGAAACTCCCGATGTGATTTTTGCCTCATGCTCTTATGACCTTGACAAAGGTCAACAAATCATAAGTCACATGTCAAGTTCTACCCGTCATTGTCCAGGTTAATTTGAACCCACCCGCACAAGCCCTTGACGAAGGTCAACAAGGCTATACGACTGTCCCAAACCAACACATCTATCTATGCAACAAATGAATACCCCGCAGCTACCAAACACTATGCCTTGACGAAGGTCAACAAACATAGCTTGAATACTACTGACCATCCATAAGAAATGACGGAGGGCTATAGCTGGTTTTTGGCGAAAAACCTTTAACGTAATAAACTTGATCTCGTTGAAGGAATCTGATAGCCTTTTATAAAATATAGTGACGAAAACGTTTTGCTAAAGAGGTCACTCCCGGTGAAGGGATCTTGGCTCTTTCCTCGTCGAATGAGGTGCGGGATATTCCAACTGAATACCGCGATGCAAAGCAACTTGTAATCGACTATATTAAAGTTATTACCCTGACGTAAACTTCTGCCCAAGGGGTCACTCCCGGTGAAGGGATATCTGCCCTTGCCTCGTCGAATGAGGTGCAGGATATTCTAACTGAATATCACTATGCAAAACAAAAGGAAATATCTTTGTAATAACACCTTTTTTTAAAATTTGTTCCAACAACATCAAATATTGGTTTGTTTTATTCTTACATTGATAAGAATCAATGCAGTCCCATCAATCAATCACACCAGAAAAGAACGAAAATAAAATGTACGTATATGCCATCCGCATTCGCCACTGGGTCCCGTCATCACCCGTTAGGTTACTTAACTAACGACAGAGCGGGGACTGGACTAGCGCGGGTGTAAAACATATACAACATCTAATAGTATATATACCAATATACAATAATCGCTCCAGGCGTGATAATAATGCAACATTACAGAAAAGAAATAAGCATCACAGAACAATACAGATAATCTGGGATCCCCGGGTTTCACAGAGCCGCTACTGAAACCTAACGTTCCCCTGATCGTGTGGATAGCCTGTGCAATAAAACCTAGACCCCTACGGGTGCGGCAAATTACCCGCCAAAACCTGAAGTGAGGTGGTCCCCACAGCATAGTGAATGGAACACCCGGCACTTCACGGAATCCGGTAAATTGAGCACCCCTCCTTGGGTCAACCTGTACCCCTTACGAGTGCGGCGAATAGTCTGCCAATTCTAGAGTGAGGCCCCTTTGCCTCTCAATGCCATGAGATACGGACCCGTTGCCCTCCAGAACCCGGCTATCCGTGCACTCCTTCACGGGATAAATCTAGTACAGAAATAAAAATATGTACAACGGGTACATCGACCTCGACCCGGTCGTGTCCCAAAAGAATATTATACAAACAGGAAGTGACGGCAGTCCACATGTTGGACGCTCGCCCCGCAATATCAAATGTACAAATAAATCCAAACTGCACTATCATTGCACCCTGCTATCCACCATGACATATCCGCAACATCACAGCACAACACAGAACATCAACGCGAATGTCACGTTCGCAAACCCGTCTAAAAGAACTATAGCAATCAGACGCGGTTTACCGATCAAATGACATTCCCGGTCGGAGATATAATGTAAATACTGGCATACTAACATGTTTAAAATTTCGATCGACTAAATATCCCGAAGTGGGCCCCATGTACATCTGCTGTACAGTAACAAAATCTGGGCCAAAAATTTATATACTAAAAACCACAATTTCCCATGTAGAACTCACTGTAGAAATTTGGAGTGCCAATCTCAGAATACTGCGGCGGATCCGCGGCCAAACCCATGTTTGAGCGGCGGATCCGCGGCGGTTCTGTGGAATTGGGCCACCAAATTTCACCAGTATTCTTAGAAAACTCTGCTCTGTCTTCTGTGATATGCAAAAAAATTTTAGGACATTATTTAAAATCGACAGAAACTGGTATGCTAGAAAATTGTGTTTTTCGAATTTCGGTTCGATCGATGTTTTAAACGTATTAGCACAAGTTAGTATAGCTTAATGGTTAGGCTCTGATACCACTGTAAGTCCACGGTAGCGCCCCGGCCGTCTAACAGACGCCAAATGCGGAACAAAAACTTTTAACGAACTGGCGCTATCGTGTACCGTAACCCGGATCTGCCATTAAAGCTAAACTAACAAACTACAAAGGGGTAGAAACGTTATACCGAATGATCCGAGTCCTTCGGTCTTCAAACATCATCCCACGCTTTGTTGCGGCTGCTCTGATCTCCTTGAACTCCGGTCTTCTCATCCAGGTGGCACCACGTCGACGGATCTTTAAACGGGCTCCCGCTTCTGAACCGAGGCAACTCGATCGTCAAGTTTGCTAGAAGAGACGACCAAGATGAAGTAGAGAATGAGTAGAACACTTTGTCTCGTTACGTCCAAGGCTATGGATGAACGGTTAATGAAGTTGCCTTTTGGATTGATATGAAATGAGAAATGAAGTATATCAATTTCCATGAACCAAAATCCTTAATCTTTTCAAACAACAACCATTTCCTCCTCTCAAGGAGGTGGCCGGCCATATAAAGAGGAGGGGGTGAGTGTAGGAGCAAGGGGGAGGTGACCACAATAACAAAGCTTATCATGACACCAAGTATGAACACAATTAAAGCAAGTGATGAATCATTAAGCTTAGTCACCAAAACATTAATGGAACAATTAATGCAACCATGAGTCACTAATCCTAGTCATCATCTAGAAACTTCTAGATGCACGACTCATCTCATGACTCACCCTCCAGAAGAAAAGATAAAATCCGTATTTAACTGAATGTTAAAATACGGCTGATAGAAAACTGAAAACTGGCAACTTCCAAAAATCATCCCGAAACGAATTTCAGGATAACCCCGTATCGGTATAAACATACCCGCATTTGTATTACGACCGAATACAAATGCATCAGAGACAAAGATATTATATCTACACAGTATAATACTGGGTTCCGGCTTAAACCAAAGTCTACCAATATTATCTGCCCGAAAAACGACACGTGCGAAAACGCACGTGCTTTTTCCGAACCTTGCCATATCACCATACGGCCTCTACAACGTTTCGCCCGAACTTGGGAAAGTGTCTGTGGGGGACTCTAATGACTCATCAATATACTGGCACTGGGTATAACCACTAGCACGTCAGAGGTACAAACTGTACGTAACGGTTTGCCTATGTATTGATTGGAAGGGAAGCTGACGAGCGAACTCATCTATAAACCCTACTGAGTCTGACAGTGACAATGTATATACAGTCCGGTCCATTCGTCTAAAGAGTATCGCATATCGAGTCTAGGGGGGTGGATAAAGTCAGACCCCTAATAACGCGATAAATTGTGTCGGTATGAAGCCCATCACCACCTGAGAAACTACTGATCCCAATCAGTAATTCTCCATTACCTCGGCCGAGGATTCCTAGTGATGGCCACCCGTGCACTGCGCGACATCAACCCCCAATACCGGGAGAGACGAATCCCCGAAGATCCGCTCACTTGCCTCCAATGTGGCTCGGGACTGTACCTAAAAAAGACCTGTTTGCACGACTCCTTTGAGCCGTGGTAGGGTAGAAATCAAAGAACAGTGGGAACTCACACGAGACAAGTGACGACCTCAGGTCGATAAACTAATTTGTACACATGTCACCAGGGAATTGCTATCTGACGATATGTATAATACCAACTAGCAGATTCCCGGCGAGTCCTGTCCGGTGTACTCATAACCCAATGAGCACCTGTATACATCTTAGGTGATCAAACTGACACCAGTGGCTTGTGAGACCGGCCACCGCCCCTCGTCGGGGTCTCGACTGTATACACAAGTCTACTCTGGAGTATCGATGCCCTGTCTCGAAACTCCCACGACTAGGGACACTTTTAAGGATGTGCTTACAGACCCCAGCTCCCACGTATATGATCGCCATCATACTGCTGGTAGTCAAGCAAGAATCCTATGGGCTCTATCATCATGCAATAGTGAACTAAAGCATATATACGATGATAAAGTCAAACCAGATAGCATACTATCATCTTGAGTAAGACTGTCATATCGGTATAGGTCCTGCTTCAATCATTGCAATCACGTAGCTGCGACCCAATAATTGACTATGAGGGCACTATCTCCAACACTTTCTCCGCGAACTTGAGATAAAGAGAGACATAGAAAGAAACATCAGAGCGGATCCACTCACTGAGGCTATTCCTCGAACGCAATAGTTTCGCAAACGAGCTTTGTGAGACTGACTAGTTGAGGAGTTGGGTGTTCGGTATTACACGGGCTGTGAGAATGTGACATCTCAATAATTAGCCTTGAGTGCAAGTGGGAGATTGTTGGAGATAGTGCCCTCAGAGTCAATTATTGGATCACAGGCACGTGATTGCAATGATTGAGGGAGGACCTGTCCCAGTAGGACAGTCTTACTCAAGATGATAGTATGCTATCTGGTTTATCTTTATCATCGTGTACTGCTTTAGGTGACCTTACGAGTCGCTATTACACGTTGATAGAGCCCCTAGGATTCTTGCTCGACTACCAGCAGTATGAGGGCGATCATATACGTGAGAGCTGGAGTCTATAAGCACATCCTTAAAAGGTCCCTAGTCGTGGGAGTTTCGAGACAGGGCATCGATTCTCCAGAGTAGACTAGTGTATACAGTCGAGACCCCGACGAGGGGCGGTGGCTGGTCTCACAAGCCACCGATGGCTGGTCTCACCTAAGATGTATACAGGTGCTCATTAGGTTATGAGTACACCGGACATGACTCGCCAGGAGCCTGCTAGTTGGTATTATACCCGACGTCAGAGAGCAGTTCCCTGGTGACATGTGTACAGGTTAGCTCATCGACCTGAGATCGTCATTTGTCTCATGTGAGTTCCCACTGTGCTTTGATTACTACCCTACCACGCTCAAAGGAGACGTGCAAACAGGTTTTAGTTGGGTACAGTCCCGAGCCACATGGAGGCAGTGAGCGTATCTGCAGGGGTTCGTCTCTCCCGGTATTGGGGGTAAGGTCGCGCTGTATCTAGGAGACCCAGTACATGAAAAGTCCTTGGCCAAGGCAGGAGATTTACTGGTAGGTATTCCGGTAGTATCTCAGGGTGTTCTGGGCTACACTCCGACACGACTTGTACCGCTTTTGGGGGTCTGACTTTTACCAACCCCCTAGGCCCGCCATGCGATGCTCATAGACGAACGGACCGGACTGTACGGATATTGTCACTGATAGGCTCAGTAGGGTGTCAGGATGAGTTCGCTCATCGACGTCTCTTTTGTTCAATAGCTGGTAGCCCGTCACGTATGGCTAATACCTCTGACGTGCTAGTGGTTAAATCCACAGCCATAGTATTGACGAGTCTTTAGAGTTCACCACACACAGTTACTCAAGTTTCGGGCGAAACGCTGTAGAGGCCGTATGGAGATATGGCAGGGTTCGATAAGATACGTGCGGTATTGCAAGGATCGTGATCGGACGGTTTTTACTAGCCGGCTTTGGCTTAAGCCAGATCCTAGTATTAGACAGTGTAGATTTTGTCTCTTTGCATTTGTATTCAATGGGAATACAAATGCGGGCATGAATATGCAGTAGCGGGGTTTTCCTGTAATTTATTACGGGATCGGTTTTCTGAAGTTGCCAGTTAGCATTCCGTTCCGGTCGGTTTTCCTTTGTTCCTTCGCTGCCGGACTTTATCGATGGAGGGGGTTATTTGCCGTTTGCAAATAACTTATTTGTGGAGGGGTTTCTTGCATTTGTGCCTTCATAATCATGAGATTCCATTATGGTCTCATCCTTTGCATTTATGAGATTAGATGAGGAGTTGATTTGGATTAGAAATGGTGTGACTTTAATTTAGCATTATCTTTTCTTTTTCTCCTCTTGTAATATTCCATTCTCATTATGGGGGGGCACATTCTAGTGAGAGGATGAGAGAGGTTTCATTATGTGAGGGAATTCATTTTGTGTAGGAAAATTATCATCTCCCTTTTTAGCTTGCTACCAAAAAAATTCCCATGCATATCTCTCCATTGTTCATTCTCTACTCCACCTCCATCATGGCAACTTCACTATCCCAAAGAGACATAGCATTCTACACTAGCCTACAGCAAATCTTGGATGCGTCGGCTAGCCAACTTCGCGCCCGAGTTGCCTCGGTCCAGAGGTAGGAGCTCGTAAAAGAAATCGGCTACGTGGTGCCCTTACCGACGAGGAGGTGACGTACGGAGATTCCGCGGGAGATCGGAGGGGAGACGAAGACCGAAGGACAAGGATCGCTTGGTATACTTCTCTACCCATCTTGTATTTTGCTAGTAGCTAGGTTAATGGCCCGATCCGGGTTAAAAGTGCGCGGTGGTGCCGGTTTGCTAGTTTGCAAAGTTTTTCGTTTCCGCGTTTCCGGCGTCGGATCGACAGCCGGGGCGCCGCCGTGCACTTACACCAGGTCACCTTGGAAGCGTGGAATGATAACTGTCTTCCGAAGGAGGCTGTCGTTATCAAATCCCTAGAACATTCACTTATGTTCTAAAACTGCTTCCGAACTTTTCTCCAGGATTGGATTAATATCAACTTATTGCAGCTAATGCAAAAACAACATCTGGTGTGGTACCTGACATCCCATGATCAACTCAATTGCCTAAGCAAGTGATATGCCAATCATGCACATCCCTCTCCCCTTTAGTCTGTAAGACACCTTTAGATAGGGTGACTCCATCACCTGCAAGTACACCACCATGCCAGGAGTCGTCCATTCTAAATATCTTTAGAATACTGTCTAAGTACCCAGATTGGGAAACCACCCAAATCTAGATCTAAAACCATAGATCTAGTAACCAAAATGCCCGATATTTTATCCATATCCTATGTGGAGAAACCACTGTGTGACAACCACAATATAACCGATTGTAGTATAGGAATTTCACTTCCTACAATGTGCATGTCATCCAAATACCAGGACATCATACCCTACTACCTTCTTAACATATCCATCCCCTATTCTGATGAAGTCAAAACATATGACTGTTACATCAAAAATAGATGATCTATCTCCGCTATATCTGCTTTAGTCTATAAATAGACAAAAGCTACTTGTCCACTATGCTTCCGCTGCTCCCACTGACTACGACAACCCTCTGGCAGAGTCATATACACGTGCACTTCTAAAGCTAGTTTAGAACGACGCTATACTCATCCTCCTGCTGGGTCTCATAGTCTGGAACAGCAGCAATGGCAAGTCTGGGTAAACAAGAACCTTCCTGTCACCGTCCTTGAGGCTACTGGAGTACCTCTCGGTGTCACGACCCAAAATAGCACGTGACTAGCCTTGAATCATATGAAGTCTATAGGACCCCATCTAATTCAAGTAAGCCAAAAGCCCAGAAATCTAAAACCATTTTTAAGGAGTAAATAAGGAAAACTAGTTTTAAGAAGTGAAGAAAACACGTTTTTTGAAACAAGATTTTTAAATAAGTAAGCCGAATATGCAATTTTAAAATCTTTAGTCTTTTCTGAAAATTTCGGCAGAGTTTTCTTTGTAAATACTGGCCCCATACGGGGTACAACATGAATAGTATATATACAATGATAAAAGGCATCCCCAAGCGGGAGCTAGCTCTTCGTCTATCGACGGTCACAACCACGGAAGCAGTAAAATATACAACGCCGAAGGGCGAGGATCAAAACTCAAAGGAAAACTCAAAATCAACATGAAAACCATGATACTACATCATGCGACTCTAAGGTCGAAATAATAAATAACTGGTTTTCTAAGTCTGAAACAATATACATGTTTGGTTGATAGAATTACTAGATACAACTGAATAATACATGTACAATGGTGGTTCTGATGCAAAAGAACCCACCTACCAAAGCAAATCACCCATAAGGGAAGCAGTGTGCCAGAAGCCGCAATGGAACCTGTACAGCAAAACCTGCAAAAACTGTGGCACAATGGGGGTGAGTTGCCAACTCGTGAATAGAAAACATCACAGAGCAGAAATCGTATGTATGACACAATCCTAGGTCAATACAATCAGATATATATATATAAACCTCAAAAGGATAAGTTTGAAGCATGATAAGGTGGCAATGTAACATCTATACATGAGTGTGGTGCCAAGTGCTCATGCTAGTGCCTCAGGTAATAGCATATCATAAATACGAGGTATGATCAATGTCGACTATATCATGAAGTCTATGAGTATGTGGATATCATCCAACTATGTGATCAATGTCATCAATGTCAACTATATGTATGTGGATATCATCCACGTGCCACCCAATGACAATAAGCATCATGCATGTAAATATCATAAATATATGCATGGAAGTATGAGGATGTAAATCAACATGTGTCGCTCGCGACATATCAAAATCATGGAACCTGAGTGTCAAGCATCGACACTCAAAAACATCATGAAACCTGTGCCTAGCATCGGCACGTAAATCCTCATATATCGGGCTCCGTCAGTCCGGATCGGCCCACGGGCTCCGTCAGTCCGGATTGGCCTACGGGCTCCGTCAGTCCAGATCGGCCCATATCATCTCTCGACTATGGTCGGTATGCTCCGGATATCCACCGAGCCCAAAACAATCACAAGTAGGTAGTAGTCCCTCTGCCAGGCTCACCGTGTACCATACAGCGATCCGTTCTCGCCCCGGGGTACCATATCGGGTCCACCATGTACCCGCAATTGACCTCATCCGCCTCCTCGAATCGGGTTTCACATGTCGCTCTCAGAACCGAGAAAACACATGGTGGACGCACTGAAATATCATATCAAGGGTAACCGGTTTTTTAAAATAATACAACTCTCTTTTGAAATACTCACGGTTCCCAAATCCAGAAATATCATGGAAACAATACATCTCAATGCGTATATTCATAAAGCATGATGTATGCGACATGTAAAAGAAATACAAGCATATCAGTATATCATGCAACATGGAATAGTAATATGCACATATTGAGGGAAACCACTCTTTTAAATGAATCAGTTTTAAAGAGTATCTTGCGGTTCCCAAATCTCCAAAATCAAGACAGAATCGTCTATGTATGTGCAAGTATGTATGTGTACAGAATATGAGTGTACAATATATAGGTACTCAAGTATGAGTGTACAACAGGTATGTGCACAAGTATGAGTACACAACAGGTATGTTCACAAGTATGAGTGTACAATATGTAAGTACACAAGTATGCCATGCAAGGGGTCGTATCCTGAATGCAGCAGTCCTACAGTATAGTGACATGGCAATTATCGATGATGAAGTGTGTGAGCCGGCAAGCAGATGTACGTGGAACATATGCATCATCGATAATGGTGCTGGTGTCCTATCAGCATGGTTTTAATATATCAATAAACATATTTAACATGCAATGATATTCGAACAGCAAGAATATGCAGCAAATGGATAATAAACACAATAGTGCAGATTCTACATCAATGTATCCATGTCATACTGTTTTGCCATTCAAAAGAAAACAAATCGGGGTTTTTAGGAAAATAAGGACTACGATGTTTCTAAGAAAAGATGCGTCTTCTGAAAATATCCGTAGAATCTCTTTGCCTGTCTTTAAAATAATCCCAATTCATTAGTTTTTGAAATAGGTATGACATCGGCCTAACCTAACATCTACTAGCAAAACTACAGCTCTAGCTAACAAGTCAATCAGGAGGGGTATGGAAACTGCCTAAATCTGAGTGTGTGTGTATATATATATATAATAGTCGGTGATCCCGCCTCAAAGGTACCGCGTACGATACAATATCATATGACATCCTCGAGTCATGAGTGCGGATCTATCATCAATATAAAGCTCGTACAGTAAATCATCGTACGGCATCCCAAAAGCTGGGTACGGGTCAATATCACATTCATCTCATCAATTATCTGGTATCCTTATCATCATGTCTCATGATCTTGGGTACTGATCTAAGTCTAGTACAAAACGATACCATCTATATAAATATAAATGCGTGTGTGAAACACACGTCCAAAGGCCCGCTAAAATCTCATGTCGTATCCCAAATACGAATCACATCATATCACCAATCTCATGGCGTTATGCTCAATCTCATCGACTCATCTCCAATATCATACACTATCTTCATCATCCAGGTATAAGTATAACAAGCAAGCGCGTGTGTGTGTGGGTGTAAACCTATTCTAGGGTTCGCAACTAAGAACTATACTAGCTCACATCTAAACCCTAATCTATCCATAGTAACACATCTAGAATATCCATATCACACGTAACGCTATCATACTTATATATATAGCATATATAGTATACTAAACATCGAGCTGCGGGGGTACTATACGCTATCCACCCGACTTCCCCCGTAGATATAATCTACTCACCTTGAATCCTGCGTGTCGGTGTCGATGTCGCCTTCATCTTCTTCCTCGTAAAAGCCCTCGAGAAGGTACCTATAAGATAACACAATCGCAATGCACCTTAAAATCACATCGAGAAAACCAAACGACACGCTAAGGCCTATAGGTTAGAACCTATGGACTACGCTTTCAAAACCATCACACAATCCTCGATATCGTCGTACAAACGTCAAGTGATCGAGGTAAAGTGCAAATACGCAAATCCAAAATTGAAAATACGAGAAACGAGACTCCGAATCAAAACAATAACTTAGGAAAAAGGTTCCAGATTCTACCCTAGGTCAAATCAGACAATTTTGCATATGCCAAGGGTCTATTTTACTGGAGACAAAACCACAAAACAAAAAAGAGCCAAAACCTCACTGTTCTGGCTGCAATTTGCGGCCAGAAAGGATTTAATTGCAGCCAAGTTTGAGGGTTAGGGGTCAGGGCTTTGGTGGTAGCTTCCTAGGTGCCTGCATGTATCACTGTCCATACAAAATAATTTTCAAAGTCTCGGGGTGATAGCAAATTCCATTTTACATCCACAGAATTCACAATTTTCCGATATCGGCTTTTCTAAATCTGTATTTCGGGGTTCTAGTCTCTGGTTTAGGTCTTAATTCTAGCACTAGGGGGTTTGTGAGGCCTCTACTGAGATCAATTTCCCATTACAACTCTCAAATTCCAATAACCCTAACTAGAGTTTTCAAACTTCACCCAAACCACACGATATCGGTTCTCATCTAACATGGGGGTAAAAGTAATGGAAACACTAAGCTTATGGTTCAGAAAATACCTCATTTGGCAACTCAAGAATTTTCTTGAGTTGCTCCAAGTGGACAAAATCCTTACTTTCTTGGTCCAATGTGCTTCCCTTGAGCTTGTGCATCTTTTTAATGAAAAAGGTAATGTGTTTTGAGTTGATTTTCATGGTGTTTTGGGGGATTTTGTGGAGAAAGAGAGGAGGGGCAGCAACAACAGCTGAAATGGGGAAGAGAGGGGAGAGGAATGAGTGAGAATAATGATGGGGGATGTTTCAAAACTAGGTCAACATAAACCCTCACCTTTCTCTCTCACCCATACCTATTTCTTTATTCTTTTCTATTTTTCCTTCTCTCCTCAATAGTAACCCCAAAATAACAAGCCATGAACCCAAAACATGTAGGAAAATATAACAAGTGTTAAAGAAAAGATATGGTGCATGTTTTGCACAAAACAAGCTTAAACGCGATTAGCGATTTTTAATCGCGATTAGCACTATATTAGCATATAATTAATCATAAAAACTTAAAAATGACATAATTCACATAAAACACCCTCTTTTAATAATTTCTATAATTTTCCAAATTTTTCCCATTTTTCAGTATTTAATTATACCGCCTTATTAAAATATTCAATATTTTATTATTAAATTACAAAAATTCCCCAAAAATAATATTTTATTTTTTTGAAATGTTACACTCGGGTGCCTGAGGTTACCCACTATATCTACGGAGTGGCTAATGGAATGTCAAACCTGATTGAATCTTTTGGTCCTATTAAATTTTCAGTAATCGTTTGCGGTTCTGGAATCACTTCCAGTTCTACCATACTCCTACTACTGTTTTCTGAAAAAGTCCATTTTACTAAAACTGTGGTGAGTCAAGAGCAATATCATTATTGATCTTCCAGATGGTAGAAAGTTAACCCTCGTCGTAGCCCGGGTTAACCCACAAACAGCCATTACAGAAACGTGCCTTGAGTTATCCAGAGTCTGGTTTTAAGCATAAGCCGGAAAACTCCATAAACCTTAACATCGTCAAGATATGATCCATTCTATATACAATATAGAAACAGAGGCACTGATTTAATTGGAACCAGATTCAAATCATGCAGCTGTCTCCAGTGCATGTCAACTTAATAGAGAGAGGCCGATCGACATTTCTTAACTTAGGAGTGCATCCAATTATGAATAACCTGAAGGAGAAACAAGTTTCTCAAAATCATTACTATCAACTGAATACCAAACACAAGTATCTATATCTTCGATCACCTTGAAGAATCCCGATACTTGCATCATGTGGTTCTCTACTTTATTCTTATACCCATAACTTCTCAAAGCTTAGACCTTGTATTTCTACGAAACACATGTCAAAAACTGGAGAAGTCACAAGTAAATAGAATATAGTATGAGTACCAACCCCTATGTCCTAATGGACACTGGAAAACATACAATACTTTTTATAAGTCCCCTGAGTTGAATAACTCAAACCCTGTGCGTCGTAGGTTGAAAACTGTACTATGGTCATGAAGAATTACATCGCTGTTTAATGCTCCTTACTTAACCATCAACTGATATAGGTAAATGTCATAGACATAATTTCAAAAAGTTATATCTCACTTTATGAAATAAACGTACAGATATATCAGTTTGAAATTGGTGCATAACAACGGATATTCAAAACCAAATATTTGTCGTCCGGCAAAAACCCAGGTGATCTCATCAAATATCACCAATTACAACGAATCCCGATATAATGAGGATGATCACCTAATTCCTAATAACTTACTCCCACTCATCATCCGTAAAACCATACAGATGTGAGAATCATACCCGGTAAATACATACCCTGGAGTAAGGATCTAATTGGGAAATCAGTTTTCTATTAACAACGCACAGTGAAACTGAAACATTAAAATGTTTCGTAGGGGTGTCCGGGTATTCCTAGTAATGCCTCTTCCATTATGCAGATTCATGACTGTAACCGTATATTTTTTTGCCATCTCTCCAAATCCTTTTATTTGTCTTTACTCATTACCTTCTGTACACCCCTTTAGGCTTAATGGTTTTCTTCCTTCCCTACCGTTCGGTACCATCCTATGGTTTGGAAAAAGACTATCCAATAAGAATAATAGGTGTACTCTCCTAATCCTAGGAGTACTCGCAACCTGAGAGAAGGTGATGATAAAATACAACTGAATAAACCTTATTCTATCTCTCCTGAACCAGAATTCATCCTCGAACTAGAACAAGTTCCTTCGGGTTCGTATATAACCATACGCTGGATTTATCCAATGGAAGTGGATGTTCGTAGTGATACTGGGTGTTATGGAGAAATACAAAGGTGAAGTAGGAGTGGCGATGAAATATGTGGTTTGGTCGTGAATGATAGCAGTCGCAATTTAGTTTACCCTCTTTCTAATCCCTTTATTT
This sequence comes from Agapanthus africanus, assembly GCA_030015575.1. NCBI lineage: Eukaryota > Viridiplantae > Streptophyta > Magnoliopsida > Asparagales > Amaryllidaceae > Agapanthus > Agapanthus africanus. Next base: position 344,428,059 of record CM057343.1, read on the forward strand.
GTCTTTACTTATTACCTTCTGTACACCACACTTAGGCTAATTGTTTTTCTTCATTCCCTATCTTTCGGCACCTTCCTATAGTTTGGAAGAAGATTATCCAATAAGCGTAATAGGTACCCTCTCCTAATCCTAGGAGCCCTCATAACTTGAGAGAAGGTAAAAGGAAAAGACAACTGAATAGTCCTATTCAATCTTTCCAGAACCAGAATCCATCCTCGAATATGGAACAAGTTCCTTCGAGTTCGTATTTAACTATACGATGGATTTATCCAATGGAAGTGGGTGTTCGTAGTGATACGGGGTGTTCTGGAGAAATGCAAAGGGTAAAAGAAGGAGTGGCAATGATGTATGCAACTCAGACAATCCAAAAGCCAGCGTTTTAAGAAAGTTCGGTTAACTTGGTCACTGAGTCATAGTTTAGGGTCGGGCCATAGTCGCTGCCAAAGAGAGAGAGAAAAGAAACACTCTGCGTGCACTCTAACCTAGATCAGAATGGTTAATCACTTTATCTAATCAGGATGTCTCCCACTGTATCCTCAAATTCTCCTCCAAACCTAAAAGAAGAATTAGTCGGGATCACCCGAGGAGTAAACCAACTCATCAGTGGGAATCGGGATCCAACTATCATCGCATGATAACGTGATGGAATCCACTCACGTTATCACACTCCAGAAGGTAAGCGAATGCCTGGTAAGTTTCCTGTATGTTTGAAACTCCCGATGTGATTTTTTACCCCATGCTCTTATGACCTTGACTAAGGCCAACAAATCATAAGTCACATGTCAAGTTCTACCCATCATTGTCCAGGTTAATTTGAACCCATCCCTACTCGCCCTTGACTAGGGCCAACAAGGTTGTACGACTGTCCCAAACCAATGCATCTATCTATGCAAAAGAAAAGTAACAAATAGCTATCTTATACTATGCCTTGACTAAGGCCACCAAACATAGCATGAATACTAAGTGCTACCCTCTGAAATGACGGAGGGTTACGAATGGTTTTTGGCGAAAAACCTTTAACGTAATGAACTTGATATCATTGAAGGAACCGGATAGCTTTTTACAAATATATAGTGGCGAAAACTTTTGCTAAAGAGGTCACTCCCGGTGAATGGATCTCGGCTCTTTCCTCGTAGAATGATGTGCATGATATTCCTACTGAATACCACGATGCAAAGCAAAAGTAATCAACTATAGTGAAGTTATTATCCTGACGCAAACTTCTGCCCAAGGGGTCACTCCCAATGAAGGGATCTCGGCCCTTGTCTCGTCGAATAAGGTGCTGGATTTTCATAACCGAATACCACTGTGCAAAACAAAAGAAAACATCCTGTAATAGCAGCTTTTTGAAAATTGTTCCTATAACATCGAATAGGTTTGTTTTCCTTGCATTGATCTGAGTCAATGCAGTCCAATCAATTAATCACACTACAAAATAACAAAAATAAAATGTACGTATATGCCATCCGCATTCGCCACTGGGTCCCGTCATCACCCGTTAGGTTACTTAACTAACGACAGAGCGGGGACTGGACTAGCGCGGGTATACAACATATACAACATCTACTAGTATATATATAACAATATATAATAATCGCTCCAGGCATGATAAATGCAACATCACAGATAAGTAATAAGTATCACATAACAATACAGATAATCTGGGAGCCCCGGGTTTCCTTTATGCCGCAAGTGAAACCCGACATTCCCCTGGTCGTATGGATAGCTTGTGCAATGAAAACCTAGAGCCCTATGAGTGCGGCAAGTTACCCGCCAAAACCAGAAGCGAGGCAGCCCCTTTCAACAAAGTGAATGGGCCACCCGGCACTTGACGGAATCCGGTAACTTGAGCACCCCTCCTTGGGTCAACCTGTACCCTCTACGAGTGCGGCGAATAGCCTGCCAATTCGAGAGTGAGGCCCCTTCTGTCTCAACGCCATGAGATGCGGTCCCGTTTTCCTCCAGAACCCGGTTATCCGTGCACTCCATTGCAGGGTAATCCTAGTACAGAAAAGAAAATATGTACAACGGTGACATCGACCTCAACCCGGTCGTGCCCCAAAAGAATAATATACAAACAGGAAGTGACGACAATCCACATGTCGGATGCTCTCCCCGCGATATCAAATGTACAAATAAAACTAAACTGTACTATCATTGTATGCAAGCTATCCACCACGACGAATCCGCAACAATACAGCACAACACAGAACATCAATGTGAATGTCACGTTCCCAAACTCGTCTAAAAGGACATATAGCAATTAGACGAGTTATACTGCTCTAATGACATTCACGGTCGCAGATAGAAATGTATGTACTGTAAAGTAACGTATTTAAAATTTCGATCGACAAAACTTCCCGAAGTGGGCCCCAAGTGCAAATCCAGCACTCAAAATAATCTGGGCCAAAATAAAATATTCCAGAAACCATAATTCCATAATTAAGAGCCCCAGAAGAAAGATTGCGCACTGTGGCCCCAAAACGGCGGCGGAACCGCGGCTAACATGCAGGTTATGCGGCGGGTCCGCAGTATTTTAGTAGGTTAAGTTGCTCAAATTTCTTCTGTAGTCTTATAAAAGCCTGCACGATTTTCTGATACACTGAAAATGATTTTTCGACCACTTTAAAAATTCAGCAGAAATTTAAAAAACGGAATTGTGGTTTTGAAAATTTCGTTCGATCGATATTCTAAACTCATTAGAACAAGCTAGTATGTGGTTAATGGCGTGGCTCTGATACCATGTAAGTCTACGGTAGTTCCCCGGCCGTCAATCCGAGGCCAAACGCGGAACAAAAACTTTTGTAAACTGGCGCTAACGCAGACTTTCACCTGGATCGTTCCATTAACCTTTTACTAGCAATTACAAAGAAGTTAGAATAGCTATACCGATCGATCCGTGTCCTTCGGTCTTTAGCTACCATCCTTAGCTCCTCGCGGCATCTCCGATCAAGCTCGATCTCCGGTCTCCTCATCGAAGTGGCACCACGTCAAGAAATCTTTTTACGGGCTCCCGCTTCAAAATCGAAGCAACTCGGACATGAAGTTTGCCAGCCGATATTTCCAAGGTGAAGTAGAGAATGTGTGTGATAACTTTGTCTCAATACACTCATGGATTCTCAACTCATGAGAGGGATGGGTGGAGGTTGAAGAAGAAGCCATTGGAGAAGAAGTTGTGAGCACAAAATGAAGCTAGAGAAGAAAGTGGCATTACTAAAAACTTGTGAGATAAAATGTGAGAGCTCCAATAATAATCTTAAGAGCGAACCCCTACCTTTTGTGGCTTCCCTCTCTCTCTCCACATCTTATCTCACACCACAAATCAATCAAGAAAAAGGTCATGGCATAATAAAACACATCATGACTCACCAATAAAGCATATGCCACATTTAATGCTCTTGATCATGACTAGCACTCACAATTTCCACTTAATAAACATTAACCCAAATATTTAGAACAATAAATAGAATGGCATCTTCTAAAGTAAACTCGTGACGGATCACAAGAATACCCCTCACCTGTATATACATACCCGTATTCGTATTCCGACTGAATACGAATACTTCGAGACGAAAGTAATCCAACAAATCTAATACTAGGATCCAGCTTAAGCTAAAGCCCACCAGTATGATCCGTCCAATCATGATCCGTGCACAAGTGCACGTATATGATCGAACCCTGCCATAAACCATACGGTCTCTACAACGTTTCGCCCAAACATAGGAAACTTTCTGTGGGGGACTCTAAAAAATCGTCAATACACTGGCAGTGGGTTTAATCAAAAGCACGTCAGTGATACTAACTGTATGTAACGGCTACCCATGTATTGAGCGAAAGGGAAGCTGACGAGCGAACTCATCCTGAAACCCTACTGAGCCTATTTATGACAATCTCCGTACAGTCCGGTCTGTTCGTCTATGAGTATCGCATATCGGGCCTAGGGGGATGGTAAACGTCAGACCCCCAATAGCGGTATAAGTCGTGTCGGAGTGTAGCCCAGAACACCTTGAGAAACTACTGGAATACCTACCAGTAAATCTCACTTGCCTTGACTAAGGGCATTGTGTAATGGCTCACCTAAACACAGCGCGATATCAACCCCGAATACCGGGAGAGACGAATCATGTCTAACCGCCACTGCCTCCAAGTGCTTCGGGACTGCACCCAACTACTACCTGTTTGCACGACTCCTTTGAGCCATGGTAGGGTAGCAATCAAAGAACAGTGGGAACACACTTGAGGCAATGTAGCAGTGTCAAGTCAACGGACTAAGCTGTACTCATGTCACCTGGGAACTGCTCCTGACGATAGGTATAGTACCAATCAGCAGTGCCCCTGCGAGTCCGTCCGGTGTACTCATAACCTAATGAGCACCTGTATACATCTTAGGTGAACCAACTGACACCAATGGCTTATGAGACCAGCCACCGCCCCTTGTTGGGGTCTCGATCCGTATACACTAGTCTACTCATGGAGTATCGATGCCCAGTCTCGAAACTCCCATGACTAGGGACACTTTAAGGATGTGCTTATATACTACCAAACTCTCACGTATATGATCGCCATCATACTGTTGGTAGTCAAGCAAGAATCCTATGGGCTCTATCAACGTATAATAGTGATCTGTAATGTCACCTGAATCATGTACACGATGATAAAGACAAACCAGATAGCATACTATCATCTCGAGTAAGACTGTTCTACCGGTATAGGTCCTCCCTCAATCATTGCAATCACGTGCCTGTGATCCAATAATTGACTTTGAAGGCACTATATCCAACACTCACAACATTTCACAACTCTTACACAAGGAAAAGAACAGATACTTTCTTTGGTTGCTTTTTATTTTGCCATGTCTTGAGCTCACACATTCCTTCCAATGGCTTCTTCTTCAACCTCCACCTATTCCATCTCATGAGTTGAGAATCCTTAGTTGTTTTGAGACAAAATGATCACACACTATCTCTACTTCACCTTGGGTATCTAGGCTAGCAAACTAGATACCCGAGTTGCTTCGGTTTTGAGGCGGGAGCCCGTATTACTAATCCTCGATGTGGATCGCCTTCGACAAGGGAGATCGGAGACCGAACTTCATCGAGGCAGCCGCGAGGAGCTTGGACAGAGGTTGAAGACCGAAGGACATGGATCGATCGGTATAACCTCTCTAAACTCTTTCTATAGAACTAGTATAGGGTTAATGGTATGATCCGTCTATTTGGGTTCCGTTAGCGCCGGTTTTTAAAAGTTTTTGTTCTGCGTTTGGCTACGGATTGATGGCCGGGGTGCTTCCATAACCCTACATGGTATCAGAGCCATCCCATTAACCAAATACTAGTTAGTTTAGACGATGATAAAGTATCGAAACTGAAACAACTCAAAAACAATACCAACGATATTCCATTCTCTGTCGAAATTTTATGTGTCTTCTAAAAATATTTTAGCAGCCGCAGAAGACTACCTAGGCGACTACTAGAGCACACACTAAACACGAGCCCCTAATTCAACTATGGGACCGACCACATTGTCCAAAATTCCGAGTTGGCCGACCCTAATAGGGAGTTGGCACTTCGTATTTTGTGTGTGGTCCGGTCTCTGGAATATTGGTTCAGTGGTATTCCTAGTTTGGCCCAGTTTTAATATGGATTTATCTAGTAGTTTGGGGCTATTCGGGGTTATTTCGAACTCGATATTTCTAAAATTGTTTAAAGTTTACAGTACTTACATTACCATCTGCTACCGTGAATGTCATTAGAGCAGTACAACTTGTCTAATTGCTATAGTTCTTTTAGACGGGTTTGCGAACGTGACATTCACGTTGATATTCTGTGTTGTGTTGTGTTTGTTGCGGATTCGTCATGGCGGATAGCTTGGGTGCAATGTTAGTACAGTTTAGTTTTATTTGTACATTTGATATCGTGGGGCGAGCATTCGACATGTGGACTGCCGTCACTGCCTGTTTGTATATTATTTGTTTGGGGTACGCCGAGTTGAGGTCGATGTCACCGTTGTACATATTTTCTTTTCTGTACTAGGATTACCCCGCGATGGAGTGCATGGATAGCCGGGTTCTAAAGGGCAACAGGTCCACATCTCATGGCGTTGAGAAGGAGGGGGCCTCACTCTAGAATTGGCAGGCTATTTGCTGCACTCTTAGAGAGTACAGGTTGACCCAAGGAGGGATGCTCAAGTTACCGGATTCCGTGAAGTGCTGGGTAGCCCATTCACATTGATGAAGGGGGCTGTCTCGCTTCTGGTTTTGGCGGGTAACTTGCCGCGCTTGTAGGTCTTTAGGTTTTCATTGCACAAGCTATCCACCTGACCAGGGGAACGCCGGGTTTCACTTGCGGCTCAAAGGAAACCCGGGGCTCTCAGATTATCTGTATTGTTCTGTGATGCTTATCTCTATTCTGTGATGTTGCATTTATCATGCCTGGAGCGATTATTATATATTGCTATATATATACTAGTAGATATTGTATATGTTTTACACCCGCGTTAGTCCAGTCCCCGCTCTGTCATTAGTTAAGTAACCTAACGGGTGATGACGGGACCCAGTGGCGAATGCGGATGGCATATACGTACATCATATTTTTGTTCTTTTGTGGTGTGATTAATTGATGGGATTGTGTTGATTCAGATCAATGCAAGGAAAATAGACATATTCGATGTTGTTGGAACAATTTTAAAAAGCTGTTATTACAAGGACGTTTTCTTTTGTTTTTGCACAGCGGTATTCGGTTATGAATATCCATCACCTCATTCCACGAGGCAAGAGCCGAGATCCCCTCACCGGGAGTGACCTCTTGGGCAGAAGTTTGCGTCAGGGTAATAACTTCACTATAGTCGATTAATTTTTTGCTTTGCATCGTGGTATTCAGTGGGAATATCCTGCACCTCATTCTACGAGTAAAGAGCCGAGATTCCTTCATCGGGAGTGATCTCTTTAGCAAAGGTTTTCGCTACTATATATTTGTAAAAAGCTATCCGGTTCCTTCAACGATATCAAGTTCATTCCGTTAAAAGTTTTTCGCCAAAAACCATTCGTAGCCCTCCGTCATTTCAGACGAGTAGCACTTAGTATTCATGCTATGTATGCTGGCCTTCGTCAAGGCATAGTGTATGGTAGCTGTTTGTTACTTTACTGTTGCATAGATAGATGCGTTGGTTTGGGACAGTCGTACTACTATTTTAGCCTTCGTGAAGGGTATGTACGGGTGGGTTCAAATTAACCTGGACAATGACGGGTAGAACTTGACATGTGACTTATGATATGTTGGCCTTCATCAAGGTCGTAAGAGCATGGGGTAGAAATCACATCGGGAGTTTCAAACATACAGGAAACTTGCCAGGCATGCGCATACCATCTGGAGTGTGATAACTTGAGTGGATTCCATCAGGTTATCATGCGATGATAGTTGGATCCCGATACCCACTGATGAGTTGGTTTACTCCTCGGGTGATCCCGACTAATTCTTATTTCTGGTTTGGAGGAGAATTTGAGGATACAGTGGGAGACATCCTGATTAGATAAAGTGATTGACCATTCTGATCTAGATTAGAGTGCATGCTGAGTGTTTCTTTTATCTCTCCCTTAGGCAGTGACCATGGTCTGACCCTAGACTAGAACTCATAACCAAGTTAATCGGACCTTCTTAAAACACATTGACTTTTGGATTGTCAGAGTTAAATACTTCATTGCCACTCCTACTTTTACCCTTTACTTTTTCTCCGGAACATTCCGTATCACTACGAAGATCCACATTTATTGGATATGACCGTCTTATAGTTACATACAAACTCGAAGAAACTTGTTTCATATTCGAGAATTTTTTTCCGGTTCAGGAGAAATTGAATAGGACTATTCAGTTGTCTTTTCTTTTTACCTTCTCTCAGGTTGTGAGGGCTCCTAGGATTAGGAGAGGGTACACTTATTGTGCTTATTGGATAGTCTTCTTCCAAACAATAGGCAGGTGCCGAAAGGTGGGGAAGGAAGAAAACCAATTAGCCTAAGTGTGGTGTACAGAAGGTAATAAGTAAAGACAAATAAAGGGATTAGAAAGAGGGCAAAGTAAATTGCGACTGCTATCATTCACGACCAAACCGCGTATTTCATCGCCACTCCTACTTCACCTTTAGATTTCTCCAGAACACCCCGTATAACTATGAAGATCCACATTTATTGGATAATCCATCGTATAGTTATATACGAACTCGAAGGAACTTGTTCCAGTTCGAGTATGGATTCTGGTTCAGGAGAAATAGAATAAGGTTTATTCAGTTGTCTTTTATCTTACCTTCTTTCAAGTTACGAGTACTCCTAAGATTAGGAGAGTACACCTATTACGCTTATTGGATAGTCTTCTTCCAAACCATAGGCTGGTGCCGAACGGTAGGGAAGGAAGAAAACCATTTAGCCTAAGGATGGTGTACAGAAGGTAATGAGTAAAGACAGATAAACGGATTTGGAGAGATGGCAAAGAAATATACGGTTACAGTCTGGAATATGGATAATGGAAGAGGCATTACTAGGAATATCCGGCTACCCTTTCGAAACATTTTCATGTTTCAGTTTCACTGTGCATTGTTAATTGAAAACTGATTTCCCAAATAGATCCTTACTCCAGGGTATGTATTTACCATGTTTGATTCTCATATCTATATGGTTTTACAGATGATGAGTGGGAGTAAGTTATTGGAAATTAGGTGATTATATCCTCATTATATCGGAATTGGTTGTAATTGGTGATATTTGAGGAAATCATCTGGGGTTTTGCCTTGATGGCAGATATTTGGTTTTGAATATCCGTTGTTATGCACCAATTTCAAACTGATATATCTGTACGTTATTTTATAAAGTGAGATATAACTTTTTGAAATTATGTCCATGACATTTACCTGTATCAGTTGATGATTGGGTAAGGAGCATTAAACAACGGTGTAATTCTTCTTAACCATAGTACAGTTTTCAACCTACGACGCACAGGGTATGAGTTATTAAACTCAGGGGACTTATACAAAGTATTGTATGTTGTCCAGTGTCCATTAGGACAAAGGGGTTGGTCCTCGTACAATATTCTTTTTACTTGTAACTTCTCCAGTTTTAGACAACTGTTTCGTAGAAATACAAGATCCAAGTTTTGAGAAGTTATAGGTACAAAAATAAAGTAGAGAACCATGTGTTGCAAGTATCAGGATTCTTCAAAGTGATCGAAGATGTAGATACTTGTGTCAGGTATTCAGTTGATAGTAATGGTTTTGAGAACTTGCTTCTCTTTCAGGTTACTCATATCTGGATGCAATCCAAGTTGAGTAATGTTGATCGGCCTCCTTCCATTTAGTTGACATGCACTGGAGACAGCTGCATGATTTGAATATGGTTCCAATTAAATCAGTGCCTCTGTTTCTATATTGTATATAGAATGGTTCTCATTTTAACGATGTTAAGGTATATGGAGTTGTCCGGCTTATGCTTAAAACCAGACTCTGGATAACTCAAGGCACGTTTCTGTAATGGCAGTTTGTGGGTTATCCCGGGTTATGACGATGTTAACTTTCTATAATCTGGAAGATCAATAGTGATATTGTTCTTGACTCGCCACAGTTTTAGTAAAATGGACTTTTTCAGAAAATAGTAGTGGGAGTATGGTAGAACTGGAAGTTATTCCAGAACCACAAACGATTACTGAAAATTTAATAGAACCTAAAAATTCAATCGGGTTTGACTTTCCATTAGCCACTCCGCAGATATGGTGGGTAACCTCAGGCGCCCGAGAGGTACTTCGGTATCCTCAAAGTCGGTGACAGGGAGGTTCTTGTTTACCCAGACTTGCCATTACTGCTGTTCTAGACTATGAGACCCGGCATGAGGATGAGTATAGCGTCGTTCTAAACTAGTTTTAGAAGCGCACGTGTATATGACTCTACCAGAGGGTTGTTGTGGTCAGTGGGAGCAGCGGAAGCATAGTGAACAAGTAGCTTGTGTCTATTTATAGACTAAAGCAGATATAGCGGAGATAGATCATCTAATTTTGATGTGACAGTCATAGGCTTTGACTTCATCAGAATAGGAGATGGATCTGTTAAGAAGGTATTAGAGTGGTATGTCCTGGTATTTGGATGACATACACTTTGTAGGAAGAGAAATTTCTATACTACGATCGGTTATACCGTGGTTATCACACAGTGGTTTCTCCACATAGGATATGGATATTGTATCTGGCATTCTGGATACTAGATTTATGGTTTTAGATCTAGATTTGGGTAGTATCCCAATCTGGGTACTTAGACAATATTCTAAAGGTGTTTTAGAATGGACAACTCCTGGCATGGTAGTATACCTACAGGTGATGGAGTCACCCTCTCTGAAGGTGTCTTACAGACTAAAGGGGAGAGGGATTTGCATGATTGGCATATCACTTGCTTAGGCAATTGCATCAATCATGAGATGTCAAGTATCACAACAGATGTTATTTTTGCACTAGATGCAATAAGCTGATATATTAATCCAATCATGGAGAAACGTTCAAAAGCAGTTTATGAACATAAGTAGATGTTCTAGGGATATGGTAATGACAGCCTACTTCTGGAGACAGTTATCATTCCAGGCTCCGAAGGTGACCTGGATGACAGAGTGACTTTCAGAGTTATAGTTTTCCCTCTTTTGAGGGGCAATAGTTTGGACAGGTGGTCCAAGCGGATACTGAAGGAGGCATGGCGCATGATACTGATTAAATTAAGTTGACGATACAGTCTAAGAAGTTTACTGGATTTGGAGTTCATTTGTCAACTGGGTCTCATCAAATATCCAGACATATTCTAAGACAGGTATTGCTCATTTCGGTAGATGGCTTTCTCCGTGAACTTGAGATTAAGAGAGACATAGAAAGAAACATTGGTGCGGATCCACTCACTGAGGCTATTTCTCGAACGCAATAGTTTTACAAATGAGCTTTATGAAACTGATTAGTAGAGAAGTTGGGTATTCGGTATCACACGGGCTGTGAGTATGCGGCACCGCAATAATTAGCCTTAAGTGCAAGTGGGAGATTGTTGGCTATAGTGCCCTCAAGTCAATTATTGGACCGCAGGTACGTGATTGCAATGATTGAGGGAGGACCTATACCGGTAGAATAGTATTACTCGAGATGATAGTATGCTCTCTGGTTTGTCTTTATCATCGTGTACATGCTTCAGGTGACATTACAGATCACTATTACATGTTGATAGAGCCTATAGGATTCTTGCTTGAGTACCAGCAGTATGATGACGATCATATATGTGAGAGTTGGATGGTCTATAAATACATCCTTAAAGTGTCCCTAGTCGTGGGAGTTTCGAGACTGTGCATCGATACTCCAAGAGTAGACTAGTGTATACGGATCGAGACCCCGACGAGGCGCAGTAGACGGTCTCACAAGCCATCGGTGTTAGTTGGTTCACCTAAGATGTATACAGGTACTCATTGGGTTATGAGTACACCGGACGGACTCGCCGGGAACATGCTAGTTGGTACTATACCTATTGTCAGATAGCAGTTCCTTGGTGACATGTGTACAGGTTAGTCTGTCGACCTGAGATCGTCATTTGTCTCGTGTGAGTTCCCACTGTGCTTTGATTACTACCCTACCACGGCTCAAAGGAGTCGTTAAACAGGTTTTAGTTGGGTACAGTCCCGAACCATATGGAGGCAGTAAGCGGATCGTCTGGGGATTCGTCTCTCCCGGTATTGGGGGTTGATGCCGCGGTGTGCACGGGTGGCCATCATCAGAAATCCTCGGCCGGGGTAGACGAGAATTACTGATTCGGATCAGTAGTTTCTCAGTTAGTGATAGACTTCATACCGATACTATATGTCAAGTTATTAGGGGTCTGGCTTTATCCAGCCCCCTGACTCGATATGCGATACTCATAGACGAATGGACCGAACTGTACGGATATTGTCACTATCAGGCTCAGTAGGGTTTCAGGATGAGTTTGCTCGTCAGCCTCCCTTTCGCTCAATACCTGGACAGCCGTTACGTATAGCTAGTGCCACTGACGTGCTTGTGGTTAAACCCACTGCCAGCATATTGACGAGTCTTTAGAGTCCCACACAGACGGTTTCCCTGGTTCGGGCGAAACATTGTAGAGGCATATGGTTTTATGGCAGGGTTTGATCATATTCGTGCACTTGTGCATGGATCATGATCGGATGGATAATACTAGTGGGCTTTGGTTTAAGCCGGATCCTAGTATTATATTGTTGGATTATTTTTGTCTCGTTGTATTCGTATTCAGTCGGAATACGGATGTAGGTATGTATATAGGGATGTGGGGTATTCTTGTAATTCGTTACGAGATTACTTTAGGGTTTCCATTTCTTTGTATTAAACATTTAGGGTTTATAAATGTTTAATATTGTTGTGAGGTGGAAAGTGTGAGCATGAGTTTTGGCTTGGACTTTTGGTGCATGCACGTATGAGTCATGGCATGTGTCATGGTGTGTCATGGTGCATTGATGGCTTGGTGGCGGTTGTGAGATATTTGTGAGCATGAGGTAGATACTTTTATTTGACTTGGAGATTTTCTTTAGTTGCTCACAATACTTCACAACTCTCACACAAGGAAAGAACAGATACTTTATTTAGTTGCCTTTTCTTTTGCCAAGTCTTGAGCTCACACATTCCCTCCAATGGCTTCTTCTTCAACCTCCACCTATTCCATCTCATGAGTTGAGAATCCTTGGGTGTTTTGAAACAAAATGATCACACACTATCTCTACTTCATCTTGGGTATCTAGGCTAGCAAACTGGATGCCCGAGTTGCTTCTGTTTTGAGGCGGGGGCCCGTATTACTAATCCTCGACGTGGATCGTCTTCGACGAGGGAGACTGTAACATTTCAGAAAAATAAAATATTATTTTTGGAAATTTATATAATTAAAATAATAAATATTATGAATATTTTAATGATGTGGTATAATTAAATACCGATAAATTGGGAAATGTTTGGAAAATTACCTTGAATGTTGATTTTTAAAGAATTGTGAGATTTAAACATTTTATGAATTATTATATAATTTATTATATACAAGTTATGCCTAAGCGTGATTAATTATTATTAATCGTGCATTAATCTTGATTAGGCATCATGACATGCAGCATGTCACATTTTTAATGTTCATACTTGTTACAATTTTTATGAAACATGATTTCAAGTCTTCATTGTGCATGGCTTCATTTTTGGCTTTTGCAAAATTGTTTTACAAAGAAAACCATATGTAAATAAAAGAAAAGAAAGGAATAAATGTCACGACCCGAAATTGGCATGTGACGGTCCTAATACTACGCAACGTCTACAGGCGTAACGTAGTAAAAGAAAGCCAAAACCCAGAAATCTAAACCATTAAAAGACAAGAAAAGATAAGAAACATTGTTTAAACCTTTAAAAAAATCTCAAGTATAAATTCTTTAAGTCCAATTTTCTTTCTTGAAAATTTCTGCAGCACCTCCTTTATAAAAACCAACCCCAAAATGGGTACAACATAAATATAATGTAAAACATCCCCAACGGGAGCAAATCTACGCCCAAAGGCGGAAAACAACCACCACAACAAATATACGACGCTGTAGCGAAGAAAAAGAAGACGATAGAAAGGAAACTGTATAAAAGACAAAAAAACCAAAATTTATACAATATCGTCATCACCAAGTCTCTAAGTCAACAACATAATAGTAGATGGAGAGTACAAGATACAACGAATATACAATACAAATACAGATAACCACCAAAACCTACCTGAACAAAACAACACACTGTGAGCCGATGCGGTATCTGTAGCAAAAGATGATAGATGAATAGCCAGCCTCGACTACTCTGAGGAACACTCTGTAACACCTGTGGCACAACGGGGGTAAGTTGCCAACTCGTGAATAGTAAATAACATAAGCAGGTAATCGCAGGAATGTACGTACAGCATGATTCTAAGATATGCAATTTACAGTAATAACAGGTCATATGAATGTAGAATAATGGAAAGTACACTAACAAGTACAACCAATATATATAAAGCAATAATGATATGACACAGTATGCAATAATCATGCAATGGGGGTATGAGAATGTAAATGTGCAACACTCATGAAAGGTACACTAACAGGTACTCCTAATACATGAAACAGTGCACAAATAGATAAAGGTGAGGTATGGAGTGAAATATGTCATTTCCACGGAATCTTGACATCGTGGTAGGATCACAATCCATCAAGACGAATCAAATCCCAATTCCTCACATCAGCCCCCAAATTGGCTCTCATATCATCTAAGTATCGCATTCTCCTCAATTTCACAATATTAAGTATATCTCGTATATCCCGGATGTACAACATCAAGTATATCTCACATATATCGAATGTACAATATCATGTATATATCACATATATCGAATGTACAACATCAAGTATATATCACATATATCGAATGTACAACATCAAGTGGATCTCACATATCTCGTATGTACCATATCAAGTATATCTCACATGTCTCGAATGTACAACAGCAAGTGGATCTCACATATCTCGTATGTACCATATCAAGTATATCTCACATATCTTTATGGTACAACAGCAAGTGGATCTCACATATCTCGTATGTACCATATCAGGTATATCTCACATATCTCGAATGTACAACAGCAAGTGGATCTCACATATATCTCCAGTATCCAATCTCAAATGAATCTCTTATATCCCGAATCAAATCTCCAGCAAAATTCTAACATCCTAAATATAATGGCATAATAAATATGATGAGGTCAATATACATATATTAGCGTCCCATTCCCCTAATATTGGTGTAAGGGTATATATAACAGCGGCTCAATCCCCTGTTATATATACAAATGAGTAATTGGAAATATCATGAAACCAATGTGCCAAGCATCGACACAGAAATGTTGATCCATCAGGTGCTGTCTCCATGACTGGCCCCCCTGATGGGTACGTATCATACGCTATCCCGAGAGCTCGAGTGCCTAGTTCTGACCCTCGCCTCTCGACGTATCCATACACACATGACTCCCGTCGGTATCCACTCGATAGACGATGAGTCATTGGTCCTGTCACCGGATGGTATGGTTCCCCTAAACCTCATCGCCTAGCACCGCGAAATCGTTCTTGCTTCGGGGTACCCCCGGGCCCCACCATGTACCCACAGACGGTGCCTCCTCACTCCTCGAATCGGGCATATATCAGAACCGATAAATCTCATGGTGGCTGCGGAAATATCAATATCAAGGAAACCGGGTCTTTCAAATAATGCATAATTTCATGAACTACCACGGTCCCCAAATCCAGAAAACATCATGAAAAATCCATATAACATTGCGAAAATCCATGACTATAATATGTACGCCATATCTGAAATGCAAGCATATAAAGGAAAAACCGCTAATTAACTGCATCAAGTTAATACAAATATCATGCGGTTCCTATTTATCCACTTCTAAATAACATCAAGTGAAGGTAAACATGTAGCTAAAACCAGATGTATGTGAAATCAATAAGGTATAGCAAGATAATGTGTCTACCTATAAGCAATGATATAGTATACCCCTGGGTATAAGAACAGTATGTGCAAGATATACCTGTAGCTATGACAGGGAGGGTGTATGTACCTATCACTAATGGTACAATACTCTATAGGAGTACATGTATGCTAAATGCCATATATGATAAGCAGTATGAATCAATGTCACAATGTCCCTAACCAAGCAATATAACATCTATAAGTGGTTTGTGTGTGACATGGCAATTATTGACGGTGTGTGTAGCATATAATCAGTGCTCGTGCAACATGAATCGTCAATAATATATGCAGTGTCCTACTACTACTAGTCCAGGCACAACTACATCTAAGTAATAGGGTAAAGGCGCAATTCTAACAATAACGTAGAATATGCGACAAGTAATAAAATCTCTAGCCCTGACGCATAACGCCATGCGGGCGATTCCCCTGTAGATGTTAAATCTACTCACCAACGCTCCAAGCTAGGTGAATCCTACCACCTGTTTTCCCCTTGTCGTAGAGTCCAAAGTCCCCGCTTGCGAACCTAAAATTTCACAAACACAACACATAAGGAAATATCCTGCATCGACGAAAAGACAACGAAACGCGATGAAAACGCCCGGAAAATTACACTGCGCGCTTAGCGCATCTATCGCGCACGATACCGACCAAAAACCCTAATTGGGGTCGCTAAACTACAAAACACAAAGACTGGACCCCGATCGTCCCGATCGCGCAACACAACACAAGAATTACGAGGAATACAATAGATATAACCTCGCAACGACCAAACGAACCCACGTCGGAAAAATCCCGAAATCTAGTAAGCAACCTATCGCAAAATTCCGCACTAGTTTCAAGCTAATGCATATATAGCGATAACAAACACCTTAAAATAGCTTAACTAAGCTATCTAAACCATTCCTATATTTTTAACACTCGCTAATTATGTTTTAGCAAAAACCTAGTAAGCTAATTGCATAATTAAACAAAGTGATCATTAACAAAAATTTACATTTTCTACTAGGTTAATCTTCTCCAAAGCACAAATTAACACTTCAAAAGAACACTAAACACATAAACAAAATTTAACCCTAACATGAATTTCTTAAACCAAAAATAAATGAATTAATCATAATATAAAAACTAAACTAAACACATAATTAGCTAACTAAACTAGCTAGAATAAGATTAAAGCAAATATAAAAGGATTATGGTAAGAATTATACCTCCCCAAGAACACAAAATGAAACTTAATCCAACATCTTAGCATCAAAACCCAAGCTTTAATGAAGATCCATGAAGGATTAGTGAAGGAAATGAAGGAAAAATGATTATATTTGAATTTGTATGAATTAAATTGGATTTTTCATGATTTATTTGATGAAAAATGAGTTGAAAATGGGTGGAAATGATGGAGGAAAGCAAGGGGAAGGGAAGGGCCGGCCAAGGGGAGAATGGGGGGATTTTTGGTGAAGTGTGAAGAAAACAATTAATGCACATTTAATGCAAAAATGCCACCTTTTATTCATTTTCTTTTCTTTTTAAAAAAAATAATTCCCTTTGACCAAAAAATATCTAGATATTTAAAAAGAAGGTTCTAAAATAATTTTAGTGATGATTCCAAAAAATTTTCATTTAGAAAAATTTTCCCGATTTACGCGCATATTTTACCGGCTAAAATAATATTTTTTTTGGGAAAATTTCTATCTGAACCAAAACCTCCCAAATACCCCTAAAGTTCACGCACAAGCTTTATTTTAGCTAAACTAGGTGCCGGTAAGGTTATACGGACGTTTGATTGAAATTGGGTTAAAACGGGAAAAACCGACAATTTTGCCCTAAAACGGAAAAATCCGCAAAACGATTTCTGAAACGTTACAATAAAGAATTGTGGACATAGAGGCATAGGCTTTGGAGAGAGAGAAAGAGAGAGGGTGAGGGGTCTCCTTGAACAATGGCTCTTTGTTTCACTTCATCATCTTCATCATTTCCCTCTCCTCTCTCACACCTTGGCTGCCCTCTTCTCCCCACCTCCTCTACCTCCTCACAACAACCCAAAATCCACACCAAAATACCATAATCCCTTCATTAAAAATGTACAAAAGCTCACTACAAGCATGGGGTGAAAGGTTACGGCAGCGCCCCGGCCATCAAAACGCGGCCAAAATGCCGAACAAAAATTTCTGAACTGGCGCTACCATTACCCGATTTACGGATCGACCTTAAACCCTAAACTAGCATACTATAAAAGAGGTTAGAATTGTTATACCGAGTTGATCTGTGTCTTTCGGTCTTCATTCCAAGCTCCTAGCGGTACCTTGATGAATTTTGGTTGCCGGTCTTCCTCCATCTCCGATGATCCATCCGAGGGATATAACTCCGGCTCTAGCTCAATGACATGATGCATACGGAGCAACTAGGGTCGCTAGGATGCTACCCTAGAGAGCGTAGGATGTAGTGTGAATTTTTCTTAGTGTTAGCTATCTCAATTCATGAAGGTGGAAGCAAAGCATGAAAGCTAGTGGAGGTGAAACACAAATGGTGAAAGAGGAGCTCAAGAAGAAAAACAATGAACAAAACCTTCATGCTTGAAAAAATGAACTTACCAAAAAAAGAGAAAATAGCATTCAAGGTTTTGTAAAATGCATTTTTTCAATTTTAAAATCCTACCATACTTGAATAGTGAACACAAATGAATTAACAATTCATTTGTGTGCACTATTGCAAGCATGGTTGTCTCCACACCTCATCATGCTAATATCCACCTCATTTACAATTTTAATAAAATGGTCAAATCAAGAAATGAGGTGGCACCTTCTAGAATGTTATCCGGTAAACAATACGGATTACATTCAACTGTAAATATATTTGCATTCGTACCGAAATACGAATACCCAAAAAGATAGCATAACACAAAGAGTATAATACTAGAATATACGTACCGAAATACATCTATGAAAATTATTAAATCAATACCTGATTTAATAATCCGGCTCAAACCCGAGCCGGCTAGTATTATCAACTGTCCAATCGAAAGTTCGAGTATAATGTACATCAATCGTTCGGAACCCTGCACGTATCCAATACGGCTACTACATCATTTCGCCAGAACCAGGGCAACCCTCTGTATGGGACTCTAAAGACTCGTCAATACGTTGGCAGTGGGTTTAACCACAAGCACGTCAGCGGCACTAGCTGTACGTAACGGCTATCCAGGTATTGAGCGAAAGGGAGGCCGACAAGCAAACTCATGCAGAACCCCTACTGAGCCTGACGGTGACAATATCCGTACAGTCCGGTCTGTTCGTCTAAGAGTATCGCATATCGATTCTAAGGGGGTGGATAAAGTCAGGCCCCTAACAACGCGACATTTAGTGTCGGCATGAAACCCATCACCACCTGAGAAACTATCGATCCTGGATCGGTAGTTCTCGTCTACCGTGGCCATGGATTTATGGTGATGGTCATCCGTACACAACGCGACTTCAACCCCCAATACCGGGAGAGACGAATCCCCGACGATCCGATCACTGCCTCTATGTGGCTGGGGAATGCACCCAACTAAAACCTGTTTGCATGACTCTTTTGAGCCGTGGTAGGGTAGTAATCAAAGCACAGTGGGAACTCACATGAGATAAATGACGATCTCAGGTCGATGGACTAACCTGTACACATGTCACCTGGGAACTGCTATCTGACAATAGGTACAATACCAACTAGAAGGCTCCCGGCGAGTCCGTCCAGTGTACTCATAACCCAATGAGCACCTGTATACTATCTTAGGTGAACAAACTAACACCAATGGCTTGTGAGACCTGGCCACCGTCTCTCGTCGGGGTCTCAATTAGTATACACTAGTCTACAGTGGAGTATCGATGCTCGGTCTCGATACTCCTATGACTGGGGACATTTAAAGATGTGCTTATAGACCCCAGCTCCCACATATATGATCGCTATCATAATTCTGGCAGTCAAGCAAGAATCCTATGGGCTCTATCAACATGATGATAAAGACAAACCAGATAGCATACTATCATCTTGAGTAAGACTGTTTTATCGGTATAGGTCCTCACTCAATCATCATAATCACAAGTCCGCGACTATGATAATTGCCTTGAGGGCACTATATCCAACAATCTCCTACTTGCACTTAAGGTCAATTATTGCGATGTCGCATACTCACAGCCCGTATGATACCGAACGCCCAACTTCTCAACTAATCAGTTTCGCAAAGCCCATTTGCGAAAATGATTGCATTCGAGAAATAGCCTCAGTGAGTGGATCCGCTCCAATATTTCTTTCTGCATCTCTCTGTATCTCAAATTCGCGGAGAAAACTATCTCCCGAAATGAGCAATACTTGTTTTAGAATTTGTCTGGATGTCTGATGGGACCCAGTTCATAAATGAACTCCAAATCCAGCAAACTTCTTAGACTGTATCATCCACTGAATTTAATCAGTAACATGCACCATGCCTTCCTCAGTATCCGCTTGGACCACCTGTCCAACATATTGTCCCTCAGAAGAGGGAAAAACTATAACTCTGACAGTCACTCTGTCATCCAGGTCACCATGGAAGCCTGGAATGATAACCGTCTCCCGAAGGAGGCTGCCGTTACCATATCCGTAGAACATCCATTTATGTTCAATAACTTCTTCTCAATGTTTCTCCAGGATTGGATTAATATATCTGCTTATTGCATCTAGTGCAAAAGCAATATCTGGTGTGGTACTTGATATTTCATGATTAACTCAATTGCCTAAGCAAGTGATATGCCAATCATGCAGATCCCTCTCCCCGTTAGTCTGTAAGACACCTTTAGAGAGGGTGACTCCATCACCTGCAGGTACACCACCATGCCAGGAGTCATCCATTCTAAAATATCTTTAGAATAATGTCAATGTACCCAAATTGGGATACTTCTCAAATCTAGATCTAAAACCATAGATCTAGTAACCAGAAAACCTGATATTATATCCCATCCTCTGTGACAACCACAGTATAACCGATCGTAGCATAGTAATATCTTTTCCTATTAAGTGCATGTCATCCAAATACCTGGACATCACTCTCTACTACCTTCTTACCAGATCCATCTCCTATTCTGATGAGGTCAAGACCTATGATTGTCACATCAAAAATAGATGATCTATTTCCGCTATACCTGCTTTAGTCTATAAATAGACATAAGCTACTTGCCTACTATGCTTCCGCTGCTCCTACTGACTACAACAACCCTCTGGCAGAGTCATATACACGTGTACCTCTAAAGCTAGTTTAGAATGATGGTATACTCATCCTCCTACCGGGTCTTATAGTCTAGAGCAGCAGCAATGGCAAGTCTGGGTAAACAAGAACCTCCCTATCACCGTCTCTGAGAAGACCGAAGTATCTCTCGGTTGCCTGAGGTTACCCACCAAATCTGCGGTGTGGATAATGGAATGTCGAAACTAATTGAATCCTTAGGTTCTATTAAATCTTTAGTGATCGTTTGTGGTTCTGGAATCACTTCCAGTTCTACAATACTCCCACTTTTGTTTTTCTGGAAAAAAAATCCATTTTACTAAAACTGTGGCGAGTCAAGAACAATGTAAATATTGATCTTCCTGATGGTAGAAAGTTAACCCTCGTCAAAGCCCGGGATAACCCACAAACAACCATTACTGAAACGTGCCTAGAGTTTATCCGGATTCTGGTTTTAAGCATCAGCCGGACAACTTCTTATACCTTAACATCGTTAAGATATAAATTGATTCTATATAAATCTAATATAGAAACAAAAGCACTAATCTAATTTGAACCAGATTCAAAATCATGCAGCTGTCTCCAGTGCATATCAACCAAATGGAATGAGGTCAATCAGCATTACTCATCTAGGAGTGCATCCATATATGAGTAACCTGAAAGAGAAATAAGTTCTCAAAACCATTTCTATCAACAGAATACCAAACACAAGTATCTACATCTTCGACTTCATCAAAGAATCCTGATACTTCCAATAAATGGTTCTCTACTTTATTCTTATACCTATAACTTCTCAAATCTTAACCTTGCATTTCAACGAAATACATGTATAAAATCAGAGAAGTTATGAGTAAACAGAATACAGTGCGAGTACCAACCCCATTGTTCTAATGAACACTGGACAACATACAATACTTTGTATAAGTTCCCTGAGTTCAATAACTCAAACTCTGTGCGTCGTAGGATGAAAAACTGTACTATGGTTAAGAAGGATTACACCACTGTTGAATGCACCTTACCTAATCATCAACTGATATAGGTAAATGTCACAGACATAATATCAAAAAGTTACATCTCACTTTATAAAATAAATGTACAGATATATTAGTTTGAAATTGGTGCATAACAATGGATATTCAAAACCAAATATTTGCCGTCCGGCAAAAACCAGATGATTTCCTCAAATATCACCAATTACAACGAATTCCGATATGATGAGGATTTAATCACCCAATTCCCAATATCTTACTCCCACTCACCATCTTTAATAACATATAGATGTGAGAAACTGATCTGGTAAATACATACCCTGGAGTTAGATTCTTATTGGGAAAACAGTTTTCAATTAACATTGCACAGTAAAACTGAAACATGAAAATGTTTCATAAGGGTTAACTGGTATTCCTAGTAACGCCTCTTCCATTATCCTGAATCATGACAGTAACCATATACTTGTTGCGCCACGGCATCGCCCCGGCCTCTTTCTCGAGGCAAAAATGCGGAATAAAAATTTTTTTCCCTTGCTCGGAAACCGGCGCTACCGCGGACAATTACCCGGATCGAAACCATTAACCTATACTAGCTAACTAGAGAGATAGGGTGAGAGATATACCAAGCGATCCGTGTCCTTCGGTCTTCGTCTCCACTCCGATCTCCCGCGGAATCTCCGTCACCTCCTTGCTCGTCGGAAAGGGCACCACGTAGCCGGAATCTTTTACGGGCTCCCGCCTCTTGACCGAGGCAACTCGGGCGCGAAGTTGGCTAGCCGACGCGTCCAAGGCTTGCTATAGAATAGTGTAGTGAACTTGTCTCTTTTGGGGTTTCTTGAAGTTGCCATGGATGGAGGTGGAAGAAAAGAATGAACTTTGAACCTTTTGTGATGTGAGGAATTTTGTAGCATGAAAAAAAAAAAATGAGATGAAGCAATTTGCTCATGCCAAAAAAATACCCTCATTCCCCCCTCTCCAAATGTGGCCGGCCACTTTGAGATGAGAATAGATTGGAGAGAGAAAAAGAAAACAAGAAAGAATATATCAATAACATAGAAAATGGTCACCCTCCTCTCTCATCACAAATCCACTCAAAAGACAAGAAATGGAATAGACTAGAAAGGCATCTCATGATGAAACAAGTCTCATCATAATGCAACATATGCAAGAAAGCCCTCCACTAGATGTTAATTGCAAACTTGCAATTAACACCCTCCACCAAGAAAGTCCGACCGAGAAGGAATGAAGGAAAAACCGGCCGGAACGGAATGCAAACTGGCAACTTCAGAAAACCGATCCCGTAATAAATTACAGGAAAACCCCACTGCTGCAAATACATGCCCGCATTTGTATTCCCACTGAACACAAATGCAAAGAGACAAAACTACACTATCAAATACTAGAATCCGGCTTAAGCCAAAGCCGGCTAGTAAAAATTGTCCGATCACGATCCGTGCAATACCGCACGTATCTGATCGAACCCTGCCATATCTCCATACGGCCTCTACAGCGTTTCGCCCGAAACTTGAGTAACTGAGTGTGGTGGACTCTAAAGACTCGTCAATACCTTGGCTGTGGATTTAACCACTAGTACGTCAGAGGTATAAGCCAATACGTGACGGGCCACCAGGTATTGACCAAATGGGACGTCGATGAGGAAGCTCACCCCGACACCCAACTGAGCCTGTCAGTGACAATATCCGTACAGTCCGGTCCGTTCGTCTATGAGTATCGCATGGCGGGCCTAGGGGGTTGGTAAAAGTCAGACCCCCAAAAGCGGTACAAGTCGTGTCGGAGCGTAGCCCAGAACACCCTGAGATACTACTGGAATACCTACCAGTAAATCTCCTGCCTCGGCCGAGGGCTTTGTGTAATGGCTCTCCTAGACACAGCGCAACCTCACCCCCAATACCGGGAGAGACGAACCCCTGCAGATCCGCTCACTGCCTCCATGTGGCTCGGGACTGTACCCAACTAAAACCTGTTTGCACGACTCCTTTGAGCCGTGGTAGGGTAGTAATCAAAGCACAGTGGGAACTCACACGAGACAAATGACGATCTCAGGTCGATGAACTAACCTGTACACATGTCACCAGGGAACTGCTATCTGACATCTGGTATAAGACCAACTAGCAGGTTCCCGGCGAGTCCTGTCCGGTGTACTCATAACCCAATGAGCACCTGTATACATCTTAGGTGAACCAACTGACACCAGTGGCTTGTGAGACCGGCCACCGCCCCTCGTCGGGGTCTCGACTGTATACACTAGTCTACTAACGGAGTATCGATGCCCTGTCTCGAAACTCCTACGACTAGGGACCTTTTAAGGATGTGCTTATAGACCACCAGCTCCTACGTATATGATCGCCATCATACTGCTGGCAGTCAAGCAAGAATCCTAGGGGCTCTATCAACGTGTAATAGCGACATGTCAGGTCACCTAAAGCAGTACACGATGATAAAGATAAACCAGATAGCATACTATCATCTCGAGTAAGACTGTCCTACCGGGATAGGTCCTCCCTCAATCATTGCAATCACGTGCCTGTGATCCAATAATTGACTCTGAGGGCACTAACTCCAACAATCTCCCACTTGCACTCAAGGCTAATTATTGCGATGTCGCATACTCACAGCCCGTGTGATACCGAACACCCAACTCCTCTACTAGTCAGTCTCACAAAACCTGTTTGCGAAACTATTGCGTTCGAGGAATAGCCTCAGTGAGTGGATCCGCAGTGATGTTTCTTTCTGTGTCTCTCTATATCTCATGTTCGCGGAGAAAACCATCTCCCGAAATGAGCAATACTTGTCTTAGAATGTCTGGATGTCTGATGGGACCTAGCTCATAAAAGAACTCCAAATCCAAACTTCTTAGACTGTATCAACAACTGAACTTAATCAGTATCCTGCGCCATGCCTCCCTCTGTATTGCCTTGGACCACCTGTCCAAAATACTGCCCCTCGTCAGAAGGAAAATCTATAACTCTGACAACCTGCTTGTCGTCCATGTCACCTTGGAAGCCCGGAGTGATAACCGTCTCCTAAAGGAGGCAGCCGTTATCATATCCCTAGAACATTCACTTATGTTCTAAAACTGCTTCCGACTGTTTTTCCAGGATTGGATTAATATCAACTTATTGCACCTAGTGCAAGAACAACATCTGGTGTGGTACTTGACATCTCATGATTGACTCAATTGCCTAAGCAAGTGATCTGCCAATCATGAGTATCCCTCTCCCCTTTAGTCTATAAGACACCTTTAGAGAGGGTGACTCCATCAACTGCAGGTGCACTACCATGCCAGGAGTCGTCCATTCTAAATACTCATAGAATGCTGTCAAGGTACCCAGATTGGGAAACCACCCAAAACTAGATCTAAAACCATAGATCTAGTAACCAGTATGTTTGATATAATGTCCAAGTCCTTTGTGGAGAAACCACTGTGTGACGACCAAAGTATAACCGATCGTAGTATAGGAATCTCACTTCCTACTACCTTCTCAACAGATCCATCCCCTATTCTGATGACGTCAAGCCTATGACTGTCACATCAGAAACAGATGATCTATCTCCGCTGTATCTGCTTTAGTCTATAAATAGACATAAGCCTGATGTCCACCAATGCTTCCGCTGCTCCCACTGACTATGACAACCCTCTGGCAGAGTCATATAGACGTGCAGTTCTAAAGCTAGTTTAGAACGACGCTATACTCATCCTCCTGCCGGGTCTCGCAGCCTGGAACAACAGCAATGGTAATTGTGGGTAAACAAGAACTTCCCTGTCACCGTCCTTGAGGCTACCGGAGTACCTCTCGGGTGCCTGAAGTTACCCACGGTATCTGCGGAGTGGCCAATGGAATGTCAAAACAGATTGAATCTTTAGGTTCCTTATCAAATCTTCAGTAATCGTTTGTGGTTCTGGAATCACTTCCAGTTCTACCATACTCCCACTACTTTTTCTGAAAAAAAAACCCATTTTTAATAAAACTGTGGCGAGTCTTGAACAATATTTCTATTGATCTGCCAGATGGTAGAAAATCAACCCTCGTCATAGCCTGGGTCAACCCACAAACAGCCATTACAGAAACGTGCCTTGAGTTATCCGGAGTCTGGTTTTAAGCATAAGCCGGACAACTCCCCGTACCTTAACAATGTCAAGATATGAACTGTTCTATATCCAATATAGAAACAGAGGCACTGATTTAATTGAACCAGATTCAAATCATGCAGCTATCTCCAGTGCATGTCAACTAAATGGAAGGGGGCCGATCAGCGTTACTCAACTTAGGAATGCATCCAATTATGAGTAACCTGAAAGAGAAGCAAGTTCTCTTTATCATCACTATCAACTGAATACCATACACAAGTATCTACATCTTCGATCACTTTGAAGAATCCCGATACTTGGTATACCTGGTTCTCTACTTTATTCAAATACCTATAACTCCTCAAAACATAGACCCTGTGTTTCCATGAAACACATGTCTAAGAACTAGAGAAGTTAAAAGTAAACAGAATATAGTATGAAAACCAACCCCTCTGTCCTAATGGACACTGGACAGCATACAATGCTCTGTATAAGTCCGCTGAGTCTAACAACTCTTTCACTGTGTGTCGTAGGTTGAAAACTGTACTTATGGTTAAGAAGAATTACACCGCTGTTTAATGCTCCTTACCTAACCATCCACTGATATAGGTAAATGTCATAGACATAATATCAAAAGGTATATCTCACTCTATGAAAATAGACGTACAGATATATCAATTTGAAATTGGTGCATAACAGCGGATATTCAAAACCAAATATTTGCCGACCGGCAAACAACCCAGGTGACTTCCTCAAATATCACCGATTACAACGAATCCCGATATAATGAGGATGATCACCAAATTCCCAATAACTTACTCCCACTCATCATCTGTAAAACCATACAGATGTGAGAATCATACTTGGTAAATACATACCCTGGAGTAAGTGTCTAATCGGGAAATCAGTTTTCTTTTAACAGTACACAGTGAAACTGAAACATTGTAATGTTTCAATGGGGTATCCTGGTATTCCTAGTAATGCCTCTACCATTATCCAGATTCACAACTATAACCGTATAATTCTTTGCCACCTCTCCAAATCCCTTTATATGTCTTTAGTCAATACCGTCTGCACACCCCTTTAGGCCAAATGGTTTTCTTCTTTCCCTACCGTTCGGCACCAGCCTATGGTTTGGAAGAAGACTATCCGAAAAGCATAAAGGGTGTACTGTCCTAATCCTAGGAGCACTCGCAACGCGAGAAAAGGTGAAGATAAAAGACACCTGAATGTACTTTATTCCTATTTCTCCTGAACCAGGATCCATCCCCGAACTGGAACAAGTTCCTTTCGAGTTCGTATATAACCATACGATGGATTATCCAATAAAATGGGATCTTCGTAGTGATACGGAGTGTCCTGGAGAAATACAAAGGTGATTTAGGATTGGCGAAGAAATACTTGGTTTGGTCGTGAATATCAGTTGCAATTTACTTTGCCCTCCTACTAATCCCTTACTTTGTCTTGACTTAATACCTTCTGCACACCATCATTATGCTAATTGGTTTTCTTCATTCCCCACCGTTCGGCACCAGCCTATGGTTTGGAAGAAGACTATCCAATTTGCGTAATAGGTGTACTACTCCTAAACCAAGGAGTACTCGCAACCTGAGAGAAGGTGAAAAGAAAAGACAACTGAATAATCCTATTCGTTTTCTCTAGAACCAGAAACCATCCTCGAAGTCCTTCGAGTTCGTATATAACCATACGATGGTTTTGTCCAATGGAAGTGGACGTTCGTAGTAATACGGGGTGTCCTGGAGAAAAGGGTAAAAGTAGGAGTGGCAATGAGGTCTGCAACTCTGACAATCCAAAAGCCAGTGTTAAGAAGGTTCGGTCAACTTGGTCACTGAGTCATAGTCCAGGGTCGGGTCAATGGTCGCTGCCAGAGAGAGAGAAAAGAAACACTCAGCGTGCACTCTAACCTAGATCAGAATGGTTATCACTTTGTCTAATCTGGAAACCTCCCACTGTACCTCAAATTCTCCTCCAAACCTGAAAGAAGAATTAGTCGGGATCACCCGAGGAGTAAACTAACTCATCAGTGGGAATCGGGATCCAACTATCATCGCATGATAACCTGACGGAATCCACTCAAGTCACCACACTCCAGAAGGTATGCGCATGCCTGGCAAGTTTCAGTTCTTTTGAAACTCCCGATGTGATTTTTTACCCCAAGCGGTTTATGACCTTGACTAGGTCAACAAACCATAAACCGCCAGTCAAGTTCAACCCGTCATTATTCTGGATTGCATTAAACCCACCCGTACGTGCCCTTGACTAGGTCAACAAGGCCGCACGACTGTCCTAACCAATCCCACTTATGCAACAAACAAGTACCACTTAGCTACCGAACACTACGTCTTGACTAGGTCAACAAACGCAGCACGAATACCAAATAATACTTGTAGGAAATGACGGAGGGCTACGGCTGGTTTTTGGCGAAAAACCTTTAACGTAATGAACTTGATATCGTTGAAGGAACTGCATAGTTTTTATAAAAATATAGTGACGAAAACCTTTACTAAAGAGGTCACTCCCGGTGAAGGGATCTCGGCTCTTTCCCCGTAGAATGAGGTGCAGGATATTCCAACTGAATACCACGATGCAAAGCAAAAGTAATCGGCTATAGTGAAGCTATTGCCCTGACGCAAACTTCTGTTCAAGGGGTCACTCCCGGTGAAGGGATCTCGGCCCTTGCCTCGTCGACTGAGGAGCAGGATATTCCAAATGAATACCACGATGCAAAACAAAAGTGAACGTCCTTGCAATAACAGCTTTTTGAAAAGTGTTCCAACAACATCAGAATAGGTTTGTTTATCTTGCATTGATCCGAATCAATGCAGTCCCATCAATTGATCACACCACAAAGAACGAAAATATACTGACGTACGTATATGCCATCCGCATTCGCCACTGGGTCCCGTCATCACCCGTTAGGTTAGCTAACTAACGGCAGAGCGGGGACTGGACTAGCGCGGATGTAAAACATATACAACATCTACTAATATATATACCAATATATAGTATTTCGCTCAAGGCGTGAATAAAATGCAACATCACAGAAATGTACAGCATCACAGAACAATACAGATATCTGGAAACCCCGGGTTTCACAGAGCCGCTGCTGAAACCCGACGTTCCCCTGGTCGTGTGGATAGCCTGTGCAATGAGATCCTAGACCCCTACGGGCGCGGCAAGTCACCCGCCAAAACCTGAAGCGAGGCAGCCCCCTTCAGCTCCGTGAATGGACCACCCAGCACTCCACGGAATCCGGCAACTTGGGCACCCCTCCTGGGTCAACCTGTACCCCCTACGAGTGCGGCGAATAGCCCGCCAATCCTAGAGTGAAGCCCCCTCCGTCTCAATGCCATGAGATGCGGGCCCGTTGCCCTCTAGAACCCGGCCATCCGTGCACCCCACCGCAGGGTAACCCTAGTACAGAAAATAAAATATACATACACCGGGTACATCGACCGCAACCAGGTCGTGCCCCAAAAGAATAATACAAACAGGCAGTGACGGCAGTCCACATGTCGGACGCTCGCCCCGCAAAATCAAATGTACATAATACAACAAAAACTGTACTAGCATTGCATCCAGGCTATCCCCCACGACCGATCCGCAACATCACAGCATAAACAAAGAACATCAACGTGAAAGTCACGTTCGCAAATCCGTCTAACCGGGCTATAGCAGTTAGACTGGATTTACCGATCGAGTGACATTCACGGTCGCAGATATAATGTAAATACTGTGAAATAATGTGTTTAAAATTTTCCGATTGACCAAAAATTAACAAGTGGGCCCCAATCAAAACTGTAGCACTCACAGAAAACCTGGGCCCAATTTTAATATCCCAGAAACCACATTTATCACTGAGGAACATAATGCAAAATTTTGGGGGGGTGAACTGTTCAAATTGCCGCGGAAGCGCGGCCCCAGCAACGGTTTGGCCGCTCTTCCGCGGTGGTGTGAACAGTTCAGGCTACCAAATTTTTTCAGTATGCTTACATTTCCCTGCACATCACTCTGAGACAACCTGAAAAATTTTTAGACTCAAAAAAAATTCGGCAGAAACTGATGTCAAGGAAAAATACGGTTTTTGGAATTTCGGTCGATCGGAACTGAAAAACACATTAGAACAAGCTAGGTAAGGTTAATGGCGTGTCTCTGATACCATGTTGCGCCACGGCAGCGCCCCGGCCTCTTTCTCGAGGCCAAAATGCGGAATAAAAATTTTTTTCCCTTGCTCGGAAACCGGCGCTACCGCGGACAATTACCCGGATCGAAACCATTAACCTATACTAGCTAACTAGAGAGATAGGGTGAGAGATATACCAAGCGATCCGTGTCCTTCGGTCTTCGTCTCCACTCCGATCTCCCGCGGAATCTCCGTCACCTCCTTGCTCGTCGGAAAGGGCACCACGTAGCCGGAATCTTTTACGGGCTCCCGCCTCTTGACCGAGGCAACTCGGGCGCGAAGTTGGCTAGCCGACGCGTCCAAGGCTTGCTATAGAATAGTGTAGTGAACTTGTCTCTTTTGGGGTTTCTTGAAGTTGCCATGGATGGAGGTGGAAGAAAAGAATGAACTTTGAACCTTTTGTGATGTGAGGAATTTTGTAGCATGAAAAAAAAAATGAGATGAAGCAATTTGCTCATGCCAAAAAAATACCCTCATTCCCCCCTCTCCAAATGTGGCCGGCCACTTTGAGATGAGAATAGATTGGAGAGAGAAAAAGAAAACAAGAAAGAATATATCAATAACATAGAAAATGGTCACCCTCCTCTCTCATCACAAATCCACTCAAAAGACAAGAAATGGAATAGACTAGAAAGGCATCTCATGATGAAACAAGTCTCATCATAATGCAACATATGCAAGAAAGCCCTCCACTAGATGTTAATTGCAAACTTGCAATTAACACCCTCCACCAAGAAAGTCCGACCGAGAAGGAATGAAGGAAAAACCGGCCGGAACGGAATGCAAACTGGCAACTTCAGAAAACCGATCCCGTAATAAATTACAGGAAAACCCCACTGCTGCAAATACATGCCCGCATTTGTATTCCCACTGAACACAAATGCAAAGAGACAAAACTACACTATCAAATACTAGAATCCGGCTTAAGCCAAAGCCGGCTAGTAAAAACTGTCCGATCACGATCCGTGCAATACCGCACGTATCTGATCGAACCCTGCCATATCTCCATACGGCCTCTACAGCGTTTCGCCCGAAACTTGAGTAACTGAGTGTGGTGGACTCTAAAGACTCGTCAATACCTTGGCTGTGGATTTAACCACTAGTACGTCAGAGGTATAAGCCAATACGTGACGGGCCACCAGGTATTGACCAAATGGGACGTCGATGAGGAAGCTCACCCCGACACCCAACTGAGCCTGTCAGTGACAATATCCGTACAGTCCGGTCCGTTCGTCTATGAGTATCGCATGGCGGGCCTAGGGGGTTGGTAAAAGTCAGACCCCCAAAAGCGGTACAAGTCGTGTCGGAGCGTAGCCCAGAACACCCTGAGATACTACTGGAATACCTACCAGTAAATCTCCTGCCTCGGCCGAGGGCTTTGTGTAATGGCTCTCCTAGACACAGCGCGACCTCACCCCCAATACCGGGAGAGACGAACCCCTGCAGATCCGCTCACTGCCTCCATGTGGCTCGGGACTGTACCCAACTAAAACCTGTTTGCACGACTCCTTTGAGCCGTGGTAGGGTAGTAATCAAAGCACAGTGGGAACTCACACGAGACAAATGACGATCTCAGGTCGATGAACTAACCTGTACACATGTCACCAGGGAACTGCTATCTGACATCTGGTATAAGACCAACTAGCAGGTTCCCGGCGAGTCCTGTCCGGTGTACTCATAACCCAATGAGCACCTGTATACATCTTAGGTGAACCAACTGACACCAGTGGCTTGTGAGACCGGCCACCGCCCCTCGTCAGGGTCTCGACTGTATACACTAGTCTACTAACGGAGTATCGATGCCCTGTCTCGAAACTCCTACGACTAGGGACCTTTTAAGGATGTGCTTATAGACCACCAGCTCCCACGTATATGATCGCCATCATACTGCTGGCAGTCAAGCAAGAATCCTAGGGGCTCTATCAGCGTGTAATAGCGACATGTCAGGTCACCTAAAGCAGTACACGATGATAAAGATAAACCAGATAGCATACTATCATCTCGAGTAAGACTGTCCTACCGGGATAGGTCCTCCCTCAATCATTGCAATCACGTGCCTGTGATCCAATAATTGACTCTGAGGGCACTAACTCCAACAATACTTACCTGCCCTCTCTCCAATCCCTTTATTATGTCTTTACTTATTACCTTCTGTATACCTCCTTTACGCTAATTGGTTTTCTTCCTTCCCTACCCTTCGGCACCAGCCTAAGGTTTGGAAGAAGACTATCCAATAAGCGTAATAGGTGTACTCTCCTAATCCTAGGAGCCCTTGCAACCTGAGAGAAGGTAATGGGAAAAGACATCTGAATAATCGTATTCTGTTTCTCCTGAACCGGAAACCATCCTCGAATCTGGAACGAATTCCTTCGAGTTCGTATGTAACTATACGATGGCATATCTAATGGAAGTGGATATCCGTAGTGATACAGAGTCTTCCGGAGAAATCCAAAGTGGATGTAAGAGTGACAGGGGTATACATAGTCTGTGTCGTAAATGATGGTGATCGCAATTTCCTTTGCCATTGTTCTAATCCCTTTATATGTCTTTACTTATTACCTTCTGTACACCACACTTAAGCTCAATTGGTTTTCTTACTTCCCTACCGTTCGGCACCTGCCTATGGTTTGGAAGAAGACTATCCAATAAGCTCAATAGGTGTACGCTCTCCTAATCCTAGGAGCCCTCACAACCTGAGAGAAAGTAAAGGGAAAATACAACCGAATAATCCTATTCAATCTCTCCAGAACCAGAATCCATCCTCGAAAAAGTTCCTTCGAGTTCGTATATAACCATACGATGGATTTATCAAATGGAAGTGGATGTTCGTAGTGATACGAGATGTTCTGGAGAAATGTAAAGGTGATATAGAAGTGGAAATAATGTATGCGACACCGTGACATTCCAAAAGCCAAAGTGTTTTAAGAAGGTTCGGTTAAATTGGTTTCATGAGTTTTAGTCAGGGATCGGGTCTTAGTCACAGCCAGATAGAGAGAGAAAAGAAACACTCAGCATGCACTCTAACCTAGATTAGAATGGTTAATCATTTTATCTAATCTGGATGGCGCCCACTGTTTTCTCGAATTCTCCTCCAAACCCAAAAGGAGAATTAGTCAGAATCACCCGAGGAGTAATCCTACTCATCAGTGGGAATCGGGATCCAACTATCATCGCATGATAACTTGATGGAAGCCACTCAAGTCACCACACTCCAGAAGGTATGTGCAAGACTGGCAAGTTTCCTGTATGTTTGAAACTCCCGATGTGTGTTTTTACCCCTAGGACCCAAGTGACCTTGACTGAGCTAACATATCAAAGGATCCTAGTCAAGTTCAACCCGTCACTATCTTGATTGCATTAGACCCACCCACAGAGTCCTTAACTGAGCCAAAATGACCGTACGACTATCCTAACCAATCGCATATCCATGCAACAGAAAAGCACTACATAGCTACCGAACACTACGCCTCGGCTAAGCACGACATACGTAGCACGAATACTAAGAAATACTAATCTGAAATGACAGAGGGCTATGACTGGTTTTTGGCGAAAAACCTTTAGCGTAATGAACTTGATCTCGTTGACAGAATCCAAGTGGTTTTACAAATATATAGTGGCGAAAACCTTTGCTAAAGAGGTCACTCCCGGCGAAGGGATCTCGGCTCTTTCCCCGTCGAATGGGGTGCAGGATATCCCAAACTGAATATCACATTGCAAAGCAAAAGTAATCGACTATAGTGAAGTTATTATGTTGACGCAAACTTTTACTCAAGGAATCACTTCCGATGAAGGGATCTCGGCCCTTGCCTCGTCGAATGAGGTGCAGGATATTCCAAACTGAATACCACTGTGCAAAGCAAAAGAGAACGTCTGTAATGTTAGTTTATTAAAAAATTTGGTTCCAACAACATCATAAATAGGTTTGTTTTATCCTTGCATTGATAAGAATCAATGCAGTCCCATCAATTAATCACACCAGAAAAGAACGAAAATAAAATGTACGTATATGCCATCCGCATTCGCCACTGGGACCCGTCATCACCCGTTAGGTTACTTAACTAGCGACAGAGCGGGGACTGGGCTAGCACGGGTGCAAAACATATACAACATCTACTAGTATATATATATAAATATATAACAATCGTCCAAGGCATGATATAAAATAACATCACAGAAGCAACATCACAGAATGGTGGATAATCTGGAGCCCCGGGTTTCACTTGAGCCGCAAATGAGACCCGACATTCCCTGTCGTATGGATAGCCTGTGCAATGAAAACCTAGACCCCCACGAGCATGGCAAGCTACCCACCAAAACCAGAAGTGAGGCAGCCCCCTTCAGCAAAGTGAATGGGCCACCTGGCACTTCACGGAATCCGGTAACTTGAGCACTCCTCCTGGGTCAACCTATACCCCCTACGAGTATGGCGAATAGCCCGCCAATTCCAGAGTAAGGTCCCCTTCGTCCCAACACCATGAGATGCGGACCCGCTGCCCTCTAGAACCCGGCTATTCGTACACTCCACCGTGGGGTAATCCTAGTACAAAAAATAAAATAATATACAAGGGTGACATCGACCTCAGCCCGGTCGTGCCCCAAAAGAATAATATACAAACTGGCAGTGATGGCAGTCCACATGTCGGACGCTCGCCCCGCAATATCAAATGTACAAATGAAATAAAACTGTACTAATATTGCACCATTGCTATCCACCACGACGATCCAACCAACATCACAGCACAACACAGAACATCAACGTGAATATCATGTTCGCAAACCCGTCTAAAGGACATATAGCAATTAGACGAGTTTACCTATCAAATGACATTCACGGTCGCAAATGCTAATCTAAGTACTGATAATCATACATACTTAAAATTTTGATCGATTAAACTTTCCCAAATAGGCCCCAAGTGCATAACCAGTACTCAAATGAATCTGGGCCAAAACCATATTTCACAAAAATCATTTTTCCACCAACTAGAGCTCTAGAAAAAATTTTGGTCACTGTAGCCCAAAAAGGGCCGCGTAAGCGCCGCCAAATGCGACATTTCGAGGCGGTTCTGCAGTGAATTTTGGAGTTAGGTCACCAAATTTTTTCTGTAACTTTAGTTTTTCCTGCATGTATTTTTATGATGCATGAAAATATTTTTTTGACCACTTTTAAGAAAATATTTTTTTGACCACTTTTAAAAATCGACAACAAACACATTAATTTGGAAAAACGATTCGGAAAAATTTGTCGATCGAGATTTTAAGCTTGTGTAAACTTGCTAGTAGGGTTAAAAGGGTGGCTCTGATACCATGAAGGGTTACGGCAGCGCCCCGGCCATCAAAACGCGGCCAAAATGCGGAATAAAAATTTCTAAACTGGCGCTACCATTATCCGATTTACGGATCGACCTTAAACCCTAAACTAGCATACTATAAAAGAGGTTAGAATTGTTATACCAAGTTGATCTGTGTCCTTCGGTCTTCATTCCAAGCTCCTAGCGGTACCTTGATGAAGTTTGGTTGCCGGTCTTCCTCCATCTCCGATGATCCACCCGAGGGATATAACTCCGGCTCTAGCTCCACGACATGATGCATACAGAGCAACTAGGGTCTCTAGGATGCTACCCTAGAGAGCATAGCATGTAGTGTGAATGTTTCTTAGTGTTAGCTATCTCAATTCATGAAGGTGGAAGCAAAGCATGAAAGCTAGTGGAAGTGAAACACAAATGGTGAAAGAGGAGCTCAAGAAGAAAAACAATAAACAAAACCTTCATGCATGAAAAAATGAGCTTACCACAAAAAAAGAAAATAGCATGCAAGGTTTTGTAAAATGCATTTTTTTCAATTTTAAAATCCTACCATACTTGAATAGTGAACACAAATGAATTAACAATTCATTTGTGTGCACTATTGCAAGTATGGTTGTCTCCATACCTTATCATGCTAATATCCACCTCATTTAACATTTTAATAAAATGGTCAAATCAAGAAATGAGGTGGCACCTTCTAGAATGTTATCCGGTAAAAAATACGGATTACATTCAACTGTAAATATATCTGCATTCGTACCGAAATACGAATACCCAAAAAGATAGCATAACACAAAGAATATATGTACCGAAATACATATACGTAAATTATTAAATCAATACATGATTTAAAAATCCAGCTCAAACCCGAGCTGGCTAGTATTATCAACTGTCCAATCGAAAGTCTGAGTACAATGTACATCAATCATTCGGAACCCTGCACGTATCCAATACGGCTACTACATCATTTCGCCAGAACCAGGGAAACCCTCTGTGTGGGACTCTAAAGACTCGTCAATACGTTGGCAGTGGGTTTAACCACAGGCACGTCAGCGGCACTAGCTGTACGTAACGGCTACCCAGGTATTGAGCGAAAGGGAGGACGACGAGCAAACTCATGCAGAACCCAAAACTGAGCCTGACAGTGACAATATCCGTACTGTCCGGTCTGTTCGTCTAAGAGTATCGCATATCGAGTCTAAGGGGGTGGATAAAGTCAGACCCCTAACAACGCGACATTTAGTGTCGGCATGAAACCCATCACCACCTAAGAAACTGTCGATCCTGGATCGGTAGTTCTCGTCTACCGTGGCCATGGATTTAGGGTGATGGTCATCCGTACACAACGCGACATCAACACCAATAGCTTGTGAGACCTGACCACCGCCCCTCGTCGGGGTCTCGATCAGTATACACTAGTCTACAGTGGAGTATCGATGCCCGGTCTCGATACTCCTACGACTAGGGACATTTAAAGATATGCTTATAGACCCCAGCTCCCACATATATGATCGCCATCATAATGCTGACAGTCAAGCAAGAATCCTATGGGCTCTATAAACATGATGATAAAGATAAACCAGATAGCATACTATTATCTTGAGTAAGACTATTTTATCGGTATAGATCATCACTCAATCATCATAATCATAAGTCCGCGACTATGATAATTGCCTTGAGGGCACTATAGCCAACATGGGGAACCAAGAAAGTTTGGATTTTGAGCACTTGGGGCACCTCAAGAAAATTCTTGAGTTGCCAAATGAGGTAATTTCTTCGCCATTAATGTAGTAATCCATTTCCTTTAGCACATATACATGTTTAGAAGTGTTTAAGTGTAGTTTAGTGAGGTTTGAAAATTCCAAGATGAGGTTTGAGGATTTTATGAGTGGTGAAGTGTAAATTGGGTTAGTAGAGGCCATACAACCTCTGTAGTGATAGTATATTGGACTAAATCAGAGACTAAAACCCTGAGACATGAACTTAGAAATCCCCGACATCGGATTTGTGCAGGAATAGTGATGACTTTGGAAATCTGCTATGACTCGGAGACCTGGAAAAATATTTTGCAAACACAGTGAGACAAGCAGGCCACCTAGAAGCTAACCCCAAGACCCGAGACCCCAACCATCTTCCATGGCCGCAAATTAATTCTTTCTGGCCGCAAATTGCGGCCAGGGTAGGGGTGAGTGAATTGGTGTTTGGTCCATGGCTCCATTTTCAGTAAACTAGACCTTCCACATATGAAAATTTTGCTAATTTTACCTGGAGCAAAATCTGGAAGTGTTTTCTTATATTGCTACTTTGGTTTTACGACTATTTTTGACTTGGATTTTAGTATTTGGGTTTTGACTCAGTGGTGTGACTTTTGCATGTCAATCTCGAGGATTGTTTAGTTATACTTGCATGCGTAGTCCGTAATTTCTAACCTATGTGTGTTTCGTGTGCCGTTTTTGTTTTCATCCGTGATTTCGGTTTATGATACTGTGTTTATATGTGTAGACACCCTCGCGTGGACTTCGGATTACAAGGAGGATCATGCCGACATCGACTTCGGCAAGCAAGTATCAAGGTGAGTAGATATATATCTACGGGGGAAGTCGGGTGGATGGCGTATAGCACCTCCGCAGTTTCGTAGTATAGTATACAAATACGTT
The DNA here is from genome assembly GCA_030015575.1 of Agapanthus africanus. NCBI lineage: Eukaryota > Viridiplantae > Streptophyta > Magnoliopsida > Asparagales > Amaryllidaceae > Agapanthus > Agapanthus africanus. The sequence continues at coordinate 344,466,092 of CM057343.1, forward strand.
ATATATGTTTATTATATGTGTATTGTGATACATGGACGATTATCAAGATAGTGCTTATTGTATAGTTTCTTAGTCGCGAACCCTAGAGTATATGTGTACACACACACATGCACACACGTGATATGTATTGGTGTATGTGATATATGGATATATATGTGTGTGCGTGTTGATATATATATATATATATATATATATATATAACATATACGTATACACGTATGATGAAGATGGTATATGATACTTGGAGATGAGTCGATGTGTTTGGGCAGGATGCCGTGAGATCGGTGATGTGATTGGGTCGTGTTATGAGATACGACATATTATATTAGCGGATTGATTGGCGATGTGTTTTCATACACACGCGGATTTATGTTGAGGTATCGGTATGTACTAGACTTAGATCAGTACCCTGTTCATGATATTATGATAATGACACCATATGGATATTGAGGTATATGTGATAGGCGACCCGTACCCCGATTTTGGGATGCCGTACGATGGATTTACCGTACGAGATATAATTATGATAATACATCCGCACTCTTGACTCGAGGATGTCGTATTATATATTTTATCGTATGTGACGCTATTGAGGCGGGATCACCGACTACTAGATATATATATCGACTCAGACTTAGGTGGTTTTCCTTACCCTTTTGATTGGTCTCTTAGCTTGTCCTGTAGTTTACGTAGTAGATGTTAGACTGGGCACGAGTCATGCTTACTTCCAAAACTAATGAATCGTGAGTATTTTAAAGACAGGCCAAGGGATACTATGGATATTTTAAAGGACGTACCTTTTTCTTAAAAACACCGTAGCCCCTATTTTCTAAACACCACGATTCGTGCTATTTCAATGCCAAACTGTATGACTCGTTTACATTAATGTAGATTCTTTATTGTGGCGTTTACTATTCATTTTCCATATATTCTTGCTATTCGTATCGCATTGCATGCTTAAATGTGTTTTTATTGTTATTATGAACCCATATTATTAGGACACCAGCACTATTACCGATGATGCGTATTTCTATGAACACTTGCTTGCCGGTTCACACACATCATCATCGGCAATTGACATGTCACGTACACTTTAGAGAATATTAATTCATTGATATCGCTTGCTAGCTGATAGTTCCGATATATCATTACTGTGCTAGATTAGATATTGCATTTATTACTGAGATACTTCATGCATTCATATACCCATTTGTCATGCAGTATTATGGGGCTTTATGCCAGTATTCACTGTTTATTGACATCGCGATTTTGAGATTTCGGATTTCCATGAGATTTCTGGATTTGAAGAAACCGCAAGGATTTTATAAACTGGTTATCATTTCTAAAATAGAAATTGTGGTTTTCTCGTGATATGAAATGAGATATGTCCACCATGAGTTTTCTCGGCTCTTGAGTGGTATCATACACCCGATTCGAGGAGGAGGAGGACCGTCTGAGGGTGCATGGTAGACCCGGTGCGGTACCTCGGGGCAAGATGGTCGCAGATGATGGCGTTGAGCCTGGTAGGGGAGCACTACCAACCGGTTATTTGTGAAGCGGCGGATATCTGGAGGATACCTTCGTAGTCGTGAGATTTGATGATTTGGGCCTGTCCAGATTGCCGGAGCTCGAGATATTGAGACATTGAGATACCGAGACTTATTGATATGGGCAAGTCTGGATTGCTGGAGCCCGAGATATTTAGATATTGAGACATATGTTTTGTGTCGATGCTTGACACGGATTTCTCTGTTGATTTCATTGATGATGCTCGGTTTTTACATAGAAATCTCAGTGAGAGATGAAAACAGTTTTCTCATTTAGATGTATTCTGTTTTCATGCATTCATACATCATATATATGATATGTTGTTACCTGAGGCACTGACACGAGCACTTGATATTACACTTATGTGTAGATGTTCAGGGTCATATTTTATGAGCATATATTATGGTATGACCTAGGATAGAGTCATACATGCGATTTCTGCTCGGTGATGTTTTCTACTCACGAGTTGGCAACTCACCCCCGTTGTGCTACAGTTTCTTGCAGGTTTTGCCGTACAGGTTCCCTTGGCGGTTTTGCTGGCACACTGTTTCCTTACGGGTGATTGCTTTGGTAGGTGGGTTCACTTGTATCCTGACTACCGTAGCATTTGTATTTACATTCAGTGTATCTAGTAAACTCCATCAACCAGACTTGTATTATTGATAGACTTAGAAAACCGTATGTATATTCTTTCGACCTTAGAGTCGCGCGCTTGTATTATTATGGTTTTTCTCTGGTTTCTTTCTGAGTTTTGATCCTCGCCCTTCGGCGTTGTATGTTATATTGCATTGCATGGTTGTGTCCTCCAATTGGCGAAGAGCTAGCTCCCGCTTGGGGATGCCTTAATATTATGCATGTTTGTACCCGTTTGGGGCCAGTATTTACAAAGGAAACTCTGCCGAAATTTTCAGAAAAGACTTGATGTTTTAAAATTGTTTACTACGACTTTCAAAGTGATTTATATGCAAAATTTTAAACAAGTTTTCCTTCACTTTCTTTTTCTAAATGGTTTATATTTCTGGGCTTTTGGCTTACTTGAATTAGGTGGGGTCCTATAGACTTCACATGATTCAGTGCCAGTCACGTACTATTTCGGGTCGTGACAAAGTTGGTATCAGAGCGCTAAGTTTAACCTTGGTTCGAGTCTATTTTTGACTATGCAGAGTCTAGGGTGTATATATGTTTTCGGAACCTAGGCTTGACCTTGTTAGTGTATATACCCTAGAGGCCATTACTGTATCATACTAGTTTGTATATTACTTGATGAAAGCTTGGGATATTCACAGTTGTATATACAATCTTGCTCGAAATGGTAGTATGCTACTTGGTTTGTCTCTGCTTTAATATGTGCATGTGTTTCTTTTAGCATATTGCTGATATACATATTAGTAGAGCCCTTAGGATCTTTGCTTGATTACCAGCGTTGTGATGGCGCTCACACTCGTAGGAGCTGGGTGATCTATAAGCACATCCTTATACAGGTCCCTAGTCGTTGGACTATCTGTTGGATATAGTGCCCTCTAAGTCAATTATTGGATCGCAGGTACGTGATTGCAATGATTGAGGGAGGACCTATACCGATAAAACAGTCTTACTCGAGATGATAGTATGCTATCTGGTTTGTCTTTATCATCATGATAGAGCCCATAGGATTCTTGTTTGACTACCAGCAGTATGATGGCGATCATATATGTGGGAGCTGGGGTCTATAAGCACATCCTTAAAGTGTCCCTAGTCATGGGAGTTTCGAGACAGGGCATCGATACTCCAGAGTAGACTAGTGTATACAGTCGAGACCCCGACGAGGGGCGGTGGCCGGTCTCACAAGCCACTGGTGTCAGTTCGATCACCTAAGATGTATACAGGTGCTCATTAGGTTATGAGTACACCGGACAGGACTCGCCGGGAACATGCTAGTTGGTATTATACATATCGTCAGATAGCAGTTCCCTGGTGACATGTGTACAGGTTAGTTCATTGACCTGAGGTCGTCATTTGTCTCGTGTGAGTTCCCACTGTGCTTTGATTTATACCCTACCACGGGTCAAAGGAGTCGTGCAAACAGGTATATTTTGGGTACAGTCCCGAGCCACATTGGAGGCAAGTGAGCGGATCTTCGGGGATTCGTCTCTCCCGGTATTGGGGGTGAGATCGCGCTGTGTTTAGGAGAGCCATTACACGAAATCCCTGGCCAGGGTAATCGAGATATACTGGTAGGCATACCAGTAGTATATCAGAGTGTTCTGGGCTGCTATCTGACACGACTTATGCAGCTATTGGGGGTCTGACGTTTACCGACCCCCTAAGCCGTATATGCGATACTCATAGATGAATGTTCCGGACTGTACGGTTATTGTCACTGTCAGGCTCAGTAGGGTTTATAGATGAGTTCGCTCGTCAGCTTCCCTTCCAATCAATACATAGGCAAAATGTTACGTACAGCTTGTACCTCTGACGTGCTAGTGGTTATACCCAGTGCCAGTGTACTGATAAGTCATTAGAGTCCCCCACCGACACTTTCCCAAGTTCGGGCGAAACGTTGTAGAGGCCGTATGGGCTTATGGCAAGGTTCGGAAAATGCACATGCGTTTTCGCACGTGTCAGTTTTCGGGCAAATAATACTGGTACGCTTTGGTTTAAGCCGGAACCCAGTATTATACTGTATAGGTATAATATTTTTGTCTCAGTTGCACTTGTATTCGGTCGTAATACAAATGCGGGTATGTTTATACCAATACGGGGTTATCCTGAAATTCGTTTCGGGATGATTTTTGGAAGTTGCCAGTTTCTAGTTTTCTATCAGCCGTATTTTGACATTCAGTTAAATACGGATTTGTCTTTTCGTCTTCAGGGTGAGTCATGCTTCTAGAAGGATCTAGAAGTGGTGATTAGGCATATGACTCACTTGAGTCATTAATGGTTCATTAATGATGAAGGTGACAAGGTTTAATTTGATTGGTTGCATTTAATGTTCGATAATGAGTCATTCTTTCATTATTGTTATGATAACTATCATGATAACTATCATTTGGTTATGCTCACCCTCCCTTCTCCTACACTCACCTCCCTCCTTTCATATATATGGCCGACCACTTCTTTATGGGAGAGAGAGATTTTTTTTGATTCATTCATTTTTGGCCAAAGATTTCATATAGTTTAGTGTATGGAAATTTCCTAGTTCAATTTCCATTCACCCGATTCCAAATGGCAACTTCTTTTAACCGTTCGTCCATAGTCTTGGACGTAACGAGACAACGTATTCTACTCATTTTCTACTTCATCTTGGTCGTCTCTTTTGGCAAACTTGACGATCGAGTTGCCTCGGTTCAGAGGCGGGAGCCCGTTTAAAGATCCGTCGACGTGGTGCCGCCTGGACGACGAGACCGGAGATCGTTCGGATCAGTTGCAACATAGCGTGGGATGATGGTTGAAGACCGAAGGACTCGGATCATTCGGTATAACAATTCTACCCTCTTTTAAACTTGTTAGTTTAGCTTTAATGGACGATCCGGGATAAAGTACGCGATAGCGCCAGTCGTAAAAGTTTTGTTCCGCATATTAGCGTCTGTTAGACGGCCGGGGCGCTACCGCGGACTTACAGTGGTATCAGAGCCTCACCATTAAGCTATACTAACTTGTGCTAACACGATTAAAAGATCGATCGAACGGATTTCGTGAAATCACAATTTTCTGTACATGATGTTTCTGTCGATTTTTAAAATGTTCTAAAATTCATTTTGAGCATTTCAGAAAATCATGCAGGGTTTTTTAAGAATACTGGTGAAATTTGGGCACGTGATCCCACAAAACGACCGAGGATCCGCGGCCCAAACCATGGTTTGGCCGCTGATCCGCCGCGCTTTTGTGGGAACAGTGCGCCAAATTTTTTCAGTGGGTTTCTCATGGGAAATGGTGGTTTTTGGTATATGTCTTTTGGGCCAAAATTTTGTTACTGTACACCAGATGTATGTGGGGCCCACTTCGGGAAATTTAGTCGATCGAAATTTTAAACTTGTTAGTTTTTCAGTACTTTCATTATATCTCCGACCGAGAATGTCATTTGATCGGTAAACCGCGTCTGATTGCTATAGTTCTTTTAGACGGGTTTGCGAACGTGACATTCGCGTTGATGTTCTGTGTTGTGCTGTAATGTTGCGGATTTGTGGTGGTGGATAGCAGGGTGCAATGATAGTGTTGTTTGAATTCATTTGTACTTTTGATATTGCGGGGCGAGCGTCCGACTTGTGGACTGCCGTCACTGCCTGTTTGTATAATATTCTTTTGGGGCACGACCAGGTTGCGGTCGATGTACCTGTTGTACTATTTTTATTTTCTGTACTAGGTTTACCCCGCGGTGGGGTGCACGAATAGCCGGGTTCTGGAGGGCAACGGGTTCATATCTCATGGCATTGAGAGGCAAAGGGACCTCACTCTAGAATTGGCAGACTATTCGCCGCACTCGTAGGGGGTACAGGTTGACCCAAGGTGGGGTGCTCAATTTACCGGATTCCGTGAAGTGCCGGGTATTCCATTCACTATGTTGTGGGGACTACCTCGCTTCAGGTTTTGGTGGGTAACTTGCCGCACCCGTAGGGGTCCAGGTTTCATTGCACAGGCTATCCACACGACCAGGGGAACGTCGGGTTTCAGTAGCGGCTCTGTGAAACTCGAGGATCCCAGATTATCTGTATTGTTCTGTGATCCTTATTACTTTTCTGTAATGTTGCATTTATCACGCCTGGAGCGATTACTGTATATTAGTATATATACTATTAGATGTTGTATATGTTTTACACCCGCGCTAGTCCAGTCCCCGCTCTGTCGTTAGTTAAGTAACCTAACGGGTGATGACGGGACCCAGTGACGAATGCGGATGGCATATACGTACATTTTATTTTCGTTCTTTTCTGGTGTGATTGATTGATGGGACTGCATTGATTCTTATCAATGCAAGATAAAACAAATCTATATTTGATGTTGTTGGAACAAATTTTAAAAGGAAATTATTACAAAGACGTTTCCTTTTGTTTTGCATAGCGGTATTCAGTTAGAATATCCTGCACCTCATTCCACGAGGAAAGAGTCGAGATCCCTTCACCGGGAGTGACTTCTTTAGCAAAAGGTTTTCACTACTATATATTTTTATAAAGCTATCAGGTTCCTTCAACAAGATCAGGTTCATTACGTTAAAGATTTTTTCGCCAAAAACCAGCCGTAATCCTCCGTCGTTTCTTATGGATGGTCAGTAGTATTCAAGCTATGTTTGTTGGCCTACGTCAAGACATAGTGTTTGGTAGCTGCTGGGTATTCATTTGTTAAATAGATAGATGCATTAGTTTAAGTCAGACGTACACCTTGATGGCCTACGTCAAGGGCTTGTACGATGACTTAAGTTGATCAGGACAACGACGGGTAGAACTTGACATGTTGCTTATGATTTGTTGGCCTACGTCAAGGTCATAAGAGCATGGGATAAAAAATTACATCGGGAGTTTCAAACATATAAGAAACTTGCCAGACTTGCGCATACCTTCTGGAGTGTGATGACTTGAGTGGCTTCCATCAAGTTATCATGCGATGATAGTTGGATCCTGATTCTCACTGATGAGTTGGTTTACTCTTCGGGTGACCCCGACTAATTCTTCTTTCAGGTTTGGAGGAGAATTTGAGAAAACAGTGGGAGGTTTCCTAATTAGATAAAATGATAACCATTCTGATTTAGGCTAGAGTGCACGCAGAGTGTTTCTTCTCTCTCTCTCTCTCTTTGGCAGCGACTTTTGACCGACCCCAGACTATAACTCAGTGACCAAAGTTGACGGAACCTTCTTAAACATACTGGCTTTTGGATTGTCTATAGTTGCATAAGTCATTGCTGCTCTTTCTTTTACTCTTTGTATTTCTCAGAACACCCCGTATTACTACGAACATCCATTTCCATTGGATATATCCATCGTATGGTTATATACGAACTCAAAGGGACATCTTTTAGGATGGATCCAGGTTCAGGAGAAATAGAACTGGTTTATTTTGTTGACTTTTATTATCACCTTCTCTTAGGTTGCGAGGGCTCCTTGGTTTAGGAGAGTTCACCTATTATGCTTATTGGATAGTCTTCTTCCAAACCATAGGCTGGTGCCGAACGGTAGGGAATGAAGAAAACCAATTAGCCTAAGTAGGGTGTGCAAAAGGTAATATGTAAAGACAAGATAAAGGAATTAGAAAGGGGGCAAAGTAAATTGCGACTATTTACATTCATGACCAAATCACGTATTTCATCGCCACTCCTACTTCACCTTTGATTTCTCCAGAACAACCCGTATCACTACGAACATCCAATTCCATTGGATAAATCCATCGTATGTATATATACGAACTCGAAGGACATTTTTTTCGAGGATGGATTCTGGTTCAGGAGAAATAAGAATAAGGTATTATTCAGTTGTTTTTATCATCACCTTCTCTCAAGTTGCGAGTACTTCTAGGATTAGGAGGGTACACCTATTATGCTTACTGGATATTCTTCTTCCAAACCATAGGCTGGTGCCGAACGGTAGGGAAGGAAGAAAACAACTTAGCCTAATGATGGTGTACAGAAGGTAACGACTAAAGACAAATAAAGGGAAATGGAAAGATGGCAGGGAAATATACGGTTAAAGTCATGATTTGGATTATGGAAGAGGCATTACTAGGAATACCAGGAAACCCCTACAAAACATATTTATGTTTCATATTCACTGTGCATAGTTAATAGAAAACTGATTTCCCGATTGGATACTTACTCCAGGGTATGTATTTACCAGGAACGATTCTCACATCTGCATGGTTTTACAGATGTTGAGTGGGAGCGAGTTTTTGGAAATTAGGTGATAATCCTCATTATATCGAAATTCGTTGTAATTGGTGATATTTGAGGAAATCGCCTGGGTACATTTTTCAACCTACGATGCACATGTTTTGAGTTATTCAACTCAGCGGACTTATACAGAGTAATGTATGTTGTCCAGTGTCCATCAGGACAAAGGGGTTGGTCCTCATACTATATTATGTTTACTTGTAACTTCTCTAGTTTTTAGACAAGTGTTTCGTAGAAATACAATGTCTAAGTTCTGAGAAGTTGTGGGTATAGGAATAAAGTAGAGAACCACGTATCGCAAGTATCGGAATTCTTCAAAGAAATCGAAGATGTAGATTCTTGTGATTAGTATTCAGTTGATAGTAATGGTTTTGAGAAACTTGTTTCTCTTTCAGGTTACTCGTAATTGGATGGATTCCTAAGTTGAATAATACTGATTAGCCTCTCTCCATTAAGTTGATATGCACTGGAGACAGCTGCATGATTAGAATTTAGTTCCAAATTAAAATAAGTGCATATGTTTCTATATTGGATATAGATTGCTTCATATCTTAACGATGTTAAGGTAAAGGGGAGTTGTCCAGCTAATGCTTTAAAACAGACACTGGAAAACTCAAGGCACGTTTCTGTAATGACAGTTTGTGGGTTGACCCTAGCTTAGACAAGGGTTGATTTTCTACCATCTGGAAGATCAATAGTGATATTGTTCTTGACAAGCTACAGTTTTATTAAAATGGATTTTTTCAGAAAAACAGTAGTGGGAGCATGGTAGAACTGGAAGTGATTCCAGAACCGCAAACGATTACGGAAAGTTTTAATAGGACCTATATATTCAATCAGGTTTGACATTCCAATAGCCATTCCGCAGATATGGTGGGTAACCTCAGACACCCGAGAGGTACTCCGGTAGCCTCAAGGATGGTGACAGGGAGGTTCTTGCTTATCCAGACTTGACACTACTGTTGTTCCAGACTATGAGACCGGGCAGGAAGAAATGTATAGCGTCATTCTAAACTAGTTTTAGAAGTATACGTATATATTATTCTGCCAGAGGGTTGTCGTAGTCAGTTGGAGCAGCGGAAGTATAGTGGGCAAGAAGCTTATGTCTATTTATAGACTTGAGCAGGAATAGCGGAGATAGATCATCTATTCTTGATGTAACAGTCATGGGTTTGACTTCATCAGAATATGGGATGAATCTGTTAAGAAAGTAGTAAGGTGTAATGTCCTGGTATTTGGATGACATGCACAGAATAGGAAGTAAAATTCCTATACTACGATCAGGTTGTACTTTGGTCGTCACACAGTTATTTCTCCACAAAGGATATGGATATAATATAAAACATTCTGGTAACTAGATCTATGGTTTTAGATCTAGATTTGGGTATTTTCCCAATTTGGGTACTTTGACAATATTCTAATAGTATTTTAGAATAGATGACTCCAAGCATGGTGGTGTACCTGCAGGTGATGGAGTCACCCTCTCTAAAGGTGTCTTACAGACTAAAGGGGAGAGGGATGTGCATGATTGACAGATCACTTGCTTAGGCAATTGAGTCAATCGTGAGATGTCAAGTACCACACCAGATGTTGTTATTGCACTAGATGCAATAAGTTTATATTAATCCAATCCTGGAGAAATATTAGGAAGCAGTTTTAGAACATAAGTGAATGTTCTACGGATAAGATGACGGCGGCCTCCTTCGGGAGACGGTTATCATTCCAGGCTTCAAAGGTGACATAGATGACAGAATGATTGTCAAGGTTATATTTTTTCCTCAGACGAGGGACAGTATTATGGACAGGTGGTCCAAGAGGATACTGTGGGAGGCTTGGTGCTGGACACTGATTAGTTTCAGTGATCGATACAGTCTAAGAAGTTTGGATTTGGAGTTCATTTATGAACTAGGTCCCATCAGATATCCAGACATATTCTAAGACACGTATTACTCAATGCGGGAGATGGTTTTCTCCGCGAACTTGAGATTAAGAGAGACATAGAAAGAAACATCATTGCGGATCCACTCAATTAGGCTATTTCTCGAACACATTAGTTTCGCAAACAGACATTGTGAAACTGATTAGTAGAGGAGTTGGATGCTCGGTATCACACGAGCTGTGAGTACTCGACATCGCAATAATTAGCCTTAAGTGCAAGTGGGAGATTGTTGGATATAGTGCCCTCTAAGTCAATTATTGGATCGCAGGTACGTGATTGCAATGATTGAGGGAGGACCTATACCGATAAAACAGTCTTACTCAAGATGATAGTATGCTATCTGGTTTGTCTTTATCATCATGATAGAGCCCATAGGATTCTTGTTTGACTACCAGCAGTATGATGGCGATCGTATATGTGGGAGCTGGGGTCTATAAGCACATCCTTAAAGTGTCCCTAGTCATGGGAGTTTCGAGACAGGGCATCGATACTCCAGAGTAGACTAGTGTATACAGTCGAGACCCCGACGAGGGGCGGTGGCCGGTCTCACAAGCCACTGGTGTCAGTTCGATCACCTAAGATGTATACAGGTGCTCATTAGGTTATGAGTACACCGGACAGGACTCGCCGGGAACATGCTAGTTGGTATTATACATATCGTCAGATAGCAGTTCCCTGGTGACATGTGTACAGGTTAGTTCATTGACCTGAGGTCGTCATTTGTCTCGTGTGAGTTCCCACTGTGCTTTGATTTATACCCTACCACGGGTCAAAGGAGTCGTGCAAACAGGTATATTTTGGGTACAGCCCCGAGCCACATTGGAGGCAAGTGAGCGGATCTTCGGGGATTCGTCTCTCCCGGTATTGGGGGTGAGATCGCGCTGTGTTTAGGAGAGCCATTACACGAAATCTCTGGCCAGGGTAATCGAGATATACTGGTAGGCATACCAGCAGTATATCAGAGTGTTCTGGGCTGCTCTCTGACACGACTTATGCAGCTATTGGGGGTCTGACGTTTACCGACCCCCTAAGCCGTATATGCGATACTCATAGACGAATGTTCCGGACTGTACGGTTATTGTCACTGTCAGGCTCAGTAGGGTTTATAGATGAGTTCGCTCGTCAGCTTCCCTTCCAATCAATACATAGGCAAAACGTTACGTACAACTTGTACCTCTGACGTGCTAGTGGTTATACCCAGTGCCAGTGTACTGATGAGTCATTAGAGTCCCCCACCGACACTTTCCCAAGTTCGGGCGAAATGTTGTAGAGGCCGTATGGGCTTATGGCAAGGTTCGGAAAATGCACATGCGTTTTCGCACGTGTCAGTTTTCGGGCAAATAATACTGGTAGGCTTTGGTTTAAGCCGGAACCCAGTATTATACTGTATAGATATAATATCTTTGTCTCAGTTGCACCTGTATTCGGTCGTAATACAAATGCGGGTATGTTTATACCAATACGGGGTTATCCTGAAATTCGTTTCGGGATGATTTTTGGAAGTTGCCAGTTTCCAGTTTTCTATCAGCCGTATTTTGACATTCGGTTAAATACGGATTTATCTTTTCGTCTTCAGGGTGAGTCATGCTTCTAGAAGGATCTAGAAGTGGTGATTAGGCATATGACTCACTTGAGTCATTAATGGTTCATTAATGATGAAGATGACTAGGTTTAATTTGATTGGTTGCATTTAATGTTTGATAATGAGTCATTCTTTCATTATTGTTATGATAACTATCATTTGGTTATGCTCACCCTCCCTTCTTCTACACTCACCTCCCTCCTTTCATATATATGGCTGGCCACTTCTTTGTGGGAGAGAGAGATTTTTTTTGATTCATTCATTTTTGGCCAAAGATTTCATATAGTTTAGTGTATGGAAATTTCCTAGTTCAATTTCCATTCACCCGATTCCAAATAGCAACTTCTTTTAACCGTTCGTCCATAGTCTTGGACGTAACGAGACAACGTATTCTACTCATTTTCTACTTCATCTTGGTCGTCTCTTTTGGCAAACTTAACGATCGAGTTGCCTCGGTTCAGAGGCGGGAGCCCATTTAAAGATCCGTCGATGTGGTGCCGCCTGGACGACGAGACCGGAGATCGAGCAAGTTCGGATCAGCTGCAACATAGCGTGGGATGATGGTTGAAGACCGAAGGACTCGGATCATTCGGTATAACAATTCTACCCTCTTTTAAACTTGTTAGTTTAGCTTTAATGGACGATCCGGGATAAAGTACGCGATAGCGCCAGTCATAAAAGTTTTGTTCCGCATATTGGCGTCTATTAGACGGCCGGGGCGCTGCCGCGGACTTACACTATCGAGACAGGGCATCGATACTCCGGAGTAGACTAGCGTATGCGCTTCTGATCCCAGCGTGGGAGACGGTCTGTCCCACAGCCGTGAGTACGTCGTACTTGAGATAGTATGCGGGTGCTCGTTACGTTACGAGTACACTGGACAGGACTCGTCGGGAACTGTTGGTTGGTATTATACCTATCGTCAGTTATCAGTTCCCAGGTGACATGAGTACAGCTTAGTCCGCTGACTTGACACTGTCACTTCGCCTCGAGTGTGTTCCCACTGCACTTTGATTGCTACCCAACCACGGCTCAAAGGAGTCGTGCAAACAGGTAGTTTTTGGGTGCAGTCCCGAAGCACTTGGAGGCAGTGACGGTTAGACAGGATTCGTCTCTCTCGGTATTGGGGGTTGACATCGCGCTGTGTGCAGGAGAGCCATTACACGAGTAGTCCCTGGCCAGGGCAAGCGAGATATACTTGTAGGTTTCCAGTGTTATCTCAGGGTGTTCTGGGCTATACCCCGACATGACTTGTACCGCTATTAGGGGACTGACGTTCACCACCCCCCTAGGCCCGCCATGCGATGTATCAGACGAACAGACCGGACTGTACGGAGATTGTCACATACAGGCTCAGTAGGAGTTCGGATGGGGTTCACCTCGTCAGTCTTCTTATCGACATCTACCTAGGGACCGTTACGTACAGCTAGTGCCGCTTGCGGTCTGTGGTTAAACCCACTGCCAACGTAGTGTCGAGTCTTTAGAGTCCCACACAGAGAGCTATTCGCCTTTAGGCAAAATGAGTAGAGGTCGCATGGTTTTGCGACAGGGTTCGTTCACATCCGCACACTTGTGCACGTTTGCTGTTCGGACAGCTTATACTAGCGGGCTTTGGTTTAAGCTGGATCCTAGTATATGATTTGGGATTGGTTTTTCTCATTGTATTCGTGTTCCTCGGATCACGAATACGGGTGCGTATGCACAGTTGCTTGAGATTGAGGGAGAGGACCTTGATTAGGGTTAATAGCTATTGTCATTTTATTAACCCTAATGGTTATGTGTGTATTATTGTTAATTGATATTAGTTTAATAATTGTGCATGGTTATGGTTGTTGACCATTTGACCCACCTTGACTTGTTGACCTTGTTGACACTTTGACCGTCACCATTTCATTTGGAAGATGCTCTTTGATCCTTGCAATTTGCATTAAAAATGAAATGATAATGGTCATGTCTTGATTTAGCCATGACAATTATCTCACTAATTATCTAATTATAATAATTCACATATATGAGAGAATGCTTCATATTATTCTCTCATTCTATTATTCACATTCTCTCTCTTGTTCTTCCTCTCCCTCAAGCGCTCTCCCTCTCATGTGTTGAGAAACACTTGAGCTTGAGAAAAACCCTCTCTTGATCATCTTTACTCTCATCTAGGGTTCAAGGACTAGCACTTCTTGCACCCTAGTTACTTATAGCTTGGAGTTGAAGCCAAAGGTTGAGGCTTTCGGGTGGATCTTTCTTCGACGTGAGAAGACGACCAAGGTGACCTCCTTCCACCGCTCCAAGGAGCAAGGAGAGAAGGACTTAAAGCCTAAGGTATAACCTTTCTAGCACTTAGCTAGTTACTAGTTAGCTTTAGCAAGTTTTTGTTTAGCAAAGATCCTTCTAGCTCTAGTCCATGTTGCCTAAGCTCATAAAAATCCGATTTTTATTCCGTTTTCCGCTTCCCCGCAAGCACCGGGATGGGCAACGTGGACTTACAGTGGTATCAGAGCCTAACTAAACATAAACTAGCTAGGTAGTGAAGTGTGTCGAAGTTCGAAACGGAAAAATCGAAAAACCAAAATATCAAAACCCTAGTTTTCTGTTAAAATTTTTTCTGGTCAAAACAAAATTTGTTATACTCCAAAAATCATCTCAGGGTTTTGTAAAGATAGCCACCAAAAACGATCAAGTGAATCGACCAACGTGCCGCGGTTCCGCGGCAATAGCAAGCTATTGCCGCGCAACCGCGGCCGTCTTGGCTCTTCACTTGGTCGAGTTTGGTGCAGTGTATCTCTGGCTTGGTTTTAGGATTTTTAAGATGGTTTATATGTGCCCAGATTTTCCAGAATAGAAATTTTTTTTTGAGGGCCTATAAATCCGTATTTTTTCCGAACTTCAATACACTTTGACTAAAAGGTTATATCTGTGATGTTTGAATGTATTGAACGTCGGCTAATCTTTATATGTCGATTAGTCGGGGTTATACATATCTATGATCTGTGATTGATACTGGTATGTGTATATGAATGGGTTGGATTGTCGCGGATGAATAGCCGGGGTGGATGTGAGATGAGTGTTGCTTTTTCTTTCATTCATTGTAATATGTAAATTGATGTAATATTATTATTTGTTTGGCCGCACAACCGGGTCGGGGTTGTAGCCGTCATTGTATAATTCTTTTTTACTGTTTTTGCTCCTAGGATAGACCCATGGAGGGGGTGCACAAACTACCGGGAATCTCGAAGTGCCGAGTGGCCTACTCACGGTGGTGAGGGAGGTTGCTTCGCTTCGGGTACTTGGCGGGTAGTTTGCCGCACCCGTAGGGGTCTTGGGTGGGGTATTGGCTATTCACCGCGACTGTGTAATCCACTTTTCGTTGCAGGCTCGAACGGATTGCGGATTCCTAGTATATCCAATGTATTCATCTGTGATCTGTAATGTCTATCATTGCTATATATTTATATATGATAACTATTTAGGCGTTGCTTATGTTTTACAGCCGCGCTAGCCCAGCCCCCGCTCTGTCGTTAGTTAAGTAACCTAACGGGTGATGACGGGGTCCCGTGGCGAATGCGAATGGCATAAGCGTACATCATATTTTGGTTATTTTCTGCAATAGTAGGATTAAATGATGGGACGCATTAAAAGAACTAATGCAAGAAAATAAACCAAGTAAAAGTCGATTGGAACACTTTGAAAACCACTCGGTTCTTTTCAAAACTAAACTTTTAAACGCGGAGCTTGAACCACTCCTTTTCAAAAGCTATCCCGTTCCATCGATTAGATCAAGTTCACTACGTTCACGGTTTCGCCAAAACCATTCGTAGCCCTCCGTCATTCCACATGAATGGTCAAAAAGTATTCAAGCTATGTATTTTGGCCAAAGTCAAGGCATAGTGATTGGTAGCTATTGGGTATTTATGTGCAGCATAGATAGATGCGTTGGTTTGGGACAGTCGTGCTGCCATTTTGGCCAAAGTCAAGGGTAGGTACGGGTGGGTCCAAATTAACCAGGAGAATGGCGGGTAGAACTTGATATGTGACTTATGATATTTTGGCCAAAGTCAAGGTCATAAGAGCATGGGGAAAAAATCCACATCGGGAGTTTCATAAGTACTGAAACTTGCTAGCGTTGCATACCATATGGAGTATGATGATTCTGGTAGGATTCCTTCGGTTTTATCACGCGATGATATTTGGATCCCGATCCTACTGTGAGTATATGCTACTCCTCGGGAAAACTCTCACTTAACGATCAATGCTATAAACTTAGTAGGTGTCTAGAAAGGTGTTAGCGGGGCTACGCCCAGAGGGAAAAGAGGTTACTTAATTAAGGAACTTCGCGAAAGCGTTGGAAAACCTCCCTCGAAGTACCGACACTGGCCTGGCTGAACGGTTAAGCAAGTATTGTACGGCGAGATTGATCCTGACTAATCCTTTCTTTACGGTTTGAGAAGGGATTCGAGAGACAGTGGGAGCCATCCAGTTTAGACAAATTAAAAACCACTCTAAACTTGCAAGAGCATCATGCTAAAGTGTTTCTTTTCTCTCTCCTAATTGCAGCGACCATTCAACATGACCGGACTTAAGTTATTACTAGATAAAAACATATTGACAGGGCCAAACTACAAAGATTGGCTCAGGAATGTCAAGATGGCAATCACTTATGACAAGTTGGGGTATGTCCTTACCACCAAAGCTCCCCCTGTCCCAGGTCCTAAAACCAGTGTCGTAGATAGGGAAATCTACAAGACCTGGGAAATAGATTGCGCGAAGGCCAGATGCCTCGTACTTGCCTCGATGGACAACGAACATCAGAGGAGGCACGAGAATATGGACCTAGAGTCCATATTTCTTCATACAAAAGAACTGTATGGAGAGCAGTCTCGTATCGCAAGATACGAAGTGTCGAAGAAGTTGTTTTCGGTAAGGTTGGCCGTCGGATCATCGGTAGCGGAACACGTGCTTAAGATGATTGGCTACATTGAGGAGCTCGCGGACCTTGGGACCACGTTGGAGAATGAACTCTATACTGATTTGATTCTCCAGTCCCTTCCTTCCACTTACGCCCAGTTTATTCTTAACTTCAACATGCAAGGAAAGGAGGTTGAACTTTCCGAGCTTCTGAACATGTTGAGGAGTGCTGAGGGCACCCTACAGGAGGGTAGGGAGACATCCACTTTGTTTGTAGGAGGATCTTCCTCTTCTAGGTCCAGGGCGAAAGCCAAGGGCAAGAAGAAGAAAGCCTCCGCCAAACCAAGAGGCGGTGTCGGTAAAGTGGATACGAAGGGAAAAGGAAAAGCAACAAAGGTAGCGGGAAAGCTGGTGGGGAAGAAAGAATGCTTCTATTGTTACAAAAGTGGTCACTGGAAACAGGATTGCAAGGCTTGGAAAGCCAGAACACAGAATTTGAAGCGAGTTGCAGCTTCAGCTTCAGATGTGTATGTTATTGAAAACTGTCTATCAATAAACTCTACGTCCTGGGTATTGGATACCGGATCAGGATCTCATATCTGTAATTGTTTGCAGGCGTTGAGAAAGCGTAGAGTTTTGAAGGCAGGTGACATGACCCTCAGAGTTGTAAACGGTGCTAGCATGGATGTTGAGGCCGTGGGGGACTATCACCTAGGATTGTCGGATGGACACTTTTTGGTTTTGCGTAGTTGTTATTATGTACCAAATGCATCCTGTAATATCATTTCTGTATCTTTATTGTCTAAAGAAGGTTATGAATTTGCATTTGTAAGTAATGTAGTGAACATTCACCTTAATCAAGTTTTGATTGGGTCAGGTACATTGAACAACGGTATATACATATTAAACCAGCCACAGATTTTCAATGTCCAGAATACACACAAAAGAAAGTCTCCAAAAATCGATAAAACTTTCTTATGGCATTGTAGACTGGGTCACATCAATGAGAGAAGGTTGACTAAGTTACATGCAGAAGGATATTTGGATTCGTTCGAATATCAATCGTATGCAACTTGTCAATCCTGTCTCAAGGGAAAGATGACAAAGACTTCGTTCACTGGACACGGAGTAAGAGCGAGCGAGCTCTTGGGACTCGTATACAGCGACATGTGGGGTCCAATGTCTACACATGCACGAAGCGGTTATTCTTACTTCATTACTTTTATGGATGACTTTTCAAGGTACGGTTATGTCTTCTTAATGAAACATAAATCCGAGGCTTTTGAAAAATTCCAGGAATATAAGAATGAAGTAGAAAAACAAACAGGCAAAAGTATCAAGGCACTGAGATCTGATCGAGGTGGTGAATACTTGAGTGCCGAGTTCCTGGGTTACTTAAAAGAGAATGGAATTCTCTCTCAGCTTACTCCTCCATACACTCCGCAACTTAACGGTGTATCGGAGAGACGGAACCGAACCCTATTGGATATGGTACGGTCCATGATGAGTAATGCTGAGTTGCCGCAATCGTTCTGGGGATATGCGCTAGAATCAGCTGCATACCTTTTGAACCGAGTTCCAACTAAGACTGTGCCTACTACACCATATCAGATGTGGTGTGGGAAGAGACCCTATCTTAATCACATTAAGACATGGGGATGTCCAGCTTTTGTAAAAAAGCAGCATGCGGACAAGCTCGAGGCACGCTCAGTACAGTGCAAGTTTGTGGGATATCCAAAGAGCTCCAAGGGATATTACTTCTATTGCGAAGAGGAACAAAAAGTCCTTGTTTCTCGCCATGCCCACTTTCTAGAACACCAGTTCATAGAAAAAGAATTAAGTGGGAGCGCAATAGAACTGGAAGAAATTCCAGAACCACGAGCTATTACTGAAAGCTTGGTTGAACCAGAGGGTTCGAAAGATCAGGACATTCCCACGCCACTCCGCAGGAGTAGTAGGCAGTCTCATCTTCCCGAGAGATACTACGGTTTTCTCATTGACGGGGATAGAGAGGATTGCATCATAGACTTTGATGAGCCTACTAGCTTCCAGCAAGCCATTCAGAGCGTCGACTCGGTAAAATGGCTGGATGCAATGCGGACCGAAATGGAGTCCATGTACACCAACAAAGTATGGAAGTTGGACATTGCTCCAGATGGGGTAAAACCCGTAGGATGCAAGTGGATCTTCAAAAGGAAGATTGGTGTAGATGGACAGGTTGAGACCTATAAAGCTAGACTGGTAGCAAAGGGTTTTCGTCAGCGACCTGGTTTGGACTATGACGAAACCTTTTCTCCAGTAGCTATGCTGAAATCCATTCGGATCCTTCTTGCCATTGCTGCCTTCCACGATTATGAGATTTGGCAGATGGACGTAAAGACAACTTTTCTAAATGGACATTTAGAAGAGTGTGTCATTATGGATCAGCTAGAGGGTTTCATTCAGAGTGGGAGCAGCGGAAAGGTGTGCAAGTTGCTAAGTCCATTTATGGACTAAAGCAGGCATCGCGGAGTTGGAACATCTGTTTTGATGAGACGGTCAAGGAATTTAGCTTTATCAAAAATCCAGATGAACCGTGCATCTATTGTAGATTTGTAGCGAGAACTGTGGTATTCCACGTTTTATACGTGGATGACATTCTCTTAATAGGAAATGACATTCCTATGCTACAATCTGTCAAGGGGTTCTTGTCACACAGGTTCTCCATGAAAGACCTGGGTGATGCCTCATACATTCTGGGTATCCAGATCTACCGTGACAGATCCAAGAGGATATTAGGACTTTCGCAGTCCAGGTACATCGACACCATACTGAAGAGATTCAGTATGGAAGATTCCAAGCGCGGTAATCTACCGGCTTGTCACGGGATCACCCTCTCTAAAGAGATGTCTCCCAAGACTGATTTGGAGAGGGATCGCATGTCTATTATACCCTACGCTTCTGCGGTATGCTCTATAATGTATGCAATGTTGTGTACCAGACCGGATGTGGCTTATGCACTAAGTGTGGTAAGCAGGTATCAGTCAAACCCTGGGGAGAAACATTGGATAGCAGTAAAGAACATTCTCAAGTACCTGAGAAGGACTAAGAAGATGTTTTTGGTGTATGGCGGAAAATACCTGCAGATTGAGGCCTTTGCTGACTCCAGCTTCCAGAGTGACAAGGATGATTCCAAGTCCATGTCAGGTTTTGTCTTTACCCTCAATGGAGGGGCGGTGTGTTGGAAGAGCTCCAAACAGGAAACCGTTGCTGACTCGACTATGGAAGCGGAATACATCGCTGCATCTGATGCCGCAAAAGAAGCTGTCTGGATGAGGAAGTTCTTGAAAGAACTTCAGGTGGTTCCGTCCATTGTTGACCCAATACCTCTGTATTGTGACAACAACGGGGCTATAGCTTTAGCGAAGGAACCCAGGTCCCATCAGAAATCCAGACACATCTTAAGGCGGTATCACCTAATCAGGGAGATCGTAGATCGCCAGGAGATCGAGGTCCGGAGAGTTGCATCAGAGGATAACACTGCAGATCCATTCACCAAGGCCTTGCCCCAGACTCAGTTCGAGCGGCTGATCGAGATGATAGGTCTTCGATACGCCAGTACATGGCCTTAGTGCAAGTGGGAGATTGTTAGTGTATATGCCCTAGAGGCCATTACTGTATCATACTAGTTTGTATATTACTTGATGAAAGCTTGGGATATTCACAGTTGTATATACAATCTTGCTCGAAATGGTAGTATGCTACTTGGTTTGTCTCTGCTTTAATATGTGCATGTGTTTCTTTTAGCATATTGCTGATATACATATTAGTAGAGCCCTTAGGATCTTTGCTTGATTTCCAGCGTTGTGATGGCGCTCACACTCGTGGGAGCTGGGTGATCTATAAGCACATCCTTATACAGGTCCCTAGTCGTTGGACTATCGAGACAGGGCATCGATACTCCGGAGTAGACTAGCGTATGCGCTTCTCATCCCAGCGTGGGAGACGGTCTGTCCCACAGCCGTCAGTACGTCGTACTTGAGATAGTATGCGGGTGCTCGTTAGGTTACGAGTACACTGGACAGGACTCGTCGGGAACTGTTGGTTGGTATTATACCTATCGTCAGTTATCAGTTCCCAGGTGACATGAGTACAGCTTAGTCCGCTGACTTGACACTGTCACTTCGCCTCGAGTGTGTTCCCACTGCACTTTGATTGCTACCCTACCACGGCTCAAAGGAGTCGTGCAAATAGGTAGTTTTTGGGTGCAGTCCCGAAGCACTTGGAGGCAGTGACGGTTAGACAGGATTCGTCTCTCCCGGTATTGGGGGTTGACATCGCGCTGTGTGCAGGAGAGCCATTACACGAGTAGTCCCTGGCCAGGGCAAGCGAGATATACTGGTAGGTTTCCAGTGTTATCTCAGGGTGTTCTGGGCTACACTCCGACACGACTTGTACCGCTATTAGGGGACTGACGTTCACCGCCCCCCTAGGCCCGCCATGCGATGTATCAGACGAACAGACCGGACTGTACGGAGATTGTCACATACAGGCTCAGTAGGAGTTCGGATGGGGTTCACCTCGTCAGTCTTCTTATCGACATCTACCTGGGGACCGTTACGTACAGCTAGTGCCACTTGCAGTCTGTGGTTAAACCCACTGCCAACGTAGTGTCGAGTCTTTAGAGTCCCACACAGAGAGCTATTCGCCTTTAGGCAAAATGAGTAGAGGTCGCATGGTTTTGCGACAGGGTTCGTTCACATCCGCGCACTTGTGCACGTTTGCTGTTCGGACAGCTTATACTAGCGGGCTTTGGTTTAAGCCGGATCCTAGTATATGATTTGGGATTGGTTTTTCTCATTGTATTCGTGTTCCTCGGATCACGAATACGGGTGCGTATGCGCAGTTGCTTGAGATTGAGGGATAGGACCTTGATTAGGGTTAATGGCTATTGTCATTTTATTAACCCTAATGGTTATGTGTGTATTATTGTTAATTGATATTAGTTTAATAATTGTGCATGGTTATGGTTGTTGACCATTTGACCCACCTTGACTTGTTGACCTTGTTGACACTTTGACCATCATCATTTCATTTGGAAGATGCTCTTTGATCCTTGCAATTTGCATTAAAAATGAAATGATAATGGTCATGTCTTGATTTAGCCATGACAATTATCTCACTAATTATCTAATTACAATAATTCACATATATGAGAGAATGCTTCATATTATTCTCTCATTCTATTATTCACATTCTCTCTCTTGTTCTTCCTCTCCCTCAAGCTCTCTCCCTCTCATGTGTTGAGAAACACTTGAGCTTGAGAAAAACCCTCTCTTGATCATCTTTACTCTCATCTAGGGTTCAAGGACTAGCACTTCTTGCACCCTAGTTACTTCTAGCTTGGAGTTGAAGCCAAAGGTTGAGGCTTTCGGGTGGATCTTTCTTCGACGTGAGAAGACGACCAAGGTGACCTCCTTCCACCACTCCAAGGAGCAAGGAGAGAAGGACTTAAAGCCCAAGGTATAACCTTTCTAGCACTTAGCTAGTTACTAGTTAGCTTTAGCAAGTTTTTGTTTAGCAAAGATCCTTCTAGCTCTAGTCCATGTTGCCTAAGCTCATAAAAATCTAATTTTTATTCCGTTTTCCGCCTCCCCGCAAGCACCGGGATGGGCAACGTGGACTTACAGACCTTACGGAACTTAGACTTGGTCGAGGAGGTATTAGACCCGAACTTTCGTCGCATAGGTTGACCTTGGTTGATGGAGTAGGTGACTTAAGTAGAGTGACGTACCGTGTGTATGTTCCGCGTTATACTTAAGATACGCTACTCCGCTTAAGAATCCTTACGATGTACATTTCTTTGCACAGTATTCTATTCGTTCATTGATCTATCCTCATTGATATCGGTTGGTGGTTTTGTTACCTTGATTGCATAGGCAGAGAGACCTGCGGCCAGAGTTGCGGTCAGCGTGAGCTCGTCTTGGACGAGGACTGACCAGGGCGTAATTCCGGTGACACACGATTGCATAGATGTGTCGTTTTATTATGTTTTTCGCGCCATGAGCGTTTGATGGATTGCTTTTACAAATTTCTCGAAAGTGCAGATCAGCACCAGAAAATTGGGCCACTGATAGAGGCCAGCTAGAATGTGATGACCGTCAATGCACCGTTATTCTTGATCATAGAGGCACTGTTTAGCATGCGGACGAATGAGCAAATGTTGCTGCGAATGAAAATATACCGCCCCAGATGTTAAAGCTATGCAGCACGAGTTGCACTTAGAGATATGATAGAAGATCGCTAGTCACCCATGGATGAATGACTAGGAGATGTGGTTCATTACATACCCCGATGAGAGGTCATCAGATTGATTGATTCCAGCTAGAGAAGACTTCACGCAGGT
Source organism: Agapanthus africanus (assembly GCA_030015575.1). Taxonomy (NCBI): domain Eukaryota; kingdom Viridiplantae; phylum Streptophyta; class Magnoliopsida; order Asparagales; family Amaryllidaceae; genus Agapanthus; species Agapanthus africanus. The sequence goes on from CM057343.1 coordinate 344,489,304, forward strand.
ACATTGATAGTCGATAGAAGACGATCGAATGTCATAAACACATTTTTCCAAGTTTAAGGTATTCGGAAAAACATGCAAGTTATTCTGTGGACCCTCTAGAAGAATGAAACCCTAACTCGATATAATGACCATGGGAACGCTTTTGAACCTTAGGGTTTGCGGCAGTTCCGCAATGCCATTAATGAGGCTGGTCCATAGGTACTGTGGCATGTACTGGATATTATTAAATTGTACTCAAGAGTTGAGCTCTCGGGGAATTATAGGACTTTGACGAATCGATCGAAAAGTTCGACGTCGTCCGGATATCATATGATGGGATACAATACTTGGGAGACTCTAGGTATGAGTGTAGCCGTTGTAGCGCAGTCCATACAGCTACGAAGAGACGAGTCCGAATCAGTAGGCATTAGAGAAAAGTGGACTAAGAGGTTCATACGAGATTTCGACGAGATGACGTTCCACTCCGTTGACATCAGAGATATGATACGCATGCAGAGGCGTTAAATGTGGATATATCTTCCAGAAGGAGTCGTGATGAGTATACAGCCGTTCCGGAACAAGAAATAGATTTAGTAGGGGGTGATAACTTCCGGGCAGTTCAGCAGAAACGAGATTGGGAGAGACCCCGACAAGATTTTTCTGGAAATACTATACGAGAAGACTTTGACCCAGGATCGGTCGTATTACGCACACCCAGTAGGCCAGCGTTCGGCATCATCGACGAGACATGTTATGAGTGACCATGATAGTTGGACAGAGACCTTTTAGAGGATGTGCCAGAGCGGAACTGTTTCCATCATCGTTTCCATATTGGGCCGTTGAGCCGAGCAGCTATGTTTCTAGTAATTCGCAGTGAGAGATGAGAGCCTAAGGGCATAAGGCGCCAGACCAGGAGGCAAGTAGTTATTTTGCTCTGCTAGCTTTGGATGAACCGAGACCTTCTCGACTTTGAAGGAAGGACACATCGACGACAGTGTTTACAATTTGCGATTTGGTGATTCGAATATCACGTGCCCGTTATTTTGGATTTCGGTGTTTTTGGGCAATTTATTTGCATGGTTGAGAGTTTATGCACCATGGTTGCACTCGACTTCGATTTGATGTCATTCGAGATGTTTGATTTTGATTTCTTGCCTATGGATGTATATGGTTTGACTTGTGCCCTCGGTGTAGTTTTCATGTACTTTTAGTATTTTGATTCGATTTTGTGCACGCTGATGCACGTAGTTGTGAGATTTTTATATACCACCGTATACCTGATTTGGATTGAGATGTATTGTATACCGTCGATTTTGATTGTGATACTCGATATTATTTTCGTGCACCCTGTGCACTTGATTTGGATTCTTGCGCATACTTGGCGCGCTTGATGCGATTTTGGTGCACGTCAGATGCACTAAATCGGGATTCTTCGTGCATATCAGATGCACCTGATATTGTTGTCAGACACACCGTTTCCTTTGACAGGTGTTTTCGTGCACACATGTTGCACTTAGATTTTGTTTCTGTGCACATGTATGTCATATTTATTGATTTCGATTTCTGTGCGCACCAGACGCACGTGGCATCCTTATACACATTTTGGGATTGATTTCCTTGGGAGCAGTATGTTTTATGATATTTACTATTTGGTATAGTAGCTGAGCAGGACTAGACCGAAGACAGTACCTGAATATATTTTTGCATGCATTGATAGTTATCGACGGGATTTCCAAAAAGGAGCTATAGTCTCAGTATTTACCTACGTGTCTGAGATGACACGAGACATTTAACAAAAGAAACCGTTCTAAATTATTTTCAAAACGGCGGGACGTGTATGTTAAACAAAGGATATATATATATATATAGTTATTTTCTTACAATAAACGTCCGCCACTGTGCCGTGATATGCGCATCGCACAACGACTTGAAAAGGTTTGGCATGCATTTCTTTCAGATGTTTTTACGAGTTAACAACGATGTGTACTATATACATATTTTAGTCTTGAGTATATCATGTTGGTTTTCGTATTGGATTTTGACATTTGTATCTTCCCCATGACTCCGATGATTGCGTGATGCTGGACGGAGTTTTGATTTTGAGTTATATACTCGTTTTTCATGAGCATGCATTGCGCTACGATATGTTTTATGTATTATGATTTCGGAGTCCCGACGATTTGATCATTTTACTGAAATATTTTAGTATTTGAAGGGTTTAAATTTAAATTCGGGGACCGAATTTATTTAAGGGGCGAAGACTGTAACATTTCAGAAAAATAAAATATTATTTTTGGGAATTTATATAATTAAAATAATAAATATTATGAATATTTTAATGATGTGGTATAATTAAATACCGATAAATTGGGAAATATTTGGAAAATTACCTTGAATGTTGATTTTTAAAGAATTGTGAGATTTAAACATTTTATGAATTATTATTTAATTTATTATATACAAGTTATGCCTAAGCGTGATTAATTATTACTAATCGTGCATTAATCTTGATTAGGCTTCATGACATGCACCATGTCACATTCTTAAAGTTCATACTTGTTACAATTTTTATGAAACATGATTTCAAGTCTTCATTATGCATGGCTTCATTTTTGGCTTTTGCAAAATTGTTTGTCACAACCCTAAGTTCGACTCGTAACCGGCCCTTAACCACGCAACGTCTACAGGCGTAACGCGGCCAAGTAAGCGGAACCCATAAATCCAAACCATATAAAAGTAGTGAGTGTTGAAAATATTTGATTGAAACATTTAGAAAACCTTAAGTAGTTTAATGAAGTTCTTTAAGGTTTAAGTTATCATTTAATAATTTTGGCAGCATTTCCTTTATAAAACTAACCCAGAATTCGGGTATAAAACAGGATATAAGTGACAATGATACAGGATATAATAAAGCATCACAGAATAATAAAACTGCAAATATAAAGTCGACTCCCACGAGCTCGACACCAGAATACAAATAACATACATCATCGTCCTCACACTGTCTCTAAGTCAAATACATATAAGGTAGATGGAGAATACTAGATACAGAAGTGTGTACAAAGGAAGTAACCAGATACCACAACCCACCTAACAGCAAAACAGCTCTCGCACTAACTGTGGTGGTATCTGTAGCTAAAAAAATGTACGAAGACAGCCTGTCGCGACTACTCTGAAGGGCGACCTGCAAATACTGTCGCACAACGGGGGTGAGTTGCCAACTCGTGAATAGAGATAACATATAAAGGTAATCGCGAGCATGCACGTGCTGTGCTACTCTATCAAATGCCAGCAGATAAGTCTATATGCAATAAGCAGTATGTGCATAATCATGAAAGTGCTCCATCAAGTAAAGTAACTACAGAATGAGATGCAAATAATAAATGCTGAGCATGGGATGAAATAACATCTACACGGAATGTCAATGTGGAAAGATAATCGGTACCCACCAATGCACCCAAATCCCAACAACCCAGACGCCGGCACTCCCATCGGCCCTCAAATCCTGTACATCTCTGAGAATCACGAGTGCCCAACATCGACACCCAAATATCATAAATACTCGTGTCCAGCATCGACACGCAAATCCTCATATATCGGGCATCCATCAGTCCGGGTCAGCCCCCTCTCTCTCATATATCGGGCATCCGTCAGTCCGGGTCAGCCCCCTCTCTCTCATATATCGGGCATCCGTCAGTCCGGGTCAGCGCCCTCTCTCTCATATATCGGGCATCCGTCAGTCCGGGTCAGCCCCCTCTCTCTCATATATCACTCCAGCACCGAGAAAACACATGGTGGACGCACTGCAATATCATATCAAGGGAAACCGGGTTTTTAAATAATTACCTATTCTCCTTTGAAATGTCCTCGGTTCCCAAATCCAGAAATAACATGAAAACAACATATCTCAATGCGTAAATCTATGCAAGTATGAAGATATCAATATATACATGGCACATGTATGGATATGTGATGTATATGTGTCTAAGTATGAATATAACATCTGCTGATATGCGGCAAATCATGACAAATATAAATAAAGCGGAATCAATATGACATATGATTTATAGCAATCCTATAATGTGAGTGTCATGGCAATCACTAACGGTGTGAGTGTAGCATATAAATCATGCTCGTGCAACTTGAACCGTTAGTAATAGTGCGGTGTTCTATCAATTCTAGTTTATATACGTATGGCAGGGAATGCGGTATGCAAAAAACAGTAATCATGTAGGTGAATGCAATATGTAGCTATAAGGTCCTATCAGCCCTGACGCATAACGCCATGCGGGAGATATCCCCGTAGATGTTAAATCTACTCACCGTAGTCTCGTGCTAAATGTAGCCGACGACTTGTTTCCCCTTCTTCGCGGCGTCCGTCGCACTCGCCTGCGAAGCTAGAATTACACAATATATAACACATAAGCTCAAAACCATACAAACACGACATTTAAAGTCAAACTAGAAACCCGTGTCGCAAACCAAGCGCGCGTGTGCGCGATACACTAAAACGTGTGGTTACGCGCCTGAAGCCACTCCGACGCGTCACGATAAGCAGAAACCCCAAACCCACACACACGTATCACGTGTGTCGCGAAAGTTTAAAATACGGGAAATAGGGTATTAGATCCCAGATTTTTATACAGAAAAGATATTACAAAACTATATATACCATAATACTACACATAGTAGCAGACACCAATTACCCCAAACCCCAACCCAAAACACCCCCATCTGGCCGCAAATTGCGGCTAGAACGTATATTTCGGGGGCCTGGGTAAGGAGATGGGCTCCCAGATTTTGTGTGTGCACTCTATACCCCTATATATGCTACAGTAAATACAATTTTATTCTGAAACACCCCGGGTAGAAGCAGATTCCACAGAGCCCTAAATCTAGTTAAAAACGACACTTTTACACTAAAATGATACTTTAGGGTGTTTTTGTGCAAACTGAAGCAAACCCAGGTCTAAAATCACATTAATAACTCATTACCAAGCTAATCAAGCCATAAAAATGCTAATTTTAACATATCATCACAAAATCCCTTCAATAGCACTAGAATGGCACAAAAAAGTGATATTTCGATAAAATACTACAAGATATGGGAAAAGGGTGTTTAAACATGAATCAATACCTTAAAAAGACCTTAAGAATACCAAAAAGTCCCAGCTCTTTCCTCAAGTGTGCAGATTTACCACCAAACACCTCAAAAGCTCATTTTCCCCAAGGTTTTGTGATGAAAAAGGGTTGTTTTGTGTAGAGTTTTGTGTAGAGATCAAAGAGAAGTGAAAAGGAGAAGAAAAGATGAAGAAAAGATAGGGTTTTCTGCTGGAATTCTGCAGAATTTCTGAAATGAGGAGAAGAGAGAGAGAGAGAAGAGAGAAGGATTGGTCAACAAAAGTCAAATTTCTTACCTAACCCCCATACCTAATTTTCTATTTGAATTTTTGAATAATAAAAAGGGTTTTGACTTGATTAAAATGGTGGGGATAAAGGACCATGCAAGGAAATGTAAAAGGGTTAACATGTTACACTTAAAACCTAAGTCACCAAATTCTAAGTGTGCATGTGTGCACCTAACCCAAAAATTCCCAATTAGGGTAAACACAACCAAAATAATTAATAACCCTACAATTATATACAAATATATATATATATATATATCAGCACTTCACCACACAATTATCACAAGCCACGGAGGAAAATACGATATTCGGATTTTTATGAAAAACACGCAAAATCGCCAATCAACACGAAAACATCCTAACGAATTTTCAAGGTGTTACAATCTACACCCTTAAAGAAATTCGGTCCCCGAATTAAAAAATCTAACTACACGTACCTTCAAAAAGATGGGGATACTTCTTCCTTGTCTCGCTCTCTGTCTCCCAAGTGACCTCCTCGCTACTCGGACTACACCAAAGTACCTTGACAGACGGTATCTCTTTCGACCTCAATTTCTTCACTTGTCGATCCAAGATGATCACCGGCTGCTCTGCATAGGAAAGGTCGCGCTCAAGCTGGATCGTCGGGTGCTGAATCGCATGTGAAGGATCATGAAGATACTTGTGGAGCATCGAAACGTGAAATACGGGGTGTACATCTGGAAAACTGGGTGGAAGGGCTAACCGATACGCAACTGCACCAATACGCTCGAGGATCTTGAAGGGGCCCACATATCTGGGAGTAAGCTTCCCCTTCTTCTCAAATCTCATCACACCTTTCATTGGGGAGACCCTCAAGAAAACATGATCACCAACAGAAAACTCAAGTCTGCGCCGCCGACGGTCCGCATAAGATCTCTGCCTACTCTGGGCTGCTCTCATCCTATCGCGAATCAACTGTATCTTCACGGTCGTCTCCTCAACAATCTGTGGCCCTAAGATACTGCTCTCACTGAGCTCTGTCCAACAGGTGGGCGATCTGCATCTCCTCCCATAAAGAGCCTCAAATGGTGCCATCTGAATGGTCTCCTGGTAGCTATTGTTGTAGGAGAACTCTACTAAGGGTAAATGGTGATCCTAGCTACCTCCGAAGTCTAATACGCATGGTCTGAGCATGTCCCCGAGAGTCTGAATAGTCCGCTCTGACTGTCCGTCGGTCTGCGGATGAAATGCTGTGCTGAAACTCAAGCGGGTGCCCAAAGCCTCCTGAAGCCTCTGCCATAGTTGGCTGGTAAACTGGGTGCCTCTGTCGGACACGATACATGTCGGAACTCCATGCAGTCGTACAATCTCGTCGATGTAAATCTGGACATACTGAGCAAATCCGAAAGTCGTCTTCACCGGTAGGAAGTGAGCGGCTTTCGTCAAACGATCTATGATCACCCAGATGGAGTCATACCCTCGACTAGTCCTGGGTAGACCCACAATGAAGTCCATAGAAATCTGTTCCGATTTCCACTCCGGAATGGGTAACGGCTGTAGCTCTCCCGCAGGCCTTTGGTGCTCAGCCTTGACTTGCTGACAAGTCAGGCATCTCCACACGAAATCTACGATGTCCCTCTTCATTCTGTCCCACCAGTAAACATCTCTCAAATCGTGGTACATCTTGGTGGAACCTGGATGAACACTGTACACCGATCGATGTGCCTCCTCAAAAATCTCGCACCGCAGTCCCTCAGCATCTGGTACGCACAGTCTAGTCCCGAATCGTAGCATCCCCTGATCATCGATCATGAACTCGGAAAATCTGCCCTGTCCAATCTGTGCCCTGATCTCTAAACATCGGTCATCACTGTGCCATGCCTCATGTATACGGTCAAGCAACTGTGGGCGTGCACGAACATGCGCAATCTGTCCTCCGATCGGCGTAAACTCGAACTGTACCCGGCTGTCGCATAAGATCTGCCAATCCGCCGACGACTGCCTCTGTACTGCGCTCAAACAAGATAGACTACCCCCAGGCCTCCTGCTCAAAGCATCCGCCACCACATTCGCCCTACCCGGGTGATAAAAGATCTTGCAATCGTAGTCCTTTACTAACTCCATCCATCGGCGCTATCTAAGGTTCAGGTCTCGTTGCTGAAATATATACTTTAAACTCTTGTGATCAGTGAACATCTGGTACGACTCGCCATATAGGTAATGTCGCCAGATCTTAAGTGCAAAGACCACTGCAGCCATCTCCAAATCGTGAGTGGGGTAATTCTGTTCATGTTTCTTCAATTGCCTCGAAGCATACGCGATCACCCTGTCATGCTGCATCAATACGCACCCTAGCCCTACTCGTGAAGCATCACAATAGACCACAAATCCGCTTGATCCTGAAGGTAATGATAACACTGGCGCCGTAGTCAGTAGGGTCCGCAACTGCTGAAAACTGTGCTCACACTCCTCCGTCCAATCGAAAGGAACGCCCTTCCGGGTCAACCCGGTCAAAGGTGTAGCAATGCGAGAGAAGTCCTACACAAATCGCCTGTAGTAACCGGCCAACCCTAAAAAGCTGCGAACCTCCGTAACTGATGTGGGTATGGGCTAACTCCGAACGGCCTCGATCTTCCTTGGGTTTACACATATACTGTCTCGTGTAATCACGTGGCCCAAGAAGTCTACGTTGTCCAACCAGAAAGCACACTTTGAAAATTTGGCGAAAAGCTGGTTCTCCCTCAAGGTCTGTAGTGTATTCCGCAGGTGCTGCTCGTGCTCCTCGCTACTCCGAGAATACACCAGAATATCGTCAATGAATACGATGATGAACAGATCAAGATACGACCGGAAAATACGGTTCATCAAGTCCATGAATGCTGCTGGCGCATTGGTGAGTCCGAACGACATCACCAGAAACTCGTAATGGCTGTAACGCGTGTGGAAAGCTGTCCTAGGAATGTCCTCCTGTCGAACCCGTAGCTGATGATAGCCTGATCGCAAATCGATCCTCGAAAAGTATCCTGCCCCCTGAAGCTGGTCGAACAAATCGTCGATGCATGGCAAAGGATACCTGTTCCGCACTGTAACCCTGTTCAGCTGGCGGTAGTCGATACACAAACGCATACTGCCGTCCTTCTTCTTGACAAATAGGACTGGAGCACCGCAAGGAGAAACACTGGGTCGAATAAGTCCCTTATCCAACAAATCTTGCAACTGACCCTTCAATTCTCGAAGTTCCGCCGGGGCCATCCGATAAGGCGGTATAGAAATGGGCCCCGTGCCAGGAACCAAATCAATACAGAAAGAAATATCATGCTCGGGCGGTAGCCCAGGAAGCTCATCAGGGAACACATCAGGGAACTCGCTAACAACCAGAACCTGATCCATCGGAACCTCTGTAGCTTTGGTATCGCAAACATAGGCAAGAAATCCCTGACATCCCTTCTTCAAAAGCTGTCCAGCGCGAAAAGAAGAATTCACACTGTGAGGGGTGGCACCACGGTCCCCCAACGCAACAAAAACTGACTCGCCGGGAAAACCAAACCTAACTGTCTTCTCACTGCAGTCAACCGAAGCATAGCACGTGGCTAACCAATCCATGCCCAAAAGAACGTCAAAGTCCAACATCTCAAGAAGGATCAAATCGACAGGCAACTCTCTCTTGCCAATACGGACGGTACAAGATCGGAACACGTGCCTAGCAACAAACGACTCTCCCATGGGAGTGGTCAAAACAAGCGGCTGATCAAGCAAACCGGACTCGCTACCCAAACTCGGCACAAAGTGTGTGGATACGTACGAGTGCGTAGATCCGGGATCGAACAATACGTGTGCATCAACAGAACATACTGGAAGGATACCTGAGACCACCGCATTGGACGCCTGCGCGTCCAGATGCGTCAAAGCAAAAACCCATGCCTGTCCTCCACCTGTGACTGACTGTCCCCTGCCGGCAGCTGGCTGCCCTCTGCCTCGGTCACCTCGTCCTCTATGAACAAATCCTCTGCGACCACGACCTCTATATGCATGAGTCTGACGTGGAGTAATAGTAGGTACAATGGGCAACGCCGTCTGGGGTGGTGAAGGTGGTAATGTGACATGCGGTGCCGCTGCCTCCCTCCGGGGTATCTCCGGACAATCTCATACACGATGATAAGAACTCCCGCAGAGAAAACATCCCGACGATGACCGCTGACCCTCCTAGGGATAGGAACTGAACAACCGGCCTCGCCCTAGATCTCTACTACCTGCAAGACGTCTATCACGGAGCCGAAAAGGCTGTCTCTGCGCTGATGTATCCACACAAACTCTCTTCGGCTCTGGAACTACCGAAGTCTCTGCAAGGCGCTCCTCGACTAATAGGGCTGCGTCTACAGCTGCTGCATATGTCTTGTAATGCTGTGCGCTGATCGCAAAAAACAGTGTTGTAAGCAAGCCTCGGACAAATCTCTTGACTCGCAACTCCTCAGTAGCCACTAGATATGGGGCATAGACTGATAGCTCTGTAAACAGTACGTCATACTCTGCTACTGACATCTCCGGAGTCTGACGTAAGGACTCGAACCTGTGTGCTCTAGCATCTCTGACGCTCAGTGGAAGAAAACGGGCAAGGAATAGCGCCACGAACTCGGTCCAGGTCATAGGAGGAAGACCTGTTGCTCTACCCTTCTCGAATGATTCGCACCATTTCTGCGCAAGACCTTCTAGGCAAAAGCTTACGAACTCAACCCATCTCGTATCTGCGCATCTAAGTGAACGACATATCCGCGCCATCCTATCAATGAAATACTGTGGGTCCTCGGCCGCATCGGTGCCTGTGAAGACCGGAGGCTTCAGCCTCATAAACTCTGACAGCGATACTGGGATGACCTCTGTAGCGGTAGGGACAACTGCCTGTGCTGTGGGTATCACCGCGGTCTCTGCAACGGGTGGAACTACCTCTGTTCGCTGCGCTCGAAGTGTCTCAACTAGAGATCCCATCATCTGGCGCATCTCCAGCATACTGGATCCCACCGTCTGGCGCATCTCCTACATACCAGCCCCTAACATGGCAATCTGATCTATCACGGGAGGAACAGCCTGCTCGGGCACAACCGGTGCACTATCCGGATCAGTCCTCGTCTCGGACGAGTCAACTAGAATCTCGGCCCTCGCGGCCGCTCTCTGCGCCCTCGTAGTCTTTGGCGGCATAATGGCTGAAAGGAAAAGTAGGATTCGATAAGGATACGGAAATCGAATCGCAAAAATGTATATACTCAAGAAGGAATTTAAATCAATAAGTCCTAAGGTCGCCTTGGCGGAGTACTGTGCCGTGAGTATGCCGCGGAATATACGCACGCTACACCACTCTGCTTCAGCTACCTACTCCATCATACCAGGGTCATCCTACACTCCAAAAGGTAAAAACCTACGCTCTGATACCAACTTTGTCACGACCCTAAGTTCGACTCGTGACCGGCCCTTAACCACGCAACGTCTACAGGCGTAACGCGACTAAGTAAGCCGAACCCAGAAATCCAAACCATTTAAAAGTAGTGAATGTTGAAAACATTTGATTGAAACATTTAGAAAACCTTAGTAGTTTAATGAAGTTCTTTAAGGTTTAAGTTATCATTTAATAATTTTGGCAGCATTTCCTTTATAAAACTAACCTAGAATTCGGGTATAAAACAGGATATAAGTAACAATGAAACAGCATATAATAAAGCATCACAGAATAATAAAACTGCAAATATAAAGTCGGCTCCTACGAGCTCGACACCAGAATACAAATAACATACATCATCGTCCTCACACTGTCTCTAAGTCAAATACATATAAGGTAGATGGAGAATACTAGATACAGAAGTGTGTACAAAGGAAGTAACCAGATACCACAACCCACCTAACAGCAAAACAGCTCTCGCACCAACTGTGGTGGTATCTGTAGCCAAAAAAATGTACGAAGACAGCCTGCCGCGACTACTCTGAAGGGCGACCTGCAAATACTGTCGCACAACGGAGGTGAGTTGCCAACTCATGAATAGAGATAACATATAAAGGTAATAGTGAGCATGCACGTGCTTCGCTACTCTATCAAATGCCAGCAGATAAGTCTATATGCAATAAACAGTATGTGCATAATCATGCAAGTGCTCTGTCAAGTAAAGTAACTACAGGATGAGATGCAAATATTAAATGCTGAGCATGGGATGAAATAACATCTACACGGAATGTCAACGTGGAAAGATAATCGGTACCCACCAATGCACCCAAATCCCAACAACCCAGACACCGGCACTCCCATCGGCCCTCAAATCCTGTACATCTCTGAGAATCACGAGTGCCCAACATCGACACCCAAATATCATAAATACTCGTGTCCAGCATCGACACGCAAATCCTCATATATCGGGCATCCATCAGTCCGGGTCAGCCCCCTCTCTCTCATATATCGGGCATCCGTCAGTCCGGGTCAGCCCCCCCTCTCTCATATATCACTCTAGCACCGAGAAAACACATGGTGGACGCACTGCAATATCATATCAAGGGAAACCGAGGCTTTAAATAATTACATATTCTCCTTTGAAATGTCCACGGTTCCCAAATCCAGAAATAATATGGAAACAACATATCTCAATGTGTAAATCTATGCAAGTATGAAGATATCAATATATACATGGCACATGTATGGATATATGATGTATATGTGTCCAAGTATGAATATAACATCTGCTGATATGCGGCAAATCATGACAAACATCAATAAAGCGGAATCAATATGACATATGATTTATAGCAATCCTATAATGTGAGTGTCATGGCAATCACTAACGGTGTGAGTGTAGCATATAAATCGTGCTCGTGCAACTTGAACCGTTAGTAATGGTGCGGTGTTCTATCAATTCTAGTTTATATACGTATGGCAGGGAATGCGGTATGCAACAAACAGTAATCATGTAGGTGAATGCAATATGTAGCTATAAGGTCCTATCAGCCCTGACGCATAACGCCATGCGGGCGATATCCCCGTAGATGTTAAATCTACTCACCGTAGTCTCGTGCTAAATGTAGCCGATAAACTTGTTTCCCCTTCTTCGCGGCATCCGTCGCGCTCGCCTGCGAAGCTAGAATTACACAATATATCACACATAAGCTCAAAACCATACAAACACGACATTTAAAGTCAAACTAGAAACCCATGACGCAAACCAAGCGCGCGTGTGCGCGATACGCTAAAACGTGTGGTTACGCGCCTGAAGCCACTCCGACGTGTCGCGATACGCAGAAACCCTAAACCCACACAGATGTATCACGCGTGTCGCGAAAGTTTAAAATACGGGAAATAGGGTATTAGATCCCAGATTTTTATACAGAAAAGATATTGCAAAACTATATATACCATAATACTACACATAGTAGCAGACACCAATCACCCCAAACCTCAACCCAAAACACCCCCATCTGGCCGTAAATTGCGGCCAGAACGTATATTTCGGCGGCCTGGGTAGGGAGATGGGCTCCCAGGTTTTGTGTGTGTACTCTATACCCCCTATACATGCTACAGTAAATACAATTTTATTCTGAAACACCCCGGGTAGAAGCAGATTCCACAGAGCCCTAAATCTAGTTAAAAACCACACTTTTACACTAAAATGATACTTTAGGGTGTTTTTGTGCAAACTGAAGCAAACCCAGGTCTAAAATCACATTAATAACTCATTACCAAGCTAATCAAGCCATAAAAATGCTAATTTTAACATATCATCACAAAATCCCTTCAATAGCACTAGAATGGCATAAAAAAGTGATATTTTGATAAAATACTACAAGATATGGGAAAAGGGTGTTTAAACATGAATCAATACCTTAAAAAGACCTTAAGAATGCCAAAAAGTCCCAGCTCTTTCCTCAAGTGTGCAGATTTACCGCCAAACACCTCAAAAGCTCATTTTTCCCAAGGTTTTGTGATGAAAAAGGGTTGTTTTGTGTAGGGTTTTGTATAGAGATCAAAGAGAAGTGAAAAGGAGAAGAAAAGATGAAGAAAAGATAGGGTTTTCTGCTGGAATTCTGCAGAATTTCTGAAATGAGGAGAAAAGAGAGAGAGAAGAGAGAAGGAATGGTCAACAAAAGTCAAATTTCTTACCTAACCCTCATACTGTTAGTTATATGTATGCCCTAGAGGCCATTACTGTACATACGATGTATATTGTAATGGATGCTTGGACATATATAGGGAGGACTTTCTTGCTCGACATGATAGTATGCTATCTGGTTGTACTCTATCTTAATATGTACTTTGATTGTCTCTATATTGCATGTTGATAAAGCCCTTAGGATATGTACTCGACTACTGGGACTCTGATGAGATCATACTAGTGAGGCCACGGTAGTCAACGAGTACATCCTATAACTGCTCCTAGTCGAGGGTGTATCGAGACAGGGCATCGATACACCAGAGTAGACTAGCGTATACGTATCTTGACCTATATGATGGGCGATGGATGATCCCACATCCATCGGTGTTTGACATCAAGGATGGTGTACGGGTGCTCAGTAGAGACTGGGTACACTGGACGGACTCGCCGAGAACTCCCAGATCGTATTATACCTCACGTCAGATGGCAGTTCTCCGGTGACACTAGTACAGAGTAGTCTGTTGACCCGAGATCGTCATAGAGTCTTGTGTGATTCCCTCTGTGCTTTGATTTCCATCATACCACGTCTAAAAGGGCGTGCAAAAAGGTGGCTTTTGGGTACAGTCCCGAATCATATGGAGGCAATGAGCGATAGGAGGGGATTCGTCTCTCCCGGTATAGGGAGTTGATGTTGCGCTGTGTTCGATTGGCTATAACCGGAAATCCCTGGCCAGGGTTGCCGAGATTTACTGGTAAGAGTTATCAGTAGTTTCTCGAACTGTTATAGACCTCATATCGACACGACTTATCGAGCTACCGGGGTTTGACGTTTACCACCCCTAGGCGAGATATGCGACATATCAGACGATGAGACCGGACTGTACGGGAGTGTTACTGATTGGATTCACAGGAGAATGTACAGGCTTGCTTGTTGATATTCTGAGCGCTCAATACCTGGGTTGCTGTTACGTTTAGCTGACTGCTTGCAGCTTGTGGGTGTTTTGATATGATCATCACCTACTGCCGGCGTATTGACGATTCTTTAGAGTCCTACACAGAGTTTTCTTGACTCAGGCAAAACGGAGTAGGGGCACGTATGTGATATGTGCGGGACTGAGGATAATGCGATATGAGATACCGTATTCTATTCTCGCGATATTTGATATCAGCCAAGTCATCGGATCAAGTGTTGATTCGATGAATCGGTACGGATAAATATTAGTCGGTTATATGCGATATAGCCAAATTGTCGGATCAAGTGTTGATTCGATAATTTAATGCATAATAATATATATATGATATATTAAATTACATTAACTAATATTAGCTCACTGAAAGATTCTTTTTCTTACTCGGGTAATACATTGATATATATGCGATATATGTTAATTGTATTATTTTATTTGGTTACAATAAATATTATATATGTGATATATAATATTGTAACTTGATATGATAACTAATGCAACATATTTAGTAGAGATTAAACAAGATTAGGGTTTGATTTGGGTTAATGCTTTCTAGATGATTCTAGAAGGTTTCTTTTTGTTTTTGCAAAGATATTTACATATGACTCATGCTTTAACGCAACCCAAACCCTAACCATAGTTAATTCTCTACATGGGTTTAGTTGACCATGGTTGCATTAATCATCATATTTATCCTTTCATTATTCATCACAAAAGGTTTCATGAATTATTGTTCATCTTCTTTCTTCTTTCTTTTCATGAAAAAGCTTTCTAGCTTTTTCTAAGTGATGAAAAATGAGTGAGAATAAGAAAACAAATGAGAGCAAAAATCCTACTTCATCATCCTCATCTATCCTTTCCATTTAGATGAGGGTGTTCACATCATTTCATGAGTGATAACTTGTGTTAACGAAACTTCAAGATAGATCATCTATGTTATCGAAGATCGGAAGCAAGACTGCATCTTTCTCTTTGTGAAGCCTCTCGAGCGTCCGGAACACGATGATCGCAGCGAAGGGACCTCAACACGGAGCTTAAGAAGTGAAGGACCGGATCTACAAAGGTTGTAATCCCTCTCAATAAGTGTTAAAGAGTTTAACATGCTAGTTTTCGCCTAAACCCTAGTTTAAAGATCCGGCTTTGGGTTGTTCGGCATGGCTAAAATTTTAATCGGGCATGGTTGATGCCTCGTAGACCCTTGTGGCAGTGCCTAGCAACCATACAGTGGTATCAGAGCTAAACTAGAGCTTTAGGCGAAGTCTGAGCGAAGTTTAAAGTCCGATCGAACCCGGAAAACCCCGATTTTACCCCTCTCTGTACATTTTCAAAAATGTTGATTTTTTCCTAATTAAAAATGCTCAGAAAATAGAGCAGGAAAACTAAGAATTACTGTGAAGTACGGATAATTAAAGCTCTCAAATGACCGTGGAACCGCGGTGAAACCAAGTGTTTGGCGGCGGTTCCGCGGCCAAAATTGTGAATTAGTCCCTGGAACTTCATATATTTATTCTTAGGTCCTTTCTTGTCATTTTTTTCTGGGAATTTTTTAATTCCACTCAAGTGTTGAGTTTTCTAGGGTTGTATTGGGGACTCGTTGATTCGATCGGATATTATAACTTTGTTTAGTTTGTCCGGGTAATTTTTAGAAACTGTTAAAAAGTTTGAACGGATATCAATAACTCACTTTTTCCCCTGTCGGAAATTTTTTCAAAAGTTGGATTTTTTCTCGAGTTTAAGAACATTCTAAGTCGTGCAAGCAACGCGGTGGACCCTCTAGAAGACAACAAACCTTAACTCGATTATGTGACCGTCTTGAACTGCCTATAAACATTAAGGTTTGGGGCAGTACGGCGTGCCACATATGAGGCATTGGCTCAACCCTTCTACGGCTGGACCATTGGTACTGTGGCATGTGATGGATGTTTTTAAACCGATTTCAAGTGTTGAGATATATTGGGGAAATCTTGGGTGTTTGATTATTCGATCGGAAAGTTTAACATTGTCTATTTATCTGGAATGTGATACAATATTTGGAATCCACAGGAAGTTATGAGATAACTAATTTGAATGTTATAAACATAGCAGTTTAGTCTCAGATGATCGGTTGCCACGGAATTTTGATGTGATCAAAAGTCCGTCGCAATCACGTAGCGTACGCGGATACTTGCCGGGTAAACTTAATAGACGGCTACACCCCATAGCCCCGACCAAGTGACTGTAGGAGAACCCCGTCGCCAAAAGCATCCGTTCGGGTGCTCGCGGCAGCGGTGTTCCTCCTTAGTGCACTTCGTCGACGGCATCCGGGGGTGCGGCCGTCTACTAAAGTTTGCGACGAGCATTCGATCAGGTTGTCGGGAATCTTGTTGAATTGCCCGACTTGATATTGAAAAGAGTTTTCGATAATGAGACTAAAATGCGGGGTTTATAATTGTTAGGCATGCGATGTCTAAGGAATTCATTTGGTTAGGCATGCGATGTCTAAGGAGGTTGCGGATTCCAACTGTTGTAGTTTTACACTTTCTTTTCTGTGACCGTAAGCGTAGTATGTGGTGTATCGCCGGCTTCGTTGCTATACATCAACGACAATCGGGATACGCATACTTGCTTACGTTGATGATATGAGATATTATGTGTTGCTGTAATATGTTATATTGGATCGTCGCGTTCTGAATAGCCGGGGGTTTTATGTGAGATGAGAGTTTTACTTTTTCATTCATGTAAAATTCATTTGTATGTAATATTCTTTTATTGGGGCACTTCCAGGCTGAGGATGATGTCACCATTGTATATTATTTAATTTTCCGCATTAGGTAGACCCAAGACGGGGAGCACAAGTAACTGGGTTCTAGGGTCCAGTGGGAGACCATCTCGAGGAGTCGAGACCGGGTCTCCTAACCCTAGAATTGGCAGAGTTGCTTGCCGCTCTCGTAGGGGTCTAGGGATGTGGGTTTGTCTATTCATCACGACCGTGGAATCCATGTTTTATACAGGCTCGTATTGAAAATACGGACCTCCTAGTGTATCCAATATTTCATATATGTTCTTCTGCTGCAATGTTCTGTGATGAGATCATATTACTGCCTGAGACGAATGTTTATATTATATATATGAGATATATGTTATATTGTAGATTTCGTTTCAAATGTGATGCTTATGAAGCATAATAAAATGGGACTTCATTAATGAGATTAATGAAATAAAAGAAACCTAAAGATATTATAAAAACTTGTTTAAAAAAACTGGTAGCTCTAGTTCTTGCTTTGCATAGCGGTGTTCCTTGTAGAACATCCAGCACCTTATTCGATATGGAAAGAGCCGAGATCCTTTCACCGGGAGTGATCTCTTTAGTGAAACTAGCAGATGCTACAAACTCGGTTTGTCTTTTGATCTCTTCTATAGTTCTTGCTTTGCATAGTGATATATATGATATACCCTGCACCTTATTCGATGAGGAAAGGGCCGACGATCCCTTCACCGGGAGTGACCCCTTTAGCAAAACTAGAAAAGCCTAAAAAACACTCCATTTAAAATCACTCGATTCTACAACGATATCAAGTTCATTACGCAAAGGGTTTTCTTAAAAACCCATCGTAGCCCTCCGTCATTTTAGATAAGTCCTTCTTAGTATTCGTGCTACGTTTGTTGACCTCCGTCAAGGCGTAGTGTGCGGTAGCTGACTAGTATTTATCTGCTTATGCATATGATGCAGATTGGATTAGGGTAGTCGTGCGGCCTTGTTGACCTCCATCAAGAGTCGTGCGGGTGGGTTTAATTCAATCAATAAATGACGGGTAGAACTTGACTAGCAGCCTATGGTTTGTTGACCTCCGTCAAGGTCATAGGACGCTAGGAGTAAAATATTATTGGGAATTTCAAGTGTTGAAATTTGCAATGAGATTGCATACCTTCTATGAGATAATTTGATCCCAATACCCGCTGCGAGTAAGAGTTACTCCTTGGAGAGTTTTACACATTACAATTAGCCGATCAAGTAGGTATCTAGAAAGGTGTCAACGGGGTTACGCCTCTGGGAAAAAGAGGTTTACATTAATTAGGTCCGTGCGAAAGCACGGGGAACCTCCCTCAAACTACCGACACTGGCCTGGCTGAAAGATTGACGAACTTGTAGGGTGTAATTAATCCCGGCTAGTCTTTCCTTTTAGGGTTTGAAGGAAGATTTGACTAAAACACTGGGAGACATCCTGATTAGATATATTAGATAACCAATCTAATCTTGCAAGAGCATACGCTGAGTGTTTTCTGTTGGTCACTATCACCCTGTATTACCAGAATACATTGATTCTGAACGAATGTTATTAGATACCGAACCTGATGTACAACATCATATCATTCTCTTTATTAGTAAAGAAAGGATATAATTTTGTATTGTTGGATAATGTTTTGAACATTTCCTATATCAAGAGTTGATCGGTTCAGGTACGTTATCTAAAAGCATAGACGTTCTAAATCAAACTACAGTTCTTAGTATACCGAACACACACAAGAGGAAGAGTTCAGAAATAAACGGATCCTTCTTGAGGCATTGTAGACTAGGTCATATCAATGCGACCCGACTAGCTGAAGTTACATTAAGATGCATATTTAAATTTGTTTGAATTTACATCTTGTGAAACTTGCCGGTCATGTCACGAAGATAAGATGACCACAGCTGTGTTTATTGGAAACAGAGAAAGAGTTATTGAACTTTTGGGATTGATACATGCTGATGTATGAAGGTCCCCTGTCTATACATGCCAAGACCGGTTCTTTGTACTTCATTACATTCTCTGATGACTCTTAAGATTCTGACATATGTTCCTGTTGAAACACAAGTCCGAAACTTTTGAGATAATCACAGAATATAGGTTAGAAGTAGAGAACCAAAAACGGGTATAAGTATTATGTCCTTTGAAGAGATCAAGGAGGAGAATACTTCAGCATGGTATTTCTGGACTATTCAAAAGGAGAATGAGATTCTCTCTCAGCATTACTCCTCCGTATACACTACAGCACGTCGGTCTATCGGGACGGAGCAATCACACCCTATGTGATATGGTGTGCTCTATGATGAGTACTACTGAGTTGCCTATTTCCTTTTGGGAGTTATGCACTTGAGAAGCTGCATACCAATTGAATAGGGATCAAATCAAATCAGTTGCCTACCACTTCATATGTGATATGGAAAGGGAAGAGCCCATATCTTAAGTTTGTTAAGATTTGGGGTTGTCCGGTCTATGTCTAAAAAGAAAAATCCGGACAAGCGCGAGGCAAGGTCTGTTCTGTAGAACTGGAAAGGTTCCAGCTATACAAACTACAGCAGATGATTTGGTAGAAACAAAGGATTCAATAGATTCTAACGAACCTCAGCCTCTCCGCCGTTCTAGTAGGGTTCTTCACCCATCTGAGAGATACTTCGGTTTCTCTATGACAGTGGGAGAGAGGATTGCATCATGAGATGATGACCCAACTAGTTTCGAGCTGGCCATCAGGAGTGGGACTCTGTAAGAATGGCTGGATGCTTAGCGATCTGAGATGGAATCCTTATACACCAACAAAGTATGGACTTTGGTTGCTTTATCTGAAGGGTTAAATCCCCATCAGGAGCAAGTATATCATGAGAAGATTACTTTGTGTACATGGAAAAGTTGAGACTTTCAAAGCTATGCTTAAGTCCATCCAGATCCTACTTGCCACGGCTACATACCATGACTACGATATCTGGTGGTTGGGTGTCATGGCTGCTTTTCTAAATGATGTTTTAGAAGAGAGCGTCTATAAGTACACAACCAGAAGGTTTCGTAGACAGTGGGAGCAGCGGAAACGTGTGCAAGATGTTTTATATGATAAAGCAGGCATCGCGGAGTTGGAACATTTTTTTTTTGATGTGGTAGTCAAAGAGTTTGACTTCATCAAAATGGTAGATGAACCTTGTATATACAAAAAGGTAGTAGGGAGTATGGTGATGATCCTCGTAGAGTACGTGGATGACATACTCTTGATAGGGAAGGAGTTTCCTATGCTACGCTCGGTCAATCTCCGCTTATCACAAGGATTCTTCATATAGGATTAAAGTGATACCTCCTAAATCCTGGGTTTTTGGATCTATGAGATAGATCTAATTGGATATTAGGATACTCACTAGTTGTAGTGGGATGGTATCAATCGATCCTGGGGAGAATCACTGGAAAGGTTCCAGGGTGATAAGGACGACTGAATGTCAGTCGCATGCATTTTCTATACCCTCAGTGGAGGGACGGTATGTTGGAAGAGTTCCAAGCTAGATACCGTGACATACTAGACGATTAAAGGCAAGATACATCGTTACCAAGGATGCTACCAAAGAGGCAGTCTAGATATATAAGTTCATAAGATGAACTTTGTTCCTACCATTATGTGACAATGGAGTTGTGGCTTTTGCCAAGAAACCCTCGTCCTATCAGAAATCCAGATATAATTCTTAGGCAGAATCACCTGATCATGGAGATGGTTGATCTCCAAGGTGATCGAGGTTAGGAGAGTAGACACAGAGGACAACAGCGCGGATCCACTCACAAAGGCCTTTTTCCCAGTAGTGACTTTTATGGGTTGGTTGAGTATGAGATAACAAGTCCAGCTGCTGAGTCATCCCCTTCCGCAACCACAGCTAATTGTTGGGTATGCGATACCACAACAGATGGCCCTAGTGCAAGTGGGAGATTGTTAGTTATATGTATGCCCTAAAGGCCATTACTGTACATACGATGTATATTGTAATGGATGCTTGGACATATATAGGGAGGACTTTCTTGCTCGACATGATAGTATGCTATCTGGTTGTACTTTATCTTAACATGTACTTTGATTGTCTCTATATTACATGTTGATAAAGCCCTTAGGATATGTACTAGACTACTGGGACTATGATGAGATCATACTAGTGGGGCCACGGTAGTCGACGAGTACATCCTATAACTGTTCCTAGTCGAGGGTGTATCGAGATAGGGCATCGATACACCAGAGTAGACTAGCGTATATGCATCTTGACCCATATGATGGGCGATGGATGATCCCATAACCATCGGTGTTTGACATCAAGGATGGTGTACGGGTGCTCAGTAGAGACTGGGTACACTGGACGGACTCGCCGAGAACTCCCAGATGGTATTATACCTCACGTCAGATGGCAGTTCTCCAGTGACACTGGTACAGAGTAGTCTGTTGACCTAAGATCGTCATAGAGCCTTGTGTAATTCCCACTATGCTTTGATTTCCATCATACCATGTCCAAAAGGACGTGCAAAAAGGTGGCTTTTGGGTACAATCCCGAATCACATGGAGGAAATGAGCGATAGGAGGGGATTCGTCTCTCCCGGTATAGGGAGTTGATGTTGCGCTGTGTTCGATTGGCTATAACCGGAAATCCCTGGCCAGGGTTGCCGAGATTTACTGGTAAGAGTTATCAGTGGTTTCTCGAACTATTATAGACCTCATATCAACACGACTTATCGATCTACCGGGGTCTGACGTTTACCACCCGTAGGCGAGATATGCGACATATCAGACGACAAGATCGGACTGTACGGGAGTGTTACTGATTGGATTCACTGGAGAATGTACAGGCTTGCTTTTGATCTTCTGAGCGCTCAATACCTGGGTAGCTGTTACGTTTAGCTGACCGCTTGCAGCTTGTGGGTGATTTGATATGATCATCACCTACTGCCGGCGTATTGACGATTCTTTAGAGTCCTACACAGAGGTTTCTTGACTCAGGCAAAATGGAGTAGGGGCACGTATGTGATATGTGCGGGACCGAGGATAATGCGATATGAGATACCGTATTCAATTCTCGCGATATTTGATATCACCCGGGTCATCGGATCAAGTGTTGATTCGATGAATCGGTACGGATAAATATTAGTCGGTTATATTCAATATAGCCGGATTGTCGGATCAAGTGTTGATTCGATAATTTAATGTATAATAATATATATATGATATATTAAATTACATTAACTAATATTAGCTCACTGAAAGATTCTTTTTCTCGCTCGGGTAATACATTGATATATATGCGATATATGTTAATTGTATTATTTTATTTGGTTACAATAAATATTATATATGTGATATATAATATTGTAACATGATATGATAACTAATGCAACATGTTTAGTAGAGATTAAACAAGATTAGGGTTTGATTTGGGTTAATGTTTTCTAGATGATTCTAGAAGGTTTCTTTTTGTTTTTGCAAAGATATTTACATATGACTCAAGCTTTAACCCAACCCAAACCCTAACCCTAGTTAATTCTCTACATGGGTTTAGTTGACCATGGTTGCATTAATCATCATATTTATCCTTTCATTATTCATCACAAAAGGTTTCATGAATTATTGTTCATCTTCTTTCTTCTTTCTTTTCATGAAAAAGCTTTCTAGCTTTTTCTAAGTGATGAAAAATGAGTGAGAATAAGAAAACAAATGAGAGCAAAAATCCTACTTCATCATCCTCATCTATCCTTGCCATTTAGATGAGGGTGTTCACATCATTTCATGAGTGATAGCTTGTGTTAACGAAACTTCAAGGTAGATCATCTATGTTATCGAAGATCGGAAGTAAGACTGCATCTTTCTCTTCATGAAGCCTCTCGAGAGTCCGGAACACGATGATCGCAGCGAAGAGACCTCAACACGGAGCTTAAGAAGTGAAGGACCAGATCTACAAAGGTTGTAATCCCTCTCACTTAGTGTTAAAGAGTTTAACATTCTAGTTTTCGCCTAAACCCTAGTTTAAAGATCCGGCTTTGGGTTGTTCGGCATGGCTAAAATTTTAATCGGGCATGGTTGATGCCTCGTAGACCCTTGTGGCAGTGCCCAGCAACCCTACACATACCTCATTTTCTATTTGAATTTTTGAATAATAAAAAGGGTTTTGACTTGATTAAAATGGTGGGGATAAAGGACCATGCAAGGAAATGTAAAAGGGTTAACATGTTACACTTAAAACCTAAGTCAAAAAATGCTAAGTGTGCATGTGTGCACCTAACCCAAAAATTCCCAATTAGGGTAAACACAACCAAAATAATTAATAACCCTACAATTATCACTAGCCACGGAGGAAAATACGATATTCGGGCTTTTATGAAAAACACGCAAAATCGCCAATCAACACGAAAACATCCTAACGAATTTTCAAGGCGTTATAATGTTTTACAAAGAAAACCATAAGAAAAGAAAGGAAAAGAATAAAGAATTAGGGACATGGAGGCATGGGCTTTGGAGAGAGAGAGAGAGGTTGATGGGTCTCCTTGAACCATGGCTCTTTGTTTCACTTCACCATCTTCATCATTTCCCTCTCTTCTCTCACACCTTGGCTGTTCTCTTCTCCTCACCTCCTCTACCTCCTCACAACAACCCAAAATCCACACCAAAACACCATAATCCCTTCTTTAAAAATGTACACAAGCTCACTACAAGCATGGGGAACCAAGCAAGTTTGGATTTTGAGCGCTTGGGGCAACTCAAGAAAATTCTTGAGTTGCCAAATGAGGTAATTTCTTCACCATTAGTGTAGTAATCCATTTCCTTTAGCACATATACATGTTTAGAAGTGTTTATGTGTAGTTTAGTGAGGTTTGAAAATTCCAAGATGAGGTTTGAGGATTTTATGAGTGGTGAAGTGTAAATTGGGTTAGTAGAGGCCATACAACCCCTGTAGTGATAGTATATTTGACTAAATCAGAGACTAAAACCCTGAGACATGAACTTAGAAATCCCCGACATCGGATTTGTGCAGGAATAGTGATGACTTTGGAAATCTGCTATGACTCGGAGACCTGGAAAATTTTTTTGCAAACACAGTGAGACAAGCAGGCCACCTAGAAGCTAACCCCAAGACCCGAGACCCCAACCATCTTCCATGACCGCAAATTAATTCTTTCTGGTCGCAAATTGCGGCCAGGGTAGGGGTGAGTGAATTGGTGTTTGGTCCATGGCTCCATTTTCAGTAAACTAGACCCTCCACATATGCAAAATTTGCTAATTTTACCTGGAACAAAATCTGGAAGTGTTTTCTTATATTGCTGCTTTGGTTTTGCGACTATTTTTGACTTGGATTTTAGTATTTGGGTTTTGACTCGGTGGTGTGACGTTTGCACGTCAATCTCGAGGATTGTTTGGTTATTCTTACATGCGTAGTCCGTAGGTTCTAACCTATGTGTGTTTCGTGTGCCGTTTTGGTTTTCATCCGCGATTTCGGTTTACGATACTATGTGTTTATATGTGTAGGCAACCTCGTGTGGACTTCGGATTACAAGGAGGAGCATGACGACATCGATTTCGGCAAGCAAGGATCAAGGTGAGTAGATATATATCTACGGGGGAAGTCGGGTGGATGGCGTATAGCACCCCCGCAGTTTCGTAGTGTAGTATACAAATATGTTATATATGTTTTTTATATCTGTATTGTGATACATGGATGATTATCAAGATAGTGCTTATTGTATAGTTCTTAGTCACGAACCCTAGAGTATAGGTGTACACACACACATGCACACACGTGATATGTATTGGTGTATGTGATATATGTATATATGTGTGTGTGTGTGTGTGTTGATATATATATATATATATATATATATATATATATATATATAACATATACGTATACACGTATGATGAGGATGGTATATGATACTTGGAGATGAGTCGATATGTTTGGGCAGGATGCCGTGAGATCGGTGATGTGATTGGGTCGTGTTATAAGATACAACATATTATATTAGCGGATTGATTGGCGATGTGTTTTCATACACACGCGGATTTATATTGATGGTATCGGTATATACTAGACTTAGATCAGTACCCTATTCATGATATTATGATAATGATACCATATGGATATTGAGGTATATGTGATAGGTGACCCGTACTCCGATTTTAGGATGCCGTACGATGGATTTACCGTACGAGATATAATTATGATAATAGATCTGCACTCTTGACTCGAGGATGTCGTATTATATATTTTATCGTATGTGACGCTATTGAGGCGGGATCACCGACTATTAGATATATATATCGACTCAGACTTGGGTGGTTTTCCTTAGCCTTTTGATTAGTCTCTTAGCTTGTCCTGTAGTTTACGTAGTTGATGTTAGACTGGGAACGAGTCATACTTACTTCCAAAACTAACGAATCGTGAGTATTTTAAAGACAGGCCAAGAGATACTACGGATATTTCAAAGGACGTACCTTTTTCATAAAAACACCGTAGCCCCTATTTTCTAAACACCACGATTCGTGCTATTTCAATGCCAAACTGTATGACTCGTGTATATTAATGTAGATTCTTTATTGTGGCGTTTACTATTCATTTTCCGCATATTCATGCTATTCGCATCGCATTGCATGCTTAAATTGTTTTTATTGTTATTATGAACCCATGTTATCAGGACACCAGCACCATTACCGATGATGCGTATGTCTATGAACACATGCTTGCCAGCCCGCACACATCATCATCGGTAATTGCCATGTCACATACACTTTAGAGAATATTAATTCATTGATATTTCTTGCTAGCTGATAGTTCTGATATATCATTATTATGCTAGATTAGATATTGCATTTATTACTGAGATACTTCATACATTCATATACCTATTTGTCATGCAGTATTATAGGGCTTTATGCCAGTATTCACTGTTTATTGACATCGTGATTTTGAGATTTCGGATTTCCATGAGATTTCTGGATTTGGAGAAACTGCAAGGATTTTATAAACTGATTATCATTTCTAAAAATAGAAATTGCGCTTTTCTCGTGATATAATATGAGATATGTCCACCATTAGTTTTCTTGGCTCTTGAGCGGTATCATACACCCGATTCGAGGAGGAGGAGGAACCGTCTACGGGTGCATGGTGGACCCGGTGCGGTATCCCGGGGCAAGATTGTTGCAAATGATGGCGTTGATTCTGGCAGGGGAGCACTATCGACCGGTTATTTGTGACGCGGCGGATATCCGGAGGATACCGACGTAGTCGTGAGATTTGATGATTTGGGCCAGTCCGGATTGCCGGAGCCCGAGATATTGAGACATTGAGATACCGAGACTTATTGATATGGGCCAGTCCGGAATGCCGGAGCCCGAGATATTTAGATATTGAGACATATGTTTTGTGTCGATGCTTGATGCAGATTTCTCTGTTGATTTCATTGATGATACTCTGTTTTTACATAGAAATCTCACTGAGAGATGAAAACTAATTTCTCATTTAGATGTATTCTGTTTTCATGCATTCATACATCATATATATGATATGTTGTTTCTTGAGCCACTTGTAAGTGTACGGTAGCGCCCCGGTCATCTTTCCGAGGCCAAAATGCGGAAACGAAAACTTTTTCATAAACTAGAAACCGGCGCTATCGTATGCTTAAACCCGGATCGAACCATTAGCCTATAACTAGCTATCTAGAGAAGGGATAGAAAGGCTATACCGATCGATCCGTGTCCTTCGGTCTTTGGCCACCATCCCAAGCTCCTCGCGGCATCTCCGGTCTCGATCTCCTTATCGGAACGGGCACCACATCATCGATTCCTTTTACGGGCTCCCGCTTCATCCGAAGCAACTCGGGCACGAAGTGTGCTAGCCGACGTATCCAAGGTGATGTAGAGAATGTTTATGATCACTTTGTCTCTTGCATCCATGAGATGGATGGAGGTTGAAGGTGTTGCCATTGATGGAGATTATGAGCAAGAGAAGAAAGAGGAAGAAGAAAGAGTTTCCTCTCTCTTTTCTTTTGTTGTTGCAAAAAAATGATAAATGAGGGTGAAAGAGAGTAAAAAATAGGAATACAAGAGCTAACTACAACCATATGGTTGCCCTTTCTCTTTCTTCCTCTCATATCAACTCACAAATCAATCTCAAATGTGACACATGCACAAAGAAAGAGACCATGAGTCACCACATATGCATGTGTCACAATAAATGCTCCTTATCATCACATATAGCTCACAATTTCTATTTACAAACATTAATCCAAATGTTTGCAACAATAAAAAGATACGGCAACATCTAAAGTAAACTCGTGACGGATCACAAGGATACCCCTCACCTGTATATACATACCTGCATCGGCATTCCGACCGAATGCGAATGCAATGAGACTAAAGAAATTCAACAAATCTAATACTAGGATCCGGCTTAAACCAAAACCCACTAGTATGATCCACCCGATCATTATCCGTGCACTACTGCACATATATGATCGGACCTTGCCATATGTCATACAGCCTCTAAATCGTTTCGCCCGAAACTTGAGAAACTGTCTGTGGGGGACTCTAAAGACTCGTCAATACTTTAGCTGTGGATTTAACCACTAGCACGTCAGAGGTACCAGCCGTACGTAACAGGCTACCAGGTATTGACCAAAAGGGAGGTCGATGAGCGAACTCATCCTGACACCCTACTGGGCCTGTCAGTGATAATATCCATACAGTCCGGTCCGTTCGTTTATGAGCATCGCATGGCGGGCCTAGGGGGTTGGTAAAAGTCAGACCCCCAAAAGCAGTACAAGTCGTGTCGGAGTGTAGCCCAGAACACCCTGAGATATTATCGGAATACCTACCAGTAAATCTCTTGCCTCGGCCGAGGGTTTTGTGTAATGGCTCTCCTGGACACAACGCGATCTTACCCCCAGTACCGGGAGAGACGAATCCCCTGCCGATCTGCTCACTTGCCTCCATGTGGTTCGGGACTGTACCCAACTAAAACCTGTTTGCACGACTCCTTTGAGCCGTGGTAGGGTAGTAATCAAAGTACAGTGGGAACTCACACGAGACAAATGACGACCTCAAGTCGATGAACTAACCTGTACACATGTCACCAGGGAACTGCTATCTGACGCTAGGTATATTACTAACTAGCAGATTCCCGGCGAGTCCTGTCCGGTGTACTCATAACCCAATGAGCACCTGTATACATCTTAGGTGAACCAACTAACACCAGTGGCTTGTGAGACCGGCCACCACCCCTCGTCGGGGTCTCGACTGTATACACTAGTCTACTCCGGAGTATCGATGCCCTGTCGTGAAACTCCCACGACTAGGGACCATTTTTAAGGATGTGCTTATAGACTACCCAACTCTCACGTATATGATCGCCATCATATTGTTGGTAGTCAAGCAGGATCCTAAGGGCTCTATCAATGTGTAATAGTGAACATGTCACCTAAAACTGCACACGACTGATAAAGACAAACCATGGTAGCATGCTATTCTCTATCAACGTGTAATAGTGAACTACAATGTCACCTAAAGCATATACACGATGATAATGACAAACCAGATAGTATACAAACCTCTCGAGTAAGATTGTCCTACCGGTATAGGTCAACTCTCAATCATTGCAATCGCGTGCCTGCGATCCAATAATTGACTTTGAGGGTACTATATCCAACAATCTCCCACTTGCACTCAAAGCTAATTATTGCGATGTCGCATACTCATAGCCCGTGTGATACCGAACACCAAACTCCTCTACTAATCAGTCTCACAAAACCCGTTTGCGAAACTATTGCGTTCGAGGAATAGCCTCAGTGAGTGGATCCGCTCTGATGTTTCTTTCTATGTCTCTCTTTACTCAAGTTCGCGGAGAAAGCCATCTCCCAAAATGAGCAATACCAGTCTTAGAATATGTCTGGAAATCTGATGCGACCTAGCTCATAAATGAACTCCAAATCCAAACTTCTTAGACTGTATCGTCAACTGAACTTAATAAGTATCCTGCGTAATGCCTCCCTCAGTGTCTGCTTGGATCACCTGTCCAAAACACTGCCCCTCATCAGAGGGAAAACTATAACTCTGACAGTCACTCTGTCATCCAGGTCACCTTGGAAGCCTGGAATGATAATTGTCTCCCGAAAGAGGATGTCATTATCATATCCCCAGAACATCAACTTATGTTCTAAACTGCTTCCGAATGTTTTTCCAGGATTGGATTAATATAAACTTATTGCATCTCTTGCAAAAACAACATCTGGTATGGTACTTGACATCTCATGATCATCTCAATTGCCTAGGCAAGTGATCTGCCAATCATGCATATCCTGTAAGTGCACGGCAGTGCCCCGGCCGTCTGAACTAGGCCAAAATGCGGAAACGATACTTTTCTTTAACTTTTAAAACTGGCGTTACCGCGTACTAAAAACCCGGATCAGGCCATTAACCTACTCTTAGCAAACTAGAGAAGGGGTAGAGAGATATACCGAGCGATCCATGTCCTTCGGTCTTCTCGTCGTTGTCCCGATCTCCCCGCAGAATCTCCGGTCTTCATCTCCTCGTCGGAAGGGCACCACATCACCGGGTTCTTTTACGGGCTCCCATCTCTGGACCGAGGCAACTCGAGCACGAAGTTGGCGAGTTGACGTGCCCAAGGATACTGTAGATGAAGTGTAGAAAGCTTTGTCTCATCAGAGTATGAAGTTGCCATGGTTTTTGGTGGAGGAATGAGATATAAACTTTTTTGGAAGAACTTGGGAATTTTGCAAGCATCAAGAGAACAAAAATCACCCTCCAAAATTTGGCAGCCCTCTCTCTTGAATGGCCGGCCCCTTGCTTATAGTATGAGAGAGGAGGGAGAAAAAAGTCAAGGAAAAAGGAACAATAATGCAAGCAAGAGAAAAATATGTGATGATGAGGAATAATCATCACAACTAAAAGCTCACTCCAAAACCTAATCATATCCCATCACCATCAAGCAAAGTCAAGCAATGATGGAAAAAGAAGTCAAGGGATGGTGGAACCATCATGAAGCAACAATATACAAAGACCACCCTCCACAATGCTAATTTGCACAATTGCAAATAAGCCCTCCTCCACCAATTTTCAGCCAAGGAAAGAAACAAAGGAAAAATGGACGAAACGGAAAGCAAACTGGCAATTTCAGAAAAATGATCCCGTAATAAATTACAGGAAAACCCCGCGACTGTATATACATACCCGCATTTGTATTCCGACCGAATACAAATGCAATGAGACAAAAACTACACTGTACAATACTAGGATCCGGCTTAAACCAAAGCCCGCTAGTATTATCCGTCAGATCATGATCCGTGCAATACCGCACGTATCTGATCGAACCCTGCCATATCTCCATACGGCCTCTACAGCGTTTCGCCCGAAACTTGAGAAACTGTCTGTGGGGGACTCTAAAGACTCGTCAATACTTTGGTTGTGGATTTAACCACTAGCACGTCAGAGATATTAGCCATACGTAACGGGCTACCAGGTATTGACTAAAAGAGACGTCGATGAGCGAACTCATCCTGACACCCTACTGAGCCTGTCAGTGACAATATCCGTACAGTCCGGTCCGTTCGTCTATGAGCATCACATGGCGGGCCTAGGGGATTGGTAAAAGTCAGACCCCTAAAAGCGGTACAAGTCATGTTGGAGTGTAGCCCAGAACACCCTGAGATACTACTGGAATACCTACCAGTAAATCTCCTGCCTTGGGCAAGGACTTCATGTAATGTCTCTCCTAGACACAGCGCGACCTCACTCCCAATACCGGGAGAGACGAACCCCTGCAGATCCGCTCACTGCCTACATGTGGCTCGGGACTGTACCCAACTAAAACCTGTTTGCCCGTCTCCTTTGAGCATGGTAGGGTAGTAATCAAAGTACAGTGGGAACTCACACGAGACAAATGACGATCTCAGGTCGATGAACTAACCTGTACACATGTCACCAGGGAACTGCTATCTGACGTCAGGTATAAGACCAACTAGCATGTTCCCGGCGAGTCCTGTCCAGTGTACTCATAACCCAATGAGCACCTGTATACATCTTAGGTGAACCAACTGACACCAGTGGCTTGTGAGACCGGCCACCGCCCCTCGTCGGGGTCTCGACTGTATACACTAGTCTACTCTGGAGTATCGATGCCCTGTCTCGAAACTCCCACGGCTAAGGACCTTTTAAGGATGTGCTTATAGACTACCAGCTCCCACGTATATGATCGCCCTCATACTCCTGGCAGTCAAGCATGAATTCTAGGGGCTCTATCAACGTGTAATAGCGACCTGTCAGGTCACCTAAAGCAGTACACGATGATAAAGATAAACCAGATAGCATACTATCATCTTGAGTAAGACGGTCCTCCCGGTATAGGTCCTCCTCAATCATTGCAATCACGTGCCTGTGATCCAATAATTGACTTTGAGGGCACTATATCCAACATATCCCTCTCCCCTTTAGTCTGTAAGACACCTTTGGAGAGGGTGATTCCATCACCTGCAGGTACACCACCGTGCCAGGAGTCGTCCATTCTGAAACACCTGTAGAATGTTGTCTAAGTACCCAGATTGGGAAACTACCCAAATCTAGATCTAAAACCATAGATCTAGTAAAAAGAATGTCTGATATTATATCTATATCTATATCCTATGTGGAGAAACCACTGTGTGACATCCAAAGTATAACCGATCGTAGTGCAGGAATATCACTTCCTACTATGTGTATGTCATCCAAATACGAGGACATCACACCCTACTATCTTCTTAATAGATCCATCCCCTATTCTGATGAAGTCAAACCTATGACTGTCATATCAGAAATAGATGATCTATCTCCGCTATATCTGCTTTAGACAGATCCATCCCCTATCCTGATGAAGTCAAACCCATGACTGTCATATCAGAAATAGATGAGCTGTCTCCGCTATATCTGCTTTAGTCTCTAAATAGACATAAGCTACTTGTCCACTACGCTTCCGCTGCTCCCACTGACTATGACAACCCTCTGGCAGAGTCATATACACGTGCACTTCTAAAGACAGTTCAGAACGACGCTATACTCATCCTCCTGCCGGGTCTCAGAGTCTGGAACAACAGTAGTGTCAAGTCTAGGTAAACAAGAACCTCCCTGTCACCATCTTTGAGCATACCGAAGTACCTCTCGAGTGCCTGAGGTTACCCACCATATCTGCGGAGTGGCCAATGGAATGTCAAACCAGATTGAATCTTTAGGTTCTTATCAAAATTTTCAGTAATCGTTTGCGGTTCTGGAATCACTTCCAGTTCTACCATACTCCCACTACCGTTTTCTGAAAAAATCCATTTTACTAAAACTATGGCGAGTCAAGAACAATATCACTATTGATCTTCCAGATGGTAGAAAGTTAACCCTCGTCATAGCCCGGGTCAACCCACAAACAGCGATTATAGAAACGTGCCTTGAGTTATCCTGAGTCTGGTTTTAAGCATAAGCCGGACAACTCCCCATACCTTAACATCGCTAAGATATGAACCGTTCTATATCCAATATAGAAATAGAGGCACTGATTTAATTGGAACCAGATTCAAATCATGCAGCTGTCTCCAGTGCATGTCAGCTAAATGGAAGGAAGCCGATCACCGTTACTCAACTTAGGAATGCATCCAGATATGAGTAATCAGAAAGAGAAACAAGTTTCTCAAAATCATTACTATCAACTGAATACCATACACAAGTATCTACATCTTCGATCACCTTGAAGAATCCTGATACTTGCAACATCTGGTTCTCTACTTTACTCTTATACCTATAACTTCTCAAAACTTAGACCTTGCATTTCTACGAAACACATGTCTAAAAACTAGAGAAGTCACAAGTAAATAGAATATAGTACGAGTACCAATCCCTCGGTTCTAATAGACACTGGACAACATAAAATACTCTGTATAAGTCCCCTGAGTCTAATAACTCAATCCCTGTGTGTCGTAGGTTGAAAACTGTACTTATGGTTAAGAAGAATTACACCGTTGTTTAATGCTCCTTACCTAACCATCCACTGATATAGGTAAATGTCATAGACAAAATTTCAAAAAGTTATATCTCACTTTATAAAAATAAACGTACAGATATATCAATTTGAAATTGGTGCATAACAACGGATATTCAAAACCAAATATTTTGTCGTCCGGCAAACTACCCAGGCGATTTCCTCAAATATCACCAATTACAACGAATTCCGATATAATGAGGATGATCACCTAATTCCCAATAACTTACTCCCACTCATCATCTGTAAAACCATACAGATATGAGAATCATACCTGGTAAATACATACCCTGGAGCAAGTGTCTAATTTGGAAATCAGTTTTCTATTAACAGTACACAGTGAAACTGAAACATGAAAATGTTTCGAAGGGGTATCCAGGTATTCCTAGTAATGTCTTTTCCATTATCCAGATTCACAACTGTAACCGTATATTTCTTTGCCATCTCTCCAAATCCCTTTATATGTCTTTAGTCATTACTTTCTGTACACCCTCTTAGGCTAAATGGTTTTCTTCCTTCCCTACCGTTCGGCTGTTAGTATTTATGCCCTAGAAGGCCATTACTGTATCATACTAGTTTGTATATTACTTAATGGAAGCTTAGGATATTCACATGTATATAACAGTCTTGCTAAACATGGTAGTATGCTACTTGGTTTTTCTATCTTAATATGTGAGTATACGTATTAATAGAGCTCTAAGGATCTTGCTTGACTACCAGCGTTGTGATGGCAGTCACACTAGTGGGGGCTGGGTAGTCTACAAGCACATCCTTATTCAGGTCCCTAGTCGTTGGATTATCGAGACAGGGCATCGATACTCCGGAGTAGACTAGTGTGTACGCTTCTCATCCCAGTTGGGGAGATGGTCTGTCCCACAGCCGTCAGTACGTCGTACTGGAGATAGTATGCAGGTGCTCGTTAGGTTACGGGTACACCGGACAGGACTCACAGGGAACTGTTGGTTGGTTTTATACCAGTCGTCAGTGAACAGTTCCCAGGTGACATGAGTACAGCATAGTTCGCAGACTTGACACTGCTACTTCGCCTCGAGTGTGTCCCACTGTTCTTAGATTGCTACCCTACCACGGCTCAAAGGAGTCGTGCAAACAGGTAGCAGTTGGGTGCAGTCCCGAGCACTTGGAGGCAGTGGCGGTTAGACAGGATTCGTCTCTCCCGGTATTGGGGGTTGATATCGCGCTGTGTCAGAGAGCCATTACGCAAAGTCCCTGGCCAGGGCAAGCGAGATTTGCCGGTAGGTTCCAGTAGTTTCTCAGGGTGTAATGGGCTTCGCTCCGACACGACTTATACCGCTATTAGGGGACTGACGCTTGCCGCCCCCTAGGCCCGATATGCGATAGTCTTAGACGAACGGACCGGACTGTATGGAGATTGTCACATCAGACTCAGTAGGAGTTCGGATGGGTTTCCTCATCGGCCTTCTTATCGACATCTACCTGGGGACCGTTACGTACAGCTAGTGCTGCTTGCGGTCTGTGGTTAAACCCACTGCCAGCGTAGTAGTCGAGTCTCTAGAGTCCCACACAGAGAGTTTCCCTACTCCAGGCGAAATGATATAGAGGTCGTATGGTTTTACGACAAGGGTTCGGACGCATACGTGTGTTTACGCACGTACGACTTTCGGACAGTTTTTACCAGTCGGCTTTGGTTTAAGCCAGTTACTGGTATCCGGTTATTGGATTTATACAGTCTAAAGTTTTTCCGTATTTTTACGGAAAGGAGGGGCGTTCTCGTAATTGCGCGAGAAGCTTCTAGAAGGTGGTGACTAAGGAGGTTTAGGTGGCATATACATTGAATGAGATTAGTGAGTCATATGGATGATTCATCCATGTCATTAATGCTTCATAATTGCTTAATGACTCATGGAGATGAATCACCACTAGATATTTATCAAGCATGGTTGTAAATCATTTTCTTTTCTTTTCTTGATAAAAATAAATGCTTGATATATATTATGATAACTCATTATTCTCACTTGATTATTATCTTCACCTTCTCTCTCCTCAAGCTCTCCCTCTTCAAACCCTAATCCTCCCCTCTCATGTGTTGAGTACAAGGATTAGTTGGACTTATTAAACCATAACCCTCACTCTATTTCACCTAGCTTCTTTGATTAGCACTTTAAGAAGTTTAGTTGCCTCAAGTTTAGAGGCTAAGCTTGGAGTAAATCTCTCGGGTGGATCGTCTACTACTTGGACAAGGCCGAGGAGGAGGTGGAGTTCGTAAAGACGAAGGACACGGTTCTTTAGGTATAATCCTTTTACATAGTAGTTGTTAACAACTATGTTTGATGTTAGTTATTGTTTAGCTTCGATTCATGCGGTTAGTCGATGTTTAAGCAAAGAACAAGATCGTTTTTCATATTTCCGCCTCCCCGCAAGTTGTGGGGTGTTGTACATCGACTTACAGTGGTATCAGAGCCTCGCCAAACAATAAATAACTTACTTGCAAATTTGTATGAATTTCGAACGGAAAAAACGAAACCGAAAAACCCCGAAATCACAAGTTCTGTCGAATTTTAAATGAAGTCCTAAAATTTTTCAGGGAGGTTCAGAAAGCTTAAAAAGACAGTAGAAGAACACCCAAGAAATTTGGGCCCCTGAATCGCCTAAAGCGCCGCGAAACCCCGGCGGATCGCACCGATCCGCTGCGCTTCCGCCGCCGAGTTGGCGATTCAGGAACCCAATTTTCCTGTGTTGCTTCTCTGTGATTTTTGGTATTTTCTGGAAGTTTTTATTTTTGCTCAGGTTTCAGATTTACAGAGCAGTATTGGAGCAAAATTAAAAGTGTTTAATCGATCAAAATTATACAGTATTTGCTTGTTGGATTATATCTGTGTATGTATAATGTGTTCGTAAACCTCCCCTAACTGCTAGTATGTCGGTTGGCAGGGGGTTGCACATTTCTGTAATGTTTTTTACTGTTTGTGGATATGAACTGTGTTGGACTGTTGTGATGATTAGCCGGGGTTATGTGATGGGTTATTATTTAATTCATTTGATGTAAATGTAATTTGTTGTAATATTATTTTGCGGGGCACATCCAGGTTGCGGTTGTAGCCACCGTTGTATTATTTCATTTTACTGTTTTTGCTCCTAGGACAGACCCAAGGTGGGGTGCACAAACTGCCGGGCGGGTAGTTTGCCGTACCCGTTGGGGTCTTGGGTGGGGTAATGGCTATTCATCACAACTGTGTAATCCGTCTTTTGTTGCAGGCTCAAAACAAACACGGATTGCTTGCAAATCCAATAAAGTTCATCTGTGATCTGGAATGCCTATTATTGCGTCTGACGAATGTACAATATCTATATATGATAGCTATTTAGACGTCACTTATGTTTTACACCCGCGCTAGCCCAGCCCCCGCTCTGTCGTTAGTTAAGTAACCTAACGGGTGATGACGGGACCCCGTGGCGAATGCGGATGGCATAAGAGGACGTTGTATTTTCGTTGTTTTCTGCAATGATAGGTTAATGATGGGACGCATTATTTATAATGCAAAGAAAATAAACCAAAAAGTTTAATCGTTGGAACAATTTAAAAGAAACCACTCGGTTAATTTTAAAAACAGAAATTTTAAATGCGGAGCTTTAACCACTCCTTTTAAAAGCTATCAGGTTCCTTCGGTTATATCAAGTTCACTACGTTCACGGTTTCGCCAAAACCATTCGTAGCCCTCCGTCATTTCATCTGGGTATTCAGTAGTATTCAAGCTATGTATTTTGACCTAACGCCAAGGCACAGTGTTTGGTAGTTACTGGGTATTCATTTGTTGCATAGATAAATGAGTTAGTTTGGGACAGTCGTATTATCATTTTGGTCGAACGTCAAGGATATATACGGATGGGTTCAAATTGACAAGATAATGATGGGTAGAACTTGACATGTGACTTATGACATTTTGACCTAACGCCAAGGTCATAAGAGCATGGGGCAGAAAAATTTATATCGGGAATTTCTAAAGAAACTGAAATTTGCAAAGAGTTGCATACCATTTGGAGTTTGATGAATGTTGGTAGGATTCCTTCAACATTATCATACAATGATATTTGGATCCCGATCCTACTGTGAGTATATGCTACTTATCAGGATATTCATCACTTAACGATCAATGCTATAAACCAAGTAGGTGTCAAGAAAGGTGTCAGCGGGGTTACGCCCCCAGAGAAAAGAGGTTATTTAATTAAGGAACTTCGCGAAAGCGTTGGAAAACCTCCCTCGAAGTATAGACACTAGACTGGCTGAACGGTTAAGCAAGTATTGTACAGTGAGAATAGTCCTGGTTAATTCTTCTTTTATGGTTTGAAGAAGGATTCGAGAAACAGTGGGAGCCATCCAGTTTAGATAAACTAAAAACCACTCTAAACTTACAAGAGCATCATGCTAAAGAGTTTTCTTGTCTCTCTCCTAATTGCAGCGACCCTGAAAATGACTGGACTTAAGTTACTTTTAGAGAAAAATATACTGACAGGGCCAAACTATAAAGATTGGCTGCGGAATGTCAAAATGGCTTTGACCTATGACAAACTGGGGTACGTCCTCACCGCTACGGCACCTGCTGTCCCTGGTCCCAAATCCAGTAATGCGGATAAGGAAATCCGCAAAACCTGAGATTTAGATTGCGCGAAAGCCAAGTGCATCGTGCTTACCTCAATGAACAATGAACATCAGAGGAGGCACGAGGATATGAACCTAGATGGCATATTTCTCCATACAAAGGAACTTTATGGAGAACAATCTCGTATAGCAAGATACGAGACCTCTAAGAACTTGTTTCGAGCGAGGTTGGCTGTCGGGTCATCGGTAGGAGAACATGTCCTAAAGATGATCGGCTATATTGAAGAGCTCGCAGACCTTGGGACGACTTTGGATAATGAGCTCTATACAGACCTTATTCTCCAGTCCCTTCCTCACACCTACGCCCAGTTTATCCTGAACTTCAACCTTCAAAGAAAAGAAGTTGAACTTCCGGAACTCCTGAACATGTTAAGGAGTGCAGAGGGCACCTTGCAGAAAGCAAGGGAAACACCCGCTATGTTTGTTAGCGGTACATCTTCTTCCGGGTCCAAGGCTAAGGCCAAAGGAAGAAAGAAGAAGGCCGCCACCAAACCTAGAGGAGGTGTTAGTAAGGTGGGAGGGAAGGGAAAGAAAAAGTTTGCGGTACCGGTAGTTGGCCAGGATGAGTGCTTCCATTGTCACAGGAAAGGGCACTGGAAGAAGGATTGCAAGGCGTGGAACGCCAAGAACCAGGAACCGAAGCAAGCTGTGGCTTCGACTTCAGGTGTGTTTGTAATTGAGAATTGTCTGTCGATCAACTCTACTTCCTGGGTATTGGATACCGGATCAGGATCTCATATTTGCAATTCATTGCAGGCACTGAGAAACCGTAGAGTGCTGAAGGAAGGTGATATGACCCTAAAGGTTGCTAACGGAGTTAGCGTCGGAGCTGCGTCCGTCGGGGATTATCACCTAGGATTGACGAGTGGACACATTTTGGTTTTACATAACTGTTTTTTTGTACCAAGCTTAACGTGTAATATCATATCAGTTTCCTTGTTATCAAATAAAGGTTATGATTTCACGTTTGTAAGAGATGTTGTTAACATCCACCTTAATCATGGTTTGATTGGGTCCGGTACACTAAATAACGGTATATATGTTTTAAACCAACTCCAAATTTTCAACGTCCAGAACACACTAAAAAGAAAGTCTCCAGATTTAAATAAAGCTTTCTAATGGCATTGTAGACTGGGTCACATCAATGAGAGAAGGTTGACTAAGTTGCATAGAGAAGGATATTTGGACTCGTTCGAATATCAAACTTATGACACTTGTCAATCTTGTCTCAAAAGAAAGATGACAAAGACTCCATTTACTGGACATGGAGTAAGAGCGAGCGAGCTCTTAGGACTCATACACAGCGATGTATGTGGTCCGATGTCTACACATGCAAGAGGTGGTTTTTCCTATTTCATTACTTTCACGGATGATTACTCAAGATACGGATTCATTTATCTGATGAAACATAAATCCGAGGCTTTTGAGAAATTCTGAGAGTATAAGAATGAAGTAGAAAACCAAACCGGCAAAAGTATCATGACACTTAGATCTGATCGAGGTGGTGAATACTTGAGTGCCGAGTTCCTAGGTTACCTAAAAGAGAAAGGAATTCTCTCTCAGCTTACTCCTCCATACACTCCACAGCGTAACGGTGTATCGGAGAGACGGAATCGAACCCTATTGGATATGGTACGATCCATGATGAGTAATGCTGAGTTACCGCGATCTTTCTGGGGTTATGCGCTAGAATCAGCGGCATATCTTTTGAACATGGTTCCTACCAAGACTGTGCCTACCACTCCATATCAGATGTGGAGCGGGAAGAAACCCCATCTACAGTATATAAAGATTTGGGGATGTCCAGCTTTTGTTAAAAAGCAGCATGTGGACAAGCTCGAGGCACGATCAGTAAAGTGTAAGTTTGTAGGATATCCAAAGAACTCCAGGAGATATCTATTCTATTACGCAGAGGAACAAAAGGTATTTGTTTCTCGTAATGCCCATTTTCTAGAACATCAGTTTTTAGAAAAGGAATCAAGTGGGAGCGAAATAGAACTGGAAGAAATTCCAGAACCACAAACTAATACTGAAAGTATGGTAGAACCGGTAGTTCAAGAAGAACAGGACATTCCCGCACCCCTCCGCAGGAGTAGTAGGCCGTCTCATCCACCTGAGAGATACTACGGTTTTCTCATAGATGGGGATAGAGAGGATTGCATCATAGATGATGATGAACCTACTGACTTCCAGCAGGCCATCCAGAGCGGCGACTCGGTACGATGGCTAGATGCAATGCGGACCGAAATGGAGTCATGTACACCAACAAAGTATGGACTTTGGACTTTGCTCCAGATGGGGTAAAACCAATAGGATGCAAATGGATCTTCAAGAAAAAGATTGGTGTAGATGGACAGGTGGAAACCTATAAGGCTAGACTTGTTGCAAAGGGTTTTCGTCAAAGACCTGGTTTGGACTATAACGAAACTTTTTCTCCAGTGGCTATGCTCAAATCCATTCGGGTCCTTCTTGCTATTGCTGCCTTCCATGATTATGAAATCTGGCAGATGGATGTAAAGACGGCTTTTCTGAATGGAAATTTAGAAGAGTGCGTCTATATGGATCAGCCAGAGGGTTTCAATCAGAGTGGGAGCAGCGGGAAAGTATGCAAGCTGCTTATGTCCATTTATGGACTAAAGCAGGCATCGCGGAGTTGGAACATCTGTTTTGATGAAACAGTCAAAGAATATGACTTTATCAAAAATCCAGATAAACCGTGCATATATAGTAAAGTTGTAGCCAGAAGTGTCGTGTTCCTCGTCTTGTACGTGGATGACATTCTATTGATAGGAAATGACATTCCTATGCTACAATCTGTCAAAGGATTCTTGTCACACAGGTTCTCCATGAAAGACCTGGGTGATGCCTCTTACATTCTAGGGATCCGGATCTATCGTGATAGATCCAAGAGGATGTTGGGACTTTCGCAGTCCAGGTATATCGACACTGTACTGAAAAGATTCAGTATGGAAGATTCTAAGCGCGGTAATCTACCGGCTTGTCACGGAATCACCCTCTCCAAAGAGATGTCTCCCAAGACTGATTTGGAAAGGGAACGCATGTCTATTATACCCTACGCTTCTGCGGTAGGCTCTATAATGTATGCGATGTTATGCACCAGACCAGATGTAGCTTACCCACTGAGCGTGGTAAGCCGGTATCAGTCAGACCCAGGGGAGAAGCACTGGATAGCAGTAAAGAACATTCTCAAGTACCTAAGGAGGACTAAGGAGATGTTCTTGGTTTACGGTGGAAAAGACCTCAGGTTAGAGGCCTTTGCTGATTCCGGCTTCCAGAGTGATAAGGACGATTCCAAGTCCATGTCGGGTTATTTCTTTACCCTCAATGGAGGGGCGGTGTGCTGGATGAGCTCCAAGCAGGACACCGTTGCTGACTCGACGATGGAAGCGGAGTATATAGCTGCTTGCGATGCCGCAAAAGAAGCAGTCTGGATGAAGAAGTTCCTAACAGAACTTCAGGTGGTTCCTACCATAGTTGATCCAATACCTCTGTATTGCGACAACAACGGAGCTATAGCTTTAGCAAAGGAGCCAAGGTCCCATCAGAAGTCCAGACACATCTTAAGGCGGTATCACCTGATCAGGGAGATCATTGATCGTCAGGAGATCGAGGTTCGGAGAGTTGCTTCTGAAGAGAACAATGCTGATCCATTCACAAAGGCCCTACCTCAGATTTAGTTCGAGAGGCTACTCGAGATCATCGGTCTTCGATACGCCAGTACATGGCCCTAGTGCAAGTGGGAGATTGTTAGTGTTTATGCCCTAGAAGGCCATTACTGTATCATACTAGTTTGTATATTACTTAATGGAAGCTTGGGATATTCACATGTATATAACAGTCTTGCTAAACATGGTAGTATGCTACTTGGTTTTTCTATCTTAATATGTAAATATACGTATTGATAGAGCTCTAAGGATCTTGCTTGACTACCAGTGTTGTGATGGCAGTCACACTAGTGGGGGCTGGATAGTCTACAAGCACATCCTTATTCAGGTCCCTAGTCGTTGGATTATCGAGACAGGGCATCGATACTCCGGAGTAGACTAGTGTGTACGCTTCTCATCCCAGTTGGGGAGATGGTCTGTCCCACAGCCGTCAGTACGTCGTACTGGAGATAGTATGCAGGTGCTCGTTAGGTTACGGGTACACCGGACAGGACTCACAGGGAACTGTTGGTTGGTTTTATACCAGTCGTCAGTGAACAGTTCCCAGGTGACATGAGTACAGCATAGTCTGCAGACTTGACACTGCTACTTTGCCTCGAGTGTGTCCCACTGTTCTTAGATTGCTACCCTACCACGGCTCAAAGGAGTCTTGCAAACAGGTAGCAGTTGGGTGCAGTCCCGAGCACTTAGAGGCAGTGGTGGTTAGACAGGATTCGTCTCTCCCGGTATTGGGGGTTGATATCGCGCTGTGTCAGAGAGCCATTACGCAAAGTCCCTGGCCAGGGCAAGCGAGATTTGCCGGTAGGTTCCAGTAGTTTCTCAGGGTGTAATGGGCTTCGCTCCGACACGACTTATACCGCTATTAGGGGACTGACGCTTGCCGCCCCCCTAGGCCCGATATGCGATAGTCTTAGACGAACGGACCGGACTGTATGGAGATTATCACATCAGACTCAGTAGGAGTTCGGATGGGTTTCCTCATCGGCCTTCTTATCGACATCTACCTGGGGACCGTTACGTACAGCTAGTGCCGCTTGCGGTCTGTGGTTAAACCCACTGCCAGCGTAGTAGTCGAGTCTCTAGAGTCCCACACAGAGAGTTTCCCTACTCCAGGCGAAATGATATAGAGGTCGTATGGTTTTACGACAAGGGTTCGGACGCATACGTGTGTTTACGCACGTACGACTTTCGGACAGATTTTACCGGTCGGTTTTGGTTTAAGCCAGTTACTGGTATCCGGTTATTGGATTTATACAGTCTAAAGTTTTTCCGTATTTTTACGGAAAGGAGGGGCGTCCTCGTAATTGCGCGAGAAGCTTCTAGAAGCTGCTGACTAAGGAGGTTTAGGTGGCATATACATTGAATGAGATTAGTGAGTTATATGGATGATTCATCCATGTCATTAATGCTTCATAATTGCTTAATGACTCATGGAGATGAATCACCACTAGATATTTATCAAGCATGGTTGTAAATCATTTTCTTTTCTTTTCTTGATAAAAATAAATGCTTGATATATATTATGATAACTCATTATTCTCACTTGATTATTATCTTCACCTTCTCTCTTCTCAAGCTCTCCCTCTTCAAACCCTGATCCTCCCCTCTCATGTGTTGAGTACAAGGATTAGTTGGACTTATTAAACCATAACCCTCACTCTATTTCACCTAGCTTCTTTGATTAGCACTTAAAGAAGTTTAGTTGCCTCAAGTTTAGAGGCTAAGCTTGGAGTAAAGCTTTCGGGTGGATCGTCTACTACTTAGAGAAGGCCGAGGAGGAGGTGGAGTTCGTAAAGACGAAGGACACGGTTCTTTAGGTATAATCCCTTTACATAGTAGTTGTTAACAACTATGTTTGATGTTAGTTATCGTTTAGCTTCGATTCATGCGGTTAGTCGATGTTTAAGCAAAGAACAAGATCGTTTTTCATATTTCCGCCTCCCCACAAGTTGTGGGGTGTTGTACATCGACTTACATCGGCACCAGCCTATGGTTTGGAAGAAGACTATCCAATAAGCATAATGGGTGTACTGTCCTAATCCTAGGAGAACTCGCAACCCGAGAGAAGGTAAAGATAAAAGACAACTGAATAAACCTTATTCCTATTTCTCCTGAACCAGAATCCATCCCCGAACTGGAACAAGTTCCTTCGAGTTCGTATATAACCATACGATGGAGTATCCCAATAACTGTGGATCTTCGTAGTGATACGGAGTGTTCTGGAGTAATACAAAGGTGAAGTAGGAGTGGTAATGAAATACTTGGTTTGGTCGTGAATAGCAGTCGCAATTTACTTTGCCCTCTTTCTAATCCCTTTATTTGTCTTTACTTAATACCTTCTGTACACCATCGTTAGGCTAATTGGTTTTCTTCATTCCCCACCGTTCGGCACCTTCCTATAGTTTGGTAGAAGACTATCCAATAAGCATAATAGGTGTACTGTCCTAATCCAAGGAACACTCGCAACCTGAGAGAA
Source organism: Agapanthus africanus (assembly GCA_030015575.1). Taxonomy (NCBI): domain Eukaryota; kingdom Viridiplantae; phylum Streptophyta; class Magnoliopsida; order Asparagales; family Amaryllidaceae; genus Agapanthus; species Agapanthus africanus. Next base: position 344,533,343 of record CM057343.1, read on the forward strand.
GGTAAAAGGAAAAGACAACTGAATAGTCCTATTCGTTTTCTCCAGAACCGAAAACCATCCTCGAATCTGGAACAAGTTCCTTCGAGTTCGTATATAACCATGCGATGGTTTTATCCAATGGAAGTGGATGTTCGTAATAATATGAGGTGTTCTGGAGAAAAGGGTAAAAGTAGAAGTGGCAATGAAGTATGCAACTCTGACAATCCAAAAGCCAGTGTTTTAAGAAGGTTCGGTTAATCTTGGTCACTAAGTCATAGTCAAGGGTCGGGCCATGGTCGCTTCCAAAGAGAGAGAGAGAGAGAGAAAAGAAACACTCTGCGTGCACTCTAATCTAGATCAGAATGGTTATCAATTTATCTAATCAGGAAACCTCCTACTGTAAGCTCAAATTCTCCTCCAAACCTGAAAGAAGAATTAGTCGGGATCACCCGAGGAGTAAACCAACTCATCAGTAGGAATCAGGATCCAACTATCATCGCATGATAACGTGATGGAATCCACTCACGTTATCACACTCCAGAAGGTATGTGCATATCTGGCAAGTTTCGGTTTCTTTAGAAACTCCCGATGTGATTTTTACCCCATGCTCTTATGACCTTGACGTAGGCCAACATATCATAAGTCACATGTCAAGTTCTACCCGTCATTATCCAGGTTAATTTGAACCCACCCGTACATACCCTTGACGTAGGCCAAAATAGTATTATGACTGTCCCAAACTAACGCATCTATCTATGCAATAGAAAAGTAACAAATAGCTACCATACCCTATGCCTTGACGTAGGCCAACATACATAGAATGAATACTAGGTGCTACCTTTATGAAATGATGGAGGGCTACGAATGGTTTTTGGCGAAAAACCTTTAACGTAATGAACTTGATATCGTTGAAGGAACCGGATAGCTTTTTATAAAAATATAGTGACGAAAACCTTTGCTAAAGAGGTCACTCCCGGTGAAGGGATCTCGGCTCTTTCTCCGTAGAATGAGGTGCAGGATATTCCAACTGAATACCACGATGCAAAGCAAAAAGGCAATCGGCTATAGTGAAGTTATTACCCTGACGCAAACTTCTGTCCAAGGGGTCACTCCCGGTGAAGGGATCTCGGCCCTTGCCTTGTCGACTGAGGTGCTGGATATTCATAACCGAATACCACCGTGCAAAACAAAAGAAAACGTCCTTGCAACAACAGCTTTTTGGAAAAATGTTCCAACAACATCGAACAGGTTTGTTTAGCTTGCATTGATCCGAATCAACACAGTCCTATCAATTGATCACACCACAAAAGAACGAAAATATGATGTACGTATATGCCATCCGCATTCTCCACTGGGTCCCGTCATCACCCGTTAGGTTACTTAACTAACGACAGAGCGGGGACTGGACTAGCGCGGGTGTAAAACATATACAACATCTACTAGTATGTATATATTGCAATATATAATAATTGATCAAGGCGTGATAAATGCAACATCACAGAAATGTAATAAGCATCACAGAACAATACAGATAATCTGGGATCCCCGGGTTTCATAGAGCCGCTACTGAAACCTGACGTTCCCCTGGTCGTGTGGATAGCCTGTGCAATGAAATCCTAGACCCTTACGGGTGTCGCAAGTTACCCGCCAAAACCTGAAGCGAGGCAGCCCCCTTCAACAAAGTGAATGGACCACCCAGCACATCACGGAATCCGGTAACTTGAGCACCCCTCCTTGGGTCAACCTATACCCACTACGAGTGCGGCGAATAGCCCGCCAATTCTAGAGTAAAGCCCCCCCGTCTCAAAGCCATGAGATGCGGGCCCGTTGCCCTCCAGAACCCGGCTATCCGTGCACCCCACCGCGGGGTAATCCTAGTACAAATAGTAAAATATACAACAGGTACATCGACCTCAGCCCGGTCGTGCCCCAAAAGAATAATATACAAACAGGCTGTGATGGTAGTCCACATGTCGGACGCTCGCCCCGCAATATCAAATGTACAAATACAACCAAACTGTACTAACATTGCACCCAGGCTATCCACCACGACAAATCCGCAAAATCACAGCACAACACAGAACATCAATGTGAATGTCACGTTCGCAAATCCGTCTAAAAGGGCTATAGCAATTAGACAGGATTTACCGATCAAATGACATTCACGGTTGCAGATATAATGTAAATACTGTGAACTAACATGTTTTAAAATTTTCGATCGACAAAATTTCCCGAAGTGGGCCCCAAGCACAATACCCAGTACTCAAACAAATCTGGGCCCAAACAAAAATTACCAGAAACCCCAATTCCAACTCAGAGACCACTGCTGGAAAAAATGGTGCAGTGATGCTACAGTTCGGCGGCGGAACCGCGAACAAAACTAGGGTAAGGCCGCGGTTCCGCGGCGCAACAGTAAGCTCACTTCACGAAATTTCACCAGTGGTCTTAGAAAAGCCTGCACGAATTTCTGCAAAACTCAAAATAATTTTTCGACGACAATAAAAATTCGACAGAAACTGCACAATTCGAAATGCGGTTTTTGGAAGTTTCGTCCGATCGAAGTTCTAAACACGCTAGAGGAAGCTAGTAAAGGTTAATGGCATGGCTCTGATACCATGTAAGTCTACGGTAGCGCCCCGGCCGTCTTTCCGATGCCAAAATGCGGAAACGAAATTTTTTTTCATAAACTAGAAACCGGCGCTATCGTATGCTTAAACCCGGATCGAACTATTAACCTATAACTAGCTATCTAGAGAAGGGATAGAAAGGCTATACCGATCGATTCGTGTCCTTCGGTCTTTGGCCACCATCCCAAGCTCTTCGCGGCATCTCCAGTCTCGATCTCCTCGTCGGAAAGGGCACCACATCATCGATTCCTTTTACGGGCTCCCGCTTCATCCGAAGCAACTCGAGCACGAAGTGTGCTAGCCGACGTGTCCAAGGTGATGCGGAGAATGTTTGTGATCACTTTGTCTCTTGCATCCATGAGATGGATGGAGGTTGAAGGTGTTGCCATTGATGGAGATTATGAGCTAGAGAAGAAAAAGGAAGAAGAAAGAGTTTCCTCTCTTTTTTCTTTTGTTGTTGCAAAAAAATGATAAATGAGAGTGAGAGAGAGTAAAAAATGAGAATACAAGAGCTAACTACAACCATATGGTTGCCCTTTCTCTTTCTTCTTCTCATATCAACTCACAAATCAATCTCAAATGTGACAAATGCACAAAGAAAGAGACCATGAGTCACCACTTGTGCATGTGTTACAATAAATACTCCTTATCATGACATATAGCTCACAATTTCCATTTACAAACATTAATCCAAATGTTTGCAACAATAAAAAGATACGGCAACATCTAAACTAAACTCATGACGGATCACAAAGATACCCCTCACCTGTATATACATACCTGCATCCGCATTCCTACCGAATGCGAATGCGATGAGACTAAAGTAATCCGACAAATCTAATACTAGGATCCGGCTTAAACCAAAGCCCACTAGTATGATCCGCCCGATCATTATCCGTGCACTACTGCATGTATATGATCGGACCCTGCCATATGTCATACGGCCCAACATCGTTTCGCCCGAAACTTAAGAAACTGTCTGTGGGGGACTCTAAAGACTCGTCAATACTTTGGCTATGGATTTAACCACTAGCACGTCAGAGGTACCAGCCGTACGTAACGGGCTACCAGGTATTGATCAAAAGGGAGGTCGATGAGCGAACTCATCCTGACACCCTACTGAGCCTGTCAGTGACAATATCCGTACAGTCTGGTCCATTCGTCTATGAGCATCGCATGGCGGGCCTTGGGGTTGGTAAAAGTCAGACCCCCAAAAGAGGTACAAGTCGTGTCGGGGTGTAGCCCAGAACACCCTGAGATATTACTGGAATACCTACCAGTAAATCTCCTGCTCGGCCGAGAGCTTTATGTAATGGCTCTCCTAGACACAGCGCGATCTCACACCCAATACCGGGAGGGACGAATCCCCTGCCGATCAGCTCACTTGCCTCCATGTGGCTCGGGACTGTACCCAACTAAAACCTGTTTGCACGACACCTTTGAGCCGTGGTAGGGTAGTAATCAAAGCACAGTGGGAACTCACACGAGACAAATGACGACCTCAGGTCGATGAACTAACCTGTACACATGTCACCAGGGAACTGCTATCTGACGTTAGGTATATTACCAGCTAGCAGATTCCCGGCGACTCCTGTCCGGTGTACTCATAACCCAATGAGCACCTGTATACATCTTAGGTGAACCAACTGACACCAGTGGCTTGTAAGACCGGCCACCGCCCCTCTTCGAGGTCTCGACTGTATACACTAGTCTACTACGGAGTATCGATGCCCTGTCTTGAAACTCTTATGACTAGGGACCACTTTTAAGGATGTGCTTATGGACTACCCAACTCTCACGTATATGATCGCCATCATACTGTTGGTAGTCAAGCAGGATCCTAAGGGCTCTATCAACGTGTAATAGTAAACATGTCACCTAAAGCTGTACATGACTGATAAAGACAAACCATGGTAGCATACTATTCTCTATCAACGTATAATTGCGAACTACAATGTCACCTAAAGCATGTACACGATGATAAAGACAAACCAGATAGTATACAAACCTCTCGAGTAAGACTGTCCTACCGGTATAGGTCATCTCTCAATCATTGCAATCACGTGCCTGCGATCCAATAATTGACTTTGAGGGCACTATATCCAACAATCTCCCACTTGCACTCAAGGCTAATTATTGCGATGTCGCATACTCACAGCCCGTATGATACCGAACACCCAACTCCTCTACGAATCAGTCTCACAAAACCCATTTGCGAAACTATTGCATTCGAGGAATAGCCTCAGTGAGTGGATCCGCTCTGATGTTTCTTTCTATGCCTCTCTTTATCCAAACTTCTTAGACTGTATCGTCAGCTGAACTTAATTAGTATCCTGCGTAATGCCTCCCTCAGTGTCTGCTTGGATCACCTGTCCAAAACACTGCCCCTCGTCAGAGGAAAAACTATAACTCTTACAGTCATTCTGTCATCCAGGTCACCTTGGAAGCCTAGAATGATAACTTTCTCCCGAAGGAGGATGGCGTTATCATATCCCGAGAACATCAACTTATGTTCTAAACTGCTTCCGAATGTTTCTCCAGGATTGGATTACTATAAACTTATTGCATCTCTTGCAAAAACAACATCTGGTGTGGTACTTGACATCTTATGATCATCTCAATTGCCTAGGCAAGTGATCTGCCAATCATGCATATCCCTCTCCCCTTTAGTCTGTAAGACACCTTTAGAGAGGGTGAATCCTTCACCTGTAGGTACACCACCGTGCCAGGAGTCGTCCATTCTGAAACACCTGTAGAATGTTGTCTAAGTACCCAGATTGGGAAACTACCCAAATCTAGATCTAAAACCATAGATCTAGTAACCAGAATGTCTGATATTATATCTATATCTATATCCTATGTGGAGAAACCACTGTGTGACATCCAAAGTATAACCGATCGTAGTGCAGGAATATCACTTCCTACTATGTGTATGTCATCCAAATACGAGGACATCACACCCTACTATCTTCTTAATAGATCCATCCCCTATTCTGATGAAGTCAAACCTATGACTGTCATATCAGAAATAGATGATCTATCTCCGCTATATCTGCTTTAGAAAGATCCATCCCCTATCCTAATGAAGTCAAACCCATGACTGTCATATCAGAAATAGATGATCTGTCTCCGCTATATCTGCTTTAGTCTCTAAATAGACACAAGCTACTTGTCCACTACGCTTCCGCTGCTCACACTGACTACGACAACCCTCTGGCAGAGTCATATACACGTGCACTTCTAAAGACAATTCAAAACGACGCTATACTCATCCTCCTGCCGGGTCTCAGAGTCTGGAACAACAGTAGTGTCAAGTCTGGGTAAACAAGAACTTCCCCGTCACCGTCTTTGTGTTAGTTATATGTATGCCCTAGAGGCCATTACTGTACATTGGATGTATATTGTAGTGGATGCTGGGACATATATAGGTAGGCCTTTCTTGCTCGACATGATAGTACGCTATCTGGTTGCTCTTTATCTTAACATGTATACTTTCTGTCTCTCTGTTACATATTGATAAAGCCCTTATGATGTGTACTCGACTTCCAGGACTATGATGTAGATCATACTAGTGGGGCCTGGGTAGTCCATGAGTACATCCTTCAATGTTCCTAGTCGTGGGAATATCGAGACGGGGCATCGATATTCCAGAGTAGACTAGCGTATATCTTCTCGACCCATGTGATGGGCGATGGATGATCCCATATCCATTGGTGTTTGACATCGAAGATGGTATGCGGGTGCTCAGTGGAGACTGGGTACACTGAACGGACTCGCCGAGAACTCCCAGATGGTATTATACCTCACGTCAGATGGCAGTTCTCTAGTGACACTGGTACAGCTTAGTCTGTTGACCCGTGATCGTCATAGAGTATTGTGTGTCTCCCACTGTGCTTTGATTTCCACCCTACCACGGCTCTACTAAGTCGTGCAAACAGGTGGTTTTTGGGTACAGTCCCGATTCACATGGAGGCAATGAGCGATAGGAGGGGATTCGTCTCTCCCGATTTTGGGGGTTGATGTTGCGCTATGCACGACTGGCCATAACTGGAAATCCCTGGTCAGGGTTGCAGTGATCTACTGGTAAGTGTTATCAGTAGTTTCATGCTATATTATGGATCTTATATCGGCATGACTTATCAAGCTACTGGGGTCTGACGTTTACCCCCTAGGCGAGATATGCGACATATCAGACGAACAGACCGGACTGTACGGTAAGTGTTACTGGTTGGATTCACAGGAGTGTGAGCGGGCTTGCTCGTCGATCTGCTGATCGCTCAATACCCAGGTGGCCGTTACGTTTAGCAGACCGCTTGTGGCTTGTGGGTGTTTGATATGATCATCACCTGCTGCCGGCGTATTGACGAGTCTTTAGAGTCCTACACAGTGGTTTCCTGGCTCAAGCGAAATGAAATACGAGCGCATATGAGATATGTGCAGGACCGAGAATAATACCAGTATGTGATACTGTATTCTATTCTCACGATATGTATCATGGGACGGTTATATGTGATATAGCCGGGTTACCGAATCAAACGTTGATTCGATACATTGATACACTTGATATTAGTCGGTTATATGCAGTATGACCGGATCATTAAATCAAGTGTTGATTTAATGATTTAATGCATAATTATATATTTAATATATTACTTTTCATTAGCTTGTATTGGTTCACTTAAGATGGATTTTCTCACTTGAAGTGCACATTGTATATATGATATAGTTTTGTGCACTAGTTTGTATCATGTTTGATGATACATGCAAATTTGGATATGTGTATGCTTTAAACCTTGTTTAGGTTAATGGTTAGGGTTTAGTAATCTTTTCTTAATTACTTATTCATTTTAGTTATCTTTTGGCAAAAATGAAATGGTGGCAAAATTTGTTCTTTACTTAAGCTTCATGAAGCTTCTTAGCTTTATCTACCATTTTGTTTTTTCCTTAACCTAACCATTCACCTAACCCTAGTTTATTCTCTACACTTAACCATGGTTGCTATATGATAAGATCAATTGATTTTAATATAGATATCATATTCTTTTTCTTCTTCTTCTTCTTCTTCAAGAAGAAGAAAACTATGCTACCTTCAATGCTGTCATGACTAAAAGAGTGAGAAATCCAAATCCAAAGTGAACCCACTTCCTATTTCTTCATCCTCTACCACTTGCCATGTAGTATAGGGTGTTTTCTTCATAAGTTACATGACTTGGTGAAGTTGGAGCTTGATCTTGTGTTGCCTCGACGTAGATCATCTTCGGCATCGAAGTCGACGACCTAGCCTGATCATTTCTCCGACGAAACCATCAACAGAGTCCGGAATCCGATGATCGCAGTGGAGGAACGTCATCACGGAGCTATGGAGGTGGAGGACCGGATCTACAAAGGTTGTATTTTCCGTTCACTCTTAGTTAAGTTGTTAACTAGCATCTTTATCTCCTTACCTCTAATCTACGATCCGTATTAGGGTTTCTCGGCACATAGAAAATTTTGAATTGGCCATGTTTGATCTGTTGTGAAACCTCATGGGTGTGCCTAGGAACCCTACAGTGGTATCAGAGCCTAGTTAGAGCCTTAGGCGATGCGTGGACGAAGTTAGAAGTCCGATCGAACCCGTAAACCCCGACAAAACCCTTCTCTGTACATTTTTCAAAACAGTGGATTTTTGTGAATTAAAAATTCTCAGAAAAACAAGCAGGAAAAACTAAGAATTACTGTGAAGTACGGTCGACTAAGTCAATAATTTGACTGCGGAACCGTGGCGAAACCATGGGTTTGGCGGCGGTTCCGCAGCCAAACTTTGGACTTAGTCCCTGAAATTTCATATATTTATTCTTAGGTCCTTTCTTGGCAATTTTTTATGGGAATTTTTTAATTCCACTCAAGTGTTGAGTATTCTAGGGTTTTACTGGGGACTCATTAATTTGATCGGATAATTTAACTTCGTTTATGTTTTTCCGGATATTTTAGAAACTGTTAAAAAGTTCGACCGGATATAAATACCCACTTTTTCCCCGCCGGGAAATTTCCAAGTGTTGGATTTTTCCGTAGTTTAATGACGTTCCAAGTAGTGCAAGTAACGCGATGGTCCCTCTAGAAGACAACAAACCTTAACTCGATTATGTGACCATCTTGAACTGCCCTTTGAACCTTAGGGTTTGGGGCAGTACGGCGTGCCACATGTGAGGCGTTGGCTTGACCTTTCTACGGCTGGACCGTTGGTACTGAGGCACGAAGTGAATGTTTTTAAACTTATTTTATGTGTTGAGCTGTTTCGGGAAAACTTGGGTGTTCGATTGTTCGATCGGAAAGTTTAACATTTTCTATTTATCCGGAATGTGATACAATAATTGGAATCCACAAGCAGTTATGAGATAACTGATTTGGATGTTATAAATCAAGCACTTTAGTCTCACTTGATCGGTTGCCATGGAATTTTGATGCGATCAAAAGTCCTTCGCAATCGCGTAACGTACGCGGATACTCGCCGGATAAACTTAATAGACAGCTACACCCCATAGCCCCGACCAAGTGACTGTAGGAGAACCCCGTCGCCGAAAGCATCCGTTCGGGTGCTCGCGGTAGCGGTGTTCCGCCTTAGTGCACTTCATCGACGGTATCGGGGGTGCGACCGTCTACTAATGTTTGCGACGAGCATTCGTTCAGGATGTCGGGAATCTTGTTGAATTGCCCGACTTGATATTGAAAAGAGTTTTCGATAATGAGACTAAAATGCGGGGTTTATAACTGTTAGGCATGCGATGTCTAAGGAATTTATTTGGTTAGGCATGCGATGTCTATAGAGTTTACGGATTCCAACTGTTGTAGTTTTACACATTCTTTTCTGTGACCGTAAGTGTAATATGTGATATCGCCGGTTTCGTTGCTATATGTCAACGACAATTGGGATACGCATGTTTACTTACGTTGATGGCATGCGATGTTATGTGTTGCTGGATATGTTATATTGGATCGTCGTGTTTGAATAGCCGGGGGTTTTTATGTGAGACGAGTGTTTTTCATTTTCATTCATGTAAAAACTTGTATGTAATATTCTTTTATTGGGGCACTTCCAGGTTGCGGATGATGTAACCATTTGTATATTATTCACTTTTCTGCACTAGGATAGACCCAAGGAGGAGGGCACAAGTAACCGGGTTCTGGAGTCCAGTGGGAGACCAACTCGAGGAGTCGAGTACGGGTCTCCTAACTCTAGAATTGGTAGGGTTGCTTGCCGCTCTCGTAGGGGTCTAGGGTTGTGGGTTTGGCTATTCATCGCCACCGTGGAATCCGTGTTTTATACTGGCTCGTATTAAAAACACGGACGTCCTAGTATATCCAATATTTCATATGATATTTTCTGATGCGTTATCTGTGATGTGATCATGTGATTTGTTAAGATAGATATAGTATATAGTATATATGATATATTATATAGACGTTGCTTATGTTTTGCACCCGCACTAGCCCTGCCTCGCTCTGGCGTTAGTTACCTAACCTAACGGTGCAGACGGGACATCGAGGCGAATGCGGATGGCATAAGCGTATGTTATATTTATCTGTGATGTTTAGGTGGACTTAAATGATGGGACATTCATTAATGAGATTAATGAAAGAAAATAAACCTAATTGATGTTGTGGAATCGAATTTCAAAATAAAAACAGGTAGCTACAGTTCTTACTTTGCATCGTAGTGTTCCTTGAAGAACATCCTGCACCTTATTCGATGAGGAAAGGACCGAGATCCCTTCACCGGGAGTGACTCCTTTAGCAATAACTGGCAGATGCTACATACTCGGTTTTTCTTTTGATTGCTTCTATAGTTTCTTCTTTGCTCAGTGATATATATGATATATCCCGCACCTCATTCGACGAGGAAAGGGCCGACGATCCCTTCACTGGGAGTGACCCCTTTAGCAAAACTAGAAAATCCTCAAAAACACTCCATTTAAAAACCATTTGATTCCGCAACGAGATCAAGTTCAAAGCGTTAAAGGTTTTCATAAAAACCATTCGCAACCCTCCCTCATTTTAGGAAGTAGAGTACTTAGTATTCATGCTACGTTTGTCGACCATAGCCGAGGCGTAGTGTACGGTAGCTAAGTGATGTCTTCCTACACCGCATATGATGCGATTAGTTAGGACAGTCATGTGGCTTTGTTGACCTTAGCCAAGGGTCATGTGGGTGGGTCTAACTAATCACGAAATGACGGGTAGAACTTGACTAGTGCTTATGATTTGTTGACCTTAGCCAAGGTCATAGGTGCTAGGGGTGAAAACCATTATCGGGAGTTTCAAGTGTTGAAATTTGCAATGAGATTGCATACCTTCTATATGATAGTTGGATCCCGATACTCACTGCGAGTAATTGTTACTCCTGGGAGAGTTTTGCACTTTACAATTAGCCGATCAAGTAGGTGTCTAGAAAGGTGTTAACGGGGTTACGCCTCTTGGAAACGAGGTTTACTTTAATTAGGTCCGTGCGAAAGCACGGGGAACCTCCCTCAAAGTACCGACACTGGCCTGGCTGAAAGATTGGCGAACTTGTAGAGTGTAATTAATCCCGGCTAGTCTTTCCTTTTAGGGTTTGAAGGAAGATTTGATAAAAACAGTGGAAGCCATCCTGATTAGATAAAATAAATAACCAATCTAATCTTGCAAGAGCGCACGCAGAGTGTTTTCTTCTCTCTCTCTCCAGGTAGCGACCATATCACGCCTTAATCAAGATAATAATATGGATGAATTGACCGAACCCGCTTGTTATACTGAGCTGGGGAACGTTGGTCCCGCTCCAACTTATAATTGTTATAAGACAGAGCAGGAAATAAGGGAATACCAGAATTCCTATGCCGCCCAAACGAAGAAAGTGCATATGATGCATCTCCTTCGGGTGTGTTCATCACACAGAACTGTTTCTCAGTATTCTCTGCGTCCTGGGTATCTGATACCGGAACAGGATCCCAGATATGTAATCCGTTACATGGGCTACAGAAAGGTAGAGAACTGAGAACGGGTGATAAGTTTCATGAGACAGAAAACGGTGCAAGTGTTGCAGCCAGGTCTGTTGGTCACTGTCACCCTGTATTACAAATACATTGATTCTGAACAAATGCTATTAGATACCGAACCTGATATACAAAATCATATCAGTCTCTTTATAAGTAAAGAAATGATAAAATTTTGTATTGTTGGATAATGTTTTGAACATTTCCTATATCAAGAGTGCGGCGTACTAATGGCTGTGGGACAGACCATCTCCCCAACTGGGAAGAGAAACGTACACACTAGTCTACTCCGGAGTATCGATGCCCTGTCTCGATAATCCTACGACTGGGGACCTGAAAAAGGATGTGCTTGTAGACTACCCAGCCCCCACTAATGTGACTGCCCTCACAATGCTGGTAGTCAAGTAAGATCCTAAGGGCTCTATCAATACGTACACACATATTAGGATAGATATAAACCAAGTAGCATACTACCATGTTTAGCAAGACAGTTAATATAACTATGAATATCCCAAGCTTCCATTAAGTAATATATAAGCTAGTATGATACAATAATGGCCCCTAGGGCATATACACTAACAGCTAATACTTGATTAGCAAACCAAGAGCTTGGGTTGGAGTTCTTCAAGGTTGATCATCTTAGTTATCGAAGATCGGAAGCAAGCTTGCATCTTTCTTTTGTGGAGCCTCTCTAGAGTCCGGATACTCGATGATCGCAGTGAAGGGACCTCAACACAGAGCTTTAGAAGTGAAGGAACGGACTACAAAGGTTGTAATCCCTAACTCTTAGAAGTAAAGTTGTTTACTTGCTATTTGTTTCGCCTAATCTCTAGTCTAAGATCTTAGTTAGGGTTGTTCGGCACGTCTAAAATTTAAATCGGACATGGTTGATACCTTGTAGAACCTTGTGAGAGTGCCTAGTAACCCTACAGTGGTATCAGAGCCAAGCTAGAGCTTTAAGCAATGTCTAGATGAAGTTAAAAGTCCGATCGAACCCCGAAACCCCGACACGAACCCCTTCTCTGGAAATTTTTTAAAATGTTGATTTTTTCGTATTAAAAATACTCAGAAAATTAAGCAGGGAATTCTAAGAATTACTGTAAAAACTGAGCCCCTAATCCCTTTAAAGCACCGTGGAACCGCGGCAATACCCTACCTTGTGCGGCGGTTCCGCGGCCGTAAAGGTGAATTAGGGTTAGGGTTTTCTACAGTAACATCCATAGGTATTTCTACATGTTTATGGGAATTTTTAATATTACTCAAGTGTTGAGTTTTCTGGAGATCTCTTGTATTCGTTGGTTCGATCAGAAAGTTTAACTTCGTTTAAGTTTTTTCCGGGTAATTTAGAATGTGTTAAAAAGTTCGAACGGATATCAATAACTCACTTTTTCCCCTGTCAGAAAACATTCAATTTTTGGATTTTTTCTCGAGTTTGAAACTTTCGGAAAATCATGCAAGCGTATCTGTGGACCCTCTAGAAGAAAGTAACCTTAACTCGATTATGTGACCGTCCAAACTGCCACTTGAACCCTAGGGTTTGTGGTATTTTAGCGTTGCCACATGTGAGGCGTTGGTTTGACCCTTTTACGGCTGGTTCATTGGGGCTATAACATGTTCTGGGTATTTTGAACTCCGCTCAAGTGTTGAGCTATTTGGGAAAACTTGGGTGTTTGATTATTCGATCGGAAAGTTTAACATTGTCTATTTATCTAGAATGTGATACAATATTTAGAATCCACAAGTAGTAATGAGATAACTAATTTGAATGTTATAAATCTAGCAGTTTAGTCTTAGATGATCGGTTGCCACGGGAATTTTGATGAGATCAAAAGTCCGTCGCAATCACGTAGCGTACCCAGATACTCGCCGGGTAAACTTAATAGACAGCCACACCCCATAGCCCCGACCAAGTGACAGTAGGAGAACCCCATCGCCAAAAGCATCCGTTCAGGTGCTCGCGGCAGCGGTGTTCCACCTTAGTGCACTTCGTCGACGGCATCGGTGGTGCGGCCGTCTACTGAAGTTTTCGACGAGCATTCGATCAGGTTTTCGGAAATCTTGTTGAATTGCTCAACTAGATATTGAAAAGTGTTTTCGATATTGAGACTAAAATGCGGGGTTTATAATTGTTAGGCATGCGATGTCTAAGGAATTCATTTGGTTAGGCATGCGATGTCTAAGGAGGTTGCGAATTCCAACTGTTGTAGTTTTACACTTTCTTTTCTGCGACCGTAAGTGTAATATGTGGTGTATCGCCAGTTTCGTTGCTATACGACAATTGGGATACGTATATTTACTTACGTTGATGATATATGATATTATGTGTTGCTGTGATATGTTATATTGGATCGTCCTGTTTGAATAGCCGGGGATTTTATATGAGATGAGAGTTTTTCTTTTTCATTCATGTAAAATTCTTTTGTATGTAATATTCTTTTATTGGGGCACTTCCGGGCTGAGGATGATGTCACCATTGTATATTATTTACTTTTACGCATTAGGTTAGACCCAAGGCAGGAGCATAAATAACCGAGTTCTAGGGTCCAGTGGGAGACCATCTCGAGGAGTCGAGACCGGATCTCCTAACTCTAAAACTGGCAGGGTTACTTACCGCTCTCATAGGGGTCTAGGGATGTGGGTTTGGCTATTCATCGCAACCGTGGAAACCGTGTTTTATACAGGCTCGTATTAAAATACAAAACGTCCTAGTATATCCAATATATCATATGTGTTCTTCTGCTGCAATGTTCTGTGATGAGATCATATTACTGCCCGAGACGAATGTTTATATTATACATATGAGATATATGTTATATTGCTGATTTCGTTTCAAATGTGATGCTTGTGAAGCATATTAAAATGGGAATTCATTAATAAGATTAATGAAATAAAAGAAACCTAAAGATGTTGTAGAAAGTTGTTTAAAAACTGGTAGCTCTAGTTCTTGCTTTGCATAGCGGTATTCCTTGTAGAATATCTAGCACCTTATTCGATAAGGAAAGAGCCGAGATCTCTTCACCGGGAGTGACCTCTTTAGCGAAACTAGCAGATGCTGTACACACGGTTTGTCTTTTGATTGCTTCTATAGTTCTTGCTTTGCATAGCGGTATATATGATATACCCTGCACCTTATTCGATAAGGAAAGAGCCAAGATCCCTTCACCAGGAGTGATCTCTTTAGCAAAACTAGTGAAAGCCTAACAAACACTCTATTCAAAAATCACTCGATTCTACAACGATATCAAGTTCATTACGCAAAGGGTTTTCTTAAAAACCTGTCGTAGCCCTCCGTCATTTCAGATAAGTACTTCATAGTATTCGTGCTGCGTTTGTTGGCCTGCGTCAAGGCGTAGTGTTCGGTAGCTATTTATGCTTATCTGCAAAAGAATATAATGCGATTGAGTTAGGGTAGTCGTGCGACTTTGTTGGCCTACGTCAAGGGCCGTGCGGGTAGGTTTAATTCAATCGGGAAATGACGGGTTGAACTTGACTTGTGGACTATAGTTTGTTGACCTGCGTCAAGGTCATAGGACGCTAGGGGTAAAATATTATTGGGAATTTCAAGTGTTGAAATTTGCAATGAGATTGCATACCTTCTATGAGATAGTTGGATCTCGATACCCGCTGTGAGTAAGAATTACTCCTGGGAGAATTTTACACATTACAATTAGCCGATCAAGTAGGTGTCTAGAAAGGTATCAACGGGGTTACGCCCCTGGGAAAATGAGGTTTATTTTAATTAGGTCCGTGCGAAAGCACGGGGAACCTCCCTCAAAGTACTGACACTGACCTGGCTGAAAGATTGGCGAACTTGTAGGGTGTAATTAATCCCGGCTAGTCTTTCTTTTTAGGGTTTGAAGGAAGATTTGACTAAAACAGTGGGAGACATCCTAATTATATATATTAATAACCAATCTAATCTTGCAAGAGCATACGCTGAGTGTTTTCTTCTCTTTCTCTCCAGGTAGCGACCATGTCACGCCTTAATCAAGATAATAATATGGATGTATTGACCGAACCCGCTTGTTATACTGCGATGGGGAACGTTAGATGCATCTTCTTCGGGTGTGTTCATTACAGAGAACTGTTTCTCAGTATCCTTTACGTCCTGGGTATGAGATACCGGATCAGGATCCCACATATGTAATCAGTTACATGGGCTACAGATAGGTAGAGAACTGAGAACGGGTGATAAAGTTTCAAGAGTTGGAAACGATGCAATTGTTGCAAGCCAAGTCTGTTGGCAGTTATCACCCTGTATTAACAAATACATTGATTCTGAACGAATGTTATTAGATACCGAACCTGATATACAACATCATATCAGTCTCTTTATTAGTAAAGAAGGATATAATTTTGTATTGTTGGATAATGTTTTGAACATTTCCTATATCAAGAGTTGATCGGTTCAGGCACGTTATCTAAAAGTATTGACGTTCTAAATCAAACTACAGTTCTTAGTATACAGAACACATACAAGAGGAAGAATTCATAAATGAACGAATCCTTCTTGAGGCATTATAGACTAGGTCATATCAATGCGACCCGACTAGCTAGGTTACATTTAGATTCATATTTAAATTAGTTTGAATTTACATCTTGTGAAACATGCCAGTCATGTCACAAAGATAAGATGACCATAGCTCTGTTTATTGGAAACAGAGAAAGAGTTAGTGAACTCTTAGGATTGATACATGATGATGTATGAAGGTCCCCTGTCTACACATGCCAGGACCGGTTCTTTATACTTCATTACATTCACTGATTATCTTTCCAGGTTCGGACATATGTTCCTGTTGAAACATAAGTCTGAACATTTTGAGAAATTCAATGAATATGAGTTAGAAGTAGAGAACCAAAACGGGTATAAGTATTATGTCCTTTGATATGATCAAAGAGGAAAATACTTGAGCACGGGATTCCTGGACTATTCTAAAGGAGAATGAGATTCTCTCTCAGCATTACTCCTCCGTATACACCACAGCACGTCGGTGTATCGGGGCGGAGCAATCACATCCTATGTGATATAGTGCGCTCTATGATAAGTACTACTGAGTTTCCTATTTCCTTTTGGGAGTTTTGCACTTGAGAAGCTGCATACCTATTGAATAGGGTTCCAATCAAATCTGATGCCTACCACTCCATATGTGATATGGTATAGGAAGAGCCCATCTCTTAAGGAAGTTAAGATTTGGGGTTGTCCGGCCTATGTCTAAAAGCATAATCCGGACAAGCTCGAGGCAAAGTCAGTTCTATAGAAGTTTGTTGGATATCCCAAGCATTCGCAAGGGAATATCTTCTACCAAACTGAGGAACAAAAGATGTTTTGTTTCTCAGCATGCCACCTTTGTGAAAGGGAATTTCTTATGAAGAAATTAGTGGTCATAAGGTAGAACTGTAAAAAGTTCCAGCTATACAAAACTGCAGCTGATAATTTGGTAAACCCGAAGGATTCAATAGTTTCCAACGAAGCTCAGCCTCACCGCCGATCTAGTAGGGTTCCTCACCCACCTGAGAGATACTTCGGTTTCTCTATGACAGTGGGAGCGAGGATTACAACATGAGATGATGACCCAACTAGTTTCGAGCTGGCCATCAGGAGTAGGACTCTGCAAGAATGGCTGGATGCTTAGCGATCTGAGATGGAATCCTTATACACCAATAAAGTATGGACTTTGGTTGCTTTATCTGAAGGGTTAAATCCCTATCAGGAGCAAGTATATCTTGAGAAGATTACTTGGTGTACATGGAAAAGTTGAGACTTTCAAAGCTATGCTTAAGTCCATCCAGATCCTACCTGCCACTGCTACATACCATGACTGTGATATCTGGTGGTTGGGTGTCATGACTGCTTTTCTAAATGATGTTTTAGGAGAGAGCGTCTATAAGTACACAGCCAGAGAGCTTCGTATATAGTGGGAGCAGCGGAAACGTGTGCAGGATGTTTTATGTGATAAATCAGGCATCGCGGAGTTGGAACGTCTGTTTTGATGTAGTAGTCAAAGAGTTTGACTTCATCAAAATGGTAGATGAACCTTGTATATACAAAAAAGGTAGTAGAGAGTATGGTGGTGATCCTCGTAGAGTACGTGGATGACATACTCTTGATAGGGAAGGAGTTTCCTCTGCTACGCTTTAGTCAATCTCCGCTTATCACAAGGATTATCCATATAGGATCAAAGCGATACCTCCTAAATCCTGGGTTTTTGGATCTATGAGATAGATCTAATTGGATGTTAGGATTCTCACTAGGTGTAGTGAGATGGTATTAATTGATCCTAGGGAGAATCACTGGAATGGTTCCAGGGTGGTAAGGTCGACTGAATGTCAGTCACAGGCATTGTCTTTACCCTCAGTGGAGGGACTGTATGTTGGATGAGTTCCAAGCTAGATACCGTGACATACTAAACGATTAAAGGTAAGATACATCGTTACCAAGGATGCTACCAAAGAGGCAGTCTGGATATATACTAGTTCATGAGATGAACTTCGTTCCTACCATTGTGTGACAATGGAGTTGTTGCTTTTGCCAAGGAACCCCCCGTCCCATCTGAGATCCAGACATATTCTTAGGCAGTATCACTAGATCATGGAGATGGTTGATCTCCAGGGAGATCGAGGTTAGGAGAGAAGACACAGAGGTCAACAGCGCGGATCCACTCACAAAGGCCTATTTCCCAGTAGAGACTTTTATGGGATGGTTGAGTATGAGATACTTCAACCACAGCTGATTGTTGGGTATGCGATACCACAACAGATGGCCCTAGTGCAAGTGGAAGATTGTTAGTTATATGTATGCCCTAGAGGCCATTACTGTACATACGATGTATATTATAATGGATGCTTGGACATATATAGGGAGGACTTTCTTGCTCGACATGATAGTATGCTATCTGGTTACACTTTATCTTAACATGTACTCTGATTGTCTCTATGTTACATGTTGATAAAGCCCTTAGGATGAGTACTTGACTACCAGGACTATGATGCGGATCATACTAGTGGGGACAGTGTAGTCGACGAGTACATCCTATAACTGTTCCTAGTCGAGGGTGTATCGAGACAGGGCATCGATACTCCAGAGTAGACTAGCGTATACGCTTCTTGACCCATATAATGGGCGATGGATGATCCCATATCCATTGGTGTTCGACATCAGAGAAGGTATACGGGTGCTCAGTGGAGACTGGGTACACTGGATGGCCTCGCCGAGAACTCCCAGATGGTATTATACCTCACGTCAGATGGCAGTTCTCTGGTGACACTGGTACAGGTTAGTCTTTAGACCCGAGATCGTCAGAGAGTCTTGTGTGATTCCCACTGTGCTTTGATTTCCATCATACCACGTCCAAGAGGGCTGTTTACCCCAATCAGAGCAAAGCTCTGTTCAAATTCCAAGGTGGGAAATGAAGAAACGCTTCTGACTCCCCCAATCAGAGCAAAGCTCTACTCTGAAAATTTAAATTTTAATAAATGAAACAACGCTTTAGATCCCCTACGCTGCGCGCAGAGCGCCACGTGTCAAAATCAGACACGCCAGCGCAGGGAGCGCAACGCCCAAAGCAGCGCGCTCAATCAGAGCAAGGCTCTATTTAAAACAAAATTAAAAGAAGCAACGCTCCAGATGATCTGCGCGCCACGTGGCAGCGTAGTTGCGCTGCGCTCTGCGCTGCGCGCCACGTGGCAGGGCAGTTGCGCTAGCGCATTTGCGCTACGCTCTGTGCTGCACGACACGTGGCAGCGCAGTTGCGCTGCGCTCTGCGACACGTGTCAAGCACTAGTGCATCTGTGCCAAACAGAATTAAAATTCCAGTAAGATCTTTCTGTTCTTGTTAAAACAAGAAGATTGTTTTCTGTAAAATAGAGGCCCTTGGATCAAAGATCCAACGGTGGGGAAAATTCCCTAAATCACTCAGAGAATGATCTCTTTAACAAATTTAACAAATTAATGGGCACTATATAAAGGCCCCTAGACCACAATTCAAAAAAAAGGAACATTGAGAACATCAAGAACTTCAGAAACAAAAACAGAAAGAATTTTTGAAGGATTGTGAGAAGAACTCAAGAACAAAAAAGGTAAAAAAAAAACCTTTATAAAAAGAAGAAGAATTTCTTCTGAATAGATCATTGATCTAAGAACAAGATCAATGATCTTCAATAAATTAAAAATATATATAAATAACAGTGCCTTGCACTTTTTTTATTAACCAATGGTTCTGGAATCTTAAAGATTCTTTTCTTGAATCCAAAGTTGGATCAAGAAATTAAAACAGTGCCTTGCACTTGTAAATCTGCACTGTTGCGCTCCTGGGTTGGCGCAATCCACCAGACAGCGCCACGTGTCAGTGCCAGAACCACTTGCTCTATGCGTTTTTAAGATAGAGCATTACTCTCTGAAATTGGCGCAACTCACCAGAGCACGCTACGTGTCAGCAGCGCACCAGCGCAGCGCACTGCGCTTGCGTAACACGTGTTGCCACCACATGAGTTTGCGCCTTGCGCTCTTCAATCAGCGCAAAGCGCCTGACAAGCCACGTGGGGCGTTGTCAGAGCATTTAATGCAATACATTATTAAGGGAAGAACCCAATAAAAAGGTCTATTAGACCAAAAAGAAAATGTGATGTGCACTGTTAAAAGGGATAGAGCCCAATTAAAAGGCCTAACAGGCCTAATAAAAAAATGCAATGCATTATAAAAAAGGGGCAGAGCCCAAATAAAGGTCCAACAGACCAATTTATGTGATGTTCATCATTTAAAGATGGCAGAGCCCAAATAAAGGCCTAACAAGCCAAATGCAAACAAATTGTTGAACATTCTCAACTGGACTTAGCCCAATCATGGCCGTAAGTCCTCAAATTAAATTGACTGAGCAAGACTGCTCATCTAAATCAATTTACATCCGGTTCAAGGGTACATCTCTGAACTCTTCTGACCCCTATCGTTGTAATCCTTCAACGACGTCAGAGAGGTGACGGATCCCAACAACCACAACATATTCTCAACTGGACTTAGCCCAATCATGGCCGTAAGTCCTTAAATTAAATTGACTGAGCAAGACTGCTCTCCTAAATCAATTTACATCCGGTTCAAGGGTACATCTCTGAGCTCCTCTGACCCCTATCGTTGTCATCCTTCAACGACGTCAGAGAGGTGACGAGTCCCGACAACCACACATCGACATGGACTGCGGGGTCCTTAAACTCGTGGACCGAAACATCCTTAAACTAATATTCTTCCCGAAATGGGAATGCCGGACCGAAATGTCCTTAAACTAATGTTCGTCCCTAAATGGGAATGATGGACCACTATGTCCCTAAACTGGAAATCGACCGCAACGTCATTAAACTGAACAATAGAGCCAATTGCTTTCTTGTCGGATCTAAACGATCCAGTTTAAGTTGATCTTAGCGTCAATATGGCTAACGTATCCTTATACTAAAACACCAAACCCAAATCTAACTAAATACAGATTTGGACTAATCCACGCCCTACGGGCGACGGCATAACTTAGTCTCCGTATACAATCCACGGGCAACCAAAAACAAAACAAACACACAAGACATGAAGTGAACAACTGGAGAAGGAGAAAGTGGTTACCGCTATGCAGTAGCGTAATTAACTGCAGGGGCTTGCGCCTGCAGGGAAGAGCGTCCCCACAATCAAAAACCCCTCACCATGAGGGGGAATCTGACGAAGTCTGCTACATCAGACGCATCCGTCTAAACCTCCGAAATACGGTGCCATAAATTAACTTGGCATCTTCGGAGAGGTGGACGGATATCCCCAAATAGCATCTGCCCCGAATCTCAGGCAAGACGAGCCTACGCGGTCGCGTCTCTGTGTTCGGAGAAGAACAGATTCTGGCACGCCCGGTGGGACCTTTTCCGTTTTCCACTCCACACTTTGTTTGTCGTCTTCGCGAACGAATCACGGTTTGTTAATGGTTGCCTTCAGATTTTAAGTTACTAAGATTTGGTCTTTTGCCTGGTGCAGAAATCAAACATCAATGGCCTCCAATTGCTCAAGCTGTTCAAAGTGCCAGTGCAACCGACGCTCCGCCTCACCTGGAGGTGTAGCTTATGGGCCTCAAGCGGCCTCCATCTTTGCCATGCCGGTGGAACAAGTAACCCAGTCCAACACCGGTTTGTTTTTCGGGACCATGCTCCCGCCTGCAAGCTTCACTATCCCAGTGCCCACACCGGAAGCGCACAAGAAGTCGATCTTCGATCGGCTCACTGCTACAGCGGCCCCTTTCAACGGACATCCAATATCAAACCGGCAGCCTCTGTCTTTGCCAGGCTGGATCAGAACTCTGATGGGCCCGCCAAGAAGCCTAAGAACCTTAAAGTGGTTGTCCCAAGGAAGGCAGCAACGGTTCCTCCTGAAGTCGTCAAGGCGGCTTCTCCTGTTAAAGAGTCAGTCTTTTCAAGGCTGACTATTCCTGCTCCTGCTTGAGGGTCTGTCTTTGACAAACTGAACATCGCCACTGGAAAGACAACATCAGTCTTTAAGAGGCTGGCACCAGCAGCGCCTCATTCGGACAGGGGGCAAGACGAAGCTGTCCCTATCACCGAGCCAGTCCCAACAGCTCGACACGCTCGACGTCGTCACTGGCGCCGAGTAAGGAAGGCCGGGGGCAACTCCCCCACTGGGTTAACTCCACCGGCTCCAATGGTGGAAGTCAATGCTGCTGTTCCAACTGGGAACAACTTTGAACCACTTAGGAGGGTACGTAAGAACTCTCCAACTGCTACGCTAAAAAGATCTCCTCCACCTGCGGAGAGAGTTACAGAAACTCAGCTGGAGCAGCCCCCTCAATGGCTATCCTCCAAAATTTATAAAGTTTGGTGAAGGGTTCAAGACTCCGTAATTGACCAAGATCACTCTCGCCAGCAGAAGAAGGTGAAAATGCAAGAAGAAAAAAACCGTCCCGTCAAACAGCAAAGGACGACCACCACCAGGGTTCCCGCTGCATCGGCCCCCTCAACTTCAACGGCCCATAAGAGAAGGAGGCCGGAGAAAATTCCCACGCCCGCGTCAAATGCCAAAGGCGGTGATCCTAAACGCCCTAAGTCCGGGGGCATCATAGTCCATACTGTATACATGGCGTCGAGGAAGGAGGGCAGCCGTGCATCTATAGGTCATAGACCGCTTACACGGTCAGTGACCAAAGCTCAGGAGCAACAGCAAAAGCTCCAGGAGATGATGAATGCGATGGCCGCACTCACTGGGCCAAAAGAAAGCCCTGAAGCGTCCTCGGATGAACGCCAAGAGCAAGAAACTGACGATGAATTTCTTCGTCGGATACTGGAGAAGAAGGATAAAGAGGCTGCTAAACAAGCAGCCAATATAAAGCGAATGGCATTCCTGTTCCAGGACATGGTGGGAATGATGATTCAACAAGATCCTCCTGCTGAAGATCCTCCGATCGTCCTTGAAGACGACAGGGGAGAAACGTCAAATCCTCCACCGGATCTGTCAACAGCCAAGGAGGATACAATCTCCAAAGCTGACTTGGACGAATATATAGCTCAGCAGATCCGGGTTCATTAGGCGACTGAGGCAGCCGGTCAAGTCATAAAAACAGGACGACCATATCCGAGCTGGTACGATCAGATCAAGTACCCGTTGGGCTATACTATACCGAAATTTCATGTGTATAAGAGGATGGGAAATCCTCACCAGCATGTTGCCCAGTTCAGAGCGCTTTGTGGCAACACCGGCAGTGATGATAAGTTGTTACTTCACCAGTTCATTGGTAGCTTATCGGATACAGCATTCGAATGGTACTCCGAGCTCCCAAACGACTCTATCAAGACATTTGCAGAGATGGAGCTGTTGTTTACTCAGCGTTTCACAAGCGCCAGCGAACGCACCCCGATAACGGCGTTGATTAATGCCCGAGTGAAGCAGGCGAAACATGGGTTCAATATGCGATACGGTGGAGGAACCTATGGTCAAAATGCGAACAACGCATTGAACAGGCACCGGCAGTGGGTATGTTTGTTGGAACCCTCGATCCGCAAGCAACCATATCCCAATTCATGATCTTCAAGCGGACTACCTTCCAGGCCCTAATCGACAAACTGGCCCAAATGGACCAGATGGGTCATAGACCGCCCCCTCCAAAGCCGCACTCTCGAAATGAGAAGAGGAAGGAAAAAGCAATTGTTGTCGCTAATTCTCAACAACAGCCGGGCAACTTGAAACCGGCTGTCCGTCAAAATAATATGCGTCCGCACGTACCCCTTGAGGAGAGGCTAGGACGTCTTTACTCGTTTCCCAAAGACAAAACGAGAAGATTATTCGAGCTGGCGTTGCGCAACCGACTCATAAACCTGCCAGATCCAAGACGTCCGTCGCAGCCAAATGACGTCCATGATCCCAATTACTGCCCCTATCACCGAGTACTGGGTCATCCGATCAAAGATTGCTACGTCTTCGAAAATTTGATTGAAGACCAGTACCAACAGGGCAAGTTCGCGTTGTCCGACAGATGGAAGGTCAATCCACCGCAACCTTACACCTCTAAAAAGATGAATACGCCGGGGGCAACGTGCTCACTCGTTGAAGAAGCTCCATGGGAGGTCGTGCTATCAGCCAAAACAAAGAGGATGCTGAACGATCTTCAAACATGCCCAGCGATCAGGTGGAAGAACCCGTTGGAATCTCAGATCATTGAAGGGATGTTGAAGCCGCGCCCAACTCCAAAGAGCGATAGTGGTGGCCCAAGCACTCATACCCAGCCGTCGAAATCTTCAAAGAAGAAGAAAAAGAGATCCAAAAAGCCCGTGAAGCCTGGCGACAAGCACACGGACTTACAAAGACAGATTGACGTGCTGGAGGAATATAACCAGAAAGCACGGACTCCCATCACACTTCAAGAGTTCCTCAACCACGTCTTTCAAGAGGAAGATGAGGGGGAGAGTTCGTCGGATGAATCTGAGGAATACGTGGCGAGCTGTCATATGATCTCCCATTCGTTTACAAACGATGAAGAAACTGCTTGCACTGAAAAGCTGGGGGCTGATCCTAAACCGGAAATTCTGGGGTCATCGGATGAAACAATTGACGCATTCCTCAATGAAGCTCTGTTGAAAAGTAGAGCTAATCGGGAACGCGAGACGGCCATATTCGAAAGGGCCAAGCGCCAGCGACTTGACGAAAGAGCTGAGACACTCCCGCTAGAGCAAAGTACGTCCACCGCAGATAAAAGCAAATTCAAGACGAGGAAAAGGTTTGCTAAGGCCTTATCCATAGGTATGAAGCTACCATCCTCTGAAGGAAGCATTACCGGTGAAGCGGAAATGCATCCTTCCTACTGCTTGTATCATCGGAAGATTTCGCACCTCACCGAAGAGTGCAAAGCTTTCAATAGATGGTGGCAGGGATATGTTGCTCACCGACAACATTTTAAGCGGGAGAAGCGCAAAACTCGTCGGGAGCGGAAAAATACAACAGAGGGGCTTAACAGAACTACCGGCAATTGTCGCATGGTTAACGCCAGGGGATCACAAGTGCTCATATTCGGGAGAGACTCTGACGAAGAAATGGCACTTAGCCCCCTCTTCAAAGAGTCCACCTCGGGAAAAAAGGAAGAGCCAAAGGTCTGCGAAAACATCCGGCTGCGTAATCGGACGCTGCCCGAAAAGAATCTCGGACCCTCAAACAATAAAGATAAAGAGAAAGAAAAGGTCTCTGAGGACATCGCCCTAGATGACCAAGTCATGGAAGAGCTAACTGCCAAGGACCCGCCAAAGAAAAATAAGGTGGATTACAACGTTCTGGCACACTTGAGGAGGCTACCCTCGCAGCTCAGTATTCTTGACGCCCTTTTACTATCAAAAGAGGCGAGAGATTCGTTAATCAAGGCAATACAGGAGCCGGAGCAATTCCAAGCCTTCCTGGCCGAAGAAAAGATGAAGGATGAATTGGAGGAAGTGCACACGGCCGATGTCACTTTTGGCGATGAAGTCCTTCTCCTCGGGACGTGCGAACATAATCGCCCCCTCTATGTCTCAGGATACTGCCACGATATAAAGATAGGCAAAATCCTGGTCGACAATGGGTCTTCCGTTAATCTCCTCAATGTGCGGGTGTTAAAAGAAATCTGCATGAGCGTCCAGCACCTTGCTCGGGACAAGATCACCATCTCCGGATTCGACTCCCAATCATTAAGAACTCTTGTGTCTGTGATACTGACGCTACGCTTTGGGCTACTCATCACAGACATTAAAGCCCACGTCATAGACGCCAAGACATGCTACAATGCTCTGCTCGGCCGACCATGGTTACACGAGTATAATATCATCGCTTCTACACAGCATCAGTGTATGAAATATTTTAAGGATGGTCTCGAGTATACCGTGACGGGAGAACTGAACCCGTTCTCTGTGAACGAGGTCCACAAATATGAAGATGCCAAATACTTCTTACCGAATTTCGAAGACACGGAGAGATGTCACAAGCCGGAGAACAAGGCTAACGCCACCATCCCTGTCTTCGGCAGTGATACCGAGGAGGAAAAGGAGATGGTTTATGCGGGTCCACCCCAATACAACAAACCAGGACCATCCGCTCCTACGTTGATCTTTAGTAGTGACTCAGAAGATGAAGTCCATGCTGTATTTTCCGCTCGGCTTTCAATACAAACGTCCGCTGACGAAGAGCAAAGTCTACAAGTCGCCATAGTTCTACCTAAACACCATAAAGAACTGGATGCACTTGATATCTACAGTGTAGAGGAGCTTCGGACGTTCTATGTCCCTCCCAGGCGAAAAGGCAATTCTATTCTACCGCTCTGAAGAAACCAATGTGGAGAAAGAAATCCGGCACGGTATGGATCCTACACTTGACAGGATTCAGCCCATCCGTCTGGCCAGATATTATACAGAAGGCTTGAAGAGGTTGCTGAAGTGCCAAAGGATATCCTTCAAACAGACAGCTCGAAAAGCCAAATTCTATGACAGGGTCTGGAACGTTCTCGGGACTCAGCACAAGTTGCCTAATGGGAGAATGGAAACAATCGGGCTTGGTTACATTCGGACCAAGAAACGAGAGCTACTCCATGATTGCTACGTCGTGCATGACTTCAATGAAGAAGCAAATGCTCAATGGGAGGACGCTAATCCTGAACCAGTAAAAGTTCCTGATGCAAAAGTGCTCAGTCCGTCGTTCGAAGAACAAATGGACAGGCTTATAAGGGAAGCTGGCCAAAAAGTCCGAGACGACCACAACCGCGAAATGGCCATCTACGAGAAACCCAAAACGCAACGCCTCCTCCAACAGGCTATGAAAGATGAAAATGCCGCTCCCTGTCAACCTGTTATAAAAAAAGGCTCGACGCAGAGGCAGAAATAAGTCGAGAGGCGAAAAAGGCGCTCAACAGCAACAAAGCGGGGTTAAGAAGCCACGCAAGCGGGAATCGAGCGGTCCAGATCTGTTCCTTGTAAAGAAGATGAGGAACATACTCTTTTCCTCTGGACAAGACAAAGAAGATACTTGACCGAGCTATAAAATACCAGATGCTTACACTGCCGGAGTCCAAGCACCCTGAACAAGCAGGCGAAGTTTCTCACCCAAACTATTGCTCTTATCACCGAGTAATATGACATCCTCTCGAAGACTGCTTCACCTTCAAGAATTGGGTCAAAGATCAGTATCAGCTGGGCAAGTTCGCTCTGTCTGACAACTGGAGGGTAACGTCGCCACAGAAACTCGAACTCAAAGCCACGAGAGCAGAACCAGCTCCATATTGGTCTTGGAAACGAATTCGTACTTGTCATGAGATAACAATATCAAAAGAAGAGCCTGAGAATATGGATGTCCTTCCCTGGTGCTTCGAAAACAGCGACGATGAGGTGATCTCGGAATTTCCACCGGCACCGAAGGAACTGGAAGATGGAATACATACCACTGCAGATAACCTCAAGAAAATTGAGTTGGGGACGGCAAACGACCCACGATCGACATTCGTCAGCGAGTTTCTATCTGAAGAAAGGGTAGCTGAGTTAAAAGATGTGCTTGTACAGCATAGAGATTGCTTCGCATGGAACTATTCCGAAATGCCGGGACTGGATCTAGAAATTGCTGTGCATAAACTGGCGATATCCCCGGACGTTAAACCAATCAAACAGGCGCCAAGAAGAATGTGGCTCAAGCTTGAGATGAGTATCAATGCTAAGGTCAAGAAGCTGATTGATTCTGGCTTCATCCAGGAGGTTCAATACCCTGAGTGGATCGCCAACATCATCCCAGTGATAAAGAAAAATGGGACAGTGCACATATGCGTGGACTTCCGGGATCTCAATAAAGCTTGCCCAAAGGACGATTTCCCAGTGCCAGTCACCGAACTGATGATAGATAACACGTCCACTCATGAAGTCTTCTCCTTCTTGGACGGCTCTTCAGGATATAATCAGATAAAGATGCATCCCGAAGACCAGAAGCACACCACTTTTCGGACCCCTCTGGGAATATTCTGCTATAAGGTGATGCCCTTCGGTTTAAAGAATGCCGGTGCCACCTATCAGAGGGCCATGACGAAGATCTTTGATGACCTTATACACGAAATCGTCGAGTGCTATATCGACGATCTCGTGGTTAAAAGCAAATTATATGAGGAACATCTCGAGCATCTGAAGACCGTATTTCAACGTCTTCGACAAAACAACTTGAAGATGAACCCTCTCAAGTGTGCATTCGGAGTTTCCTCGGGCAAATTCCTGGGATTCATCGTCCGACACCGAGGTATTGAGATAGATCCGTCAAAGATCAAGGCGATCATGGAAATGCCTCCGCCAAGGACTCTCAAACAGCTGCGGTCTCTCCAAGGGAAGCTCGCGTATATACGACGATTTATAGCCAACCTTTCAGGCAAGTGCCGTCCTTACAGTCACCTGATGAAGAAGAGAACCCCGTTCGTCTGGGATCATAAATGCCAAGACGCGCTGGACGAAATCAAACAGTACCTCCAGAATCCGCCAGTGTTGGCTGCTCCGGTCAAGGAAAAGCCCCTCATTCTTTATACAACCGCCCTCGAAGGTTCCTTAGGCGCATTATGGGCGTAAGAGAACGACCAAGGGAAAGAAAGAGCACTCTACTACTTAAGTCAAGTTCTACCAGGGGCAGAAAGCAACTACTCCCCCATTGAAAAACACTGCCTGGCGTTGATCTTTACGATAACAAAGCTCAAGCACTATGCATTGGCGCATGAAGTCGGTCTCATTTCGAAGGTGGACCCTCTTAAATATTTGATGTCGAAGGCCATATTGACGGGGCGACTCGCTAAATGGGCCCTACTCTTGATGGAGTTCTCGATAACCTATCAGCCTCTCAAGGCAGTGAAAGGCAAGGCCATTGCCGACTTTCTCACTGAGCATCCGATACCCGCCGATTCTCCTCTGAATTACGAGCTGCCAGACGAACATGCGTTCGATGCGATCGACGGTGGTGATACCCGATGGGAGCTTTATTTCGATGGAGCGTCTTCCATGAAGAAGCGCAAACAAAGTACGCCCATAATCAAATTGGGGGTAGGCCTCATCTTCGTGACTCCACAAGGGGGGATAATGCGCTTTGCTTTCTCCTTAACAGAGCCGAGGACAAACAAAGAAGCTGAATACGAAGCTTTGATAGCAGGCCTCGAGATCGCCATCGACATGGGAATTGAAAACCTCCTCATATACGGAGATTCCCAACTAGTCGTTAGTCAAGTAAACGGCGCGACTACCAAACATGCAAACCAGAATTGGTAAAGTACGGCAAAAAGGTGCAACAATTGTTGACCCAAATCCCTTCCTACACTTTGGAATACATACCGCGTGCGGAAAACAGCAAAGCGGATGCATTAGCCAAGCTCGCTAAAGAATTGGCTGACGAGAACCTCGATGACGTCAGAATCGTGGTACAAAGCCGTCGGGTGCTTGCCCCAGCAGAAATATCTCCGGAATCATCCGAAGAAAAAGGAGCGACTGAGCAGACGACCCTGCAGATAAGAAACCGGGAAAAGGCCGAGGATTGGAGGGAAGTCTTCATAGACTACTTCAAATACCGTCGAACGCCCGAAGATGCGTCCTCAAGACATCAGCTCATGAAACCAGCTCTGTCTTTCGCCTACGTCAATGATACTCTGTGCAAGAGGTCATTTGATTCTCTGTGGTTGAGATGTCTGGGTCCTGAAGAGGCAAAAAGAGTCGTTCAGGAGGTTCATGACGGACTCTGCGGTTCTCACCAAGCGGGCCTAAAGATGAAATTGAAGATCAAACGGATGGGCTACTACTGGCCCACGATGATTCAGGACTGCCTCGAATATGCGAAGCAATGCCACTCATGCCAAATCCATGGGGACTTCATCCACCAGCATCCAAATCCAATACATCCAACGGTGGCTAGCTGGTCGTTCGAAATGTGGGGAACTGACATAGTCGGCCCTATCGAACCAGCGTCGTCTAGAGGACATCGTTTCATCCTGGCGACGACTGATTACTTCTCCAAATGGGCAGAAGCAATACCGCTGAGAGAAGTGAAGAAGGAGAATATCCTCCATTTCTTCAAGACTCACGTCATATATCGGTTTGGAACCCCGCGACGGATCATCTCCGATAATGGGCCAGCCTACAGAAGCCACAAGATCAGTCGCTTTGCGCAGCAGCATAATATAGACTGGAGATATTCCTCAGTTTATAATTCGCGAGCTAATGGTCTAGCCGAGGCCTTCAACAAGACCTTGACAAAGATCATAAAGAAGACGGTGTCCCAAAATAAGAAGGACTGGCATGAGAGGCTGCAAGAGGCTCTTTAGGCGTATCGAACTACGTTCAAGACGGCCACGAACGCAACGCCATATGCGTTGATATTCGGTACAGAAGCAGTTCTCCCCCTCGAAATAGAGCTACATTCTCTACGAGTGGCAGTCCACTACGAGCTGACGGACGAAGAAAATGCTCACCTTCGGCTTGAGGAGCTTGATGCCCTTGATGAGACCCGGCTCATAGCGCAACAAAATCTAGAAGCTTATAAAGCAAAGATGAGGCGCTCATATGAAAGATTAACTAGGCCGAGGACATTCCGCTAAGGCGAACTCGTGCTAGTGGTCAAAAGGCCTATGATCCCCAATCGCGCCAAGCGAGGAAAATTCGAGCCGAACTATGAAGGCCCGTACATAATAGACAAGGTCTACCAGGGTGGAGCCTATCTACTCATGGATATGCACGGTGAAAGGCCTTTCAGGCCAATAAACGGCCGCTTCCTAAAGAAATACTACGCTTAACGAGTTACCGCCTAGGTCAATGATAGATGACGACGACTATGTCCGCTCGCTATCTTCCTAAGCTTAAACTTTATAAGCAGTAGCCATCCTTCTCCTGGACGGACCGAAATGTCTTTAAACTAATGGCGGACCGAAACGTCCTTAAACTAATGGCGGACCGAAACGTCCTTAAACTACTATCGCAGCATCCTTAGGCTGATGAGATGAATAAAAAAAAGAAGAAAAAAATATAAATATAATAAAAAAAATAAAAGCGGTATGTCCATAAGCAAAAAGGGCACGGATGAAAACCCGAAAGGGCTCCGTGAGTAAAAACAGCAGGGCTACCGGCGAGTGTTCGTGAAAACCCGAAAGGGCGCGACCTCGTAATAAAAAAATAAATAAAATAAAAATAAAAAGAATAAAATAAAAAGGTATGTCCATAAGCAAAAAGGGCACGGATGAAAACCCGAAAGGGATCCGTGAGTAAAAACAGCAGGACTACCGGCGAGTGTTTGTGAAAACCCGAAAGGGCGCAACCTTGTTAAAGGACACTTACAGGGTCTTCTCGACCTTGTAAGGAGAAACCACCCGCGTGGGATCCTTACGACTCACAAGGGAGCAACACACTTAGGGATCCCCACAATTCCTAAGGAGAAAATACACTTGCGAGATCCTCACGGCTCGTAAGGAGAATTCTCTTATGGGACCCTCACGGTTCATAAGATTTGAAAGTCTTAAGTTACAGAGACCTGAACCTGTGCTTAAGCAACCCCCACAACCTTCGATATTGCCCTACAAGTGGCTCAGTACTGACCCCTGTATACAATCCACGGGCGTGAATAAACATTTCCCTAACAAAGTCCCACCCGCGACTAGGGATATGTTCATATGACGAACAACCCCTGTAGGTCCTCTCGACTTGCAAGGGGAAAACCCTCATGTAGGATCCTTACGACTTACAGAGGGACATACACTTAGGAATCCTTACGATTCCTAGGAAGAAAACACACCTACGAGATCCTCACGACTTGTAGGGAGAAATACCTTTGTGAGACCCTTACGGCTCATGAAGTTAAAAGCCTTAGTCGACAGGACCCTAACCCTGTTCGCTAAGCCACCTTTGTTCGACATCGACAGAGGCAAATGATGATTCGCTCCAGGCAATATCCCAGTTGTAGCGGTGCTGATGCCGAAATCGGTGTCTAATTCCATACTTATGGCAAACAGCCAGCAAGCCGCGCATGCATACGAAATAGCCGAAACGATGGGGCAACTTGCAATAAAAAGCAGCAAGTAAAAATATATGCATGCACAATAGCCGAAATGATTGGGCAACTCGCAATAAAAAGCAGGGAGTAAAGATAAAATAAACAACCGAAATGATTGGGCACCGCGAAAAATAGCCGAAATGATTGGGCGATCGCGACCTTCGCGATATAAAAAGCTGAAATGATAGAGCATCGCGGAAATAAAGCAATAAAAAAAATGATGAAACTTTTGCCCTACAGTTGAGATCACATCGATCCTTGTATACAATCCAAGGGCACAAACAAAGACAGAACCATACCTTCCCAACAGGCTCCTTCAGAAAGTAAAGCCAAGTCTCGACGGTTCACCAGCAACCTAGAGACAACCGCGACATTTGTCTTGATGCAACAGACGCAGTGCCGGCAAACGAAGCAAAGATCAAATTCCTAGCTTCATGGTTTTGACGGTAACTCATATAAAACCTGAAAGATCACTACAAATCCTTCAACTCAGGGAAACCAGTGTCCTTGACGAGAAAATCCTGATTCGCGTCGACCCGCAGAGAAACTAGCGTCTTTGCAGGAATACATCGATTCGTTTCAACCCCAAGGAAACCAATGTCCTTGGCAAATACCTCAATTCAGGAAAACTAGCGTCCTTGATGAGAGCCTCCTGATTCGCGTCGGCCCGCAGAGAAACCAGTATCTCCGCAGGAATACTCCGATTCGTTTCAACCCCAGGGAAACCAGTGTCCCTGGAAAATACCTCAATTCAAGGAAACTAGCGTCCTAGATGAGAGCCTCCTGATTCGTGTCGGCCCGCAGAGAAACCAGTGTCTCCGCAGGAATACTCCGATACGTTTCAACCTTGAAGAAACCAGTGTCTTCAGCAAAATCCTTCGACTCAGGGAAACTAGCGTCCTTGATGAGAACTTCCTGATTCGCGTCGGCTCGCAGAGAAACCAGTGTCTCCGTAGGAATACTCCGATTCGTTTCAACCCCGAAGAAACCAGTGTCTTCGGCAAAATCCTTCGACTCAGGGAAACCAGTGTCCTTGACGAGAACATCCTGATTCGCGTCGACCCGCAGAGAAACTAGCATCTTTGCAGGAATACATCGATTCGTTTCTACCCCAAGGAAACCAGTGTCCTTGGCAAATACCTCAATTCAGGGAAACTAGCGTCCTTGATGAAAGCCTCCTGATTCGCGTCGGCCCGCAGAGAAACCAGTGTCTCCGCAAGAATACTCCGATTCGTTTCAACCCCAGGGAAACCAGTGTCCCTGGCAAATACCTCAATTCAGGGAAACTAGCGTCCTTGATGAGAGCCTCCTGATTCGCGTCGGCCCGCAGAGAAACCAGTGTCTCCGCAGGAATACTCCGATTCGTTTCAACCCCGAAGAAACCAGTGTCTTCGGCAAAATCCTTCGACTCAGGGAAACCAGTGTCCTTGACGAGAACATCCTGATTCGCGTCGACCCGCAGAGAAACTAGCGTCTTTGCAGGAATACATCGATTCATTTCAACCCCAAGGAAACCAGTGTCCTTGGCAAATACCTCAATTCAGGGAAACCAGCGTCCTTGATGAGAGCCTCCTGATTCGCGTCGGCTCGCAGAGAAACCAGTGTCTCCGCGAGAACTTCCCGATTCGTCTCAACTTGCAAGATAAAGCCTTAGGCAGCAGGGATTAAAGAACTTGTTTCCTGAGCACTGGGACCCTGCAAGTCGGTCTAAAACGGTCTCTTGCATACTATTCACGGGTCTCACTCTCCAAAGTCGAATCTCGATAAGGAGGGAAACAACCGGTTACGGGTCCTCTCGACTTGTAAGAGGGAAATTCTCTTATAGGATCCTTATGACTTATAAGAGAAAACGCACTTAGGAATCCTCACGATTCCTAAGGAGAAAATCCACCTACGAGATCCTCTCGATCCGTAGGGAGAAAAGTCTCTATGAGACCCTCACGGCTCATAGAGTTGAAAAGTCTTAGGCAGCAGATCTAAACCTGCGGCCTAAGCCATCGCTGTCTCTTGAAGAAACTAAGATGCTTACTCTATTATCTGTCAACCATGTTATTAGGACAGCATGCTGAGAATAAAAGAAAGAAGAAAACGACAAAAAGGACATCCGATGTCCATTTGATCAAGCATTCGAGACACATTCATTCATGCATGTGCAAAAGACATAGAACGAGAAATAAGACAAGCTGAAATAGAAATTTTCCATTCATATCGCGAAGGGTTCTTACAATCATAAAGAAATAAACAAAGTCATTGTCCAAAAGATTACAATGGCAAGACCTCAGATCCTGGACAGGGATTAAGGGACTCGAAAGTAACCTTATCTAAGACTTTCCAAGCCTGGCGAACCATCCTAGTATGCTTTCTTTCGCGAGCACAAGTGTTGGGATCCCCCCCGATGTCCTCATCCCTCCAATAAGCAGCGGGTATGGCGGACTGTTGGAAAGCCTGGTGCAGGAGATCGACAAGATTGTCTCGCCGTCTCTTCGAGATTAGGTGCATCAGATACACCGAGTGCACCTTATCCTCAGCAGCATCCAACTCTCCAAGCGGCACACCAGAACAGAATAAGGGAAGTGCTTCCCAAATGGCTCCCACGATAAGCTTCAGGAGAGAGGAGCGTCGGGGAAGCAATTGACCGTTGTATGCGTCGAAGCGACTCATGATCTCGGCACACTCGGCATTAGTAAATTCTCGATTTTGGGAATGCCCGAGTCGGCGAATGTCTCCGTAAGAGATGAATTCATCGAGATCGTACATGTGGGCGTCCATTGCTCCTGTAAAAGAAAATTAACAGAATTAGCAGACAGACTGATTAAACGAACTCTTATTAAAAAACAGGCACAGGGAGTTAAACTCCTCGAGAGCAATGCTCTGCAAACAGGAGTGATACCTATCAAATTCAGTAATAAGGTTGAGAGCTTTGCTCTGAGAAGATAATAATAATAATAATATAAAATGCCATCTTTAACTTCCAAAATCCACGAAGAACCCTTAAAGAGTTCTTCTATACGATTGGGAAGGAGCAAAGCTCCATTAACTTTTGAAAGGTTTGTCTAGCACCCTATGAAGAGTTTTGAAGCATCACATGTCCAAAAGTTTAAATTTTTATGGTGCTAAACGAACATGCAAAGGAATCGATCCTAGAAAATTAGGGTTTCAAAATTTAAAGCGAACTAATCTAGGGTTTCGAGACTACAACATTTGTAGCTCCATTTCGCTGGACTCCTTGGTCTCTAGGGTGTTGAATGGAAGTCCTCTTGAAGTCCTCTTGTGTCTACGACGATCCACCACGGAGTTCTCCGTCCAAGCTCGCAACTTCGTAAAACCGAAAAGAACACTCTAAACAAGTTGGCTAAACTTGTGTAGAATGAAGTTGTGGTTAAGATTCTCACTTCAAAAACCTTTCTTTAAGTGTGATTTACTCACTAGAAAAAGCTAGAGAGCAAATGAGAAAGAAGAAGAAGATGGTGGCAATATTTTTCACAAGAGGTAATAAGATAAAGATAACTCACAAGAAGAAAAAGAAATATATCAATATATATTTTATTTCTTCTTACTATGAATCATGGTTAAAGTGATGGAGACATTATTTAACTTGAGTTTTAAATGATAAAGAGAAGGATAACTCAAGTTAAGAGGTAGGTAAGCATGGTTAGGTCAAAGGAAGAATATAGAAGTTAGAATGATTATCCTTTTCTTTTCATTTTGTTTTAAAACCAAAATTAAATAATAATCCATGGTGTGAGTCTTATATTGTCACCATTTTCATATGTTAACAACCATGATAGATGGGTGTATGTATGTATGTATGTATGCACATCCATATGTGCATGAAACTAGCATGAAAGAAAGAAAGAAAAGCACACATGCATGCACACATCCATCATCCAAGAAAAGGTTTTAAGTGAGAAAACTAATGGTTAAATGATAAATCAACACTTGATTTATCAATCCGGTCATATCTCATATGACCCCACCAAAAGCAGTTCACCCGATCAATGTTCGGTATCATATAAGCAGATTTTAATCGGGTGCTTGCGCATATCGCATACGCGCACCACAACGTTTCGTCTGGACTGGGTAACTCCTTTGTGGGACTCTAAGACTCGTCAATACGCTGGCAGAGGGTGATGATCATATCAGGCACCTCCAAACCGCAAGCGGTCAGCTAAACGTAACGGCCACCCGGGTATTGAGCGATCAGAAGAAAACAAGCGAACCTGCAACAACTCCCGTCGAGCCTTCCGGCAACACTACCGTACAGTCCGGTCTCTTCGTCAGATATGCTGCATATCGAGCCTAGGGATGGTCACGTTGACCCTAATAACTCAATAAGTCGTGCCGGTGAATGGTCTATAACAGATCGAGAAACTACCGATAACACTTATCAGCAAATCTCAGCAGCCCTGGCCAGGGACTTACTGATATAACCAGTCGGGCACAGCACAGCATCAACCCCCAATACTGGGAGAGGCGAAATCCCTCCTATCGCTCATTGCCTTCATGTGTCTCGGGACTGTACCCAACGGCCACCTGTTTGCACGACTCAGTAGAGCCGTGGTAGTGTGGCAATCAAAGTACAGTGGGAGAGCACGCAAGACTCCATGACGATCTCGGGTCTACAGACTAACCTGTACCAGTGTTACCTGAGAACTGCTATCCGACGATAGATATAATTCCATATAGGAGTTCTCGGCGAGTCCGTCCAGTGTACCCAGTCACCACTGAGCACCCGTATATGATCATGATGTCAAACACCAATGGATATGGGATCATCCATCGCCCATCACATGGGTCTAGTATCATATACGCTAGTCTACTCTGGTATATCAATGCCCCGTCTCGATATACCTACGACTAGGGACTTTCCAGGATATGCTTATAGACTACAGATGTCCCACTAGTATGATCTCCATCATAATCAGAGCAGTCAAGCCAATATCCTCAGGGCTTTATCAGCATGTACGAGTGAATAACAAGCATGATCAAATCAACATGTCAGATAAAGAAGAACCAGATAGCATACTATCATGTCGAGTAAGAATGCATACTGAATATATACATGTATAGATACATCCACTATCACATAATGGCCTCTAGGGCATACATATATCCAACAATCTCCCACTTGCACTAAGGCCAGTTATTGGCGTATCTCATACCCAACTTCTCAAAAAGTCGCTCATGCTGCGGCTGAGGGAGGGTCTTGGTGAAAGGATCCGCGGCGTTATTCTTTGTGTCTACCCTCCTAATCTCGATCTCGCGGCGATCTACAATCTCCCGGATCAAATGAAAACGCCTCAGGATGTGTCTGGACCGTTGATGGGATCTGGGCTCCTTGGCTAACGCCATAGCCCCATTATTGTCACAATACAAAGGTATTGGATCAATAATGGTTGGAACTACTCCTAGCTCCGAGACGAACTTCTTCATCCAAACGGCTTCCTTGGCGGCATCATTTGCAGCAATGTACTCAGCTTCCATCGTAGAGTCTGCAACGGTATCTTGTTTGGAACTCTTCCAACTCACCGCCCCTCCATTGAGGGTAAATACAAACCCAGAGATAGATTTGCTGTCGTCCTTATCGCTCTGGAAGCTCGAATCGGTAAAGGCCTCCATTTGGAGATCTCCATTACCATACACCAAGAACAATTCTTTAGTCCTTCGCAAGTACTTAAGAATGTTCTTCACTGCTGTCCAGTGATTCTCCCCTGGGTTGGATTGATACCTGCTTACTACACTAAGTGCGTAAGCTACATCTGGGCGTGTACATAACATCGCATACATTATAAATCCTACTGCCGAAGCATAGGGTATAATACTCATGCGAGCTCTCTCTTCATCAGTCTTTGGACAAGAATCCTTGGAGAGAGTGACCCCATGGCAAGCGGGTAAGGCACCCCGCTTGGAGTCTTCCATACTAAACCTTTTTAGGATGGTGTCAATGTACCTGGTTTGGGACAATCCTAATAACCTTTTGGATCTATCCCTATAGATCCTTATACCCAGAATGTACGTGGCATCACCCAGGTCCTTCATGGAGAACCTCAGTGATAAGAAAGATTTGACCGACTGTAGCATAGGAATATCATTTCCTATCAGAAGAATGTCGTCCACGTACAATACGAGGAATGTGACAGCTCTCCCTACAGCCTTCATATAAACACAAGGTTCATCTGGATTTTTAATGAAATCAAACTCTTTGATGACATCATCGAAACAGATGTTCCAACTCCTGTTGGAGGTAGTGCCCTCAGAGTCAATTATTGGATCACAGGTACGTGATTGCAATGATTGAGGGAGGACCTATCCCGGTAGGACAGTCTTACTCGAGATGATAGTATGCTATCTGGTTTACCTTTATCATCGTGTACTGTTTTAGGTGACCTGACACGTCGCTATTACACGTTGATAGAGCCCCTAGGATTCTTGCTTGACCACCAGCAGTATGAGGGCGATCATATAAGTGGGAGCTGGGGGTCTACAAGCATATCCTTAAAAGGTCCCTAGTCGTGGGAGTTTCGAGACCGGGCATCGATACTCCATTAGTAGACTAGTGTATACAGTCGAGACCCCGACGAGGGGCGGTGGCCGGTCTCACAAGCCACTGGTGTCAGTTGGATCACCTAAGATGTATACAGGTGCTCATTGGGTTATGAGTACACCGGACAGGACTCGCCGGGAATATGCTAGTTGGTCATATACCAGACGTCAGATGGCAGTTCCCTGGTGACATGTGTGCAGGTTAGTTCATCGACCAGGGGATCGTCATTTGTCTCGTGTGAGTTCCCACTGTACTTTGATTACTACCCTACCACGGCTCAAAGGAGTCGTGCAAACAGGTTTTAGTTGGGTACAGTCCCGAGCCACATGGAGGCAGTGAGCGTATCTTCAGGGGTTCGTCTCTCCCGGTATTGGGGGTGAGATCGTGCTGTGTCTAGGAGAGCCATTACACAAAGTCCTTGGCCAAGGCAAGGAGATTTACTGGTAGGTATTCCAGTAGTATCTCAGGGTGTTCTGGGCTACACTCCGACACGACTTGTACCGCTTTTGGGGGTCTGACTTTTACCAACCCCCTAGGCCCGCCATGCGATACTCATAGACGAACGGACCGGACTGCACGGATATTGTCACTGACAGGCTCAGTTGGGTGTCGGGGTGAGCTTCCTCATCGACGTCCCATTTAGTCAATAGCTGGTGGCCCGTCACGTATTGGCTTATACCTCTGACGTGCTAGTGGTTAAATCCACAGCCATAGTATTGACGAGTCTTTAGAGTCCACCACACTTTCAGTTACTCAAGTTTCGGGCGAAACGCTGTAGAGGCCGTATGGAGATATGGCAAGGTCCGATCAGATACGTGCGGTATTGCACGGATCAGGATCGGACGGTTTGTACTGGTAGCCGTATGGTTATATGGCAGGGTTCGATCAGATACGTGCGGTATTGCACGGATCAGGATCGGACGGATTTTACTAGCCGGCTTTGGTTTAAGCCGGTCCTAGTTTAGTACAGTGTAGATTTTGTCTCTTTGCATTTGTATCCGGACGGAATACAGATGCGGGTGTGTATGCACAGTATCGGGGTTTTCCTGTAATTTATTACGGGACCAGTTTTCTGGAGTTGCCAGTTTGCATTCCGTTCCGGCCGGTTTTCCTTTGTTCTTTCCCGGCCGGACTTTTCCGATGGAGGGGGTTATTTGCAATTGTGCAAATAACATTTGTGGAGGGGTTTTATTGCAAAAGGGTTTGATATGATAAGAATCTTTTCTTTTGCACCATGCTTTTGCTTTAATGGGATTTGATTGAATGAGGATGGGTTAAAGTGATAGGTATGGTTGTTGTTGTGGTCACCTCTTTCATTTCTCCTACACTTACCTCCCTCTTGCAATTTGTTCATAACTCCACCACCATTTCCATATAGCTTTGGCCGGCCACACATGGTGAGAAGAGAAAATGAGAGGTTCAATTTTGATGCTTCATTTGTTCATCTCATTTTTCCTTGCAAAATTGGTAGC
Source organism: Agapanthus africanus (assembly GCA_030015575.1). Classification (NCBI taxonomy): domain Eukaryota; kingdom Viridiplantae; phylum Streptophyta; class Magnoliopsida; order Asparagales; family Amaryllidaceae; genus Agapanthus; species Agapanthus africanus. Next base: position 344,573,491 of record CM057343.1, read on the forward strand.
TTCATTTCCCTCCAAAGTTCTTCTTGATTCCTCCATCAAAGGCAACTCCAATACCCCATTGAGACAAAGCGTATTCTACACTACACTTCCTACAGCAAATCTTGGACGCGTCGATTCGCCAGCTTCGCGCCCGAGTTGCCTCGGTATTGAGGTGGGAGCCCGTAAAAGCTACAGGCGATGTGGTGCCCTTTCCGACGAGGAGGAGACAGACGGAGATCCCGCGAAGAGATCGGAGTGGAGATGAAGACCGGAGGACTCGGATCAGTCGGTACATCTCTTCCCTTTCTTATTAGTAGCGTAGACTAGTTAATGGTTCGATCCGGAGTTTTAGTGCGCGGTGGTGCCGGTTTGCAAAGTCCGCAAAAATTTAAATTATTCACCGCTTCCGCATTCCGGCGTCGGATTGACGGCCGGGGCGCCGCCGTGCACTTACAGTGGTATCAGAGCCTCGCCATTAACTTAGTCTAACTTTGTGTAATGTGTTTGCATTTCCGATCGATCAAAAAGTTCCAAAACTGCATTTTACCCACGACAGTTTCTGTTGAAATTTTTCAGTCTCGAAAATTTTTTCAGGTTGTAAAATATTGATGTACTGGAAAATCTAAGAGTTCTGTAAAAATTTGTCGAAGTAACTCCACAGTTGGAGCGCGGAACCGCCGCGAAAACCACCTTTGTGCGGCCCTTCCGCCGCGCACTATTCACATCACTTCACCATTTTTTTACAGAGGCCTTCTGGGCTTAAAATATGGGCTTTGGAATATTAAAGTTGGGCCAATTGTTTCTGTGAGTGCTACAGTTTTCTTTGGGGCCCACTTGTTAATTGTTTGATCAATCGGAAATTTTTTAAACACATTTTTCACAGTATTTACATTATATCTGCGACCGTGAATGTCACTCGATCGGTAAATCCGGTCTAACTGCTATAGCCCGGTTAGACGGATTTGCGAACGTGACTTTCACGTTGATGTTCTATGTATTTGCTGTGATGTTGCGGATCGGTCGTGGGGATAGCCTGGATGCAATGCTAGTACCGTTTTTGTTGTATTATGTACATTTGTTATTGCGGGGCGAGCGTCCGACATGTGGACTGCCTTCACTGCCTGATTGTATTATTATTTTGGGGCACGACCTGGTTGCGGTCGATGTACCCGGTGTATGTATATTTTACTTTCTGTACTAGGATTGCCCCGCGGAGGGGTGCACGGATAGCCGGGTTCTGGAGGGCAACAAGCCCGCATCTCATGGCATTGAGACGGAAGGGGCTTCACTCTAGGATTGGCGGGCTATTCGCCGCACTCGTAGGGGGTACAGGTTGACCCAGGAGGGGTGCCCAAGTTGCCGGATTCCGTGAAGTGCTGGGTGGTCCATTCACGGCGCTGAAGGGGGCTGCCTCGCTTCAGGTTTTGGCGGGTGACTTGCCGCGCCCGTAGGGGTCTAGGATTTCATTGCACAGGCTATCCACACGACCAGGGGAACGTCGGGTTTCAGCAGTGGCTCTGTGAAACCCGGGGATCCCAGATATCTGTATTGTTTCTGTGATGCTGTACTTTTCTGTGATGTTGCATTTTATTCACGCCTTGAGCGAATATAATATATTGGTATATATATTAGTAGATGTTGTATATGTTTTGCATCCGCGCTAGTCCAGTCCCCGCTCTGTCGTTAGTAAGCTAACCTAACGGGTAATGACGGGACCCAGTGGCGAATGCGGATGGCATATACGTACATCAGTATATTTTCGTTCTTTTTGGTGTGATCAATTGATGGGACTGCATTGATTCGGATCAATGCAAGTTAAAAACAAACCTAATCAGATGTTGTTGGAACACTTTTTCAAAAAGCTGTTATTGCAAGGACGTTCACTTTTGTTTTGCATCGTGGTATTCATTTGGAATATCCTGCTCCTCAGTCGACGAGGCAAGGGCCGAGATCCCTTCACCGGGAGTGACCCCTTGGACAGAAGTTTGCGTCAGGGCATTAACTTCACTATAGCCGATTACTTTTGCTTTGCACCGTGGTATTCATTTGGAATATCCTGCACCTCATTCTACGGGGAAAGAGCCGAGATCCCTTCACCGGGAGTGACCTCTTTAGTAAAGGTTTTCGTCACTATATTTTCTAAAAAGCTATCCGTTCCTTCAACGATATCAAGTTCTTTACGTTAAAGGTTTTCGCCAGAAACCATTCGTAGCCCTCCGTCGTTTCATATGGGTGGTCAATAGTATTCAAGCTGTGTATGTTGGCCAAAGTCAAGGCACAGTGATTGGTAGCTATTGGGGTATTCATATGCAGCATAGATAGATGCGTTGGTTTGGGACAGTCGTGCTGCCATTTTGGCCAAAGTCAAGGGTATGTACGGGTGGATTCAAATTAACCTGGAGAATGACGGGTAGAACTTGACATGTGACTTATGATATGTTGGCCAAAGTCAAGGTCATAAGAGCATGGGGCAGAAATCACATCGGGAGTTTCAAAAGTACTGAAACTTGCCAGATATGCGCATACCTTCTGGAGTGTGATACCGTGAGCGGATTCCGTCACGTTGTCATGCGATGAGAGTTGGATCCCGATTCCCACTGATGAGTTAGTTTACTCCTCGGGTGACCCCGACTAATTCTTCTTTCAGGTTTGGAGGAGAATTTGAGGTACAGTGGGAGGATTCCAGATTAGATAAATTGGTAACCATTCTGATCTAGGTTAGAGTGCACGCTGAGTGTTTCTTTTCTCTCTCTCTTTGGCAGCGACCATTGACCCGACCCTAAGACTTTGACTCAGTGACCAAGTTGACCGAACCTTCTTAACACTGGCTTTTGGATTGTCAGAGTTGCAGACCTCATTGCCACTCCTACTTTTACCCTTTTCTCCAGGACACCCCGTATTACTACGAACGTCCACTTCCATTGGACAAAACCATCGTATGGTTAGATACGAACTCGAAGGAATTCGAGGATGGTTTCCGGTTCTGGAGAAAACGAATAGGATTATTCAGTTGTCTTTTCTTTTCACCTTCTCTCAGGTTGCGAGTACTCCTTGGTTTAGGAGTAGTACACCTATTACGCAAATTGGATAGTCTTCTTCCAAACCATAGGCTGGTGCCGACCGGTAGGGAATGAAGAAAACCAGTTAGCCTAAACGGTGTACAGAAGGTATTAAGTTCAGACAAAACAAGGGATTAGTAAGAGGGCAAAGTAAATTGCGACTGCTATTCACGACCGAACCAAGTATTTCTTCGCCAATCCTAAATCACCTTTGTATTTCTCCAGGACACTCCGTATCACTACGAAGATCCCATTTTATTGGATAATCCATCGTATGGTTATATACGAACTCGAAAGGAACTTGTTCCAGTTCGGGGATGGATCCTGGTTCAGGAGAAATAGGAATAAAGTACATTCAGGTGTCTTTTATCTTCACCTTCTCTCGCATTGCGAGTGTTCCTAGGATTAGGACAGTACACCCATTATGCTTTTTGGATAGTCTTCTTCCAAACCATAGGCTGGTGCCGAACGGTAGGGAAGGAAGAAAACCATTTGGCCTAAAGGGGTGTGCAGAAGGTAATGACTAAAGACATATGAAGGGATTTGGAGAGGTGGCAAAGAACTATACGGTTACAGTCGTGAATCTGGAAGAGGCATTACTAGGAATACCAGGATACCCCATCGAAACATTTCAATGTTTCAGTTTCACTGTGTAATGTTAAAGGAAAACTGATTTCCCGATTAGATACTTACTCCAGGGTATGTATTTACCAGGTACGATTCTCACATCTGTATAGTTTTACAGATGATGAGTGGGAGTAAGTTATTGGGAATTGGGTGATCATCCTCATTATATCGGGATTCGTTGTAATCGGTGATATTTGAGGAAATCACCTGGGTTGTTTGCCGGTCGGCAAATATTTGGTTTTGAATATCCGCTGTTATGCACCAATTTCAAATTGATATATCTGTACGTCTATTTTCATAGAGTGAGATATACCTTTCTGAAATTATGTCTGCGACATTTACCTATATCAGTGGATGGTTAGGTAAGGAGCATTAAACAGCGGTGTAATTCTTCTTAACCATAAGTACAGTTTTCAACCTACGACACACAGTGAATGAGTAATCAGACTCAAGGGACTTTTACAGAGTATTGTATGTTGTCCAGGGTCCATCAGGACAGAGGGGATGGTCCTCGTACTATATTCGGTTTACTTATGACTCCTCTATTTTTTAGACAGGTGTTTCGTGGAAACACAGGGTCCGAATTTGGAGAAGTTATATGTATTTGAATAGAGTAGAGAACCAGGTATAGCAAGTATCGGGATTCTTCAAAGAGATCGAAGATGTAGATACTTGTGTATGGTGTTCAGTTGATAGTAATGATTAAGAGAAATTGCTTCTCTTTCAGGTTACTCATAATTGGAAGCGTTCCTAAGTTGAGTAACGCTGATCGGCCTTCTTCCATTTAGTTGACATGCACTGGAGACAGCTGCATGATTTGAATCTAGTTCAATTAAATCAGTGCCTCTGGTTCTATATTGGATATAGAACAGTTCATATCTTAACGATGTTAAGGTACGGGGAGTTGTCCGGTTTATGATTAAAACCAGACACTGGACAACTCAAGGCACGTTTCTGTAATGGCTGTTTGTGGGTTGACCCAGGCTATGACGAGGGTTGACTTTCTACCATCTGGATGAACAATAGCGATATTGTTCTAGACTCGCCACAGTTTTATTAAAAATGGATTTTTTCAGAAAACAGTAGTGGGAGTATGGTAGAACTGGAAGTGATTCCAGAACCACAAACGATTACTGAAGATTTGATAAGGAACCTAAAGATTCAATCTGGATTGACATTCCATTGGCCACTCCGCAGATAAGGTGGGTAACTTCAGGCACCCGAGAGGCACTACGGTAGCCTCAAGGACGGCGACAGGGAAGTTCTTGTTTACCCACAATTGCCATTGCTGTTGTTCCAGGTTACGAGACCCGGCGGGAGGATGAGTATAGCGTCGTTCTAAACTAGTTTTAGAAGTGTACGTCTATATGACTCTGCCAGAGGGTTGTCGTAATCAGAGGGAGCAGCGGAAGCATTGGTGGACAGGGAGCTTATGTCTATTTATAGACTAGAGCAGATGTAGCGGAGATAGATCATCTATTTCTGATGTGACAGTCATGGGTTTGACTTCATCAGAAAAGGGGATGGATCTGTTGAGAAGGTAGTAGGGTGTGATATCCTGGTATTTGGATGATATACACAGAGTAGGAAAAGAAACTCCTACACTACGATCGGTTATACTTTGGTCGTCGCACAGTGGTTTCTCCACACAGGACTTGGACATTATATCAGACATACTGGTTACTGGATCTATGGTATTAGATCTAGATTTGGGTGGTTTCCCAATCAGGGTACTTAGACAGCATTCTAAGGGTATTTAGAATGGACGACTCCATGCACGGTAGTGTACCTGCAGAAGATGGAGTCACCCTCTCTAAAGGTGTCTTACAGACTAAAGGGGAGAGGGATGTCCATGATTGGCAGATCACTTGCTCAGGCAATTGAGTTAATCATGAGATGTCAAGTACCACACCAGATATTGTTCTTGCACTAGATGCAATAAGTTGACATTAATCCAATCCTGGAGAAACAGTCGGAAGCAGTTTTAGAACATAAGTGGATGTTCTAGGGATATGATAACGACAGCCTCATTCAGGAGACGGTTATCATTCCAGGCTTCTAAGGTGACATGGACGACAAGGAGGTTGTCAGAGTTATAGTTTTCCCTCTGATGAGGGGCAGTATTTTGGACAGGTGATCCAAGGCAATACTGAGGGAGGCATGGCGCGCAGGATACTGATTAAGTTCAGTTGACGATACAGTCTAAGAAGTTTGGATTTGGAGTTCATTTATGAGCTATGTCCCATCAGACATCCAGACACATTCTAAGACAGGTATTGCTCATTTCGGGAGATGGGTTTCTCCGCGAACATGAGATATAGAGAGACATGGAAAGAAACTACAAAGCGGATCCACTCACTGAGGCTATTCCTCGAACGCAATAGTTCCGCAAACGAGCTTTGTGAGACTGACTAGTAGAGGAGTTGGGTGTTCGGTATCACACGGGCTGTGAGTATGCGACATCGCAATAATTAGCCTTGAGTGCAAGTGGGAGATTGTTGGAGGTAGTGCCCTCAGAGTCAATTATTGGATCACAGGTACGTGATTGCAATGATTGAGGGAGGACCTATCCCGGTAGGACAGTCTTACTCGAGATGATAGTATGCTATCTGGTTTACCTTTATCATCGTGTACTGTTTTAGGTGACCTGACACGTCGCTATTACACGTTGATAGAGCCCCTAGGATTCTTGCTTGACCACCAACAGTATGAGGGCGATCATATAAGTGGGAGCTGGGGGTCTACAAGCATATCCTTAAAAGGTCCCTAGTCGTGGGAGTTTCGAGACCGGGCATCGATACTCCATTAGTAGACTAGTGTATACAGTCGAGACCCCGACGAGGGGCGGTGGCCGGTCTCACAAGCCACTGGTGTCAGTTGGATCACCTAAGATGTATACAGGTGCTCATTGGGTTATGAGTACACCGGACAGGACTCGCCGGGAATATGCTAGTTGGTCATATACCAGACGTCAGATGGCAGTTCCCTGGTGACATGTGTGCAGGTTAGTTCATCGACCTAGGGATCGTCATTTGTCTCGTGTGAGTTCCCACTGTACTTTGATTACTACCCTACCACGGCTCAAAGGAGTCGTGCAAACAGGTTTTAGTTGGGTACAGTCCCGAGCCACATGGAGGCAGTGAGCGTATCTTCAGGGGTTCGTCTCTCCCGGTATTGGGGGTGAGGTCGTGCTGTGTCTAGGAGAGCCATTACACAAAGTCCTTGGCCAAGGCAAGGAGATTTACTGGTAGGTATTCCAGTAGTATCTCAGGGTGTTCTGGGCTACACTCCGACACGACTTGTACCGCTTTTGGGGGTCTGACTTTTACCAACCCCCTAGGCCCGCCATGCGATACTCATAGACGAACGGACCGGACTGCACGGATATTGTCACTGACAGGCTCAGTTGGGTGTCGGGGTGAGCTTCCTCATCGACGTCCCATTTAGTCAATAGCTGGTGGCCCGTCACGTATTGGCTTATACCTCTGACGTGCTAGTGGTTAAATCCACAGCCATAGTATTGACGAGTCTTTAGAGTCCACCACACTTTCAGTTACTCAAGTTTCGGGCGAAACGCTGTAGAGGCCGTATGGAGATATGGCAAGGTCCGATCAGATACGTGCGGTATTGCACGGATCAGGATCGGACGGTTTGTACTGGTAGCCGTATGGTTATATGGCAGGGTTCGATCAGATACGTGCGGTATTGCACGGATCAGGATCGGACGGATTTTACTAGCCGGCTTTGGTTTAAGCCGGTCCTAGTTTAGTACAGTGTAGATTTTGTCTCTTTGCATTTGTATCCGGACGGAATACAGATGCGGGTGTGTATGCACAGTATCGGGGTTTTCCTGTAATTTATTACGGGACCAGTTTTCTGGAGTTGCCAGTTTGCATTCCGTTCCGGCCGGTTTTCCTTTGTTCTTTCCCGGCCGGACTTTTCCGATGGAGGGGGTTATTTGCAATTGTGCAAATAACATTTGTGGAGGGGTTTTATTGCAAAAGGGTTTGATATGATAAGAATCTTTTCTTTTGCACCATGCTTTTGCTTTAATGGGATTTGATTGAATGAGGATGGGTTAAAGTGATAGGTATGGTTGTTGTTGTGGTCACCTCTTTCATTTCTCCTACACTTACCTCCCTCTTGCAATTTGTTCATAACTCCACCACCATTTCCATATAGCTTTGGCCGGCCACACATGGTGAGAAGAGAAAATGAGAGGTTCAATTTTGATGCTTCATTTGTTCATCTCATTTTTCCTTGCAAAATTGGTAGCTTCATTTCCCTCCAAAGTTCTTCTTGATTCCTCCATCAAAGGCAACTCCAATACCCCATTGAGAAAAAGCGTATTCTACACTACACTTCCTACAGCAAATCTTGGACGCGTCGATTCGCCAGCTTCGCGCCCGAGTTGCCTCGGTATTGAGGTGGGAGCCCGTAAAAGCTACAGGCGATGTGGTGCCCTTTCCGACGAGGAGGAGACAGACGGAGATCCCGCGAAGAGATCGGAGTGGAGATGAAGACCGGAGGACTCGGATCAGTCGGTACATCTCTTCCCTTTCTTATTAGTAGCGTAGACTAGTTAATGGTTCGATCCGGAGTTTTAGTGCGCGGTGGTGCCGGTTTGCAAAGTCCGCAAAAATTTAAATTATTCACCGCTTCCGCATTCCGGCGTCGGATTGACAGCCGGGGCGCCGCCGTGCACTTACAACTCCGTGATGCCTGCTTTAACCCATATATGGATTTAAGCAATTTACATGCTTTCCCGCTGCTCCAACTGTCAATGAAGCCCTCTGGCTGATCCATATAAACGCATTCTTCTAAATTTCTATTTAGAAATGTGGTTTTAACGTCCATCTGCCAGATTTCATAGTCGTAGTGAGTAGCAATAGCAAGTAGGATCCGAATGGATTTAAGCATAGCTACGGGAGAAAAAGTCTCGTCATAGTCCAAACCTGGTCTTTGACGAAAACCCTTCGCCACAAGTCTTGCCTTATAGGTCTCCACCTACCCATCTACACCAATCTTTCTTTTAAAGATCCATTTGCACCCCACAGGTTTTACCCCAGGGGGTACAACGTCCAAAGTCCATACTTTGTTGGTGTACATAGCCTCCATTTCGGATCTCATGGCATCCAGCCACTTCACAGAGTCTTTACTCGTGATAGCTTGCTGAAAACTGGTAGGATCATCATCATCCATGATGCAATCTTCTCCGTTACCATCAATGAGGAAACCGTAGTACCTCTCCGGTGGGCGAGAAGTCCTACCAGACCTACGGAGTGGCCGAGGTTCTTCAGTTTTTGCTACAACAGCCGGTTCAACCAAATCGTCATTTGTAGTTTGTGTCTCTAGAACCTCTTCTAGACCACCACCTTGCCATCATCTTTATCTGTGAAAAACTCTTTTTCCAAGAATGTGGCATACTGAGAAACAAACACTTTTTGTTCCTCTTTGTGGTAGAATAGATATCCATAAGAATTCTTTGGATATCCCACAAAGTTACACAAGACTGACCGTGTCTCGAGTTTGTCCGGATTCTGCTTTTTAACATAGGCCGGGCAACCCCAAATCTTAATTCTCTTAAGAGATGGTCTCTTCCCATGCCATATCTTATATGGTGTGGTAGACACGGCTTTGGTTGGAACCCTATTTAGTAGAAACGCTGCAGTCTCCAATGCATGCCCCCAAAATGAGACGGGTAACTCAGCGTCACTCATCATGGACCGGACCATATCTAATAGGGTCCTATTCCGTCGTTCTGACACACCGTTGTGCTGTGGTGTGTAAGGAGGAGTGAGCTGAGAGAGAATCCCATTTTCTTTTAGGAAGTGTGCAAATTCTGTACTGAGATACTCACCACCTCGATCTGATCGAAGCATCTTGATACTCAAGCCGGTTTGTTTTTCTGCTTCTTGTTTATATTCAATGAATTTCTCAAAAGCTTCGGACATGTGTTTTAATAAAAATACATGACCGAATCTTGATAAATCATCAGTGAATGTAATGAAGTATGAAAAACCGCCTCTAGCCTGTGTAGACATAGGCCCACATACATCACTATGTATGAGGCCCAGAAGCTGAGTAGCTCTTTCTCCGTGTCCGGTAAACGGAGTTTTGGTCATTTTACCCTTGATACAAGACTGGCAAGTCGCATAAGATTTATATTCAAAAGAATTTAAATATCCATCTTTGTGTAACTTGTTCAGTCTTGTTTCGTTAATATGACCAAGTCTACAGTGCCAAAGAAAAGCTTCATTTAACTCTGAAAGTTTTCTTTTATTAGTGTGTTGTATACTGAAAACTGTATGTTGATTTAGGACATATATTCTGTTGTTAAGCGTACCATACCCAACCAACATTTGATTCAGGTTAATGTTAATAACATTGCTCTGCAATACAAAATTATACCTTTCATTGTCCAACAAAGAAACGGATATTATATTACATAGCATACTTGGTACAAATTAACATGGATTTAAAACCAAAATACATCCAGATGGCAACCCCAAGTGATACTCTCCCACTGCGACTGTATGTACATTGGAACCATTTCAAACGCGGAGAGTATGGTCACCTGTCTTCAAAACCTTGCTATTTCTCAGCCCCTGCATAGAATTGCAAATGTGAGAACCTGAACCGGTATCCAATACCCAGGAAGCAGAGTTTATAGAAAAACAGTTTTCAGTCACAAACGCACCTGAAGCAGAAGCATCACCATGCTTCTTCTTGAGATTCAAGTATTCCGTGCAGTTGCGCTTCCAATGTCCTGTCTTGTGGCAGTGAAAACATTCGCCCTTCCCTGAGTCTCCAGCCTTGGACTTTCCCTTTCCCTTCACCTTTTTAACTCCGCCCTTAGGATTAGTGGGTTTCTTCTTTTTCTTTTCCTTGGCCTTGGCTTTTGGGCGAGAAGAGGAAGACTGTCCAATAGTCATAACGAGAGTTTTTGCTAACTTCATAGTGCTCTCTGCACTCCTTAACATATTAAGGAGTTCAGGGAGGTCCTTCTCCATGCCATGCATGTTGAAGTTCACTATGAACTGAGCAAAGGTGGAGGGGAGGGACTGCAGAATAATATCTATATATTGTTCATTGTCCATTGTCCATCCAAGGTCCTCAAGCTCTTCTATAAGAGCTATCATCTTCAGAACATGGTCTCCTACTGGTGTGCCAGGGGCCATTCGCATCTGAAACAATTTCTTTGATGCTTCGTATCGTAATACGCGGGATTGCTCCCCATATAACTCCTTTGTATGGAGCAATATACCGTGAATGTCCATGTCCTCGTGCTGCTTTTGATGTGTGTTATCCATCGATGCAAGCGCGAGGCATGTGGCCGTGGCACAGTCAGCGTCCCATGTTTTGCGGACTTCAATGTCCGCAACTGAGGATTTTGGACCAGGGACGGGCGGGGCTGAAGCCGTGAGGACATATGATACTTTATCATAAGTTAAGACGATTTTCAGATTCCTCACCCAGTCTTTATAGTTGGTCCCATTCAGTTTGTTTTTATCTAGTAAAAGCTTGAGTCCAGTCATGGGTATCTGCCATTAAGAGAGAGAAAAGAATACACTCAGCGAAAGCTCTTGCATAGATCAGATTGGTTATTATCTTGTCTAATCGATGTTTCCCACTGCTTTTATCGAGTTTTTCTTTCAAACCTTAAAAAGAAAAACTAGCCAGGATTAATTACAGTCTACAACTTCGCTAACCGTTCAGCCAGGCCAGTGTCGGTACTTGAGGGAGGCTCCCCGTGCTTTCGCACGGACCTAATTAGAGTAAACCTCGTTTTCCCAGAGGCGGAGCCCCGTTAACACCTTTCTAGACACCTAATGAGTTAGCTAATTGTAAACTGCAAAACTCTCCTAGGAGCAACTATTGCCCACAGTGGGATCGGGATCCAACCATCACATGGAAGGTATGCAATCTCATTGCAAATTTCAACTATTGAAATTCCCGATGTGGTTTTTACCCCTGGCACTTATGACCTTAACTAAGGTCAACAAATCATAAGCACCAGTCAAGTTCTACCCGTCATTTCTTGATCAATTAGACCCACCCATATGACCCTTAACTATGGTCAACAAAGTCGTATGAATGTCCTAATTAATCTGCATCATATGCAGTGTAGGAAGACATCACTTAGCTACCGTACACTACGCCTTAACTAAAGTCAACAAACGTAGCACGAATACTAAGTACTCTACTTCCTAAAATGACGGAGGGTTGCGAATGATTTTTAAGAAAATCTTTAACGCTTTGAACTTGATATCGTTGTAGAATCAAATGGTTTTCAAAAAGGAGTGGCTTAAGCTCCGCAGTTTTGAAATATAGCTTTTTCATAAATAGCCGAGTGGTTTTCAAATCCGATTCTACAACATCTTTTTAGGTTTATTTTCTTTACATTAATCACATTAATGTAATCCCATCATTTAAGTCCTTAAGCCAATCACAGAATAGAAACGAAAATAACACGTACGCTTATGCCATCCGCATTCGCCGCAATGTTCCGTTATGCACCGTTAGGTTACTTAACTAATGGCATACCGGGACGGGACTAGCGCGGGTGTAAAACATAAGCAACGTCTACTATATATCATATATATAATATGTCATTCGTCTCAGATATCACAGAACACAGGCAGCAGAAACATAGATATAACGTGGGATATACTAGGAGTCCGTATTTAGTATTTAGCCAGAATAGAAAATACGGATTCCACAGTCGCGATGAATAGCCAAGCCCACACACTGGACCCCTACGAGAGCGGCAAGTGACCCTGCCAATTCTGGAGTTTAGGAGACCCGGTCTCGACTCCTCGAGATGGCCTCCCACTGAACCCCAGAACCCGGTCACCTGTGCTCCCCTCCTTGGGTCCATCCTAATGCGGAAAAGTAAATAATATACAACACTGGTGACACAACCTCAACCCGGAAGTGCCCCAAATAAAAGAATATTACATTACATTTGAATTTACATGAATGAAAATATAAAACTCTCATCTCATATAAAACCCCCCCGGCTATTCAATCGCGACAATCCTGCACATCATATCTCAGCAACACATAATATCTCATATCATCAACGTAAGTAAGTATGCATACACCAATTGTCGTTGATGTATAGCAACGAAATCGGCGATATCGTACATACTACACTTACGGTCACAGAAAAGAAAGTGTAAAACTGCAATATCTGGAATCCACATTCTCTTTAGACATCGCAAATGCAAAATATCACATATTCCGTATTTCATGTCTAGTAATATGAATTCCACACATTGCATCACATTCCAGATAAACAGACAGTATCGAAGTTTTCGAACGAGCGATCAAATACCCAGGATTGACTAAAGCCCAACACTTGAGCAGAGTTCAAACACCTGGAGTGTGACATAGTAGTAGCGGTCCAGCCGTAGAAGGGTCAAGCCAACGCCTCACATGTGGCACGTCGTACTGCCCCAAACCCTAAGGTTCAAAGGGCAGTTCAAGACGGTCACATAATCGAGTTAAGGTTTGTTGTCTTCTAGAGGGACCACCACAAAAAGACTTGCACGTATCTCCAAAGCATTTAAACCCCGTGAATAGTGAGCAAATGATACTCGTTCAAACACTTCAATACTTTCTTATATACCCGGAAAAGCTACGAAAACAAAATTCCGATCGAACCGACGGGTCCAAAATCATCTCCAGAATTTTTCAAAACTAAATACAGATTAAAAATATCCAAAAAGTTATACAAGCAGATTCATGAATTACTGTAAAAAAATTATCCATCAATTAATATATACGGCCGCGAAACCGCAGTCTAAGTAAGCTTAGACCGCGTTTCCGCGGTAGCAATCACTGTTCATTGAATAATTTTTGTACCGTAATCCTTATTTTTTCCTGCTGTATTTTTTACATATTTTTAATTCTGAAAAATGTCAATTTTTAGAAAATTTCCAGAGAGCACCTTAAAAAACCGTATTTCGGTTCGATCGGAGTTTTAACTTCGTAAAAGGGTCGCCTAATGTTCTAGGTCGGCTCTGATACCATTTTGAAAGGTTTGTCTAGCACCCTATGAAGAGTTTTGAAGCATCACATGTCCAAAAGTTTAAATTTTTATGGTGCTAAACGAACATGCAAAGGAATCGATCCTAGAAAATTAGGGTTTCGAAATTTAAAGCGAACTAATCTAGGGTTTCGAGACTACAACCTTTGTAGCTCCCTTTCGCTGGACTCCTTGGTCTCTAGGGTGTTGAATGGAAGTCCTCTTGAAGTCCTCTTGTGTCCACGACGATCCACCACGGAGTTCTCCGTCCAAGCTCGTAACTTCGTAAAACCGAAGAGAACACTCTAAACAAGTTGGCTAAACTTGTGTAGAATGAAGTTGTTGTTAAGATTCTCACTTCAAAAACCTTTCTTTAAGTGTGATTTACTCACTAGAAAAAGCTAGAGAGCAAATGAGAAAGAGGAAGAAGATGGTGGGAATATTTTTCACAAGAAGTAATAAGATAAAGATAACTCACAAGAAGAAAAAGAAATATATCAATATATATTTTATTTCTTCTTACTATGAACCATGGTTAAAGTGATGGAGACATTATTTAACTTGAGTTTTAAATGATAAAGAGAAGGATAACTCAAGTTAAGAGGTAGGTAAGTATGGTTAGGTCAAAGGAAGAATGTAGAAGCTAGAATGATTATCCTTTTCTTTTCATTTTGTTTTAAAACCAAAATTAAATAATAATCCATTATTTAATCTATGGTGTGAGTCTTATATTGTCACCATTTCCATATGTTAACAACCATGATAGATGGGTGTATGTATGTGTGTATGTATGCACATCCATATGTGCATGAAACTAGCATGAAAGAAAGAAAGAAAAGCACACATGCATGCACACATCCATCATCCAAGAAAAGGTTTTAAGTGAGAAAACTAATGGTTAAATGATAAATCAACACTTGATTTATCAATCCGGTCATATCTCATATGACCCCACCAAAAGCAGTTCCCCGATCAATGTTCGGTATCATATACGCAGATTTTAATCGGGTGCTTGCGCATATCGCATACGCGCACCACAACGTTTCGCCTGGACTGGGTAACTCCTTTGTGGGACTCTAAGACTCGTCAATACGCCGGTAGAGGGTGATGATCATATCAGGTACCCCCAAACCGCAAGCGGTCAGCTAAACGTAACGGCCACCCGGGTATTGAGCGATCAGAAGAAAACAAGCGAACCTGCTACAACTCCCGTCGAGCCATCCGGCAACACTACCGTACAGTCCGGTCTCTTCGTCAGATATGCTGCATATCGAGCCTAGGGATGGTCACGTCGACCCTAATAACTCAATAAGTCGTGCCGGTGAATGGTCTATAACAGATCGAGAAACTACCGATAACACTTATCAGCAAATCTCAGCAGCCCTGGCCAGGGACTTACTGATATAACCAGTCGGGCACAGCACAGCATCAACCCCCAATACCGGGAGAGACGAAACCCCTCCTATCGCTCATTGCCTTCGTGTGTCTCGGGACTGTACCCAACGGCCACCTGTTTGCACGACTCAGTAGAGCCGTGGTAGGGTGGCAATCAAAGTACAGTGGGAGAGCACACAAGACTCCATGACGATCTCGGGTCTACAGACTAACCTGTACCAGTGTTACCTGAGAACTGCTATCCGACGATAGATATAATTCCATATAGGAGTTCTCGGCGAGTCCGTCCAGTGTACCCAGTCACCACTGAGCACCCGTATATGATCTTGATGTCAAACACCAATGGATATGGGATCATCCATCGCCCATCACATGGGGTCTAGTATCATATACGCTAGTCTACTCTGGTATATTAATGCCCCGTCTCAATATACCTACGACTAGGGACTTTTCAGGATATTCTTATAGACTACAGATGTCCCACTAGTATGATCTCCATCATAATCAGAGCAGTCAAGCCAATATCCTCAGGGCTTTATCAGCATGTATGAGTGAATAACAAGCATGATCAAATCAACATGTCAGATAAAGAAGAACCAGATAGCATACTATCATGTCGAGCAAGAATGCATACTGAATATATACATGTATAGATAGATCCACTATCACATAATAGCCTCTAGGGCATACATATATCCAACATTAACGAGTTAAGAAAATACAAAGAAAATCTTTTAGAGAGCAGAGCTCCATTAATGGAACCTTAATAGGATTCCCTTTAGTTCTCTTTAGATCCTTTTAGAAATATAGTGCAAAGCTCTGCTAACTGAAACCCTAAATGGGTCTCCTTTAGATCGGGGATCTATTGAGAGAAAGGCTCTTAAAATTAAATTAATTTAATCCAAATTAATTTTTACCTAAAAATTTTCTAGAGTTTTAACTTTTAAAAGTGCTTGAACAAAAGAGCAGGGCTCTGGACGAAATTCTTATGAAGAGATGAAAATCATCTAAGGGACCAAATGTCCTATTTATAGGCAGTAAGTGTCATTTCAACTTCCCAATAGGCAGTAAGTGTCGTTTCAACTTCCCAACAGTTGGGATTCTGCCACCGCTGCGCTCATGTTTGGGGGCCACGTAAGTGCAATGGTGGGGGGGAGGCATTTGTTTACCCCAATCAGAGCAAAGCTCTGTTCAAATTCCGAGGTGGGAAATGAAGCAACGCTTTTGATTCCCCTAATCAGAGCAAAGCTCTACTCTGAAAATTTAAATTTTAATAAATAAAGCAACGCTTCAGATCCCCAGCGCTGCGCGCAGAGCGCCACGTGTCAAAATCAGGCACGCCAGCGCAGGGAGCGCAACGCCAAAGGTAGCATGCCCAATCAGAGCAAGGCTCTATTTAAAACAAAATTAAAAGAAGTAACGCTCTAGATGATCTACGCTCTGCGTTGCGCGCCACGTGGAAGCGCAGTTGCACTGCGCTCTGCGCTGCGCGACATGTGGCAGCGCAGTTGTGCTAGCGCATTTGCGCTGCGCTCTGCGCTGCAGGACACGTGGCGGCGCAATTGCGCTTGCGCAGTTGCGCTGCGCTCTGCGCTGTGCGACACGTGTCAAGCACGAGTGCATCTGCGCCAAACAGAATTAAAATTCCAGTAAGATCTTTATGTTCTTGTTAAAACAAGAAATTGTCTTCTGTAAAACAGAGGCCCTTGGATCAAAGATCCAATGGTGGGGAAAATTCCCCAAATCACTCAGAGAATGATCTCTTTAACAAATTTAACAAATTAATGGGCACTATATAAAGGCCCCTAGACCCCAATTCAAAAAAAAAAGGAACATTGAGAACATCAAGAACTTCAGAAACAAAAACAGAGAGAATTTTTGAAGGATTGTGAAAAGAACTCAAGAACAAAAAAGGTAAAAAAAAAACCTTTATAAAAAGAAAAATAATTTCTTCTGAATAGATCATTGATCTAAGAACAAGATCAATGATCTTCAATAAATAAAAAATATATATAAATAACAGTGCCTTGCACTTTTTTTATGAACCAATGGTTCTAGAATCTTAAAGATTCTTTTCTTGAATCCAAAGTTGGATCAAGAAATTAAAACAGTGCCTTGCACTTGTAAATCTGCACTGTTGCGCTACTGGGTTGGCGCAAGCCACCAGAGAGCGCCACGTGTCAGCGCTAGAACCACTTGCGCTTTGCGCTTTTAAGATAGAGCATTGCTCTCTGAAATTGGCGCAACTCACCAGAGCGCGCCACGTGTCAGCAACACAACAGCGCAGCGCACTGCGCTTGCGTTACACGTGTTGCCACTACATGAGTTTGCGCCTTGCGCTCTTCAATCAGCGCAAAGCGCCTGACAAGCCACGTGGGGCGTTGTCAGAGCATTTAATGCAATACATTATTAAGGGCAGAGCCCAATAAAAAGGTCTATCAGACCAAAAAGAAAATGTGCTGTGCACTGTTAAAAGGGACAGAGCCCAATTAAAAGGCCTAACAGGCCTAATAAAAAAATGCAATGCATTATAAAAAAGGGGCAGAGCCCAAATAAAGGTCCAACAGACCAATTTATGTGCTGTGCATCATTTAAAGATGGCAGAGCCCAAATAAAAGCCTAACAAGCCAAATGCAAATAAATTGTTGAACATTCTCAACTGGACTCAGCCCAATCATGGCTGTAAGTCCTCAAATTAAATTGACTGAGCAAGACTGCTCCTCTAAATCAATTTACATCCGGTTCAAGGGTACATCTCTGAACTCCTCTGACCCCTATCGTTGTAATCCTTCAACGACGTCAGAGAGGTGACGGGTCCCAACAACCACAACATATTCTCAACTGGACTTAGCCCAATCATGGCCGTAAGTCCTCAAATTAAATTGACTGAGCAAGACTGCTCTCCTAAATCAATTTACATCCGGTTCAAAGGTACATCTCTGAGCTCCTCTGACCCCTATCGTTGTAATCCTTCAACGACGTCAGAGAGATGACGAGTCCCGACAACCACACATCGACCCGGACTGCGGGGTCCTTAAACTCGTGGACTGAAACATCCCTAAACTAATATTCGTCCCCAAATGGGAATGCCGGACCGAAATATCCTTAAACTAATGTTCGTCCCTAAATGGGAATGATGGACCACTATGTCCCTAAACTGGAAATCGACCGCAACGTCATTAAACTAAACAATATAGCCAATTGCTCTCTTGTCGGATCTAAACGATCCAGTTTACGTTGATCTTAGCCTCAATATGGCTAACGTATCCTTAAACTAAAACACCAAACCCAAATCTAAGTAATACGGATTTGGACTAATCCACGTCCTACGGGCGACGGCATAACTTAGTCTCCGTAGACAATCCACGGGCAACCACAAACAAAACAAACACACACGATACGAAGTGAACATCTGGAGAAGGAGAAAATGGTTACCGCGATGCGGTAGCGTAATTAACTGTAGGGGCTTGCGCCTACAGGGAAGAGCGTCCCCACAATCAAAAACCCCTCACCATGAGGGGGAATCTTACGAAGTCTGCTACATCGGACGCATCCGTCTAAACCTCCGATACACGGTACCATAAATCAACTTGGCATCTTCAGAGAGGTGGACGGATAGCCCCAAATAGCATCTGCCCCGAATCTCAGGCAAGACGAGCCTACGTGGTCGCGTCTCTGTGTTCGGAGGGGAACAAGGGCATGCAAAAAGATGGATTTTGGGTACAGTCCCGAATCACATGGAGGCAATGAGCGATAGGAGGGGTTTCGTCTCTCCCGGTATAGGGAGTTAATGTTGCGCTGTGTTTGATTGGCTATAACTGAAAATCCCTGGCCAGGGTTGTTGAGATTTACTGGTAAGTGTTATCAGTAGTTTCTCGAACTGTTATAGACCTCATATCGACATGACTTATTAAGCTACTGGGGTCTGACGTTTACCACTCCTAGGCGAGATATGCGACGTATCAGATGAAGAGACCGGACTGTACGATAGTGTTACTGATTGGACTCGCAGGAGAATGTACTGGCTTGCTTGTTGATCTACTGATCGCTCAATACCTGGGTGGCTGTTACGTTTAGCTGACCGCTTGCAGCTTGTGGGTGTTTGATATGATCATCACCTACTGCCGGCGTATTGACGATTCTTTAGAGTCCTACACAGAGGTTTCCTGGCTCAGGCAGAACGGAGTAGGAGCACATATGTGATATGTGCGGGATCGAGAATAATATGATATGAGATACCGTATTCTATTCTCGCGATATATAATATCGGCCGGGGATATTTGATATCAGCCGGGTCATTGGATCAACTGTTGATTCGATGAATCGGTACATGATATATTAGTCGGTTATATTCGATATAGCCGGATTGTCAGATCAAGTGTTGATTCGATAATTTAATGTAAAATTATATATGTGATATATTACATTACATTATCTAATATTGGCTCGCTTTATTATTTCATTTTCTCACCGGATAATACATTGATATATATGCGATATATGTTACTTGTATTATTTTCTTTTGTTACAAAAATATATTATATATGTGATATATAATATTGTAACAAGTTATGATTACAAATGCAACATGAATAGTGGATATTAAACATGGTTAGGGTTTTATTTGGGTTAATCTTTTCTAGAAGCTTCTAGAAGCTTTTTTTTGTTTCTTGCAAAGATATTATGTATTGATATTTTTGGAGATATTTTCTTAACCCAACCCACACCCTTTACCCTAGTTAAATCTCTATAATGGTTAAGTCTTTATTGACTTAACCATGGTTGCAATTTTAATGATAATAACAATTTATTATTCATCACAAAAGGATTGATCATTCTTCTTCTTCTTCCTTGAGCTCTTGAAAAGCTTTCTAGGTTTTTCTTTTGTGATGGATTAGTGTGAGATTATGAAAACAAAAGAGAGTTAAATTCCTACTTCAACATGCTCATCTATTCTAGCCGTTTAGATTAGGGTGTTTGCATTTCTAATACTTGATTAGCAAAGCAAGAGCTTGGGTTTGAGTTTCTTCAAGGTAGATCATCTTAGTTATCAAAGATCGGAAGTAAGCTTGCATCTTTCTTTTATGGAGCCTCTCTAGAGTCCGGATACTCGATGATCGCAGCAAAGGGACCTCAACACGGAGCTTTAGAAGTGAAGGAACGAACTACAAAGGTTGTAATCCCTAACTCTTAGAAGTAAAGTTGTTTACTTGCTATTTGTTTCGCCTAATCTCTAGTCTAAAATCTTGGTTAGGGTTATTCGGCACGTCTAAAATTTAAATCGGGCATGGTTGATGCCTTGTAGAACCTTGTGAGAGTGCCTAGTAACCCTATAGCTCCCGCTTGGGGATGCCTTTATATTATGCATGTTTGTACCCGTTTGGGGCCAGTATTTACAAAGGAAACTCTGCCGAAATTTTCAGAAAAGACATGATGTTTTAAAAATGTTTACTATGACTTTCAAAGTGATTTATATGCAAACTTTTAAACAAGTTTTCTTTCACTTTCTTCTTTTAAATGGTTTAGATTTCTGGGCTTTTGGCTTACTTGAATTAGGTGGGGTCCTATAGAATTCATATGATTCAAGTGCCAGTCACGTGCTATTTCGGGTCGTGACAAAGACCGGAGACCAAACATCATCGAGGAAACCGCGAGGAGCTTGGAAAGAGGTTGAAGACCGAAGTGTAAGTCCACGTTGCCCACCCCGGTTCTTACGAAGAGGCGGAATAGGTAAAAAACGATTTTTTAACACAAGGCAACATGGACTAGAAACAAAGGATCTTTGCTAAACAAAAACCTAGCAAACAAACTACAAGTTTAGCTACTCGGTTAGGAGGTTATATCTTCGTCTTGAACTCCTTCTCTTCTTGCTCCTTGGAGTGGTTTGAATGGCTCCTCCTCGTAGTCTTCCTTTTGCCGAAGAAGGATCCACCCGAAGGCCTCTACCTTAAGCTCCTACCTCAACCTAGAGGTAACTAAAGTGCTTGGCTTGCTAAACCTAGAACTCTAGAATGAGTAGAGAGGAGTTATGGTGGTTTTACATCAAGAGCTCTTGGTTCTCAACACATGAGAGATGAGAGCTTTGAGAGAGAGGAAGACGATGAGCTTTGGATAAGAGAGAGTGAGCAAGTGAGAATGAAGATAATTTACAACCATGCTCTCATATTAGGAATTATGATAATAATAATAATTAAGAAATTGTGATGGTTAGTTTATGAATGACCATTATCATTTCATTTATTTAATGCAATTGCAAAGAACAAGAAGCATCTTTGAAATGAAATAATGATGGTCAACAAGTCCACAATGGTCAACCAGTCAACAAAGTCAACAAGTCAACAAAAGTCAAATGTTCAACTCAACCATGGCACAATAATTCTTAATTAATATTATTAATCATATTTTCCATTCTCATTAGGGTTTAGAAAAAGTAAACGGTCAACAACCCTAATGAGAATCCTCTGCCTCTGCCTCTGTCAACTGTGCATACACACCCGCATCCGTGTTTCGAGGAACACGAATACAATGAGATAAAACCAATCCCAAAACATATACTAGGATCTGGCTTAAACCAAAGCCCTCTAGTAATAACTGCCCGGACACCAGACGTGCACAAGTGCATGGATGTGAACGAACCCCGTCGCAAAACCATGCGACCTTTACTCTGTTTTGCCCAAAGGCGAACAGCTCTCTGTGTGGGACTCTAAAGACTCGACACTACGCTGGCAGTGGGTTTAACCATAGGCCGTAAGCGGTACTAGCTGTACGTAACGGTCCCCAGGTAGATGCCGATAAGTAGACTGATGAGGTGAACCCATCCGAACTCCTACTGAGCCTGAATGTGATAATCTCCGTACAGTCCAGTCTGTTCGTCTGAGAGTATCGCATGTCGGGCCTAGGGGGCGGTAAATGTCAGCCCCCTAATAGCGGTACAAGTCATGTCGGAGTGTAGCCCAGAACACCCTGAGATAACACTGGAAACGCTACCAGTACATCTCGCTTGCCCTGGCCAAGGACTTTGTGTAATGGCTCTCCTAGACACAGTGCGATATCAACCCCCAATACCGGGAGAGACGAATCCTGTCTAACCGTCACTGCCTCCAAGTGCTTCGGGACTGCACCCAATTACTACCTGTTTGCACGACTCATTTGAGCCGTAGTAGGGTAGTAATCTAAGAACAGTGGGAACTGATTGATTCAAATTCTTGTTGTGTGTTTAAGAAAATGTATAGAATCACAATCAAAGAATTATTTGACCGCAATCAACTACGGTGTCGGATGTAGATCATAGGCGAGTGCGGATCGTCCACAGAGATTGTGCGATTCGTTTGTATTTTGATTTGTTTGAATCGAAAAGTTAATAGAAAATAAAAGAAAACATGATTCAAGATTTTTATCGATGGTTTTAAGTGTCACTATTCTAATCAAGAATCAAGAAAATGATAAACATCGAGAATCGAGTTTCGATAGAATTCCAATCACTTTAGGGTTTCAAGATTTGAAGTAAAACTCGTAGGAATCGAGTAAATTGTAGATGTGATGAAGATTCAAGATTATGATTTCTTATCTAGTAACAAATTGATGCTAAATCGATGTCAAATTCATCGAGGATCAAGGATCTTGCGAGGAATTAGGGTTCCTCATCCTATCCTTTGTCCTTTCGATGAATAACATTCACTAGATAGCTTCTTGAAAGTTGAATGATCAATTGTCGATCTCTAGATCGTGCGAAAGGAATCAAGAACACATTCGCATCGATCTAGATCATCGATCAATCGATTTTCAAGAATTTACAATTGTTTTAAGACTTAAGAAAACGTTTAACAATTCATCAACATAATCATACTACAATCATTTCGATTCCTCTACGAGCGGAGTTTATTCACGCATCATCACAAAGAATACATTCAAGATTTGAATATGAATCATAATGCTCGAATTGAAATAAAAGCAAGTTTAAAGAATCTTCACCTTTATTTATTCCATAAATTGTTACACATTGCTCAAGAGACTACAAGAATTTGAGAAGGAACAAAATTGTCGAATCTAGTGTTGCATCGGCTTCTTGAGTCGTGGATCGGCTTGGATCTCGTGCTCCGATGAATGCCGGCTTCGCTTCTAAAGGATGGTTGAAGACTTGCTTTGCTTGAACTCCATGGATCTTGAATTTGGAATCTTGATTGATTGGATTAGGGTTAGGGTTTTTACACAAGCCTTGTCACTAGACTTGTGGGTGGAAATTGGGGAAGATGAAGGTTGAAGAAGAAATTAGCTTTCAACAACCAAAGAATGAACAACCTCAACCTTAGATCTAGGCTTCTTTTTATAAACCATCAAAACCCTAGATCTAGGATTTGAATTTTGAATTTCCCTCCAAAAGTTTGTTGAAGAGATTTGAATTTCCCTCCAAAAGTTTGTTAGCAAGAGAGGCTTCTAGAAGTGATTAGTTAGGAGGGAGCTTCTAGAAATAGTTTGTTAGGAGCTTAATCAAGATTAGCTTAATTAATCTTCCTTGATGATCTGGCAGTAGTTTCGAGAAAATTCTGGAATTTGAAGCATGTTTTTGAGCTGTAGCCACTGAGATAGGAATAATGAAGCAAAATTGGAGTGCTGACGTGGCAATACCGCCGCGGATCCGCGGCGCAAGCAGGCTCCTGCCGCGGATCCGCGGCGCTTTATGGGCCTTAGGGCTTGGGCTCTCTGCTGCTTCTTTGGGCTGATGTTTGGGGCTTTTTATGATATGTTGAATATTATAATGTTGGAGTTAGTGCCCTCAGAGTCAATTATTGGATCACAGGCACGTGATTGCAATGATTGAGGGAGGACCTATCCCGGTAGGACAGTCTTACTCGAGATGATAGTATGCTATCTGGTTTATCTTTATCATCGTGTACTGCTTTAGGTGACCTGACATGTCGCTATTACACGTTGATAGAGCCCCTAGGATTCTTGCTTGACTACCAGCAGTATGATGACGATCATATACGTGGGAGCTGGTGGTCTATAAGCACATCCTTAAAAGGTCCCTAGTCGTAGGAGTTTCGAGACAGGGCATCGATACTCCGTTAGTAGACTAGTGTATACAGTCGAGACCCCGACGAGGGGCGGTGGCCGGTCTCACAAGCCACTGGTGTCAGTTGGTTCACCTAAGATGTATACAGGTGCTCATTGGGTTATGAGTACACCGGACAGGACTCGCCGGGAACCTGCTAGTTGGTCTTATACCAGATGTCAGATAGCAGTTCCCTGGTGACATGTGTACAGGTTAGTTCATCGACCTGAGATCGTCATTTGTCTCGTGTGAGTTCCCACTGTGCTTTGATTACTACCCTACCACGGCTCAAAGGAGTCGTGCAAACAGGTTTTAGTTGGGTACAGTCCCGAGCCACATGGAGGCAGTGAGCGGATCTGCAGGGGTTCGTCTCTCCCGGTATTGGGGGTGAGGTCGCGCTGTGTCTAGGAGAGCCATTACGCAAAGCCCTCGGCTGAGGCAGGAGATTTACTGGTAGGTATTCCAGTAGTATCTCAGGGCGTTCTGGGCTACGCTCCGACACGACTTGTACCGCTTTTGGGGGTCTGACTTTCACCAACCCCCTAGGCCCGCCATGCGATACTCATAGACGAACGGACCGGACTGTACGGATATTGTCACTGACAGGCTCAGTTGGGTGTCGGGGTGAGCTTCCTCATCGACGTCCCATTTGGTCAATACCTGGTGGCCCGTCACGTATTGGCTTATACCTCTGACGTGCTAGTGGTTAAATCCACAGCCAAGGTATTGACGAGTCTTTAGAGTCCACCACACTCAGTTTCAGTTACTCAGCTTTCGGGCGAAACGCTGTAGAGGCCGTATGGAGATATGGCAGGGTCCGATCAGATACGTGCGGTATTGCACGGATCAGGATTGGACAGTTTTGTACTAGTTGCCGTATAGTTATATGGCAGGGTTCGATCTGATACGTGCGGTATTGCACGGATCAGGATCGAACGGATTTTACTAGCCGGCTTTGGCTTAAGCCGGTCCTAGTCTAGTACAGTGTAGATTTTGTCTCTTTGCATTTGTGTTCAGTGGGAATACAAATGCGGGCATGTATTTGCAGCAGTGGGGTTTTCCCGTATTTTATTACGGGATCAGTTTTTCTGAAGTTGCCAGTTTGCATTCCGTTCCGGCCGGTTTTCCTTCATTCCTTCTCGGTCGGACTTTCTTGATGGAGGGTGTTAATTGCAAGTTTGCAATTAACATCTAGTGGAGGGCTTTCTTGCATATGTTGCATTATGATGAGACTTGTTTCATCATGAGATGCCTTTCTAGTCTATTCCATTTCTTATCTTTTGAGTGGATTTGTGATGAGAGAGGAGGGTGACCATTTTCTATGTTATTGATATATTCTTTCTTGTTTTCTTTTTCTCTCTCCAATCTATTCTCATCTCAAAGTGGCCGGCCACATTTGGAGAAGGGGGAATGAGGGTATTTTTTTTGGCATGAGCAAATTGCTTCATCTCAATTTCATGCTACAAAATTCCTCACATCACAAAAAGGTAAAAAGTTCATTCTTTTCTTCCACCTCCATCCATGGCAACTTCAAGAAACCCCAAAAGAGACAAGTTCACTACACTATTCTATAGCAAGCCTTGGACGCGTCGGCTAGCCAACTTCGCGCCCGAGTTGCCTCGGTCAAGAGGCGGGAGCCCGTAAAAGATTCCGGCTATGTGGTGCCTTTCCGACGAGCGAGGAGGTGACGGAGATTCCGCGGGAGATCGGAGTGGAGACGAAGACCGAAGGACACGGATCGCTTGGTATAACTTCTCACCCCATCTCTAGTTAGCTAGTATAGGTTAATGGTTTCGATCCGGGTATTCTTTGTCCGCGGTAGCGCCGGTTTCCGAGTTAGGGAAAATTTTTTATTCCGCATTTTGGCCTCGAGAAAGAGGCCGGGGCTCTGCCGTGGCGCAACATGGTATCAGAGCCACGCCATTAACCTTAGTCTAGCTTTGTGTAATGTGTTTTACTTATCCGATCGACCGAAATCCCGAAAACCCCATATTTGTTCACATCAGTTTCTGTTGAAAATTTTTGGCCTCAGAAAATTTTTCAGGTTGTATAAATCTAATCTACTGGACATTATAAGACTTCTGCAAAAATTCGACACATTCAGTCGACAACCCTAGCGCGGAAGCGCGTCCAAACCCCCCCTTGGGCCGCGCTTCCGCCGCGTACTGTTGTCTTCTCTGTGTCAAATTGTTACAGTGGGCTTGTGGGCTAATTTTAGGGCTTTTGGGATATTAAAATTGGGCCAATTATTTCTGTGAGTGCTACAGTTTTCTTTGGGGCCCACTTGTTAATTGTTTGATCGATCGGATATTTTTAAACACATTATTTCACAGTATTTACATTATATCTGCGACCGTGAATGTCACTCGATCGGTAAATCCGGTCTAACTGCTATAGCCCGGTTAGACGGATTTGCGAACGTGATTTTCACGTTGATGTTCTATGTTTATGCTGTGGTGTTGCGGATCGGTCGTGGGGATAGCCTGGTTGCAATATAGTACAGTTTTGTTGTATTATGTACATTTGATATTGCGGGACGAGCGTCCGACATGTGGACTGCCGTCACTGCCAGTTTGTATTATTCTTTTGGGGCACGACCTGGTTGCGGTCGATGTACCCGGTGTATGTATATTTTACTTTCTGTACTAGGGTTGCCCCGCGGTGGGGTGCACGGATAGCCGGGTTCTGGAGGGCAACGGGCCCGCATCTCAGGGCATTGAGACGGAGGGGGCTTCAGTCCAGGATTGGCGGGCTATTCGCCGCACTCGTAGGGGGTATAGGTTGACCCAGGAGGGGTGCCCAAGTTACCGGATTCCGTGAAGTGCTGGGTGGTCCATTCACGGTGCTGAAGGGGGCTGCCTCGCTTCAGGTTTTGGCGGGTGACTTGCCGCGCCCGTAGGGGTCTAGGATTTCATTGCACAGGCTATCCACACGACCAGGGGAACGTCGGGTTTCAGCAGCGGCTCTGTGAAACCCGGGGATCCCAGATATCTGTATTGATCTGTGTGGCTGTACTTTTCTGTGATGTTGCATTCTATTCACGCCTTGAGCGAAATACTATATATTGGTATATATATTAGTAGATGTTGTATATGTTTTACATCCGCGCTAGTCCAGTCCCCGCTCTGCCGTTAGTTAGCTAACCTAACGGGTGATGACGGGACCCAGTGGCGAATGCGGATGGCATATACGTACGTCAGTATATTTTCGTTCTTTGTGGTGTGATTAATTGATGGGACTGCGTTGATTCGGATCAATGCAAGATAAACAAACCTAATCTGATGTTGTTGGAACACTTTTCGAAAAGCTGTTATTGCAAGGACGTTCGCTTTTGTTTTGCATCGTGGTATTCATTTGGAATATCCTGCTCCTCAGTCGACGAGGCAAGGGCCGAGATCCCTTCACCGGGAGTGACCCCTTGGACAGAAGTTTGCGTCAGGGCATTAACTTCACTATAGCCGATTACTTTTGCTTTGCATCGTGGTATTCAGTTGGAATATCCTGCACCTCATTCTACGAGGAAAGAGCCGAGATCCCTTCACCGGGAGTGACCTCTTTAGTAAAGGTTTTCGTCACTATATTTTATAAAAGGCTATGCAGTTCCTTCAACGATATCAAGTTCATTACGTTAAAAGTTTTTCGCCAAAAACTAGACGTAGCCCTCCGTCATTTCTTACAAATATTACTTAGTATTCGTGCTGCGTTTGTTGACTGTGTCAAGGCGTAGTGTGCGGTAGCTAAGTAGTGTTTGTTTGCAGCATATAAATGGGATTGGTTAGGACAGTCGTGCGGCCTTGTTGACTGTGTCAAGGGCTCGTACGGGTGGGTTTAATGCAATCCAGGATAATGACGGGTTGAACTTGACTAGGACTCTTTGATTTGTTGACTGTGTCAAGGTCACTTGAGTCCTAGGGGTAAAACTCACATCGGGAGTTTCAAAAGAACTGAAACTTGCCAGGCAT
This sequence comes from Agapanthus africanus, assembly GCA_030015575.1. Classification (NCBI taxonomy): domain Eukaryota; kingdom Viridiplantae; phylum Streptophyta; class Magnoliopsida; order Asparagales; family Amaryllidaceae; genus Agapanthus; species Agapanthus africanus. The sequence continues at coordinate 344,601,598 of CM057343.1, forward strand.
GCGCATACCTTCTGGAGTGTGGTGACGTGAGTGGATTCCGTCACGTTATCATGCGATGATAGTTGGATCCCGATTCCCACTGATGAGTTGGTTTACTCCTCGGGTGATCCCGACTAATTCTTCTTTCAGGTTTGAAGGAGAATTTGAGGTACAGTGGGAGGCTTCCTGATTAGACAAAGTGATAACCATTCTAATCTAGGTTAGAGTGCACGCTGAGTGTTTCTTTTCTCTCTCTCTGGCAGCGACCATTGACCCGACCCTGGACTATGACTCAGTGACCAAGTTGACCGAACCTTCTTAACACTGGCTTTTGGATTGTCAGAGTTGCAGACCTCATTGCCACTCCTACTTTTACCCTTTTCTCCAGGACACCCCATATTACTGCGAACGTCCACTTCCATTGGACAAAACCATCGTATGGTTAGATACGAACTCGAAGGATTTCGAGGATGGTTTCTGGTTCTGGAGAAAACGGATAGGACAATTCAGTTGTCTTTTCTTTTCACCTTCTCTCAGGTTGCGAGTACTCCTTGGTTTAGGAGTACTACACCTATTACGCAAATTGGCTAGTCTTCTTCCAAACCATAGGCTGGTGCCGACCGGTAGGGAATGAAGAAAACCAGTTAGCCTAAAACGGTGTACAGAAGGTATTAAGATTAAGACAAAGCAAGGGATTAGTAGGAGAGCAAAGTAAATTGCGACTGATATTCACGACCAAACCAAGTATTTCTTCGCCAATCCTAAATCACCTTTGTATTTCTCCAGGACACTCCGTATTACTACGAAGATCCCAGTTTATTGGATAATCCATCGTATGGTTATATACGAACTCGAAAGGAACTTGTTCCAGTTCGGGGATGGATCCTAGTTCAGGAGAAATAGGAATAAAGTACATTCAGGTGTCTTTTATCTTCACCTTCTCTCGCGTTGCGAGTGCTCCTAGGATTAGGACAGTACACCCTTTATGCTTTTTAGATAGTCTTCTTCCAAACCATAGGCTGGTGCCGAACGGTAGGGAAGGAAGAAAACCATTTGGCCTAAAGGGGTGTGCAGACGGTAATGACTAAAGACACAGAAAGGGATTTGGATAGGTGGCAAAGAATCATACGGTTATAGTTGTGAATCTGGATGATGGTAGAGGCATTACTAGGAATACCAGGATACCCCATCGAAACATTACAATGTTTCAGTTTCACTGTGTACTGTTAAAAGAAAACTGATTTCCCGATTAGACACTTACTCCAGGGTATGTATTTACCAGGTATGATTCTCACATCTGTATGGTTTTACAGATGATGAGTGGGAGTAAGTTATTGGGAATTGGGTGATCATCCTCATTATATCGGGATTCGTTGTAATCGGTGATATTTGAGGAAGTCACCTGGGTTGTTTGCCGGTCGGCAAATATTTGGTTTTGAATATCCGCGGTTATGCACCAATTTCAAATTGATATATCTGTACGTCTATTTTCATAGAGTGAGATATACCTTTTGATATTATGTCTACGACATTTACCTATATCAGTGGATGGTTAGGTAAGGAGCATTAAACAGCGGTGTAATTCTTCTTAACCATAAGTACAGTTTTCAACCTACGACACACAGTGAAAGAGTTGTTAGACTCAGCGGACTTATACAGAGTATTGTATGTTGTCCAGTGTCCATTAGGACAGAGGGGTTGGTCCTCGTACTATATTCTGTTTACTTTTAACTTCTCTAGTTCTTAGACATATGTTTCGTGCAAACACAGGGTCTAAGTTTTGAGGAGTTATAGGTATTTGAATAGAGTAGAGAACCAGGTATAGCAAGTATCGGGATTCTTCAAAGTGATCGAAGATGTAGATACTTGTGTATGGTATTCAGTTGATAGTAATGATAAAGAGAAATTGCTTCTCTTTCAGGTTACTCATAATAGGAAGCATTCCTAAGTTGAGTAACGCTGATCGGCCTCCTTCCATTTAGTTGACATGCACTGGAGACAGCTGCATAATTTGAATCTGGTTCAATTGAATCAGTGCCTCTGTTTCTATATTGGATATAGAACAGTTCATATCTTAACGATGTTAAGGTACGGGGAGTCGTCCGTCTTATGCTTAAAACCAGACTCCGGATAACTCAAGGCACGTTTCTGTAATGGCTGTTTGTGGGTTGACCCAGGCTATGACGAGGGTTGATTTTCTACCATCTGACAGATCAATAGAAATATTGTTCTAGACTCGCCACAGTTTTAATAAAAATTGGATTTTTCAGAAAAAGTAGTGGGAGTATGGTAGAACTGGAAGTGATTCCAGAACCACAAACGATTACTGAAGATTTGATAAGGAACCTAAAGATTCAATCTGGACTGACATTCCATTGGCCACTCCGCAGATACGGTGGGTAACTTCAGGCACCCGAGAGGTACTCCGGTAGCCTCAAGGACGGTGACAGGGAAGTTCTTGTTTACCCACACTTGCCATTGCTGTTGTTCCAGGCTGCGAGACCCGGTGAGAGGATGCGTATAGCGTCGTTCTAAACTAGCTTTAGAAGTGCGCGTCTATATGACTCTGCCAGAGGGTTGTCGTAGTCAGTGGGAGCAGCGGAAGCATTGGTGGACATCAGGCTTATGTCTATTTATAGACTAAAGCAGATGTAGCGGAGATAGATCATCCATTTCTGATGTGACAGTCATAGGTTTGACTTCATCAGAATAGGGGATGGATCTGTTGAGAAGGTAGTAGGGTGTGATATCCTGATATTTGGATGACATACACAGAATAGGAAAAGAAACTCCTATACTACAATCGGTTATACTTTGGTCGTCACACAGTGGTTTCTCCACACAGAACTTGGATATTATATCAGACATACTGGTTACTAGATCTATGGTTTTAGATCTAGATTTGGGTGGTTTCCCAATCTGGGTACCTTGACAGCATTCTATGAGTATTTAGAATGGTCGACTCCTGGCACGGTAGTGTACCTGCAGGTAATGGAGTCACCCTCTCTAAAGGTGTCTTATAGACTAAAGAGGAGAGGATGTGCATGATTGGCAGATCACTTGCTTAGGCATTTGAGTCAATCATGAGATGTCAAATACCACACCAGATGTTGTTCTTGCACTAGATGCAATAAGTTGATATTAATCCAATCCTGGAAAACCAGTCGGAAGCAGTTTTAGAACATAAGTGAATGTTCTAGGGATATGATAACGGCTGCCTCCTTTAGGAGACGGTTATCACTCCGGGCTTCCAAGGTGACATGGACGACAAGCAGGTTGTCAGAGTTATAGATTTTCCTTCTGACGAGGGGCAGTATTTTGGACAGGTGGTCCAAGGCAATACTGAGGGAGGCATGGCGCAGGATACTGATTAAGTTCAGTTGTTGATACAGTCTAAGAAGTTTGGATTTGGAGTTCATTTATGAGCTAGGTCCCATCAGACATCCAGATATTCTAAGACAGGTATTGCTCATTTCGGGAGATGGTTTTCTCCGCGAACATGAGATATAGAGAGACACAGAAAGAAACATCACTGCGGATCCACTCACTGAGGCTATTCCTCGAACGCAATAGTTTCGCAAACAGGTTTTGTGAGACTGACTAGTAGAGGAGTTGGGTGTTCGGTATCACACGGGCTGTGAGTATGCGACATCGCAATAATTAGCCTTGAGTGCAAGTGGGAGATTGTTGGAGTTAGTGCCCTCAGAGTCAATTATTGGATCACAGGCACGTGATTGCAATGATTGAGGGAGGACCTATCCCGGTAGGACAGTCTTACTCGAGATGATAGTATGCTATCTGGTTTATCTTTATCATCGTGTACTGCTTTAGGTGACCTGACATGTCGCTATTACACGTTGATAGAGCCCCTAGGATTCTTGCTTGACTACCAGCAGTATGATGGCGATCATATACGTGGGAGCTGGTGGTCTATAAGCACATCCTTAAAAGGTCCCTAGTCGTAGGAGTTTCGAGACAGGGCATCGATACTCCGTTAGTAGACTAGTGTATACAGTCGAGACCCCGACGAGGGGCGGTGGCCGGTCTCACAAGCCACTGGTGTCAGTTGGTTCACCTAAGATGTATACAGGTGCTCATTGGGTTATGAGTACACCGGACAGGACTCGCCGGGAACCTGCTAGTTGGTCTTATACCAGATGTCAGATAGCAGTTCCCTGGTGACATGTGTACAGGTTAGTTCATCGACCTGAGATCGTCATTTGTCTCGTGTGAGTTCCCACTGTGCTTTGATTACTACCCTACCACGGCTCAAAGGAGTCGTGCAAACAGGTTTTAGTTGGGTACAGTCCCGAGCCACATGGAGGCAGTGAGCGGATCTGCAGGGGTTCGTCTCTCCCGGTATTGGGGGTGAGGTCGCGCTGTGTCTAGGAGAGCCATTACGCAAAGCCCTCGGCCGAGGCAGGAGATTTACTGGTAGGTATTCCAGTAGTATCTCAGGGCGTTCTGGGCTACGCTCCGACACGACTTGTACCGCTTTTGGGGGTCTGACTTTCACCAACCCCCTAGGCCCGCCATGCGATACTCATAGACGAACGGACCGGACTGTACGGATATTGTCACTGACAGGCTCAGTTGGGTGTCGGGGTGAGCTTCCTCATCGACGTCCCATTTGGTCAATACCTGGTGGCCCGTCACGTATTGGCTTATACCTCTGACGTGCTAGTGGTTAAATCCACAGCCAAGGTATTGACGAGTCTTTAGAGTCCACCACACTCAGTTTCAGTTACTCAGCTTTCGGGCGAAACGCTGTAGAGGCCGTATGGAGATATGGCAGGGTCCGATCAGATACGTGCGGTATTGCACGGATCAGGATTGGACAGTTTTGTACTAGTTGCCGTATAGTTATATGGCAGGGTTCGATCTGATACGTGCGGTATTGCACGGATCAGGATCGAACGGATTTTACTAGCCGGCTTTGGCTTAAGCCGGTCCTAGTCTAGTACAGTGTAGATTTTGTCTCTTTGCATTTGTGTTCAGTGGGAATACAAATGCGGGCATGTATTTGCAGCAGTGGGGTTTTCCCGTATTTTATTACGGGATCAGTTTTTCTGAAGTTGCCAGTTTGCATTCCGTTCCGGCCGGTTTTCCTTCATTCCTTCTCGGTCGGACTTTCTTGATGGAGGGTGTTAATTGCAAGTTTGCAATTAACATCTAGTGGAGGGCTTTCTTGCATATGTTGCATTATGATGAGACTTGTTTCATCATGAGATGCCTTTCTAGTCTATTCCATTTCTTATCTTTTGAGTGGATTTGTGATGAGAGAGGAGGGTGACCATTTTCTATGTTATTGATATATTCTTTCTTGTTTTCTTTTTCTCTCTCCAATCTATTCTCATCTCAAAGTGGCCGGCCACATTTGGAGAAGGGGGAATGAGGGTATTTTTTTTGGCATGAGCAAATTGCTTCATCTCAATTTCATGCTACAAAATTCCTCACATCACAAAAAGGTAAAAAGTTCATTCTTTTCTTCCACCTCCATCCATGGCAACTTCAAGAAACCCCAAAAGAGACAAGTTCACTACACTATTCTATAGCAAGTCTTGGACGCGTCGGCTAGCCAACTTCGCGCCCGAGTTGCCTCGGTCAAGAGGCGGGAGCCCGTAAAAGATTCCGGCTATGTGGTGCCTTTCCGACGAGCGAGGAGGTGACGGAGATTCCGCGGGAGATCGGAGTGGAGACGAAGACCGAAGGACACGGATCGCTTGGTATAACTTCTCACCCCATCTCTAGTTAGCTAGTATAGGTTAATGGTTTCGATCCGGGTATTCTTTGTCCGCGGTAGCGCCGGTTTCCGAGTTAGGGAAAATTTTTTATTCCGCATTTTGGCCTCGAGAAAGAGGCCGGGGCGCTGCCGTGGCGCAACATATAATTCCTTCTGTATTGCTACCAGCTCTCAGGTCTTTGAGTTGGCGTAATGTTTAATCAGCAAAATGACAATTTTGGCCTTTCTTCTAGAATTTCCTGCACAAATCTCGACACAAGTGTAGCGCAATATAGGGATGATGCGATGCCATGAAATGCAGTCAATTCCCTTTATAGTGCCGGTTTTAGAGTCTAACACATGCAATCTGATATTTAACGACTGATTTGCTAATATGTGCTATATGAATGCCGAACACTTCTAGATGAGTGCAAAAGATAGGGAAATTGCCGTGTTAAAAATGCAGTATTTTTGACTGATCAAATTCTTCCAAACTTATTTTCGGTCGTCTCGAGCGAATTGTTTTATTAAAAAGAGAAGGAGAAAATAAAGAAAGAGAAAAACTAACTAGCACACTTTCGTAGGCAACACGATTGCACTGAGCACGTGCAACAAGCCTTTAAACCTCTAGGTGTCCCTAGTAGGAGGAGTGTTGTCTCCTGAGGGTTTTCAGCGGATTGCACCCACAAAATCCAATAACAAAAGGAAGATCATGAATATTACATTTAAAGACAAGAATTGTAAAAGAAAAACCTTGAAAATTAGGGTTTCCAACTAAGCTAGCTTTTCGGTTGTCATGAGCCCTATCTTAATGGTCATGAAAAGATGTCAGAAATCACGTCCTCCCTCAATAAAACATCGTCTTATTCTTCATTCCTATCTTTCTTCCAAACATCGATCTTATCACCCTGCATGTGTGTAAAGGACATCCGTACACCCGGAGAATTCAATTCAAGCTATCATACTTTTGCCCATCAGCCTCAGTACTTTTTAATTAATGAATATTAGGATTGCTCACACACTTTCATGCGACCGTTAATACTTCTTGAGGTACTAACCGACCGATTACTCATGTGCTTGCTTATTTGGTGTATTTTCCTCGTCTTGCACCACCTAAGGCATAGCAGTGACTCCCAGACCAGTTGGCCTTAGGGCACTAGGTGAAGATGCACCCTCGCTATAAATTTTTTATTGCCCTTGGTGATAACAAAACCAGTGTCCATTTTTCTCACCGCCTTATTTTTTTTTATTCATTTCTTTTATTTTATTTCCTTCATACTTTTGGCTTTAAGACAAGAGCATTTCAAGGTATCCTCTACTATCCCGGGCTTCAAGACGTATGCAAGTGCGAATAGAAGGGTATCAACGTTCAAAATGTTTGGCGTCCAGAATAGAAACTATTTTTCAGACTTATTTTTATCCTCAGATTAGTGACTTCCTTCATCTTACTAACCCTTGGGACAATAGCTCATAACTACTTATTACTAGTTCGTATAAGAAAACTTCTAATTTTCTTAGTTTTCTTAAATTTTTCTAATCTCATGGATGTAATTTTTCACTATCTAAACTTTTATTATCTTATTTATGTACAAAAAATATTTTTATATTTTGAAAATTTTTAAATTTTTATAAGTTTCCAAAAATGTTTTGTGCTTATGCAAATGATATGCAAATGATGCAAAAATAAGCATAAACCTCCCCCAAACTTGTTTTCAACAGTGTCCTTGTTAGTTGTATGTATGCCCTAGAGGCCAGTATTGTACAGATGATGTATATTATATTGGATGCTTGGACATATATAGAGATGACTTTCTTGCTCGATATGATAGTATGCTATCTGGTTGCTCTTTATCTTAACATGTATACTTGTCTCTTTATACTGTCTTAGAGTTACATGTTGGTAAAGCCCTTAGGATGTGTACTTGACTACCTGGACTATGATGCGGATCATACTAGTGGGGACATGGTAGTCCATAAGTACATCCTTCAAGGTCTCTAGTCGTGGGTGTATCGAGACGGTGCATCGATATACCAGTGTAGACTAGCGTATACGCTTCTCGACCCATGAGATGGGCGATGGATGATCCCATATTCATTGGTGTTTGACATCAGAGATGGTGTACGGGTGCTCAGTGGAGACTGGGTACACTGGACGGACTCGCCGAGAACTCCCAGATGGTATTATACCTCACGTCAGATGGCAGTTCTCAGGTGACACTTGTGCAGGTTAGTCTGTAGACCCGAGATCGTCATAGAGTCTTGTGTGATTCCCACTGTGCTTTGATTTCCACCTTACCACGTCCATGAGGGCATGCAGAACGGTGGTTTTTGGGTACATTCCCGAGTCACATGGAGGCAATGAGCATTAGGAGGGGTTTCGTCTCTCCCGGTATTTGGGGTTGATGTTGCACTGTGCTCGATTGGCCGTAACAGGGAAGTCCCTGTCCAGGGCTGATTGGAGATTTACTGGTAAGTGTTACCAGTAGTTTCTCGACCCGTTATGAGACTCACATCGGCACGACTTATCGGTTATTGGGGTCTGACGTTTACCACCCCTAGACTTGATATGCGACATATCAGACAAGGAGACCGAACTGCACGGGTAGTGTTGCCGGTTGGCTCGACGGGAGTTGTAGCAGGTTCGCTTGTCTTCTTCTGATCGCTCAATACCCGGGTGGCCGTTACGTTTAGCTGACCGCTTGCGGCTTGAGAGTGTTTGATATGATCATCACCCACTGCCGGCGTATTGACGAGTCTTAGAGTCCCACAAAGGAGTTACCTAGTCGAGGCGAAACGTTGTGGTGCGCGTATGCGATATGCGCATGGACCCGATTAAAATGCGCGTATGGGATACCGTATATTGATCGGGCGGCTTGCTTTTGGTGGGGTCGTATGTGGTATGGCCGGATTGATAAATCAAGTGTTGATTTATCATTTAACCATTAGTTTTCTCACTTGAAATCTTTTCTTGTATATGATGGATGTATGCATGCATGTATTTTTTCTTTCTTTCTAGATTCATGCACACATGGATGTGCATACACACATACATACAAGCATCATCCTTCATGGTTGCTTATACATAGAAAATGGTGGCAATATAAGACTCACACCATGGTTTATATTATGGATTTTTATTTCTATTTATGCTAAAACAAAAGAAAAGAGATAAGATTAAATCATGGATGAGTTTCTACACTCTTCTTTTGACCTAACCTTGTTCACCTACCTTTTGACCATGGTTTAATCTTTCTCTTGTGTTTTAACTAAAGTAAAATTAAATATCCATAAAAGATAACCATGGTTTGAGATGAAGAAAGAAAAATATATATGCTTATCTTTTTCTTTTTCTTATTGGAGTTATTCTTCTCTTCTTCTAAAATTAGCCATCATCTTCTTCAACCTTGATCTCTTGCTCTCTAGAATTTTCAAGTGAGCAAAATACTCAACAAGATAGGATTTTGAAGTGAGAAAGAGAACCACAACACCATTCTACACAAGTCTAGCCCACTTGTTTAGAGTGTAAGCTTCATTTCATTCTCTAGATAAAGTGAAGTTGCAAGCTTGGACAAAGCGGACTCCGGGTGGATCATCGTGGACCTAGAGGAGTTCAAGCGGATTTTTTCCAAACCCCAAGTAGCCGAGGAGTCTAGTGTAGGGAGCTACAAAGGTTGTACTCTCAAAACCCTAGATTTTCATACTTGTGATGAAGTGTAGTTTTAGAAACCCTAATTTTCTAGGATAGATCTTTTATATGCTTACTTAGCACCCTAAAACTTTGATCTTTGTGACATGTGATACTTCCAAACTCTACATAGGGTGCTAGGTAAACCTAACATTGGTATCAGAGCCGACCTAGAACATTAGTCGACACTTTTACGAAGTAAAAATCCCGATCGGATCAAAATACGACGTTTCGAGACCTTCTCTGGACATTTTTTAAAATCTGACATTTTTCAGAATTAAAAATACTTAAAAAATAGAGCAGGAAAATATAAGAAATACTGTGAAAAACGAACCCATGATCCGTACAAACCGCCGCGGAACCGCAGCAAATCCTTGCTTAGGCCGCGGTTCCGCGGCCGTAAAGAGACTTCATGGCTTCCTATTTCTACAGTAATTCCTATAATTGCTTGTAAATTGTTTTTAGGTATGTTTAATCTGAATCTAGTACTGTATATTCTGGAGATGGTTTTGGACTCGACGATTCGATCGGAATTTTCATTTCGTTGCTTTTCCGGAAAAATTAGAAAGTATTGAAATGTTCGAACGAGTATCATTTGCTCACTATTCACGGGGTTTAAATATTTTGGAGATACGTGCAAATTTTATGGTGGACCCTCTAGAAGACAACAAACCTTAACTCGATTATGTGACCGTCTTGAACTGCCCTTTGAACATTAGGGTTTGGGGCAGTACGGCGTGCACATGTGAGGCGTTGGCTTGACCCTTCTACGGCTGGACCGCTACTACTGTGTCACACTCCAGGTTTTTGAACTCCGCTCAAGTGTTGAGCTTTAGGGAATCTTGGGTATTTGATCATTCGTTCGAAAACTTTAATACTGTCTATTTATCTGGAATGTGATGCAATGTGTGGAATCCATATTACTAGACATGAAATACGAAGTATGTGATATTTCGCATTTACGATGTCTAAAGAGAATGTGGATTCCAGATATTGCAGTTTTACACTTTCTTTTCTGTGGCCGTAAGTGTAGTATGTCGATATCGCCGGTTTCGTTGCTATACGTCAACGACAATCGGGGTACGCATACTTACTTACGTTGATGATATGAGATATTATGTGTTGCTGAGATATGATATGCAGGATTGTCGTGATTGAATAGCCGGAGGGTTTTATGTGAGATGAGAGTTTTATATTTTCATTCATGTAAATTCAAATGTAATGTAATATTCTTTTATTTGGGGCACTTTCAGGTTGAGGTCGATGCCACCAGTGTTGGATATTATTTACTTTTCCGCATTAGAATGGACCCAAGGAGGGGAGCACGGGTGACCGGGTTCTGGGGTTCAATGGGAGGCCACTCAAGGAGTCGAGACCGGGTCTCCTAAACTCCAGAATTGGTAGGGTCGCTTGCCGCTCTCGTAGGGGTCCAAGGTGTGGGCTTGGCTATTCATCGCGACTGTGGAATCCGTATATTCTATTGTTGGCTAAATACTAAATACTGACGTCCTAGTATATCCCACATTATATCTATGTTTCTGCTGCGATATCTGTGATGCGATCATGTGATGTGCTGTGATAGATACAGCATATAGTATATATGATATATTATATAGACATTACTTATGTTTTACACCCACACTAGCCCTGCCCTGCTATGTCGTTAGTTACCTAACCTAACGGTGCACGAGGGGACATCGAGGCGAATGCGGATGGCATAAGTGTATATCGTATTTATCTGTGATGTTTAGGTGACTTAAATGATGGGACTTCATTAATATGATTAATGAAAGAAAAGAAACCTAAAAGATGTTGTAGAATCAAATTTTCAAAAAGGGTAGCTACAGTTTTGCTTTGCATAGTGGTATATATGATATACCCTGCACCTTATTCGATGGGGAAAGAGCCGAGATCCTTTCACCAGGAGTGACCTCTTTAGCAAAACTGGCAGATGCTACAACACTCGGTTTGACTTTTGACTGCTTTTGGAGTTTTGCTTTGCACAGTGATATACATGATATATCCCGCACCTTATTCGATGAGGAAAGAACCGAGATCCCTTCACCGGGAGTGACCTCTTTAGCAAAACTAATAAAAGCCTCAAAATCACTCCATTTCAAAATTCACTAGATTCTACAACGATATCAAGTTCATTACGCTCATGGTTTTTCTGAAAAAACCTGCGTAGCCCTCCGTCATTTCAGATAAGTACTACTTAGTATTCATGCTGCGGTAGTTTGGCCTCCGTCAAGGCATAGTGTATGGTAGCTAACTAGTGCTTATCTGCTAGCATATGATGCGATTGGATTAGGGTATTCGTACGGCGTAGTTTGGCCTCCGTCAAGGGTCATACGGGTGGGTTTAATTCAATCAAGAAATGACGGGTTGAACTTGACTAGCGCCCTATGGGTAGTTTGGCCTCCGTCAAGGTCATGGGACGCTAGGGGCAAAAGCATTATCGGGAATTTCAAGTGTTGAAATTTGCAATGAGATTGCATACCTTCTATGAGATAGTTGGATCCCGATACCCACTGCGAGTAATTGTTACTCCCGGGAGAGTTTTACACAGGACAATTAGCCGATTAAGTAGGTGTCTAGAAAGGTGTCAATAGGGTTACGCCTCTGGGAAAATGAGATTTACTTTAATTAGGTCCGTGCGAAAGCACGGGGAACCTCCCTCAAAGTACCGACACTGGCCTGGCTGAAAGATCGGCGAAGTTGTAAGGTGTAATTAATCCCGGCTAGTCTTTCCTTTTAAGGGTTTGAAGGAAGATTTGATAAAAACCAGTGGGAGCCATCCTGATTAGATAAAATAATAACCAATCTGATCTTGTAAGAGCATACGCTAAAGTATTTTCTTCTCTCTCTCTCTCCAGGTAGCGCCATGTCATGCCTTAACCAAGATAATAATATGGATGTATTGACCGAACCCGCATGTTATACTGTGCAGGGGAACGTTGAACCCGTTCTATCTTATAAGTGTTATAAGACTGAACAGGAAACAGGAGAATATCTGGATTCTCACGCCGCCCAAACGGAGAATATGCATGTTGATGCACCTTCTTCGGGTGTGTTTGTCATTGAGAACTTTTTTTCAGTTCACCCTACGTCCTGGGTATTAGATACCGGATCAGGATCCCACATATGTAAATAGTTACATGGGCTACGGAAAGGTAGAGAACTGGGAAAAGGTGATCATTCCGTTCAAGTAGGGAATGGTGCAAGTATTGCAGCCAAAGCAGTTGGCGAATATCAACTAGTATTACCAAGTGGTGATACGATGATTCTAAATGAGTACTATTATATACCGAACATGATGTGCAACATTACATCAGTTTCTTTATTAAGTAAATAAGGATATAATTTTGTAGTAAAGGATAATGTTATGAACATATTCCTAGATCAAAAGTTGATTGCATCAGGCTCGTTACATAATGGCATATTCATTCTAAATCAAAATACAGTCCTCAATATACAAAACACAAACAAGAGGAAAAGTTCAGAAATAAATGAATCCTTCTTGTGGTATTGTAGACTTGGCCATATCAATGCGACACGACTGGCTAAGTTACATAAAGATGGATATTTGAATTCGTTCGAATTATCATATTATGATACTTGCCATTCATGTCTCAAAGGCAAGATGACCAAAACTCCGTTTACGGGACACAGAGAAAGAGTTACGGAACTCTTGGGACTGGTGCATAGCGATGTATGCGGTCCCATGTCTACACATGCCAGGGATGGTTCTTCCTACTTCATTACATTCACTGACGATCTCTCAAGATTCGGATATGTGTTCTTATTGAAACACAAGTCTGAAGCTTTTGAGAAATTCAGAGAATATAAAAACGAAGTAGAGAACCAAACAGGCAAAAGTATTAAGATTCTTCGATCTGATCGAGGAGGAGAATACTTAAGCAATGAATTCAGAGATTGTCTAAAAGAGAATGGGATTCTCTCTCAGCTTACTCCTCCTTATACACCACAGCACAACGGTGTATCGGAGCGGAGAAATCGCACCCTATTAGATATGGTGCGCTCTATGATGAGTGCAGCTGAGTTACCTATTTCCTTCTGGGGATATGCACTGGAGACAGCTGCATACCTATTGAATAGAGTTCCAACCAAATCAGTGCCTACCACTCCATATGGGATATGGAATGGTAAGAGACCATGTCTTAATTTTATTCAGATATGGGGTTGTCCGGCCTATGTTAAAACACAAAATCCGGACAAGCTCGAGGCAAGGTCTGTTCTATGTAAGTTTGTTGGATATCCCAAACATTCGCGAGGGTATATCTTCTACCACTCCGAGGAACAAAAAGTGTTTGTTTCTCGACATGCCACTTTCTTAGAAAAAGGTTTTCGTATGAAACAGACAAGTGGCATTGAGGTAGAACTGGAAGAGGTTCCAGCGATACAAACTATAATAGAAGACTTGGTAGAACCAGAGGATTCAGTAGTACCTGACGAACCCCAGCCGCTCCGCAGATCTAGCAGGGTTTCTCATCCGCCTGAGAGATACTATGGTTTTCTCATTGATGGTGGAAGCGAGGATTGTATCATGGAAGATGATGACCCAACTAGCTTCGAGCAGGCCATCACGAGTAGGGACTCAGCGAAATGGCTAGATGCAATGCGGTCCGAGATGGAATCCATGTACACCAACAAAGTATGGACTTTGGAAGATGCTCCTGAAGGGGTAAAACCCATTGGGAGCAAGTGGATCTTCAAGAAAAAACTTGGTGTAGATGGGAAAGTGGAGACTTTCAAAGCTAGACTTGTTGCAAAGGGTTTTCATCAAAGACCAGGTGTGGACTATGACGAAACCTTTTCTCCAGTGGCTATGCTTAAATCCATCCGGATCATGCTTGCCATCGCTGCGTATCATGACTACGAAATCTGGCAAATGGATGTTAAGACCGCCTTTCTAAACGGTGATTTAGAAGAGTGCGTGTACATGACTCAGCCAGAGGGCTTCGTAGATAGTGGGAGAAGCGGGAAGGTGTGCAAGCTGCTTAAATCAATTTATGAATTAAAGCAAGCATTGCGGAGTTGGAACATCTGCTTTGACGTCGTTATCAAAGAGTTTGATTTCGTAAAAAACGTAGATGAACCTTGTATTTACAAGAAGGTAGCAGAGAGTAAGGTTGTCTTCCTCGTATTGTACGTGGACGATATACTCTTGAAAGGAAATGATATTCCTATGCTGCAATCGGTCAAGCTCTTCTTATCACAAAGATTCTCAATGAAAGATCTTGGTGATACCTCCTGCATATTGGGAATTAGGATCTATAGAGATATATCCAAACGGATATTGGGACTGTCCCAATCCAGGTACATTGAAACCATACTAAAGAGGTTTAGTATGGAAGAATCCAAGCGTGGGAATTTACCCACGATCTCTGGAGTCACTCTCTCCAAAGAGATGTCTCCCAAGACTGATTTGGAGAGAGCTCGCATGCAAGGGATACCCTATGCTTCGGCTGTAGGCTCTATCATGTATGCGATGCTATGTACCAGACCTGATGTGGCATACTCACTAAGTGTAGTGAGCAGGTATCAAGCTGATCCTGGAGAGAGTCACTGGACAACTGTAAAGAGCATTCTCAAGTACTTGCGAAGGACTAAAGAGATGCTCTTGGTGTATGGTAACGGAGAACTCCAAGTGGAGTCCTTTACCGATTCGAGCTTCCAGAGTGATAAGGACGACTATAAGTCGCAGTCGGGATTTGTCTTTAGCCTTTACGGAGGGGCGGTTAGCTGGAAGAGTTCCAAGCAGGAAACCGTGGCAGACTCGACAATGGAGGCTGAATACATCGCTGCCAACGATACTGCCAAAGAGCCTGTCTGGATCAAGAAGTTCATTACTAAACTTGGAGTGGTTCCATCCATTGAGCATCCAATACCTTTGTATTGCGAAAACAATGGAGCGGTGGCTTTGGCCAAGGAACCCAGGTCCCATCAGCGATCCAGGCATATTCTGAGGCGGTATCACCTGATCCGGGAGATAGTTGATCGCCGGGAGGTCGAGGTCAGGAGGGTTGACACGAAGAATAACACTGCGGATCCACTCACGAAGGCCATTCCCCAGACACGGTTTGAGAGACTCTTCGGGATGCTCGGTATGCGATACTATAGCAGCTGGCCCTAGTGCAAGTGGGAGATTGTTAGTTGTATGTATGCCCTAGAGGCCAGTATTGTACAGATGATGTATATTATACTGGATGCTTGGACATATATAGAGATGACTTTCTTGCTCGATATGATAGTATGCTATCTGGTTGCTCTTTATCTTAACATGTATACTTGTCTCTTTATACTGTCTTAGAGTTACATGTTGGTAAAGCCCTTAGGATGTGTACTTGACTACCTGGACTATGATGCGGATCATACTAGTGGGGACATGGTAGTCCATAAGTACATCCTTCAAGGTCTCTAGTCGTGGGTGTATCGAGACGGGGCATCGATATACCAGTGTAGACTAGCGTATACGCTTCTCGACCTATGAGATGGGCGATGGATGATCCCATATCCATTGGTGTTTGACATCAGAGATGGTGTACGGGTGCTCAGTGGAGACTGGGTACACTGAACGGACTCGCCGAGAACTCCCAGATGGTATTATACCTCACGTCAGATGGCAGTTCTCAGGTGGCACTTGTGCAGGTTAGTCTGTAGACCCGAGATCGTCATAGAGTCTTATGTGATTCCCATTGTGCTTTGATTTCCACCTTACCACGTCCATGAGGGCGTGCAAAACGGTGGTTTTTGGGTACAGTTCCAAGTCACATGGAGGCAATGAGCGATAGGAGGGATTTCGTCTCTCCCGGTATTGGGGGTTGATGTTGCACTGTGCTCGATTGGCCGTAACAGGGAAGTCCCTGGCCAGGGCTGATTGGAAATTTACTGGTAAGTGTTACCAGTAGTTTCTCGACCCGTTATGAGCCTCACATCGGCACGACTTATCGGTTATTGGGATCTGACGTTTACCACCCCTAGACTTGATATGCGACATATCAGACGAGGAGACCGGACTGCACGGGTAGTGTTGCCGGTTGGCTCGACGGGAGTTGTAGCAGGTTCGCTTGTCTTCTTCTGATCGCTCAATACCTGGGTGGCCGTTACGTTTAGCTGACCGCTTGCGGTTTGAGGGTGTTTAATATGATCATCACCCACTGCCAGCGTATTGACGAGTCTTAGAGTCCCACAAAGGAGTTACCTAGTCCAGGCGAAACGTTGTGGTGCGCGTATACGATATGCGCATGGACCCGATTAAAATGCGCGTATGGGATACCGTATATTGATCGGGCGACTTGCTTTTGGTGGGGTCGTATGTGATATGGCCGGATTGATAAATCAAGTGTTGATTTATCATTTAACCATTAGTTTTCTCACTTGAAATCTTTTCTTGTATATGATGGATGTATGCATGCATGTATGTTTTCTTTCTTTCTAGATTCATGCACACATGGATGTGCATACACACATACATACATGCATCATCCTTCATGGTTGCTTATACATAGAAAATGGTGGCAATATAAGACTCACACCATGGTTTATATTATGGATTTTTATTTCTATTTATGCTAAAACAAAAGAAAAGAGATAAGATTAAATCATGGATGAGTTTCTACACTCTTCTTTTGACCTAACCATGTTCACCTACCTTTTGACCATGGTTTAATCTTTCTTTTGTGTTTTAACTAAAGTAAAATTAAATATCCATAAAAGATAACCATGGTTTGAGATGAAGAAAGAAAAATATATATACTTATCTTTTTCTTTTTCTTATTGGAGTTATACTTCTCTTCTTCTAAAATTAGCCATCATCTTCTTCAACCTTGATCTCTTGCTCTCTAGAATTTTCAAGTGAGCAAAATACTCAACAAGATAGGATTTTGAAGTGAGAAAGAGAACCACAACACCATTCTACACAAGTCTAGCCCACTTGTTTAGAGTGTAAGCTTCATTTCATTCTCTAGATAAAGTGAAGTTGCAAGCTTGGACAAAGCGGACTCCGGGTGGATCATCGTGGACCTAGAGGAGTTCAAGCGCATGTTTTCCAAACCCCAAGTAGCCAAGGAGTCTAGCGTAGGGAGCTACAAAGGTTGCACTCTCAAAACCCTAGCTTTTCATACTTGTGATGAAGTGTAGTTTTAGAAACCCTAATTTTCTAGGATAGATCCTTTGTATGCTTACTTAGCATCCTAAAACTTTGATCTTTGTGACATGTGATGCTTCCAAACTCTACATAGGGTGCTAGGTAAACCTAGCAGTCCTCACTGTTGCCATCTACTAAACCTCGAAAAACCTGTAAGCTTGGGAGGAATTTATTAGTGGGGACAAAATATTTAAGTGAAGAACCTCCCCCAAACTTATTTTTGGCTCCAAATTTTGTAAAAATTTTCTTTCCAAGAGCCAGAAAAAATGTCCCCCCCCCAAACTTGAGTTATGCAATGTTAAGCTTTGTAAATCCCATGAGGGGGTCAAAAATCAATGGTCGATGCCAAGCTTTGCAAAGACGGAGCGTTAACACCAACCATTCAAAAATTTTGTCAATGCAGTGCTCTGGTTGGTGGAAGAAGAAGTGGGGAAAGGTTAAGTGGTGGAAGAGAGTGTGTGTGTGTCTCATTTTGGAGAGACGATGCAGTGAATGTGATGGATTGCTCGTATTCTTTTTACAGTTCAGAAGAAGGGGTGGAGGTTCAATTTCATTGATTGGGAAATGATTCATCTCAACACCCGTGTCATTCAAAAATGCGAGTTCATCAGCAAAGATTTCCTCAAAAGTTCCATCAATACCCCGATGAATAATGTCATCACAAAGTGTGGGGTGATCTTCGGACTCTAAAAGCAGTTCATAATCGGTGTTAGTTGTTGACCCGGACATCTCGGTGGAAGAGTCCGTATGTGTATGATACATAGTTGGGTTAAACAACAACGTATGAAAAGAGTCAAGATCAGTATGAGGAGGATCATCAAATTCGCTGCTGTCGACATCCATTCAGTCGACAGAACAGACCTGAGCAGTAGGTTCAGAGGGTACACTTCCCAACTTGTAAATGTTCAGTTCAATTGACCTATTCCCGAAAGATAGGGTCATAGAACCGTTACGACAATTGATGATAGCGTTGGATGTGGCCAAAAAGGGGCGACCTAAAATCACCGGAATTTGATTCTATGGGTTCGCTACAGGCTGTGTATCAAATAAAATAAAATCCACAGGGAATATAAATTCCCTGATTTTTATTAACACATCCTCCAGTTCACCCCTAGGTTTGGTGATTGATCGGTCAGCCATCTGGAGAGTGCAATGGGTTGGCTTCAACTCTCCGATACCTAGTTGCTCATAGAATGAGAAAGGAAGCAGGTTAACGCTTGCCCCAAGGTCTAGTAGAGCACGGTTGATGTGTTTCTCCCCAATAGAGTAGGAAATCGTAGGATAGCCTGGATCCTTACGTTTCCTCGGTAATTGCTGGGGGAAAGCCGTGTCTACATTCTTTGCTATGAATATCTTCTTGGGCATTTGTTTCTTTCTCTTTCTAGTGCACAAGTCTTTAAGAACTTTCGCATATGCTGGGACTTGTTGGATAGCATCTAGAAGAGGGATGTTTATGTTAACCTGTTTAAACATCTCAGTGATCTTCTCCATATGTGGACTTGGTGTGTTAGCCCTTAACCGATTAGGATAAGGTGCTTTAGCAATAAGCTCAGGGTCCAACACTGGAGAAGGAAGAGGGGGTAGACGAGATCCCAAAAGAGGAGTGGGGACCGTCTGTGAAGAACTAGAAGTGGTGGACTGAGGTGGCGAGCCTTGTGGGAAACGAAGAATAGGCTCGCAAGAAGGTGGTAGGGTAGAAGAACTGGGGTCAGAATTAGAAGTGTGTGTGTGAGGAAAGGTCTCAGACGGGGTATCATCGATAGATTTTTCAGTGTCATCAATCTCTTCCCCAACGTGGTTGTCAAGCACTCTCCCAGATCTCAACGTGATTGCATTCACATGATGTGAATAGCCAGGATTGGGTAAAGGTTGAGCTGGGAGTTTCTCTTTCTTTCTTGCACTCATTTCGGCTTTTAATCGTGCAATTTCTGCTTCCATCGATTTGATACTCTCAGCTTGAGACGCAGAGTTTTTCTTTATATCATCGACGGAAGTCTTTATTTCAGCCGATACTTGCATGAGATTTGTCAGAAGCAAGTTTATGAATGAAGAGGATTCATCAGTCCCGGTCAACTGTAAAGGACTAGACGGTGCAGTTATGTTGACCGGATTTTGAAAGTTCTGTGATTGGAAGGGGTGCTGACTCAATTGAAGTGGTGGTTGCTGTTGTAGTGGAGGGACCCTTTGGAAATTATTTTGGCTTGGAACCGTGTTTTGAGATTGTGATTGGTTCCAAGCAAAGTTCGGGTGATTCCTCCAACCCTGATTATATGTGAAAGAAAATGGATTGTTCCTAGGTCTTTGAAATACGGCATTGGTATGCTCATGACCTTGAAACGGACATTCTTCCTTCAAATGTGAAGGATCAGAATAGCAGCCACATACAGTCTTGGAGAGTGACATTTGATATAGGGCGGCAGCTAAAAATTTGTTTTCCATAGTTTCGAGTTTCTTGTGTATAGCTGAAATGTCAGCTATAACTCCTATGGAAATATCATTGCCATCCCTAGACGATTGACTCACACCCTCCCACTGTAAAGATTTTTCAGCGAAATCTTCTTGAAATTTCCAGGCTTCCCCATCATCTTTAGTCATGAAGTTGCCTTGACACATGGATTCAAGGGTCTGTCTTGTGTTAGGATTAATGCCCTCATATATGATTCGGCACAGTTCCCATCTCGGGATGCCGTGATGTGGACATTGGACTAACAGATCCTTGAAGCGTTCAAGACATTTTGAAAATGGTTCATTCGGAAGCTGGGTGAATTGATTGATTTCGCTACGGACTCGAGCTGTCTTTTGGTATGGGTAGAATTTCTTAGGGAATGCTTTGACGAATTCTCCCCGGTTTGAAATGGAATGTGCGGTAGTGTTATACAGCCACTTCTCGGCTATATCGCACAAGGTGAATGGAAGAAGACGTAGACGCATAGCATCCACAGAAAGCTGTGAAGTACCCATCATTGAGCATACATTTTCAAATTTCGTGATAAACACGTATGCGTCCTCAGTCTCGAGACCGTGGTATTTGGGTAGAAGGTTGATGTATTGGGGTTTAATTTCAAAATTTTTCCCGTTGGCTGGTGGAATGGATAAGCAGGTGGAAAGGGGAACTCGTGTAGGATAGCACTTCTCTTGGAGAGAGATGCGAGGTGGATTCTGCGCACCAACAGACGGCCGCAAAGTAGTGGAAAAGAAGTTCGATGGCGACGGATCCATCGATGTGGGTGTGGTGGTGGGTAAAAGAGAGGTAAATGGAGAAATGTCGACTTTTGGGTCGATCGGGGGACGCGGACTGAACAGGCACTAGAATCCCGTTGTCCAGCCTATCTTGCACTAAAAAAGGTTAGTACAAGTGGCAGCATGGATTATAATTAGGGGAAATGAATGAATGCGGTGTTTGTTTTGAAAATTGGACAGGTTTTTGAAAAAATGATGCAACACAACAAATGCAACACAAAAACCCTAATTCCAGGGGTCACCTAGGTCAAATCTCTAGACCGCTCCTAACTGCCAAAAGACAAGTCGCAGGATAAATCCTCCACTGCCTCTTTGTCCCCCTGTGGCCAGGTAAGTTCCAGGTAAGTGGGAAGGTACTCCACTACGTAAGTAGTGGGCCTAATTAATAACCACTAGCCTTCGACACACTTGCCTTAGACACCATAAGAAAACGCGGATAAGCAAAGAATTACCCACGGCCTTCTTCTGTCCTAAGTGAGCGCGATGGTCCTTAGAGTCATCTCTAGATATTTTTTAATTAATGAGGGTAATGCGGATGCAAGTTTGTGATTTTTGGGGCTTAGGAAGGGTAATGAACTCCACACCTAATTTGGATTTGGCCGTGCCCCTTAATATCCGTATTAGTTATGCAAACAACCACAAAAATCAAAACAAGCACAATTTAATTTTTGCATTTTGCACGGCGCTGCGATTTTTGCAAAGAAGCCAGCACAAAATGTTAATTGGAGCAGATTTGAGAAGGAGATAAGAAAGATAGAGCTTACTGTGGAATTTTCGTACAGAGGGGGCTTAACTAAGGCACGGAACCGTGACAAATAGAGGCTTAGACCGCGGGTGCGCGGCCGTTGGTACAGTTCACTATACCAAATTTCAACAGAAGCTTGCTGTTGATTCCTTGAGTCCTCTGGACTTTTCTGAAAAATTTTCTCCAGCTCCAATGATGCCAGATTTCCTCGCACAAATCACAACAACACATATTAGTGTTTGCGCGAATTTTGATCACAAAATAACAATGGAATAAATCTTTCAATTCAAATTTCAAATATAGAACGAATTAGTGCGCAATCCCCGGCAACGGCGCCATTTGATTGATTCAAATTCTTGTTGTGTGTTTAAGAAAATGTATAGAATCACAATCAAAGAATTATTTGACCGCAATCAACTACGGTGTCGGATGTAGATCGTAAGCGAGTGCGGATCGTCCACAGGGATTGTGCGATTCGTTTGTATTTTGATTTGTTTGAATCGAAAAGTTAATAGAAAAGAAAAGAAAACATGATTCAAGATTTTTATCGATGGTTTCAAGTGTCACTATTCTAATCAAGAATCAAGAAAATGATAAACATCGAGAATCGAGTTTTGATAGAATTCCAATCACTTTAGGGTTTCAAGATTTGAAGTAAAACTCGTAGGAATCGAGTAAATTGTAGATGTGATGAAGATTCAAGATTACGATTTCTTATCTAGTAACAAATTGATGCTAAATCGATGTCGAATTCATCGAGGATCAAGGATCTTGCGAGGAATTAGGGTTCCTCATCCTATCCTTTGTCCTTTCGATGAATAACATTCACTAGATAGCTTCTTGAAAGTTGAGTGATCAATTGTCGATCTCTAGATCGTGCGAAAGGAATCAAGAACACATTCGCATCGATCTAGATCATCGATCAATCGATTTTCAAGAATTTACAATTGTTTTAAGACTTAAGAAAACGTTTAACAATTCATCATCATCATCATACTACAATCATTTCGATTCCTCCACGAGCGGAGTTTATTCGCGCATCATCACAAAGAATACATTCAAGATTTGAATATGAATCATAATGCTTGAATTGAAATAAAAGCATGTTTAAAGAATCTTCACCTTTATTTATTCCACAAATTGTTACACATTGCTCAAGAGACTACAAGAATTTGAGAAGCAACAAAATTGTCGAATCTAGCGTTGCATCGGCTCCTTGAGTCGTGGATCGGCTTGGATCTCGTGCTCCGATGAATGCCGGCTTCGCTTCTAAAGGATGGTTGAAGACTTACTTTGCTTGAACTCCATGGATCTTGAATTTGGAATCTTGATTGATTGGATTAGGGTTAGGGTTTTGACACAAGCCTTGTCACTAGACTTGTGGGTGGAAATTGGGGAAGATGAAGGTTGAAGAAGAAATTAGCTTTCTACAACCAAAGAATGAACAACCTCAACCCTAGATCTAGGCTCCTTTTTATAAACCATCAAAACCCTAGATCTAAGATTTGAATTTTGAATTTCCCTCCAAAAGTTTGTTGAAGAGATTTAAATTTCCCTCCAAAAGTTTGTTAGCAAGAGAGGCTTCTAGAAGTGATTAGTTAGGAGGGAGCTTCTAGAAATAGTTTGTTAGGAGCTTAATCAAGATTAGCTTAATTAATCATCCTTGCTGATCTGGCAGTAGCTTCGAGAAAATTCTGGAATTTGAAGCATGTTTCTGAGCTGTAGCCACTGAGATAGGAATAATGAAGCAAAATTGGAGTGCTGACGTGGCAATACCGCCGCGGATCCGCGGCGCAAGCAGGCTCCTGCCGCGGATCCGCGGCGCTTTATGGGCCTTAGGGCTTGGCCTCTCTGCTGCTTCTTTGGGCTGATGTTTGGGGCTTTTTATGATATGTTGAATATTGTAATTCCTTCTGTATTGCTACCAGCTCTCAGGTCTTTGAGTTGGCGTAATGTTTGATCAGCAAAATGACAATTTTGGCCTTTCTTCTGGAATTTCCTGCACAAATCTTGACACAAGTGTTGCGCAATATAGGGATGATGCGATGCCATGAAATGCAGTCAATTCCCTTTACAGTGCCGGTTTTAGAGTCTAACACATGCAATCTGATATTTAACGACTGATTTGCTAATATGTGCTATATGAATGCCGAACACTTCTAGATGAGTGCAAAAGATAGGGAAATTGCCGTGTTAAAAATGCAGTATTTTCGACTGATCAGGAACACACTCGAGACGAAGTGACGGTGTTAAGTCAACGGACTATGCTGTACTCATGTCACCTGGGAACTGATAACTGACTATAGGTATAATACCAAACCAATAGTTCCAGTCTTGTCCAGTGTACTCTTAACCTAACGAACACCTGCATACTATCTCTAGTACGACGTACTGGTGGCTGTGGGACAGACCATCTCCCCTCCTGGGATGAGAAGTGTATACACCAGTCTACTCTGGAGTATCGATGCCCTGTATCGATAATCCTACAACTAGGGACCTGTATAAGGATGTGCTTGTAGATTACCCAGCGCCCACTAGTGTGACTGCCATCACAATGCTGGTAATCAAGCAAAGATCCTAAGGGCTCCACTAATGTGTATAGGCGATATGCTAAAAGAAACACATGCACACATTAAAGTAGAAACAAACCAAGTAGCATACTACTATTTCGAGCAAGATTGTCTATACAACTGTAAATATCCCAAGCTTCCATTAAGTAATATACAAACCAGTATGATACGGTAATGGCCTCTAGGGCATATACACTAACAATCTCCCACTTGCACTAAGGCCATGTTTTGGCGTATCAAAGACCTATCATCTCGATCAGCCGCTCGAACTGAGTCTGGGGTATGGCTTTCGTGAATGGATCTGCAGTGTTATCTTCTGTAGCAACCCTCCGAACCTTGATCTCCCGGCGATCCACGATCTCCCTGATCAGGTGATACCGCCTCAAGATGTGTCTAGACTTCTGATGGGACCAGGGTTCCTTCGCTAAAGCTATAGCCCCGTTGTTGTCACAATACAGAGATATTGGATCAACAATGGATGGAACCACCTGAAGTTCTGTCAAGAACTTTCTCATCCAGACGACTTCTTTTGCGGCATTAGATGCAGCGATATATTCCGCTTCCATCGTCGAGTCAGCAACGGTTTCCTGTTTGGAACTCTTCCAACACACCGCCCCTCTATTGAGGGTAAAGACATAACCCGACATGGATTTGGAATCATCCTTGTCACTCCGGAAGCTGGAGTCAGCAGAGGCCTCCATCTGGAGGTCTTTTCCGCCGTAAACCAAGAACATATCCTTAGTCCTTCTCAGGTACTTCAGAATGTTCTTTACCGCTATCGAGTGCTTCTCCCCAGGGTTTGACTGATACCGGCTTACCACACTCAGTGCATAAGCTACATCTGGTCTGGTACACAGCATCACCTACATTATAGAGCCTACCGCAGAGGCGTAGGGTATAATTGACATGCGATCCCTTTCCAAATCAGTCTTGAGAGACATCTCTTTGGAAAGGGTGATCCAGTGACAAGCCGGTAAATTACCGTGCTTGGAATCTTCCATACTGAATCTTTTCAGTATGGTGTCGATGTACCTGGACTGTGAAAGTCCTAATATCCTCTTGGACCTATCACGATGGATCTGGATCCCCAGAATGTAAGAGGCATCACCCAGGTCTTTCATGGAGAACATGTGTGACAAGAACCCTTTGACAGATTGTAGCATAGGAATGTCATTTCCTATCAAGAGAATGTCATCCACGTATAAAACATTGAATATGACAGTTCGTGCTACAATTTTACTATAAATACATGGTTCATCTGGATTTTTGATAAAGCCAAATTCTTTGACCGTCTAATCAAAACAGATGTTCCACTCCGCGATGCCTGCTTTAGTCCATAAATAGACTTAAGCAACTTGCACACTTTCCCGCTTCTCCCACTCTGAATGAAACCCTCTGGCTGGTCCATATAGACACACTCCTCCAAATTTCCATTTAGAAAAGCGGTCTTTACGTCCATATGCCAAATCTCATAATCGTGGAAGGCAACAATGGTAAGAAGGATCCGAATGGATTTGAGCATAGCCACTGGAGAAAAGGTTTCGTCATAGTCCAAACCAGGTCTTTGATGAAAACCCTTTGCAACAAGTCTAGCCTTATAGGTTTCAACCTGTCCATCTACACCAATCTTCCTTTTGAAGATCCATTTGCAACCTACGGGTTTTACCCCTTCTGGAGAAACGTCCAAAGTCCATACTTTGTTGGTGTACATGGACTCCATCTCGGTCTGCATTGCGTCCAGCCATTTTACCGAGTCAGTGCTCTGAATGGCCTGCTGGAAGCTAGTCGGCTCATCATTATCAATGATGCAATCCTCTCTATCCCCGTCTATGAGAAAACCGTAGTATCTCTCGGGCGGATGAGACTGCTTACTACTCCTGCGGAGTGGCGCAGGAATGTCCTGTTCTTTCGAACCTTCTGGTTCTTCTAAGCTTTCAGTAATAGCTTGTGGTTCTGGAATTTCCTCCAGTTCTATTACGCTCCCACTTATTTCTTTTTCTAAGAATTGATGTTCCAGAAAGTGGGAATTACTAGAGACAAAAACCTTTTATTCTTCTGCGTAATAGAAAAGATACCCCCTGGAGTTCTTTGGGTATCCCACAAACTTGCACTGTACTGAGCGTGCATCGAGTTTATCCGCATGCTGCTTTTTGACAAAAGCTGGACATCCCCAAATCTTCAGATATTGAAGATAGGGTTTCTTCCCACTCCACAACTGATATGGTGTGGTAGGCACAGTCTTAGTTGGAACTCGGTTCAAAAGATATGCAGCTGATTCTAGTGCATATCCCCAGAAAGATCGCGGTAACTCAGCGTTACTCATCATGGAGCGTACCATATCCAATAGGGTTCGGTTCCGTCTCTCCGATACACCGTTATGTTGTGGAGTGTATAGAGGAGTAAGCTGAGAGAGAATTCCATTCTCTTTCATGTAATCCAGGAACTCGGCACTCAAGTATTCACCACCTCGATCAGATCTCAGTGTCTTGATACTTTTGCCTGTTTGTTTTTCTACTTCATTCTTGTATTCATGGAATTTTTTAAAGGCTTCAGATTTATGCTTCATTAAGAAGACATTCCCGAACCTTGAAAAATCATCCGTAAAAGTAATGAAGTAAGAATAACCACTTCGCGCATGTATAGACATTGGACCGCATACATCGCTGTGTACGAGTCCCAAGAGCTTGCTCGCTCTTACTCCATGTCCAGTGAACGGAGTCTTTGTCATCTTTCCTTTGAGACATGATTGACAAGTTGCATATGATTGATATTCGAACGGATCTAAGTATCCTTCTTTATGTAACTTATGTAGGGTTCCTAGGCACGCTAATGAGGTCTCACAAGGCATCAACCATTCCAATTTCAAATTTTATAGGTGCCGAGAAACCCTAATACGGATCGTTAACTAGCATTTTAGGCGAAACAATAAGCTAGTTAACATCTTAACTAAAAGTGAGAAGCTACAACCTTTGTAGATCCGGTTCTCCACTTCCTTAGCTCCACGTAGACGTCCTCTTGCTGTCCTAGTCGGATCTCGGACTCTAGCATCGGCTTCATCGGAGAAATGAGCGGACTAGTCGTCGGCTTCGATGCCGAAGATGATCTACGTCGAGGCTACACTGGATCAAGCTCCGACTTCACCTAGTTGTGAAACTTGTGAAGAAAACACCCAAAACCACTTGGCAAGAGGTAGAGGATGAAGAAATAGAAGGTGGGTTCACTTTAGAATTGGATTTCTCACTTTAGAACTCAAGATGCCATTAATGGAGTCTAGTTTTCTTTCTTGAAGAAGAAGGAGAAGATGAAGATAGAATATGATAAAAGTATTTTCATAATAGAAAAGAAATCAATACTTATCATATCCTAACTAAGGTCAAGTGTAGAGAATAGACCATGGTAAGTGGGAATGGTTAGGGTTAAGCATGAAGACAAAATGGTCACTTTAGTCAAAGCTTCATAAAGCTTCAACAAGCTTCATGATAAAAAGAAACTATTTTGTTTTCTTTTATCTATTTAAATAAATAAGGAATGGATAAATAAATGATTGAATAAATCAAAACCCTAACCATTATCAAAACCATGGTACAATTCTTTACACAAAGCCAATATTCATGCATCATCAAACATGATACATTCAAGTGCATAAAAATATATCAAATATACAACTTGTGAACTTCAAGTGAGAAAATCCATTTAAAGTGAACCAATACTAGTTAATACAAAGTAATATATCAAATATATAATTATACATTAAATCATTAAATCAACATTTGATTCAATGATCCGGTCATGTCGCACATAACCGACTAGTATCCAATGTATCGATTTATCGAATCAATGATTCGATATCTAGGTTATATCGAATATAACCAATCGATACATTCATCGCGAGAATGAAATATGGTGTCACATACACGCATTATTCTCGGTCCCGCACATATCTCATATGCACTCCTATTTCGTTTCGCTTGAGCCAGGAAACCTCTGTGTAGGACTCTAAAGACTCGTCAATACGCCGGTAGCAGATGATGATCATATCAAGCACCCACAAGCCGCAAGCGGTCTGCTAAACGTAACGGCCACCCGGGTATTGAGCGATCAGAAGATCGATGAGCTAGCCCGCTCATACTCCTGTGAATCCAACCAGTAACACTTACCGCACAGTCCGGTCTGTTCGTCTGATATGTCGCATATCAAGTCTAGGGGTGGTAAACGTCAGACCCCAGTAACCGATAAGTCGTGCCGATGTGAGGCTCATAACGGGTCGAGAAACTACTGGTAACACTTACCAGCAAATCTCTGATCAGCCCTGGCCAGGGACTTCCCTGTTACGGCCAATCGAGCACAGCGCAACATCAACCCCCAATACCGGGAGTGACGAAACCCCTCCTATCGCTCATTGCCTCCATGTGACTCGGGACTGTACCCAAAGACCACCATTTTGCACGCCCTCATAGACGTGGTAAGGTGGAGATCAAAGCACAGTGGGAATCACACAAGACTCTATGACGATCTCGGGTCTACAGACTAACCTGTACAAGTGTCACCTGAGAACTGCCATCTGACGTGAGGTATAATACCATCTGGGAGTTCTCGGCGAGTCCGTCCAGTGTACCCAGTCTCCACTGAGCACCCGTATACCATCTCTGATGTCAAACACCAATGGATATGGGATCATCCATCGCCCATCTCATGGGTCGAGAAGCGTATACGCTAGTCTACACTGGTATATCGATGCCCCGTCTCGATACACCCACGACTAGGGACCTTGAAGGATGTACCTATAGACTACCATGTCCCCACTAGTATGATCCGTATCACAGTCTAGGTAGTCAAGTACAAATCCTAAGGGCTTTACCAACATGTAACTATAAGACAGTTTAAAGAGACTAGTGTACATGTTAAGATAAAGTGCAACCAGATAGCATACTATCATATCGAGCAAGAAAGTCATCTCTATATATGTCCAAGCATCCAATATAATATACATCATCTGTACAATACTGGCCTCTAGGGCATACATACAACTAACAATCTCCCACTTGCACTAGGGCCAGCTGCTGTAGTATCGCATACCGAGCATCCCGAAGAGTCTCTCAAACTGTATCTGGGGAATGGCCTTCGTGAGTGGATCCGCCGTGTTGTTCTTTGTGTCAACCCTCCTGACCTCGATCTCCCGGCGATCTACTATCTCCCGGATCAGGTGATACCGCCTCAGAATATGCCTGGATCGCTGATGGGACCTGGGTTCCTTGGCCAAAGCCACCGCTCCATTGTTATCGCAATACAAAGGTATTGGATGCTCAATGGATGGAACCACTCCAAGTTCATTAATGAACTTCTTGATCCAGATAGCCTCTTTAGCAGCATCGTTGGCAGCGATGTATTCAGCCTCCATCGTCGAGTCTGCCACGGTTTCCTGCTTGGAACTCTTCCAGCTAACCGCCCCTCTGTAAAGGGTAAAGACAAATCCCGACCGCGACTTAGAGTCGTCCTTATCACTCTAGAAGCTCGAATCGGTAAAGGACTCCACTTGGAGTTCTCCGTTACCATACACCAAGAGCATCTCTTTAGTCCTTCGTAAGTACTTGAGAATGCTCTTCACAGCTGTCCAGTGACTCTCTCCAGGATCAGCTTGATACCTGCTCACTACACTTAGTGAGTATGCAACATCGGGTCTGGTACATAGCATCGCGTACATGATAGAGCCTACAGCCGAAGCATAGGGTATCCCTTGCATGCGAGCTCTCTCCAAATCAGTCTTGGGAGACATCTCTTTGGAGAGAGTGACTCCAGAGATCGTGGGCAAGTTCCCACGTTTGGATTCTTCCATACTAAACCTCTTTAGTATGGTGTCAACGTACCTGTATTGGGACAATCCTAAAATCCGTTTGGATCTATCTCTATAGATCCTGATTCCCAATATGCAGGAGGCATCACCAAGATCTTTCATTGAGAATCTTTATGATAAGAAGAGCTTGACCGACTGCAGCATAGGAATATAATTTCCTATCAAGAGTATGTCGTCCACGTACAATACGAGGAAGACTACCTTACTCTCTGCCACCTTCTTGTAGATACAAGGTTCATCTGGATTTTTGACGAAATCAAACTCTTTGATAACGATGTCAAAGCAGATGTTCCAACTCCGCGATGCTTGCTTTAATCCATAAATGGATTTAAGCAGCTTGCACACCTTCCCGCTGCTCCCACTGTCTACGAAGCCCTCTGGCTGAGTCATGTATACGCACTCTTCTAAATCACCGTTTAGAAAGGCGGTCTTAACATCCGTTTGCCAGATTTCGTAATCATGATATGCAGCGATGGCAAGCATGATCCGGATGGATTTAAGCATAGCCACTGGAGAAAAGGTTTCGTCATAGTCCACACCTGGTCTTTGACGAAAAGCTTTTGCAACAAGTCTAGCTTTGAAAGTCTCCACTTTCCCATCTACACCAAGTTTTTTCTTGAAGATCCATTTGCTCCCAATGGGTTTTACCCCTTCAGGAGCAACATCCAAAGTCCATACTTTGTTGGTGTACATGGATTTCATTTCGGACCGCATTGCATCCAGCCATTTTACTGAGTCCCTACTCGTGATGGCCTGTTCGAAACTAGTTGGGTCATCATCCTCCATGATGCAATCCTCGCTCCCACCATCCATGAGAAAACCGTAGTATCTCTCAAGTTGGCGAGGAACCCTACTAGATCGGCGGAGAGGCTGAGAATCATTGGGAGCTACTGAATCTTCTGGTTCCACTAAATCTTCAGTTATGGTTTGTGTATCTGGAACTTCTTCCAGCTCTACCACTTTGCCACTAATTTCTTTTTCAAGGAATTCCTTTTCTAAAAAGGTGGCATATTGAGAAACAAACACCTTTTGTTCTTCAGCATGGTAGAAAAAATATCCTTGTGAATTCCTAGGATATCGCACAAACTTGCAAAGAACTGACCGTGCCTCGAGTTTGTCTGGATTTTGCCTTTTGACATAGGCCGGACAACCCCATATCTTAACTCGTTTAAAATATGGTCTCTTCCCACTCCATATCTCATATGGTGTGGTAGGTACAGATTTAGATGGAACTTGATTCAATAGGTATGTTGCTGTTTCCAGCGCATATCCCCAGAAGGAAATAGGTAACTCAGCTGTGCTCATCATAGAGCGCATCATATCTAATAGGGTGCGGTTTCTCCGTTCTGATACACCGTTGTGTTGTGGTGTATATGGAGGTGTCAGCTGAGAGAGAATCCCATTCTCTTTTAGGAAGTCCAGGAATTCATTGCTTAAGTATTCACCTCCTCGATCAGATCGAAGGATTTTAATACTTTTTCCGGTTTGGTTCTCGACTTCTTGTTTATATTCTCTAAATTTCTCAAAAGTTTCTGATTTGTGTTTCATCAGGAACACATATCCGAATCTAGAGAGATCGTCAGTGAATATAATGAAGTACGAAGAACCATCCCTGGCATGTGTAGACATAGGACCACATACATCACTATGTATCAGTCCCAAGAGTTCGGTAACTTTTTCTCCGTGTCCCGTAAACGGAGTTTTGGTCATCTTGCTTTTGAGACATGACTGGCAAGTGTCATAAGATGAAAATTCGAAAGGTTTCAAATATCCATCCTTATGCAACTTAGCCAGTCGTGTCGCATTGATGTGACCAAGTCTACAATGCCACAAGAAGGATTCGTTCAGTTCAGAACTCTTCCTCTTGTGTGTATTAGTTATGCTCAGAACTGTTGATTGATTTAGAACATAAATGCCATTGCACAACGTGCCTGATCCAACCAACTTTTGGTTACGGAAAATGTTCATAACATTGTCCTGTAATACAAAATTATATCCCTCTTTACTCAAAGAAACCGATATAATGTTGCATATCAGGTTCGGCATGTAATAGCATTCGTTCAGAACCAATGTATTACCAGTTGGTAATATAAGGTGATATTCCCCGACAGTCTTAGCTGCAACAATTTCACCATTTCTAACTCTAATGTCTTTATCACCTTCTCCAAGCTCTCTACCTTTCCTAAGCCCATGTAACTGATTACATATATGGGATCCTGACCCGGTATCTAATACCCAGGATGTAGAGCAAATGGAGAAACAGTTCTCTGTAACGAACACACCCGAAGAAAATGCATCATCATGTACTTTCTTCATTCGGGTGGCATGGGAATCCTGGTATTCCCCTATATCATGTTCATTCCTATAACTCTTATAAGAAAGAACGGAACCAACGTTCCCCAGCACAGTATAACATGCGCGTTCGGTCAATACATCCATATTATTATCTTGATTAGGGCATGAAATGGTCGCTACCTGGAGAGAGAGAGAAGAAAACACTTTAGCGTATGCTCGTGCAAGATCAGATTGGTTATTATCTTATCTAATCAGGATGGCTCCCACTAGTTTTTATCAAATCTTCCTTCAAACCCTAAAAGGAAAGACTAGCCGAGATTAATTACACACTACAAGTTCGCCAATCTTTCAGCCAGGCCAGTGTCGGTACTTTGAGGGAGGTCCCCCGTGCTTTCGCACGAACCTAATTAATGTAAACCTCGTTTTCCCAGAGGCGTAACCCCGTTGACACCTTTCTAGACACCTACTTGATCGGCTAATTGTAATGTGTAAAACTCTCCCAGGAGTAACTCTTACTCACAGTAGGTATCGGGATCCAACTATCTCATAGAAGGTATGCAATCTCATTGCAAATTTCAACACTTGAAATTCCCGATAATATTTTGCCCCTAGCAGCTTTATGACCTTAACATAGTCAAAAAATCATAAGTGCTAGTCAAGTTCGACCCGTCATTTCCCGATTGAATTAAACCCACCCGCACGACCCTTAACATAGTCAACAAAGTCGCACGACTACCCTAATCCAATCGCATCATATGCTTATACAGATAAGCACCAATCAGCTACCGCACACTACGCCTTAACATAGTCAACAAACGTAGCACGAATACTAACTAGTACTTATCTGAAATGACGGAGGGCTACGACAGGTTTTTCTGAAAACCTATTGCGTAATGAACTTGATATCGTTGTAGAATCAAATACAGTTTTGAAATGGAGTGATTTTGAGGCTTTTCTAGTTTTGCTAAAGGGGTCACTCCCGGTGAAGGGATCGTCGGCCCTTTCCTCGTCGAATGAGGTGCGGGATATATCATATATATCACTGTGCAAAGCAAAAACTATAGAAGCAATCAAAAGTCAAACCGAGTGTGTAGCATCTGCCAGTTATTGCTAAAGGAGTCACTCCCGGTGAAGGGATCTCGGTCCTTTCCTCATCGAATAAGGTGCAGGGTATATCATATATACCGCCATGCAAAGCAAGAACTGTAGCTACCTGTTTTGTTTAAAATTTGATTCTACAACATCTTAGGTTTCTTTTCTTTCATTAATCACATTAATGAAGTCCCATCATTTAAGTTACCTAAACATCACAGATAAATACGACGTACACTTATGCCATCTGCATTCGCCTGGATGTCCCCTCGTGCACCGTTAGGTTAGGTAACTAACGACAGAGCAGGGCAGGGCTAGTGCGGATGCAAAACATAAGTAACGTCTATATAATATATCATATATACTAAATACTGTATCTATCACAAAACATCACATAATCACATCACAGATATCGCAGCAGAAGAAACATATGAAACATTGGATATACTAGGACGTCCGTGTTTTCAATACGAGCCAGTATAAAACACGGATTCCACGGTCGTGATGAATAGCCAATCCCACACCCCTAGACCCCTACGAGAGCGGCAAGCAACCCTACCAATTCTAGGGTTAGGAGACCCGGACTCGACTCCTCGAGATAGTCTCCCACTGGACCCTAGAACCCGGTTACTTGTGCTCCTCTCCTTGGGTCTATCCTAATGCGGAAAAGAAAATAATATACAAAAGGTGACAACTTCCGCAACCTGGAAGTGCCCCAATAAAAGAATATTACATACAAGTTTTTACATGAATGAAAATGAAAAACACTCATCTCACATAAAAACCCCCGGCTATTCAAACACGACAATCCAATATAACATATCCAGCAACACATAACATCACATGTCATCAACGTAAGTAAATATGCGCATCCCAATTGTCGTTGACATATAGCAACGAAACCGGCGATATCACATATTACACTTACGGTCACAGAAAAGAAAGTGTAAAACTACAATAGTTGGAATCCGCAATCTCTTTAGACATCGCATGCCTAATCAAATGAAATACTTAGACATCACATGCCTAACAATTATAAATCCCGCATTTTAGTCCCATTATCGAAAACTCTTTTCAATATCAAGTGAGACTAAACCACTAGATTTATAACATTCATCCAGTTATCTTATAACTGTTTGTGAATTCCAATTATTGTATCCCATTCCGGATAAATAGAAAATATTAAACTTTCCGATCGAACATTCGAACACCCAAGTTTTCCCGAAACCGTTCAACACATGAAATAGGTTCAAAGTCATTCACTTCATGCCTCAGTACCAACGGTCCAGCCGTAGAAGGGTCAAGCCAACCCCTCACATGTGGCACGCCGTACTGCCCCAAACCCGAAGGTTCAAAGGGCAGTTCAAGACGGTCACATAATCGAGTTAAGGTTTGTTGTCTTCTAGAGGGACCATCGTGTTACTTGCACTACTCAGAACGTCCTTAAACCACAGAAAAATCCAACACTTGGAAATTTTCCGGCAGGGGAAAAAGTGGGTATTTATATCCGGTCGAACTTTTTAACATATTCTTAAATATCCGGAAAATACACATAGACAAAGTTTGATAATCCGATCGAATCTGCGATTCCCAAAGCAACCCCAGAATACTCAACTCTTGAGTCAAATTAAAAATTCCCAGAAAACTCAGCATCCAGAAATAGGAATTACTGTGCAAAAAGGGGAGGATGACGTCATCATATGGCCGCGGAACCGCCGCATAAGCAAGGCTTCTGCCGCGGTTCCGCCGCCGTTTGTACTGTTCATGAGTTAAATTTTGCACCGTAATTCGTATAATTCCCTGCTGAATTTTTTAAGCATTTTTAGTCTGGAAAAAACCTAGTTTTAGAAAAATGTCCAGAGAGCGTGAAAAAGTTAGGGTTTCGGGTTCGATCGGGTTTCAAACATCGTCAAAGCATCGCCTAAGGCTCTAGCTAGGCTCTGATACCACTGTAGGGTTCCTAGACACGCTAATGAGGTCTCACAAGGCATCAACTATGCCAATTTCAAATTTTATGGGTGCCGAGAAACCCTAATACGGATCGTTAACTAGAATTTTAGGCGAAACAATAAGCTAGTTAACATCTTAACTAAAAGTGAGAAGCTACAACCTTTGTAGATCCGGTTCTCCACTTCCTTAGCTCCACGTAGACGTCCTCTTGCTGTCCTAGTCGGATCTCGGACTCTAGCATCGGCTTCATCGGAGAAATGAGCGGACTAGTCGTCGGCTTCGATGCCGAAGATGATCTACGTCGAGGCTACACTGGATCAAGCTCCGACTTCACCTAGTTGTGAAACTTGTGAAGAAAACACCCAAAACCACTTGGCAAGAGGTAGAGGATGAAGAAATAGAAGGTGGGTTCACTTTAGAATTGGATTTCTCACTTTAGAACTCAAGATGCCATTAATGGAGTCTAGTTTTCTTTCTTGAAGAAGAAGGAGAAGATGAAGATAGAATATGATAAAAGTATTTTCATAATAGAAAAGAAATCAATACTTATCATATCCTAACTAAGGTCAAGTGTACAGAATAGACCATGGTAAGTGGGAATGGTTAGGGTTAAGCATGAAGACAAAATGGTCACTT
Source organism: Agapanthus africanus (assembly GCA_030015575.1). Taxonomy (NCBI): domain Eukaryota; kingdom Viridiplantae; phylum Streptophyta; class Magnoliopsida; order Asparagales; family Amaryllidaceae; genus Agapanthus; species Agapanthus africanus. Next base: position 344,637,533 of record CM057343.1, read on the forward strand.
TAGTCAAAGCTTCATGAAGCTTCAACAAGCTTCATGATAAAAAGAAACTATTTTGTTTTCTTTTATCTATTTAAATAAATAAGGAATGGATAAATAAATGAGTGAATAAATCAAAACCCTAACCATTATCATAACCATGGTACAATTCTTTACACAAAGCCAATATTCATGCATCATCAAACATGATACATTCAGGTGCACAAAAGTATATCAAATATACAACTTGTGAACTTCAAGTGAGAAAATCCATTTAAAGTGAACCAATACTAGTTAATGCAAAGTAATATATCAAATATATAATTATACATTAAATCATTAAATCAACATTCGATTCAATGATCCGGTCATGTCGCATATAACCGACTAGTATCCAATGTATCGATTTATCGAATCAATGATTCGATATCTAGGTTATATCGAATATAACCAATCGATACATTCATCGCGAGAATGAAATACGGTGTCACATACACGCATTATTCTCGGTCCCGCACATATCTCATATGCACTCCTATTTCGTTTCGCTTGAGCCAGGAAACCTCTGTGTAGGACTCTAAAGACTCGTCAATACGCCGGTAGCAGATGATAATCATATCAAGCACCCACAAGCCGCAAGCGGTCTGCTAAACGTAACGGCCACCCGGGTATTGAGCGATCAGAAGATCGACGAGCTAGCCCGCTCATACTCCTGTGAATCCAACCAGTAACACTTACCGCACAGTCTGGTCTGTTCGTCTGATATGTCGCATATCAAGTCTAGGGGTGGTAAACGTCAGACCCCAGTAACCGATAAGTCGTGCCGATGTGAGGCTCATAACGGGTCGAGAAACTACTGGTAACACTTACCAGCAAATCTCTGATCAGCCCTGGCCAGGGACTTCCCTGTTACGGCCAATCGAGCACAGCGCAACATCAACCCCCAATACCGGGAGAGACGAAACCCCTCCTATCGCTCATTGCCTCCATGTGACTCAGGACTGTACCCAAAGACCACCGTTTTGCACGCCCTCATGGACGTGGTAAGGTGGAGATCAAAGCATAGTGGGAATCACACAAGACCCTATGACGATCTCGGGTCTACAGACTAACCTGTACAAGTGTCACCTGAGAACTGCCATCTGACGTGAGGTATAATACCATCTGGGAGTTCTCGGCGAGTCCGTCCAGTGTACCCAGTCTCCACTGAGCACCCGTATACCATCTCTGATGTCAAACACCAATGGATATGGGATCATCCATCGCCCATCTCATGGGTCGAGAAGCGTATACGCTAGTCTACACTGGTATATCAATGCCCCGTCTCGATACACCCACGACTAGGGACCTTGAAGGATGTACCTATAGACTACCATGTCCCCACTAATATGATCTGTATCACAGTCCAGGTAGTCAAGTACAAATCCTAAGGGCTTTACCAACATGTAACTATAAGACAGTTTAAAGAGACTAGTGTACATGTTAAGATAAAGTGCAACCAGATAGCATACTATCATATCGAGCAAGAAAGTCATCTCTATATATGTCCAAGCATCCAATATAATATACATCATCTGTACAATACTGGCCTCTAGGGCATACATACAACTAACAACTTAGTCAACCTTCTCTCATTGATGTGACCCAGTTTACAATGCCATAAGAAAGCATGATTTATTTCTGGAGACTTTCTTTTGTGTGTATTCTGGACATTGAAAATCCGTGGTTGGTTCAATACGTATATACCGTTGCTTAATGTACCCGACCCAATCAGAACGTGATTAAGGTGAATGTTTACAACATTGCTTACAAATGCAAAATCATAACCTTCTTTAGACATCAAAGATACAGATATGATATTACAAGTCGCACTGGGTACAAAATAACAATCACGTAAAACCAAAACATGTCCATCTGACAACCCCAAGTGATAGTCTCCCACGGACTCAGCATCCATGCCAGCTCCGTTTGCAACTCTGAGGGTCATATCACCTGCCTTCAAAACCCTACGCTTTCTCTGTGCCTGCAAAGAATTACAGATATGAGATCCTGATTCGGTATCCAATACCCAAGAAGTAGAGTTTACTGATAGACAGTTTTCAATAACATACACATCTGAAGCCAAAGCCACAACTTGCTTCGGGTCTTTGTTCTTGGCCTTCTAAGCCCTGCAATCTTTCTTCCAGTGTCCTTTCTTATGACAATAAAAGCACTCTTCTTTCCCCACAAGCGTCCCGCTACCTTTGCCATTTTAGCCTTTCCCTTGGCTTCCACTTTATTAACACCGCCCCTTGGTTTGGTGGGGGCTTTCTTCTTCTTTCCTTTGGCTTTCGCCTTGGACCTAGAAGAAAAAGGTCCTCCAACAGACAAAGCGGGTGTTTCCCTTACTTTCTTCAGGGTGCCCTCTGCACTCCTCAACATGTTAAGGAGTTCCGGAAGTTCAACTTCCTTTCCATGCATGTTGAAGTTCAGGATAAACTGGGCGTAAGTGGAAGGAAGGGACTGGAGAATCAAGTCAGTGTAGAGCTCATTCTCTAACGTGGTCCCAAGGTCCGTAAGCTCTTCAATGTAGCCAATCATCTGAAGCACGTGTTCTGCTACAGATGATCCGACGGCCAATCTCGCCGAAAACAACTTTGTCGAGACTTCGTATCTGGCGATACGGGATTGCTCTCCATACAGATCTTTTGTATGGAGAAATATGGATTCTAGGTCCATATCCTCGTGCCTCCTCTGATGTTCGTTGTCTATAGAGGCAAGCACGATGCACTTGGCCCTCGCGCAATCAATCTCTCAGGTCTTACGGATTTCCTTATCCGCGACGCTGGATTGAGGACCTGAGACAGGGGGAGCTTTGGTGGTAAGAAGATACCCCAATTTGTCATAAGTGATTGCCATTTTGACATTCCTGAGCCAATCTTTGTAGTTTGGCCCTGTCAGTGTATTTTTTTCTAGTAGTAACTTAAGGCCGGTCATGATGTTTGGTCGCTGCAATTAGGAGAGAGAGAAGAAACACTTTAGCATGATGCTCTTGCAAGTTTAGAGTGGTTTTTAGTTTGTCTAAACAGGATGACTTCCACTGTTTCTCGAATCCTTCCTCAAACCAAAAAAGAAGAATTAGTCGGTATCAATCTCACCGTACAATACTTGCTTAACCGTTCAGCCAGGCCAGTGTTGGTACTTCGAGGGAGGTTTTACGATGCTTTCGCGAAGTTCCTTAATTAAATAACCTCTTTTTCCTATGGGCGTAGCCCCGCTAACACCTTTCTAGACACCTACTTGGTTTATAGCATTGATCGTTAAGTGAGAAGGTTTCCCGAGGAGCAGCATATACTCACAGTAGGATCGGGAACCAAATATCATCGTGTGATAAAACTGAAGGAATCCTACCAGAATCATCACATTCCAAAATGGTATGCAGCACTAGCAAGTTTCAGTTTCTTTAGAAACTCCCGATGTGGATTTTTGCCCCATGCTCTTATGACCTTGACGTAGGCCAAAATATCATAAGTCACATGTCAAGTTCTACCCATCATTTACCAGGTTAATTTGAACCCACCCGTACATACCCTTAACGTAGGCCAAAATGGAAGTACGACTGTCTCAAACCAGCGCATCTATCTATGCAACAGATAAATATCCGGCACCTACCAATCACTATACCTTGGCGTAGGTCAAAATACATAGCTTAAATACTACCGAATATTTAACTAAAATGATGGAGGGCTACAAATGGTTTTGGCAAAACCGTGAACGTAGTGAACTCGATATAATCGAAGGAACCTGATAGCTTTTAAAAGGAGTAGTTTAAGCTCCGCGTTTAAAAGTTGTTTTGAAAAGAAACCGAGTGGGTTTGAAATTGTTCCAACGATTTTAACTTTGGTTTATTTTCTTGCATTAATTTAATGCGTCCCATCAATTAATCCTACCATTACAGAAAAAACGAAAATATGACGTACGCTTATGCCATCCGCATTCACCACGGGGCCACGTCATTACCCATTAGGTTACTTAACTAACGACAGAGCGGGGGATGGACTAGCGCGAATGCAAAACATAAGCAACGCCTACTAGATATCATATATAGATATATACATTCGTCAGATGCAATGATAGCCATTCCAGATCACAGATGAACACATTGGATATGCTAGGAATCTGCGTTTCGTTCGAGCCTGCAACGAAAGACGGATTACACAGTCGCGATGAATAGCCAAACCCCACCCTAGACCCCTACGAGTGCGGCAAACTACCCGCCAAGTACCCGAAGTGAAGCAACCTCCCTCAACAATGTGAGTAAGACACTCGGCACTTCGAGGTACCCGGTAGTTTGTGCACCCCATCTTGGGTCTATCCTAGGAGCAAAGACAGTAAAAGAAATAATATACAATGGCGGCTACAACCTCATCCCGGATATGCGGCCATAAAAATAATATTACATCAATTTACATATTACATCAAATGAAATATAAAGAAAACTCTCATCTCACAACCCCCGGCTATTCATCCGCGACAATCCAACAAGTTCATATACACAATCCAACAACATTACAGATAACAGATATGCACAACCCCCCACTAATCGACGTATAGCGATTAGTCGGCGTTCAGTGCATATATAACATCACAGATATAACCAATTAGCTAAAGTCTACAGAACTTCGATCAAAAATACGGATCTGTTACTACCCCAAACACAACTTTGTTCTCTGGAAATTCTGAGCAGAAACAGAATATTTTAAAAATCACAAAACATTAAAATAAGAACACTGCAATAAATCCGAGTCGCGACCGAGTTGACTCGGCCGCGGATCCGCGGCGAAACGCATGGTTTCGCCATGCTTCCACTGGTCGAATCGTGGACTCGTTTTTCTTGTGTGTTCCCAGAAAACTCTGCATGGATTTTTAAGATGTGTAGAATTATTTTAGAGCAGTTTTAAAAATCGGCAGAAACTTGAGGATTTTGACGTGTTTTGCGATTTTTACTCGGATCGAAATTCTAAATAATTTGCTAACATGCTAGTTATTGTTTAGCTAGGCTCTGATACCACTGTAAGTCCACGTTGCCCACCCCGGTTCTTACGGGGAGGCGGAATAGGTAAAAAACGATTTTTTAACACAAGGCAACATGGACTAGAAACAAAGGATCTTTGCTAAACAAAAACCTAGCAAACAAACTACGAGTTTAGCTACTCGGTTAGGAGGTTATACCTTGGTCTTGAACTCCTTCTCTTCTTGCTCCTTGGAGTGGTTCGAACGGCTCCTCCTCGTAGTCTTCCTTTTCCGAAGAAGGATCCACCCGAAGGCCTCAATCTTGAGCTCCTACCTCAACCTAGAGGTAACTAAAGTGCTTGGCTTGCTAAACCTAGAACTCTAGAATGAGTAGAGAGGAGTTATGGTGGTTTTACCTCAAGAGCTCATGGTTCTCAAGACATGAGAGAAGAGAGCTTTGAGAGAGAGGAAGAGGATGAGCTTTGGATGAGAGAGAGTGAGCAAGTGAGAATGAGGATAATTTACAACCATGCTCTCATATTAGGAATTATGATAATAATAATAATAATAATTAAGAAATTGTGATGGTTAGTTTAAGAATGACCATTATCATTTCATTCATTTAATGCATTTGCAAAGAACAAGAAGCATCTTTGAAATGAAATGATGATGGTCAACAAGTCCACAATGGTCAACCGGTCAACAAAGTCAACAAAAGTCAAATGTTCAACTCAACCATGGCACAATAATTCTTAATTAATATTATTAATCATATTTCCCATTCTCATTAGGGTTTAGAAAAAGTAAACGGTTAACAACCCTAATGAGAATTCTCTGCCTCTGCCTCTGTCAACTATGCATACACACCCGCATCCGTGTTCCAAGGAACACGAATACACTGAGATAAAACCAATCCCAAAACATATACTAGGATCTGGCTTAAACCAAAGCCAGCTAGTAATAACTGCCCGGACACCAGACGTGCACAAGTGCGCAGATGTGAACGAACCCCGTCGCAAAACCATGCGATCTCTACTCTATTTTGCCTAAAGGCGAACAGCCCTTTGTGTGGGACTCTAAAGACTCGACACTACGCTGGCAGTTGGTTTAACCACAGGCCGCAAGCGGTACTAGCTGTACGTAACGATCCCCAGGTAGATGCCGATAAGAAGACTGATGAGGTGAACCCATCCGAACTCCTACCGAGCCTGAATGTGACAATCTCTGTACAGTCCGGTCCGTTTGTCTGAGAGTATCGCATGTCGGGCCTAGGGGCGGTAAACGTTAGTCCCCTAATAGCGGTACAAGTCGTGTCGGAGTGTAGCCCAGAACACCCTGAGATAACACTGGAAACGCTGCCAGTACATCTCGCTTGCCCTGGCCAGGGACTTTGTGTAATGGCTCTCCTAGACACAGTGCGATATCAACCCCCAATACCGGGAGAGACGAATCATGTCTAACCGTCACTGCCTCCAAGTGCTTCGGGACTGCACCCAACTACTACCTGTTTGCACGACTCATTTGAGCCGTGGTTGGGTAGTAATCTAAGAACAGTGGGAACACACTCGAGGCGAAGTAACAGTGTCAAGTCAACGGACTATGCTGTACTCATGTCACCTGGGAACTGATAGCTGACGATAGGTATAATACCAAACCAATAGTTCCCAGTGAGTCCTGTCCAGTATACTCGTAACCTAACGAGTACCTACATACTATCTCCTGTATGACGTACTGATGGCTGTGGGACAGACCATCTCCCCTCCTGGGATGAGAAGCGTATACACTAGTCTACTCTGGAGTATCGATGCCCTGTATCGATAATCCTACGGCTAGGGACCTGTATAAGGATGTGCTTGTAGATTATCCAGCCCCCACTAGTGTGACTGCCATCACAACGCTGGTAATCAAGCAAAGATCCTAAGGGCTCCACTAATGTGTATAGGCGATATGCTAAAAGAAACACATGAACACATTAAAGTAGAAACAAACCAAGTAGCATATTACTATTTCGAGCAAGATTGTCTATACAACTGTGAATATCCCAAGCTTCCATTAAGTAATATACAAACCAGTATGATACAGTAATGGCCTCTAGGGCATATACACTAACACAAAGGACACAGATCGATCGGTATAACCTCTCTAAACTCTTTCTATAGAACTAGTATAAGGATAATGGTACGATCCGTCGATTAGGGTTCCGTTAGCGCTGGTTTTTTGAAGTTTTTGTTCCGCGTTTGGCCATGGATTGATGGCCGAGGCGCTCCCGTAACCCTACAAGTTAGTCACCTAAGATAGTATACAGGTGCTTATTTGGTTATGAGTATACTGGACGGACTCGCCGGGAACATGCTAGTTGGTATTATACCTATTATCAAATAGCATTTCCCAGGTGACATGAGTACAGGTCAGTCTATCGACCTGAGATCATTATTTGTCTCGTGTGATTTCCCACTGTGCTTTGATTACTACCCTACAACGGCTCAAAAGAGTCGTGCAAATAAGTTTTAGTTGGGTACAGTCCCGAGCCACATGGAGGCAGTGAGCGGATTGTTGGGGATTCGTCTCTCCCGGTATTGTGGGTTGATGTCGCGTTCTGCACGGGTGGCCATCAACAGAAATCCTCGGCCGAGGTGGACGAGAATTACTAATTTGGATCAGTAGTTTCTCAGTGGGTGATGGGCTTCATACCGACACAAAATATCGCGTTATTAGGGGTCTGACTTTATCCACCCCTAGACCCGATATGCGATACTCTTAAAAGAACAGACCGGACTACATGGAGATTGTTACGGACAGGCTCAGTAAGGGTTTGGATGAGCATGCTCGTCGACTTCCTTTCGCTCAATACCTGGTAGCCGTTACGTACAGCCAGTGCCGCTGACGTGCTTGTGGTTAAAACTACTACCAGCGTATTGATGAGTCTTTAAAGTCCCACACAGATGGTTTCCCTAGTTCTGGCGAAATGATGTAGTAACCGTATTGGATATGTGCAGGGTTCCGATCGATTGATTGTACTATGTACCCGGACTTTCGATCGGACAATTGATGATACTGGCCGGCTCGGGTTTGAGCCGGATTATTAAATCAGGTAATGATTTAATAATTTGCGTATATGTATTTCGATATGTATATTCTAGTATTATGCTCTTTGTGTTATTCTATCTCTTTAGGTATTCGTATTTCGGTATGAATACAGGTATGTATATACAGTAGAATGTAATACGTGTTTTTTCGGGAAACATTCTAGAAGGTGGACACCTCATTTTAGGGTTTGACCATTTATTTTTAAATGGATAAATGAGGTGGCAAAGATTTGATGGGAGTATGGTGAGGACATGCTTACATAATGTGCAGAAATGAATTCTTTATTCATTTGTGCATACTATTCAAGTATAGGCACATTTTAATAATGTAAGATATTGTTTTACAAAATCAAGCATGCTCATTTTCTCTCTCCATGGTTAGCTCATTATTTTTGTGAGATGGTTCTTTCTCTTAAGCATGCTATCTTCTCTTCACCATTTTGTGCTTCACTCATCTCTTGAGTTTCATGGTTTGCTCCACCTTCATCTTCCACCTCCTCTTAACCTTCTCATGTGTTGAGAATCATGAGAGGATGTGAGATGAGATAGATTAACACTCTAATCACTCACTACAACCTAGGCTTTCTAGATTAGCAACCTAGAAACCATAGTTGCTTCATTTGCATTCATTATGTGAAGCTAGAGCCATGACTACATCTCTCGGGTGGATCATCTTCAACGAAGGAAGACCGGCGACCAAGTTCATTCGAGCACACCTCAAGGAGCTTAAGAAGGTGATGGAAGACCGAAGGACTTGGTTCTTTTGGTATAACACTTCTAACACTTTAGTTTAGCTTCTTTGTATTACTAGTATATGATTATGGTTTGATCTTGAAGCGGGTTTTGTTTGCGCCAAAAATTTTAAACGCCGGTTTATTCCGCATCGGTCACGGTAGATGGCCAGAGCGCCGGCGAAACCCAGCAATGGTATCAGAGCCACCCATAAACCAATACTAGCAAGTTTGCACAAAGTTAGAATATCGATCGAACAAATTTTCCGAATCATTTTCCCATTTTCATGTGCACGCTGTCGATTTTCAAAAGTGTTCAAAAAATCATTCTGTGTATCTTAAAAATCAGTGCAGGCATTCGTTGGGGGGCCATAAAAAATTTGGGCAAGTGAACCATCAAAATGGTCGCGAAAGCGCAGCAATAGATGCCTATTTGCGGCGGTTTCACGACCGTCTTGTGGCCATATTTCTCCAAACTTCTTATGCCACTCTCTGATATAGAAATTTGATTTTTGGTACATTTGGTTTTAGCCCAGATTTGTTTGAGTGTTGTTTTGCATTTGGGGCCAATTTGGGAAAGTTTTAGTCGATCGAAATTTTAAACTATGTGATTATCAGTACATGTGATGATATTTGCGACCGTGAATATTATTAAGCGGTACAACCCGACTAGTTGCTATATGCTCAACTAGACGGGTTTGCGAACATAATATTCACGTTGATGTTCTTTGTTGTGCTGATATTGTGGTTGGATTGTCGTGGTGGATAGCCTGGCGTGCAATGCTAGTAGTACAGTTCAGATTCATTTGTATATTTTTTATTGCGGGACAAGCATCCGACATGTGGACTGTCGTCTCTGCTAGATTGTATATTCTTTTATTGTGGCACGACCGGGTTGAGGTCGATATCTCCATTGTATATATCTTTTCTTTTCTGTACTAGGATTACCCCACGGTGGAGTGCACGAATAGCCGGGTTCTAAAGGGCAACAAGCCTGCATCTCATGGCGTTGAGACAGAGGGGGCTTCACTCTAGAATTGGCGGGCTATTCGCCGCACTCATAGGGGGTATAGTTTGACCCACGGAGGGGTGCTCAAGTTACCGGATCCCATGAAGTGCTGGGTGGCCCATTCACTTTGTTGATTGGGGTTGCCTCACTTCTAGGATTGGCGGGTAACTTTCCACGCTCGTAGGGGTCCAGGTTTTCATTGCACGGACTATCCACACGACCGGGAACGTCGGGTCTCATTTGCGGCTCAAGTGAAACCCGAGGCTCCAAGATTATCCACCATTCTGTGTTGCTGGCTGAGATTCTATGATATTTCTTATATCAAGCCTGGGATGAATGTTATATAAATTTATATATATACTAGTAGATGTTGTATATGTTTTTCACCCGCGCTAGTCTAGCCCCCGCTCTCTCGTTAGTTAAGTAACCTAACGGGTGATGACGGGGACCAGTGGCGAATACGGGTGGCATATACGTACATTTTATTTTCGTTCCCTTTATGTGGTGTGATATGGATTAATTGATAGGACTGCGTTGATTCTGATTAACGCAAGAAAAAATAAACCTATTTGATGTTGTTGGAACCAATTTTGAAAAACTTTTGTTGCAAGACGTTTCCTTTTGCTTTGCACAGTGGTATTCGGTTCAGAATATCCAGCACCTCATTCGACGAGGCAAGAGCCGAGATCCCTTCATCGGGATTGACCTCTTGAGCGAAAGTTTGCGTATTTGTGATAACTGCTCTATAGTCGATTCTTTTGCTTTGCATCGTAGTATTCGGTTTGGAATATCCCGCAACTCATTCGATGAGGAAAGAGCCGAGATCCCTTTACCGGGAGTGACCTCTTTAGCAAAAGTTTGCGCCACTATATATTTGTAAAACCACTCGGTTCCTTCAATGATATCAAGTTCATTACGTTAAACGTTTTTCGCCAAAAACCAGCCATAGCACTCCGTCATTTCGGATAGGTAGTGCTTAGTATTCGTGCTACGCATTTCGATCTTTAGTCGAGGTATAGTGTTCGGTAGCTATGTAATGCTTTTCTGTTGCATGATAATGTGATTGGTTAGGACAATCGTGCGATCATTTTGATCTTTAGTCAAGGCTCGTATGGGTGGGTTTAATGCAATCAAGATAATGACTGGTAGAACTTGACTAGGACCTTTTGACATTTTGTTCTTTAGTCAAGGTCACTGGTCCTAGGGGTAAAAACCACATCGGGAGTTTCAAACATACAGGAAACTTGTCAGGCATGCGCATACCTTATGGAGTGTGGTGACTTGAGTGGCTTCCATCAAGTTATCATGCGATGATAGTTGGATCCCGATTCCCACTGATGAGTAGGTGCTACTCCTCGGGTGATTTTAGATTATCCCAACTAATTCTCCTTTTAGGGTTTGAAGGAGAATTTGAGGAAACAGTGGAAGCCATCCTAATTAGATAAAGTGATTAACCAATCTAATCTAGGTTAGAGTGCACGCTAAGTGTTTCATTTCTCTCTCTCTTTGGTAGCGACCATGACCCGACCCTAAACTAAAACTCATGAACCAAGCTAAACGAACCTTCTTAAAACACTTTGGCTTTTGGATTGTTTTAGTCGCATAACTCATTGCCGCTCCTACTTTTCCATTGCATTTCTCCGGAACATTCCGTATCACTATGAAGATCCACATTTATTGGATATAACCATCGTATAGTTACATACGAACTCGAAGAAACTTGTTTCAGGTCGAGAATGATTTCTGGTTCTGGAGAAATTGAATAGGATTATTCAGTTTTCTTTTCTCTTTACCTCTTTCAGGTTGCGAGAGCTCCTGGTATTTGGAGAGTACACCTATTGCGCTTATTGGATAGTCTTCTTCATAGTCTTCTTCCAAACCATAGACAGGTGCCGAAAGGTGGGGAAGGAAGAAAACCAATCAGCCTAAGCGTGGTGTACAGAAGGTAATAAGTAAAGATATATAAAGGGATTAGAGTAAGGGCAAATGAAATTGCGACTGCTATCATTCACGACGAAACCGCGTATACCCCTGCCACTCCTACTTCACCTTTGCTTTTCTCCGGAATATTTCGTATCACTACGAAGATCCACATTTCTTAGATATGTCATCGTATAGTTACATACGAACTCGAAGGAACTTGTTCCAGTTCAAGGATGGTTTCCGGTTATGGAGAAATAGAATAAGGATTATTCAGTTGTCTTTTCTTTTTACCTTCTCTCAGGTTGCGTGAGCTCCTGGTATTAGGAGTGTACACCTATTACACTTATTGGATAATCTTCTTCCAAATCTTAGGTTGGTGCCAAAGATAGGGAAGGAAAAAAACCAATTAGCCTAAGTGAGGTGTACAGAAGGTAATAAGTGAAGACATATAAAAGGATTGAAGTGAGAGCAAGTTAGTATACGTTTACTGTCATGAATCTGGATAGTGGAAGAGGCATTACTACGAATTCCCGGATACCTCTTCGAAATATTTTCATGTTTTATTTTGACTGTGCGATATTAATTGAAAACTATTTTCCCAATTAGACTCTGACTCCAGGTTATGTATTTACCAGATTTCATTCTCACATCTGTATGGCGTTACAGATACTGAGTGGGAGTGAGACATTGGGAATTGGGTGATTGTATCTTCAACATATCGGAATTCTTTGTAATTGGTGATATTTGAGGAAATCACCTGAGTTTTGCCTGACGGCAAATATTTGGTTTTGAATATCCGACGTTATGCACCAATTTCAAACTGATATATCTGTAAGTTTATTTTATAAAGTGAGATATAACCTTTTGAAATTATGTCCATGACATTTACCTATATCAGTTGATGGTTAGGTAAGGTGCATTCAACAATGGTGTAATTCTTTTTAATTATAGTACAGTTTTCAACCTACAGGGCATAGGGTTTGAGTAATTAAACTCAGAGGACTTATACAGAGTATTGTATGTTGTCCTATGTCCGTTAGGACAAAGGGGTTGGTACTCATACTATATTCTATTTACTTTTGACTTCTCTAGTTTTAGACAAGTATTTCGTTGAAATACAAGGTCCAAGTTTTGAGAAGTTATAGATATAAGAATAAAGTAGAGAACCATATGTTGCAAAGTATCAGGATTCTTCAAGGTGATCGAAGATGTAGATACTTGTGCTAGGTATTCCGATAATAGTAATGGTTTTGAGAACTTGCTTCTCTTTTTCAGGTTATTCATATATGGATGCATTCCTTGATGAGTAATGCTCATTGGCCTCCTTCCATTTGTTTGATATGCACTGGAAACGGCTGCATGTATTTTGAATCTGGTTCCAATTAAAGTAGGTTCCAATTAAAGTAGTGCCTTTGTTTCTATATTAGAGATATAGAATGGATTCATATCTTAACGATGTTAAGGTATATGGAGTAGTCCGGCTGATGCTTAAAACTAGAATCTGGACAAACTCTAGGCACGTTTCAGTAAGGGCAGTTTGTGGGTTATCCCGGGCTTTGACGAGGGTTAACATTCTACCATCTGGAAGATCAATAGTTATATTGTTCTTGACTCGCCACCGATTTTAGTAAAATGGATTCTTTTTAGAAAATATTAGTGGGAGTATGGTAGAACTGGAAGGGATTCCAGAACCACAAATGATTACTGATAATTTAGAGGAATCTAAAGATTCAATTGTATTCGACATTCCATTAGCCACTCCGCAGATTTGGTGGGTAACCTTAGGCACTCGAGAGGTACATCGGTGTTCTCAGAGGCGGTGACAGGGAGGTTCTTGTTTACCCAAACTTTCCATTGCTGCTATTCTAGACTATGAGACCTAGCAGGAGGATGAGTATAACGTCGTTCTAAACCAGCTTTAGAAGTGCACGTGTATATGACTTTGCCAGAGGATTGTTGTAGTCAGTAGGAGCAGCGGAAGCATACTAGGCAGGTAGCTTATGTCTATTTATAGACTAAAGCAGATATAGCGGATGTAGATCGTCTATTTTTGATGTGACGGTCATAGAGTTTGACTTCATCAGAATAACAAATGGATCTGGTAAGAAGGTAGTAGGGAGTAATGTCCTGGTATTTGGATGACATGCTCTTGATAGGAAGTGATATTCATATACTATGATCGGTTATACTGTGGTTGTCACAAGGTGTTTCTCCTTATAGGAGCTGGATAAAATATCAGAGTTTCTGGTCACTAGATCTATGGTTTTAGATCTAGATTTGGGAAGTTTCCCAATTTGGGTACTTGACACTATTCTAAAAGTATTTTAGAATGGACGACTCCTGGCGTGGTGGTGTACCCGCAGGTGATGGAGTCACCCTCTCTAAAGATATGTCTTTTAGACTGATGAGGAGAGGGATCTGCATGATTGGCATATCACTTGCTTAGGCAATTGAGTTAATCATGAAATGTCAAGTAACACACCAGATATTGTTATTACACTGGCTGCAATAAGCATATATATTAATCCAATCCTGGAGAAACATTGGGAAGCAGTTATGAACACAAGTGGATGTTCTTGGAATTTGGTAATGGCAGCCTCCTTCGGGAGGCGGTTATCATTTTAGGCTTCCAAGACGACCTGGATGACAGAGTGGCTGTCAGAGTTATAATTTCCCTCTTTTGAGGGGCAGTATATTGGACAGGTGGTCCAAGCAGATACTAAAGAAGGCATGGCGCAGGATACTGATTAAATTCAGTGGATGATACAGTCTAAGAAGTTTGTTTGATTTGTAGTTCATTTGTGAACTGGGTCCCATCAAATATCAAGACAAATTCTAAGACGGGTATCGTTCATTTTGGGAGATAGTCTTTCTCCGCGAAGTTGAGATATAGAGAGATAAAGATAGAAACACTGGAGCGGATCCACTCACTAAGGCTATTTCTCGAACGCAATAGTTTCGCAAATGGGCTTTGCGAGACTGATTAGTAGAGAAGTTTTGAGAAGTTGGGTGTTCGGTATCACACGGGCTGTGAGTATGTGACATCGCAATAATTAGCTTTAAGTGCAAGTGGGAGATTGTTGGCTATAGTGCCCTGAAGTCAATTATTGAATCGCAGGCACGCGATTGTGATGATTGAGGGAGGACCTATATGGGTAGAACAGTCTTACTTGAGATGATAGTATGCTATCTGGTTTGTCTTTATCATCATGTACTGCATTAGGTGCCATTACAGATCACTATTACATGTTGATAGAGCCCATAGGATTCTTGCTTGACTACCAGCATTATGATGGCGATCATATAAGTGGGAGCTGGGTAATCTTTAAGCACATCCTTAAATGTCCCTAGTCGTAGGAGTATCGAGACTGGGCATCGATACTCCGGAGTATACTAGTGTATACTTATCGAGACCTCGACAAGGGGCGGTGGCCGGTCTCACAAGCTATTGGTGTCAGTTAGTCATCTAAGATAGTTTACAGATGCCCACTGGGTTATGAGTACACTGGACAAACTCGCCGGGAACATGCTAGTTGATATTATACCTATTGTCAGATAGCAGTTCCTAGGTGATATGAGTACAAGTTAGTATGTCGACCTGAGATCGTTATTTATCCCGTGTGAGTTCCCACCGTGCTTTGATTTCTACCCTACCATGGCTCAAAGGAGTTGTGCAAAAAGGTTTTAGTTGGGTACAGTCCTGAGCCACATGGAGGCAGTGAGCAGATTGTCGGGGATTTGTCTCTCCTGGTATTGGGGGTTGATGTCGCGTTGTGCTCGGGTGGCCATCACCAGAAATCCTCGGCCGAGGTGGACGAGAATTACTTATTTGGATAAGTAGTTTCTTAATGGGTGATGGGCTTCATACCGATACGAAATATCGCGTTATTAGGGGTCTGACTTTATCCACCCCCTAGACCCGATATGCGATACTCTTAGACAAACAGACCGGACTGTATGGAGATTGTCATGGACAGGCTCAGTAAGGGTTTGGATGAGCTTGCTCGTCGGCCTTCCTTTCGCTCAATACATGGGTAGCCGTTACGTATAGCTAGTGCCGCTGACATGGTTGTGGTTAAACCAACTGCCAGCGCATTGACGAGTCTTTAGAGTCCCACACATAGGATTTCCCTGGTTCTAGCGAAATGATATAGTAGCCGTATTGGATACATGCAGGGTTCCGATCGATTGATTGTACTATGTACCCGGACTTTCGATCGGACAGTTGATGATACTAGCCGGGTCGGGTTTGAGCCGGATTATTAAATCAGGTATTGATTTAATAATTTGCGTATATGTATTTCGATATGTATATTCTAGTGTTATGCTCTTTGTGTTATTCCATCTCTTTGGGTATTCGTATTTTGGTACGAATACATGTATGTATATACAGTAGAATGTAATCCGTGTTTTTTCGGAAAACATTCTAGAAGGTGAACACCTCATTTTAGGGTTTGACCATTTATTTTTAAATAGATAAATGAGGTGGCAAAGATTTGATGGGAGTATGGTGAGGACCATGCTTGCATAGTGTGCACAAATGAATTCTTTATTCATTTATGCATACTATTCAAGTATGGGTACATTTTAATAATGTAAGATATTGTTTTACAAAACCAAGCATGCTCATTTTCACTCTCCATGGTTAGCTCATTATTTTTGTGAGATGGTCTTTCTCTTGAGCATGCTATCTTCTCCTCAACATTTTGTGATTCACTCCTCTTTTGAGTTTCATGGTTTGCTCCACCTTCATCTTCCACCAACTCTCAACCTTCTCATGTGTTGAGAATCATGAGAGGAGGTGAGATGAGATAGATTAACACTTTGATCACTTATTACATGCTAGGCTTTCTAGATTAGCAACCTAGAAACCCTAGTTGCTTCACTTGCATTCATTATGTGAAGCTATAGCCATGACTACATCCCTCGGGTGGATCATCTTCGATGGAGGAAGACCGGCGACCAAGTTCATTTGAGCACGTCTCAAGGAGCTTAGGAAGGTGATGGAAGACCGAAAGACTTGGTTCTTTCGGTATAACACTTCTAACACTTTAGTTTATCTTCTTTGTATTGCTAGTATAGGTTTATGGTTTGATCTTGGAGCGGGTTTTGTTTGCGCCAAAAATTTTAAATGCCTGCTTTTGTTCCACATCGGTCACGTTAGATGGCCAGGGCACTGGCGAAACCCAGCAACTCAAGAGAGCAAGCATGAAAAAAAGATCAAGTCTCCAAGAAATGGAGTGAAGAATGGCTTATCAATTCTCACAATAATTGAAGCATCCAATTTTTATCAATAAATAAAAGCAACCATGCCTCAATAGTGAGTCAAGAATAATAGAATAATGATAAAAGCCATGCTTCACCCATGCTCCTCATTTTCCACCTCTTTTTCTATTTTCCAAAAATAGAAAATCATGCCATGCTTCATATATATTTATATATATATCATATATATATTAATATATATAAGAAAATATTTAGTGAGCTAATAATATTAGTTTAAGATATAATTATATCAAATATAATATATATCATATTATTAAATTAACACTTGATTGAATAATCCGGTTATATCACATATAACCGACTAATATCATTTATTTGTATATCACATTTTCAAATCAACACTTGATTCAATAATCCGGTTATATCATATATAACCAGAGCAATATAAGTTAACTGCCAGATTAGAATACAGTATCACATACACGTATTTAATCAGGCCCCCTGCACATATCACATATGTGCCCTACTTCGTTTTGCTTAAACCAGGAAACTTCAATGTGGGACCCTAAAGACTCGTCAATACGCCAGCGGTAGATGATGATCACATTAGTCACCCATAAGCCGTCAGTGGTACTAGCTAGACATAACGGCAACCCAGGTATTGAGCGATTAGAAGATCAACAAGCAAGCTTGTACATACTCTCCATGAAGCCTATAAATAACACTTAACGTACAGTCCGGTCTCTTCATCTGATATGCCGTATATCATGTCTAGGGGTGGAAGCGTCAGACCCCAATAACGTGATAAGTCATGCCGATGTCTGGCCTATAACGGTTCGAGAAACTACTGATAACTCTTATCAGTAAATCTCAGCAGCAGCCCTAGCTAGCCAATCGAGCATAGCGCAACATCAACTCCCAATACCGGGAAATACGAAACCCCTCCTATCGCTCATTGCCTCCATGTGACTCGGGACTGTACCCAAAATCTACCTGTTTGCACGACTCCTTTGAGCCATGGTAGGGAGGAAATCAAAGCATAGTGGGAGCCACACAAGACTCTATGACGATCTCGGGTCTACAGACTAACCTGTACTAGTGTCACCAGAGAACTGCTATCCGACGATAGGAAAAATACAAACTAGGAGTTCTCGGCGAGTCTTGTTCGGTGTACCCATTCTCTAATGAGCACATGTGTACAATCTTTGATGTCAAACACCAATGGATATGGGATCAACCATCGCCCCCATACAGGGTTAAGAAACGTACAAAAAAATCCAAATGGAAAAAAAGATAGCAGAAGCAGGAAAAAAAAAGAATAAGATTCGAACTCATAGATCTGTAACCCCCGAAATTTTTGACTAGTCTACTCTGGTGTATCGATGCCCTGTCTCGATATAATCTCTGTTGGAGGTAGTGCCCTCAGAGTCAATTATTAGGTCACAGGTACGTGATTGTAATGATTGAGAGAGGACCTATCCCGGTAGGACAGTCTTACTCGAGATGATAGTATGCTATCTGGTTTACCTTTATCATCGTGTACTGCTTTAGGTGACCTGACACGTCGCTATTACACGTTGATAGAGCCCCTAGGATTCTTGCTTGACCACCAGCAGTATGAGGGCGATCATATAAGTGGGAGCTGGGGTCTATAAGCTTATCCTTAAATGGTCCCTAGTCGTGAGAGTTTCGAGACAGGGCATCGATTCTCCATAGTAGACTAGTGTATACAGTCGAGACCCCGACGAGGGGCGGTGGCCGGTCTCACAAGCCACTGGTGTCAGTTGGATCACCTAAGATGTATACAGGTGCTCATTGGGTTATGAGTACACCGGACAGGACTCGCCGGGAACATGCTAGTTGGTCATATACCAGACGTCAGATGGCAGTTCCCTGGTGACATGTGTGCAGGTTAGTTCATCGACCTGGGGATCGTCATTTGTCTCGTGTGAGTTCCCACTGTACTTTGATTACTACCCTACCACGGCTCAAAGGAGTCGTGCAAACAGGTTTTAGTTGGGTACAGTCCCGAGCCACATGGAGGCAGTGAGCGTATCTTCAGGGGTTCGTCTCTCCCGGTATTGGGGGTGAGGTCGTGCTGTGTCTAGGAGAGCCATTACACAAAGTCCTTGGCCAAGGCAAGGAGATTTACTGGTAGGTATTCCAGTAGTATCTCAGGGTGTTCTGGGCTACACTCCGACACGACTTGTACCGCTTTTGGGGGTCTGACTTTTACCAACCCCCTAGGCCCGACATGCGATACTCATAGATGAACGGACCGGACTGCACGGATATTGTCACTGACAGGCTCAGTAGGGTTGTCAGGCTGAGTTCACTCACAGACGTCCCTTTTAGTCAATACTTGGTAGCCCGTTACGTATTGGCTTATACCTCTGACGTGCTAGTGGTTAAATCCACAACCGAGGTGTTGACGAGTCTTTAGAGTCCCCCACATTCAGTTACTCAGCTTTCGGGCGAAACGTTGTAGAGGCCGTATGGAGATATGGCAAGGTCCGATCAGATACGTGCGGTATTGCACGGATCAGGATCGGACAGTTTGTACTATAGGCCGTATGGTTATATGGCAGGGTTCGATCAGATACGTGCGGTATTGCACGGATCAGGATCGAACAGATATTACTAGCCGGTTTTGGTATAAGCCGGATTCTAGTATAGTACAGTAGAGATTTTGTCTCATTGCATTTGTATTTCGGTCGAAATACAGATGCGGGTGTGTATGCACAGTATCGGGGTTTTCCTGTAATTTATTACGGGACCAGTTTTCTGGAGTTGCCAGTTTGCTTTCCGTTTCGGCCAATTTCCATTGTTCCGTTCATTGGCCGAAGATTGGTGGAGGAGGGCTTATTTGCATTGTTGCAAATAGGCATTTGTGGAGGGGGTCTTTGCATTTTTGTTGTATCATGATAGCACCATCCTTTGACTTGATTTCTTCATGATGGCTTGACTTCATAACCTCATCATGGCTTGACTTATGTATGATGATGGAGGGACATGATGGTTGATGATGATGAGGGGTGAGGTTGGCGGAGTGTTAGTTTACACTTGTGATCATTTCCTTTTTGGATGATAACCTTTCCTCTCTCTCTCTTGTATGGGGATTTTATTATTGGCCTCTCTCATATTCTTTTGATACAACCTCCTCATTCTCACTCTCCCTCATATGCATGGTCGGCCACTTCCCAAAGGGGGCTGTCCAAATTTGTTCATGTGGGATTTTTGCTCTTTTGCTTTAGGAAAAATCCCACAAGTTCCACCTCTATGAGTTTGTATCATCCCTCCACCAAATGGCAAAGCTCCAAAACCCCAAATGAGACTTGACAACTACATATTCTACAGCGAACCTTGGGCACGTCGAGTAGCCGGCTTCGTGCCCGAGTTGCCTCGGCATTGAGGTGGGAGCCCGTAAAAGAAGAAGGCGTTGTGGTGCACTTCCGGCGACGAGGAGGAGACGGGACATTCCGCAGGAGATCGGGACGATGACGAGAAGACCGGAGGACTTGGATCGTCGGTATATCTCTAACCTTTCTTGTAGATAGCTAGGACTAGCTAATGGTTCGATCCGGGTATTAGTGCGCGGCGGTTTGCCAATTCAAGAAAATTAAAGTTATTCACCGCTTCCGCATTTGGCCGTCGGATTGACGGCCAGGGCGCCGCTGTGCACTTACAATCTCGACTAGGAACAATTAAAGGATGTGCTTGTGGATTACCCAGGCCCTTGTAGTATGATCCGCACCATAGTCCTGGTAGTCAAGCTTACACCCTGAGGGCTTTATCAACACGTATCTGAGAGACAGTATAATAATACTAAGTGTACATGTTAAGATAAAGAGTAACTAGATAGCATACTATCATGTCGAGCAAGAAATTCCTCTATATATATGTCCAAGCATCCACTATAATATACATCAATGTACAATAATGGCCTCTAGGGCATACATATCCCTAACAATCTACCACTTGCACTAAGGCCAGTTGTTGTAGTATCTCATAACCAACATCCCAAATAGTCTCTCGAATTGCGTCTGGAGGAGGGCCTTCGTGAGTGGATCTGCTACATTGTCCTTCGTGTCAAATCTCCTGACCTCTATCTCCCAGAGATCAACTATCTCCCGGATCTGATGATACCGCCTAAGAATATGTCTGGATCTCTGATAGGAACGGGGTTCCTTGGCCAAAGCCACAGCTCCATTGTTATCATAATACACAGGCATTGGATGTTCAATGGATGAAACCACTCCAAGTTCAGCTATGAACTTCTTCATCCAGACAACCTCTTTAGCAGCATCGTTGGCAGCGATATATTCAGCCTCCATCGTCGAGTCTACCACGGTACCTTGCTTGGAACTCTTCCTACATACCGCCCCTCCGTTGAGGGTAAAGACAAAACCCGAGACCGACTTACTGTCGTCTTTATCACTCTGGAAGCTCGAATCGGTAAAGGACTCAACCTGGAGTTCACCGTTACCGTACACCAAGAACATTTCTTTAGTCCTTCTCAAGTACTTAAGAATGTTCTTCACAGCTGTCCAGTGGTTTTCCCCAGGATCTTATTGATACCTACTAAATACACCTAGTGAGTAAGCTACATCTGGTCTGGTACATAACATCGCATACATGATTGACCCGACTGTCGAAGCATAGGGTATCCCTTGCATGCGAGCCCTCTCCAAATCAATCTTGCGAAACATCTCTTTGGAGAGAGTGATTTCTGAGCAAGCGGGTAAATTACTACGCTTAGAATCTTCCATACCAAACCTTTTTAGTATGGTGTCACTATACCTGGATTAGGACAATCCCAACATCCGTTTAGATCTATCTCTATAGATCTTAATACCCAGGATGTAAGAGGCATCACCAAGATCTTTCATGGAGAACTTGTGTAATAAGAAGAGCTTGACCGAGTGTAGCATAGGAACATCGTTTCCTATCAAGAGTATGTCATCCACGTACAATACGAGGAAGACAAACTTACTCTCTACTACCTCCTTGTATATACAAGGTTCATCTACATTTTTGATGAAGTCAAACTCTTTGACAGCATCATCGAAACAGATGTTCTAGCTCTGCGATGCCTACTTTAATCCATAAATTGATTTAAGCAGCTTGCACACGCTTATGCTGCTCCCACTATCTACGAAGCCTTCTGGCTGAGTCATGTACACGCTCTCTTCTAAATCACCATTTAGAAAAGCGGTCTTGACGTCCATCTGCCAGATTTCGTAGTCATGGTATGCAGCAATGGCAAGTAAGATCCTGATGGACTTAAGCATAGCCACTGGAGAAAAGATTTCATCATAATCGACACCAGGTCGTTGACGAAAACCTTTTGCAACAAGTCTAGCTTTGAAAGTCTCAACTTGTCCATCTACACCAATTTTCTTCTTAAAGATCCATTTGCTCCCGATGGGTTTTACCCCTTCAGGAGGAACTTCCAAAGTCCATACTTTGTTGGTGCACATGGATTCCATCTCGGATCGCATAGCATCCAGTCATTTCACAGATTCCCCACTTGTGATGGCCTGCTCGGAACTAGTTGGGTCATCATCTTTCATGATGCAATCCTCGCTCCCATCGTCTATCATAAAACCGTAGAATCTCTCAGGTGGGTGAGAAACCCTACTAAATCTGTGGAGTGGCTGAGGTTCGTCGGAGACTATTGAATCCTTTGGTTCCACCAAATCGTCAGTTATAGTTTGTGTTGCTGGAACAACTTCCAGTTCTATCTCATTGCCACTAATTTCTTTCATAAGAAATTCCTTTTCTAAAAAGGTGGCATATTGAGCAACAAACACTTTTTGTTGCTCAGTATGGTAGAATAGATATATCCATAGGAATCCTTTGGATATCCTACAAACTTGCACAAAACCGACCTTGTCTCGAGCTTGTCCGGATTTTACTTTTTAACAATGGTCGGACAACCCTATATCTTAACTCGTTTAAAAGATAGTCTCTTCCCATTCCATATCTCATATGGAGTGGTACGCACGGATTTAGTCGGAACTCTATTCAATAGGAATGCAGCTGTCTCAAGTGCATAACCCCAAAAGGAAATAGGTAACTCAGCAGTACTCATCATATAGCGCACCATATCTAATAGGGTGCGATTCTTCCGCTCCGATACTCCGTTGTGCTGTGGTGTATACGGAGGAGTAAGCTGAGAGAGAATCCCATTCTCTTTTAAATAGTCACGAAATTCCGTGCTCAAGTATTCTCCTCCCTAATCAGATCGAAGGATTTCAATACTTTTACCCGTTTGGTTCTCTACTTCGCACTTAAATTCCTTGAATTTCTCAAAAGCTTCAGACTTGTGTTTCAACAAGAACGCATGTCCGAACCTTGAGAGATCATAGGTGAATGTAATGAAGTACGCGGAACCATTCCTGGCATGTGTAGACATGGGACTGCATACATCACTATGTATCAGTCCTAAGAGTTCAGTAGCTCTTTCTCCGTGTCCAGTAAACGGAGTTTTGGTCATTTTGCCTTTGAGACATGACTAGCAAGTTTCATAAGATATAAATTCGAACGGATTCAAATATCCATCTTTATGCAACTTAGCCTGTCTTGTCGCATTGATATGACCTAGTTTACAGTGCCACAAGAAGGTTTCGTTCATTTATGAACTCTTCCTCTTGTGTGTGTTCTGTATGTTCAGAACTGTACTTTGATTCAGAACGTATATTCTGTTATACAACGTTCCAAACCTAATCAACACTTGATTTTGGAAAATGTTCATAACATTATCCTCTAATGTGAGATTATATCTTTCTTTAGTTAGCAAAGAAACCGATATAATGTTACACATCATGTTTGGCACGTAGTAACAGTCGTTCAGAACCAATGTATTGCCAGTTGGTAATACAAAGTGATATTCGCCAACTGCTTTGGATGCAACAATTGCTATGTTCCCTACTTGTAGAGACTTATCACCCTTTCCCAGTTCACTACCTCTTCTTAATCCATGTAACAAATTACATACGTGGGATCCTGATCTGGTATCTAATACCCAGGACATAGAGGAAACTGAGAAACAGTTCTTGATAACGAACACACCTGAAGAAGATGCATCAGTACGCTCCTTCGTTCGGGTGGCGTGGAAATCCGTGTATTCCCCTATTCCTTACTCAGACTTATGACAGTCATAAGATAGAGCAGAACCTAGCCCAGTATAATAAGCGAGTACAGTCAATACATCCATATTATTATCTTGATTAAGGCGTGTCATTGGTCGCTACCTGGAGAGAGAGAAGGAAACGCATTAGCGTGCGCACTTTGCAAGATTATATTGATTATTATCTTATCTAATCAGGATGGCTTCCACTGTTTTTATCAAATCTTCCTTCAAACCCTAAAAGGAAAGACTAGCCGGGATTAATTACACTCAACAAGTTTGCCAATCTTTCAGCCAGGCCAGTGTCGGTACTTTGAGGGAGGTTCCCCGTGCTTTCGCACGGACCTAATTAAAGTAAACCTCGTTTTCCCAGGGTCGTAACCCCGTTGACACCTTTCTAGACACCTACTTGATCGGCTAATTGCAAAGTGCAAAACTCTCCCAGGAGTAACAATTACTCGCAGTGGGTATCAGGATCCAACTATCATATAGAAGGTATGCAATCTCATTGCAAATTTCAACACTTGAAATTCCCGATAATTGTTTTTACTCCTAGCAACTTTTGACCTTGGCTATGGTCAACAAATCATAAGCGCTGGCCAAATTCAACCCGTCATTTCTTGATTGAATTAAACCTACCTGTCATGACCCGAAAATATTAGCTCGTGACCGGCACTTAAATCACGCCACGTCTACAGGCGTAACGTAATTCAAGTAAGCCGAAGCCCAGAAATCTAAACCCTTTTTAAAGAAAATAAAAGATGTGTAGTTTTGAAATAAAGGTATGATGAAATTAAAAAGTTTTCTTAAATGCATAGATGAGGGAACATGAAAATACAAGTGGATTATGTAAGTTGAAAAATATGTTTCGTCTTTAAAAATTTGGGCAGCACCTCCTTTGTATATTTTGATCCAAAACCACATATATATGATAATGATAAAGGCATCCCCAAGCGGGAGCTAGCTCTTCGCCAATCGGCGGAATCACAACCATGCAAGACGGTATATATGTATACGACGCCCAACGACGAAGATCACCACAAAAGATAAAAAGAATAAGCAAGACATCAAACCCACCAAGTGAACATATAACCCATCGCTCAAGTCTCGCAACTACAAGTCTTGCTAAGTCTTACTACTTATACAAATACTAGTTTCTGATTTGATGGAGTTAACTACATACAACAGGAATAATAAATACAAGAGGGGTACGATCCAACATGTACCACTACCAAAGCAAAACACCCAAATTCGGCTCTGTGCCAGCGATGCCGCTATTGATCCATGCGATCAACCTGCAAGAACTGGCACAACGGGGGTGAGTTGCCAACTAGTGAGTAGAAAACATCATCAGGTAGAAATCGAATAAAACAACGATTTCCTAGGTCAACTATATCATGAAGGTAATACTATGATATCTAGGGTGACCGTGTCTACATATATGCCAACAATAATCAATACCAGTATGCATGTGGATATCATCCAATAATATAATCAATGCCTGTATGCATGTGGATCTCATCCAACAATATAATCAATACCTGTATGCATGTGGATCTCGTCCACTCGAAACATCATAAAAGCATATGCATGCAAATATATGAGGATATCAAAGAACGTGTGTCCATCAATGACACATCAAATCATGGAACCTGAGTGTCCAACACCGACACTCGAAACATCATGAAACCCGTGTCCAGCATTGATACGTAAATCCTCATATCTCAGGCGCCGCATCCTCAGATCGGCCCTCAGGCGCCGCATACTTGATTGGTAGGATACTCGCGTGTTCAAGTTCTAGTTTAAATACCGCAATCAAGACGGTTTCGCACGTAGCTAGCCGGTTGAGTACGGGTCGTCCGCAGGGAGATGGGAATCTTTTTCTATGTGTTTTTCGACGAGTTAAGTCCGGTTGTTCAGATTTTGTTTGTAACTATCTAAGTGTAAGTTGATATTTAAAGAGAGCTTGTTAGGGTTAGGATTATGTTAGTTTGAGTTAGGAGTCTCCACATCTTTCGTTGCCCCACTTAATCTCGGTGTTACGGTAATCGGCAACAACGGGGATTAGCACGACTAGGAAGGAACTTGCGAGTATAAGCTAGGCTTTCCAACGCATAGTACTTCCTTTTGGTGCTTGTCCGTCCGTTCTTGGCTCTTATCCATAACCTCCGGTTAATTCAACCACAACCGGTCTCACTACGGAATCACCGCTATCATGTAGGATAGGGTGCCGTAAGGAGCGGATTGTGGTTCAATTAACGGGAGTCGATTTAAGTTGTTGGGCAAGGAAAGAGTGAGAGAGATTTCCTTCTCTCAAACTTCCCTTATCCTACCCTAACAAGTATACAACTACTCACACATCATCATCCGGAAAAATAAAACAAACAAAAGAGGAAGATAGAAAGAAGGAGACTAGAAGAATACGACTAACTATTTGCGACCTCACCTTGGCGAGGATCAAGCGTAAGTATCATTGTCATATGTAAGGATAAAGAAAAAAGAGAGGAAAGAAATAACAAGGAAATAACAACAACTACTTAACGAATTAAAATTACAACAAGCATAAATATAAGGAGACAAGCATGATAATAAAATGGTCTTCTTTATTCATCACTCTTCACTCAAAAGCTCACTTACAAGTTTAATGGAGAAGAGGTGAGAAGAGGAAGAAGAACATGTAACTAAAACTTAGCAAAAGAAATACAAGAATTGGACCCTTTCCTTCACAAACTTCTGGGCTATTTATAGGCCAAAACATGAAACCCTAGGGCAACCAACAGAACATATATGAAAAGACCAACCTACCCCCAAAAGCCCTGCATGTCTGGCGCCAGAACGGCCGCGGAAGCGCGGCCAATACCCCCCTTTGGCCGCGCTTTCACGGCCGTTTAGATGAGTTGTGGCTCTGTATTTTTGGTGGTCCCCTGGTCTTCAGTGTACCTAATTCTGGTATATGTATTTTCTCAATTTGGCTCCACGATTTTTCCAGAATTTCTGTTGAAGGAAAGGTGGACTTTTTGTTAAGATTTTGTCATGATTGTCTCGAGCGCCGCGTAGATCTCTTGGATCTTGTGCTACCATTGAGCCTTGTGCCTGAAAACGACATCGATTTGACATTTTGTCTTCCTAAACTGGTATCTGGCAGCATACGGATGAAGGACGGAGACCGTGTTTTATCTGTGGTCGGCAAGAACCCGGATTTTTCGCGTTTTCCATGAATTTCACCGTTTTGGAACCGAGAACCTGTATCCTGCAATTAACTAGCAAACACGGCTCAAGAGTATCTACGGATATGCAATGTGATAAAAATTGGGCGGTATGAAAATGCAAAATTCTGATATGAACAAATACCCCCAAACTTATCATTTGCTCGTCCCGAGCAAAGTCCATTTATTCACAAAAATTTCCTAACCTCACTTTCGCAGGGAACGCGATTGCACTGAGCATGTGCAACAAGCCGTTAAACCTCTAGGTGTCCCTAGTAGGAGGAGTGTTGTCTCCTGAGGGTTTTCAGCGGATACTACCCACAAAATCCGGTCAAGTTGGTTTGTAAAAAATGACTAAGTTTCAAACCCTAAAGTTTTGTTTTAGAAAATAACAATTCTATAATCCTAAGTCTAGATTATCGAACCTTTATTTTTCACACCTCACATCTTATTTAACTACAAATTTTATATGTCTTTACGTGCAGTGCGGATAGTGTCGTAAAGTTCCAGAAGGATCGATTAAAATCATCATGTCGCATAATAAAACCCAGATAACAATTTAAAAAGGATCACATAAGTTTTATAAAGAGTTAAGCATTTTTCAAGTTTCGTTTTCCAGTAAGGTTTCAACTTTAGAATTTCTATCTTCCTTAACAGGAAGCTAAGTCGTATTTTTCACTCCACCTTTTACTTGTTTTCATTTCATACACACCTCTGTGAACGTGCAATAGTCTTTATCATAGAATAAAACCTTCATATCTCCGTTAAAATTTTTTTATAAAAGCCTGTCTTTTATCAAGATTATTCTCACACAAAGAACCGTTAGGAATTTTAACTCGGAGAGAACACTTGCTTGACTTTGTTTTAAACTGGACTTTCTAGGCTTCTTAGCGAGCTTTGGGCCAATGCACCCAAACCAGTTGGTTTTAGGGCATTAGGTGTAGAAACACCCCAGCGGACTTAATTACTCAAGTTACCTAGGTCCAAAAACAAAAGACAGTTTGGCGTGAAAATCAGATGATTTAATACGAACGGAGATATAACCGGCAGTTCAAATATTTTTTTGGATAAAAGACGTGTCTAGTGGGTTTGGTGTGTAATCATTCCAATCAAGTTTCCGATGGGTTATTTTTCAGACTTAGCTCCAATTACGGCATCAATAACATTCCTTCATATTCGCTTTACTTCATAAACTATTCTTGACATTACTTATTTCAGAACAAACCTATTTGATCCTCAAAAAATCATTTATCTGTTTAAAAGTTTAAACATGAAAGACTTGTCATCTAATTCCTAAAATCTTACGACACGTGTAGTGTGATGTAAAGACGTATATCAGCTATAGTTAACTTCAAAGGAGAGTTATCTTTCAGGTTTTCAAAATCCAAACATAAGATCTAGTTATTCCTATTTTTTCAAACAAAAACCGTCGAATGTTGAATCAGAGTTCTTCCACAAGTTAACTTGACAAAAAAGTTTTTATATTTTTTAGAAAATTTTCAAATTTTTATGGATTTTATGGATTTAAATATGCAGATGCAAAATATACATATGAATGCGAAGGTAAGAAATGCGTACCGAGCGTATCCCCAAACTTAAACTGGACAGTGTCCTCACTGTCGTTGCATGAAGAGATCAGTTTGAAGGTTCAAAATTGTCGGTTAGCGATATACAATTTTTATTTGTTTTTGTTTTTAAAGAAAAGAAAAAGAATATACACAAATATATACACAATGGTTTGTACATACCCCCAAACTTATTTGGAACAGTGTCCACTGTTCTTGGCTGGATAACCGAAGTTTGGAGGTAGGCAGAGGAAGATCATGCAAGGTAAACCGGCTCCTGTAAGAACAGGAGCTCCTCTGTTGGTTCGGCGCTAAGGTACGGTTTGCATCGGTGTCCGTTCACTTTAAAAATTGAACCGTCCTTTGGATTCTCCAAATCCACAGCGCCCTGCGGATACACATTCCGCACAAAATACGGCCCTTTCCAGCGAGATCGGAGCTTTCCAGGATGGAAATGAAGTCGGGTGTCGTAAAGAAGTACCTGCTGACCAGGTACGAAGGTTTTGCGCACAAGGTGTTTATCATGAAACACCTTCGTTCGATTCTTAACGACAACCGCGTTGTCGTAAGCCTCATCCCTAAGCTCGCTCAGTTCGTTCAGCTGCAGCTTCCGATGGCTGCCCGTATCCTCCAGAGACAGATTCAGCTCCTTTATCGCCCAAAACGCGCGATGCTCGATTTCGACCGGAAGGTGGCAGGCTTTTCCGTACACAAGCCGATAGGGAGACATGCCAAGGTCGGTCTTATAAGTGGTTCTAAATGCCCAAAGGGCATCAGTGAGTTTCAAAGACCAATCCTTACGGTTCTTGGAAACCGTTTTCTCCAGTATCTGCTTGATTTGCCGATTGGAAACTTCGGCCTGCCCGCAGGTTTGGGGGTGGTAGGGCGTAGAAAGCTTATGATTAATGGAGTATTTCCGCATCAAGGCCTCGAAAGTCCTATTGCAGAAATGACTTTCATTGTCGCTAATGATCGCTCGGGGGTGCCCAAACCGTGAGAAAATGTTTTCTTTAAGGAACCTAACGACAACCTTGTTGTCGTTAGTTCGGCTGGGCACAGCCTCGACCCATTTAGAGACGTAATCAACAGCTAGAAGGATGTACAAATTCCCAAAAGAGCTGGGAAACGGCCCCATGAAGTCTATCCCCCAAACATCGAAAATCTCCACAACCAAGATCGGTTGGAGCGGCATCTCATTCCTCCGGGATATCCGGCCCATGTGTTGGCACCGGGAGCAAGTCTTGCAATAGTCGTGAGCGTCTTTGAAAAGTTGTGGCCAGTAGAAACCACATTGCAAGATCTTCTCAGCTGTCTTTCTGGGCCCAAAATGCCCGCCACATGCTTGGTCGTGGCAAAATGACAGCACACTCTTGAATTCCTCATCAGGGACACACCGACGAATAATCTGGTCGGGACAGTACTTGAACAAGTAGGGTTCGTCCCAGTAAAAATGTTTTACTTGGGATAAGAAGCGAAGTCTGTTCTGACTCGACCATTCAGTCGGTAGTAATCCCGTGGCCAAATAGTTCACAATATCTGCGAACCAGGGTTCGCGAGATACTGTCAAGAGTTGTTCATCCGGAAAGACGTCATTGATTGGGATAGGAAGCGACGGCGAAGAAGGAAGTCGTGAAAGACGGTCGGCAACAACGTTTTCACATCCTCTTTTGTCCTTAATGACAAGGTCAAACTCTTGAAGCAAGAGGATCCAACGTATAAGCCGAGATTTGGCATCTTTCTTCGCAAAAAGATGGCGCAGAGCAGAATGATCAGTGTAAACGATGACTGGAGAGCCGATGAGGTACGGCCTGAACTTCTCTAAAGCAAATACAACAGCTAAGAATTCCTTCTCAGTTGTTGTATAATTGAGTTGTGCGTCATTCAGGGTTCGGCTTGCGTAATAGATCACGTGCGGCATCTTGTTGATGTGCTGTCCAAGGACAGCACCGATGGCAAAGTCGGATGCATCGCACATAATCTCGAATGGGTGCGTCCAGTCAGGGGAAGAGAGAACGGGAGCAGAAGTGAGTGAGTGTTTCAATGATTCAAAAGCAGCCGCACAGCTTGAGCTGAAGTCGAATGGCGTGTCCTTGGCCAGGAGAAGAGTCAAGGGCCTAGCAATCTTGCTAAAGTCCTTAATAAACCGTCTATAAAAACCGGCGTGGCCAAGGAAGGCTCGGATATCTCGGACGCATCGGGGAGGAGGAAGATTTGAAATGACCTCAATCTTAGCTTTGTCTACCTCAATGCCTTTCTGCGAGATAATATGTCCTAAGACAATACCTTCGCGCACCATGAAGTGGCATTTCTCCCAGTTCAAAGTGAGATTCTTGTCCTTACATCTGGTAAGGACAGCGTCGAGATGCAGCAGACACTCGTCAAAAGAATCGCCAAAGATGGAGAAGTCGTCCATGAAGATCTCCAGAAATTTCTCCACCATGTCTGAGAAAATTCCCATCATACACCGCTGGAAGGTAGCGGGCGCATTGCATAACCCAAAGGGCATGCGACGATATGCAAACGTGCCGAAAGGACAAGTGAAAGTGGTCTTGTCCTGGTCTTTTTCGGCGATGGGAATTTGATTATAGCCAGAGTAGCCATCTAGAAAGCAATAGTACTCATGTCTGGCCAATCGTTCGAGCATCTGGTCAATAAAAGGTAGCGGAAAGTGGTCTTTCCGCGTTGCGGCGTTGAGTTTTCTGTAATCAATGCAAACTCGCCACCCAGTTTGGGTGCGAGTAGGGATTAACTCATTCGCCTCGTTGGTTATGACCGTGATGCCCGACTTTTTGGGGACAACATGAATGGGGCTAACCCACTGGCTATCAGAGATAGGGTAAATGATACCACTATCTAGACATTTGACGATCTCCTTCTTCACAGCCTCCTTCATGACTGGATTAAGACGTCTTTGTGGATCTCGGGCTGCTTTGGCATCATCCATCAGATGAATGTGATGCTCAACGATGAGGGGACTAATCCCCTTGATGTCCGCCATGGACCAGCCAAAAGCTTGCCTGTTGCTGTGCAAGACCGCGAGAAGGGCTATCTCTTGCTCGGGAGCTAGAGAAGCCGAGATGATGACAGGAAGGGTCTCGTTCTCACCTAAGTAAGCATACTTAAGGTGAGACGGCAACGGCTTGAGTTCGAGCGTTGGAGGTGAAATGATGGAAGGCAAGACTGGTGCAAAGGTCTCGAACTCAAAGGACTCCAGCAAAGGTTCAAAACGAGTGTAGGCAACCGAATCGGATGGTTCAGGTAACTCATCCGAAAAGTCAAAAGATTCAAACTCGGGTTGTGCGCGGCTAAGATCGTTCGTGAACGTGAAACACTCGTAGTCGTTATCGGGCGCAGAAACAGCAGCAGGTTCGAAGAGACACGCACTAGTGGCGTCAAGATTATCGTGTTCAAACAGAAACTCCTCGAATTCACACTCTTCTGGTGTGATCTCCTGGATCGAGCAGACATCCAGTATATGAGCATTAGGTTCGGCGGGCTGATTCCCCAACCTAAAAATGTTGAGTTCAATTGTCATATTTCCAAAAGAGAGGTTCATCGAACCATTGCCACAATTGATCACAGCATTTGAGGTTGCGAGAAATGGGCGACCGAGTATCACCGGAATTTGATTCCGGGGGTTAGCTACAGGCTGTGTATCTAAGACAATGAAGTCGACGGGGAATATGAAGTCCCCGACTTTGATTAACACATTCTCTAGCTCACCCCTAGGATGGGTGATCGATCGGTCGGCCATCTGGAGAGTGCAGTGTGTGGGTTTCAGCTCTCCGACGCCTAATTGCTCGTATACTGAATACGGAAGCAAGTTAACACTGGCACCAAGATCTAATAGTGCGCGGTTGATGTTCTTATCCCCAATAGTAATTGAAATCGTAGGACAGCCAGGGTCCTTCCGTTTTTGTGGTAAAGATTGGGTAAGGGCATCACTCACAGCACTAGCCAAGAAAACTTTCTTGGGTACCTGAGACTTCCTCTTTTTCGTGCACAAGTCCTTTAAGATTTTCGCGTAAGAAGGGACTTGTTGGACAGCATCTAAAAGAGGAATGTTAATGTTAACTTGCTTGAATAACTCCAAAATCTTCTCCATTTGTGGATTTTGTTTGTTAGACCTCAACCGGTTTGGAAATGGAACATTTTGAAAATTGGTTGAGTCTAATGCTGGAGGAGGAGATTTTGGAGTTGGAACGGATCCCAGAATAGGTGTTTTCGTGGAGTGAGAAGCGGGTCCGTTTAGAGAAGAAGAGGAAGGAGAGCCTTGTGAAGAACGGAGAATAGGCTCGGAAGACGAAGAAGAAGAAGCAGGAGAAGAAGAAGAAGAAGAAGCAGCGGCCGGGGTGTCATCGTTGATTTGCTTGCCAATGTTGTTTTGCAGCACCCTCCCTGATCTCAGTGTGGTTACGGCACTCACATTATGGTTTTGTTGTTCAAGAGCAACATGTGCATTATGTGGGTGGCCGGGATTTGGAAGTGGCTGGGACGGGAGCTTCCCCTTCTCTCGCTCGCTCAAGGCCGCGTTCAGCTGTGCAATCTGGGCCTCGATGGTCTTGATGCTCTGCTCGTGTGCGGCGGTGTGTTGCACTAAAGATTGGATCGAAGACTGGATGTTGGCGGTGGATTGAGTCGATTGTTTAACAAACGCATCCAGACTTCGCTCGAGCGAGGAAACCTTATCGTTGTTCGACGGAACAAAGTTGTTTGGTGGAAAGGAATTGTTCGGTGCAAAGTTGTTCGTCTGGTTTTGGTAAGGTTGGGGTTGGAAGGGCTGCTGATACTGAGTTTGTTGCTGCGCTTGTTGTTGCGGTGGAGGGGCCCTTTGGAAATTGTTGTCCTGGAATTGATTCTGATTCTGATTCCAGGCGAAATTGGGGTGGTTCCTCCAACCGGGATTGTAGGTGGAAGAGTATGGATCATTCCTTGGTCTTTGCTGGAATGCATTAACCTGATCCTGTCCTTGCGATGGTGGATTGTAAGGACACTCTTCGGTCAAGTGAGAAGGATCGGAACAACAAGCGCAGATGGTACGAAGGGGGAGAACAGGGGCAGGAGTAGGAGAAGAAAATTTGCTCTCTATTGCTTCAAGCTTTTTTGTTATTGCAGCCATTTCAGCTCTCATCGCAATAGAGACATCAAGCTGGTGAATTCCTACCCTAGACTGACCGGTAGAAGTGGAGGTAGAAGAAGAAGAATGAGTCGGTCTGGTGCTCTCCCACTGTAGCGTTTGCTCCGCAAGATCGTCAAAGAACTGCCACGCTTCCTCGTCAGATTTGGATAGGAAGTGGCCCTGACAGATGGTTTCCAGCAACTGCTTCGTTGCTGGGTTCAGTCCCTCGTATAAGGTTTAGCAGAGTTGCCATTTCTCTATACCGTGGTGAGGACACTGAACAAGAAGGTCTTTGTATCGGTCAAAGCACTTCCAGAAGGGTTCAGAAGGAAGCTGGGAGAATTGGTTGATCTCATTTCAAATTCTTGCGGTCTTATGATTTGGGTAGAATTTTTTTAGAAACGCTTTAACAAACTCGTCCCAGCTGGTGATTGAGTGGGAAGCGGTGCTATACAGCCATTTTTCTGCGAGATCGCATAAAGTGAACGGAATGACCCGTAGACGTATAGCATCGTCCGACAGCTGGGTGGTTTTCATCATGGCACAGACATT
This sequence comes from Agapanthus africanus, assembly GCA_030015575.1. NCBI lineage: Eukaryota > Viridiplantae > Streptophyta > Magnoliopsida > Asparagales > Amaryllidaceae > Agapanthus > Agapanthus africanus. The sequence goes on from CM057343.1 coordinate 344,672,050, forward strand.
TTGAAATTTATTTATGAAGATATAGGCATCTTCAGATTCAAGCCCATGAAAACGTGGAAGCATGTTGATGAAATGGGGCATAATTTCAAAGTTGACCCCATTGGCCGGAGGAAGAGAAAGGCAGGTTGGAAGTGCAGAACGGGTAGGGTAGAAACGATCCTGGAGCGCGATTCGCTGCGGCGCTACAACAGGCGGAGGAGGTGGAAGATTGGTCTCCGTAGGAGGTGGAGCCAATCCAGGGGTGGTCAAAGAGATGTTCGGATTAAATCCCGACATCGCGGAAGAAGAGGTTGGTGAAGGTGAAGGTGAAGGTGAAGATGTATGAACAGAATTCCGGTCAACGTCGGAGTTGGCCGGCAAAGGAAGGGGTGAAAGAGGAGTGGACGGAGTATCGACTTCGGAGTCGATCGCGTAGTCGGTCGCGACTAACGAAACGCGGACAAGACGGGCGCTAGTGTCCCGAGTCCAAGCGGACATACACTAAACGAGTTTAGTATAGTCAAAGCGGAGAAGGTGAGGGTAAGAAAACGTCAATGAAGAAAGGCGATGGGTGGTGGGTGAAAATGGATTTGGCGACAAAAGGGCAAGTTTTTATAAAAGTTTTTGATTTTTTCTTTTTTTTTTTTTTAGAAAGAGATTTACAGAAGTATGTACGGAAATACGGCTTAAGCAATCACAAACAAGATATGCACAATCACACCTAGATCTAGGGTAACCTAGGTCTACTAGACCTGCTCCTGAACTTGATTGTCGAAGTTAAACAATGTCGAGAAACGGGCTTAAAAATACACTGATCACGAGGCCAGGTAAGTGCAGAGATAAGGGGAGGTTGTCCAACGCTTTCGCGAAGTTCCTTAATTAAATAACCCTTTCTCTTTCGGCGGTTGCGCCTTTAACACTTTCCTAGACACCCCGTAAACAATATACGGTTAAGCGAGGTTCTAAACAAGGTTTATCTTCTCCTAATGAGCGCGAAGTCCTTAGGGCTGAAGTCTAGTATTTTTTTAATTACAATGGACAATGCATATGCTTTACTAATCAAGAATAACAATGTGGGTCTATCTTCATTATACCGTGGTGAGGACACTGAACAAGAAGGTCTTTGTATCGGTCAAAGCACTTCCAGAAGGGTTCAGAAGGAAGCTGGGAGAATTGGTTGATCTCATTTCGAATTCTTGCGGTCTTATGATTTGGGTAGCATATCCGAGTCGGTGAATCCATCAATCGGCATCCAGCCTTACAACATCACGTACGGTATAATCCATCGTACGGCATCCTCTAGCCAAGGGTATGGATCAATCATCAAGTAAAACTCATCACGTACGGTATCCATCGTACGGCGGCATTAATCATTAGGGATCCTATCAACCTATATGACACTGAGGGTACGGACCTAACGTCTCGTACGTCATATCACTCATGATTCATAACATTATATATATCTATATACCTATATCCCGGGTCGCATCCATAACAATCTCATATCAGGGGACCGGCAAAGGTATCAATCATCTCTTATCGACTCGCATCCGTATACCGACATATCAATCAAGTCATCATATCATATCGAACATTCTTTTCATCACATTAAGTCATCTTACATCAAGTCAATTTTATATACACATTCTACCTTATTAATCTCGTTTCATGCTACTCTAAAACTCCTACTTATTCTTGTGCACTACCTAACTATATATCGTGGTTCATATTCACTTTTCATATCCGTATAAATCCTTTCGAGACATCATTTCGATCATATTATGTCAAAGAGTCATATCCCTATAGTTTTCATCTCATATCTCGATATATATATTCAATCATTCACATCATCTTTAACTATCTTTTTAACCCTATCCATAGTTTTCTAATCTAGGTTTCCTTAACCATATTCTATATATCGGTTTCCATCAAAAAAACTTGCGGGGGTGCTATACGCCATCCACCCGACTTCCCCCGTAGATATAGATCTACTCACCTGCGGATCTTCTTGTTCAGCCATTGTCGATGTGCTCCGTCGTCTCGGAATCCACGCGAAGGTACCTACGATAAATACACAACTGCAATTGCTATTAACATCAAGTCCGGAAAACCAATACGGCACACGGTGCGCTCATAAGTTAGAACCTATAGCCTACGCATGAAAAACAATCAAACAATCCTTGTTGTTGACGTACAAACGCCCAACAACTAAATACAGATCCAAACATCAAAACCAAGCATTCAAAACTCGGAAAAACATATCTAAAAACACCCCAATATGCTCCCAGATTTTACTCAAGTTACATTGGGAAAAAACTAGTAAGTATAGGGAGTTGTATGAGGGGTATGTGAGCTACTGGACCAACCTAGACACCAACCACCACTATTTGGCCGGCCACATCAGCTAAAAATCCGGCCAGCTCGGCCAAAATAGGAGGGAATGGTCTCGTATTTTTAGGGTGGTCTCCTATTGGTCTAACTAGGTCTCTGGAGTTGTTTGTTTATCTCAGAAACTTCCCAGATTATCCCAGATTCCCTGTAAGCACACAATTAACACAAAACCGACACGGGGTATATCCTAAGTCTGTATTCTCTATTTTTGGGCATAAAATCCACACTAGGGTCTTGTGAACAACCACTAGACATCACCAAATCCACACCTTCACCCAAACTCTCTTTTAGGATTTCTAACTTTTCCATTTCACACTTAATCAACTTCTAAACTAAACTAGAATGCAAGAAACTAAAAACTAAACTAAATGAAAGGAATTATATCTCATTTGGGCAACTCAAGAAAAACCCTAGCTTCCCAAAGTCTTCAAAATCCAACTTTGATTGGTCCAAAGTGTTGAGGACGGGGAGGGGATCATCTTTAATGAAAGGAGTTTAGGGTTTTGATGAAGATTTTGAGATGATTTCATGTGGTGGAGGTGGAAGGAGATGAAGAGGAAGAAGAAGTTGAAGAAAAGCTAATCGGGGAAAATAAATGGAAGCCCTCTCTCTCTCTCCTACCCTTACTCTCTCTTATTCTCACCCCTCACAAGTCCATGCTTCACTCTCTCTCTCTCTCCCTCTCTGATCATTCTCTTTTTAAACTTTTCTCTTTTTCTCACAATAACACACATAATTCCAATAAAACCACACAAATCAAACAACATGTAACATATCATAGTGCACTAACCATGGAAAAATGTAGAAACACGGATTTGGCTTAATCGCGATTAGTAGTGCACTAATCAATTTTTATTTAAACTTACGTATAATTAATTATAAAAATGCCAAATCCTATAAATATATATTTAAATGAATAAATTATTTTAATCTCCAATTATTTCACAATTATTGGTATATATTTATACCATTTTACGAAAACCCCAATTTCGCAAATCGGGTAGTTTTCGTGAAATATATTATTTTAATATTAAATTCCAAAAATAATATTTTATATTTTCTGAAATGTTACAATCTTCCCCCTTAAATAAATTCGGTCCCCGAATTTAAATTTAAACCCCCAAATACTAAAACATTTCAATAATCAGCTCAAATCAACGGAGCTCCGAAATCACGGAAGATACAGAAATGCCACAGCGCATCAAGTGCGCATGAAAACGAGTACGAAACTCAAAATCGAACTCCGTCAAGCGTCACGCAAATCATCAGATTTGTACGCATATCCTCGGAGTTACAATGGAGATACAGATCTCGAAACCCACTACTGAAATCTAATATGCACTAGTCAAATACTATAATACGTGTATAGTACACATCCTTGGAAAAACCTTCAAAAACTAACTAAACACATGCAAAATCTTTTCTGAATCGCCGTGTGATGCGTAACTCACGGAACAAGTGACGGATGCTCATTGTAAAGTAATAAACATATGTTCATATAGGTTTTGCTAAAATATACGTTCCGCCCTTTTAAATATCCCAAAAGGTTTTCCTTTGTAAACGTTCGTGTCGCTCACGGACACGTAAGAAATAGCGAGACTATAGCTCCTTTTTGAAAACCTCTTGTTAAACTTTTAATGCATGCAAAGTACCCATGTACTGTCCTCAGATCAGTCATGTTCGGCTACTACATAATATAGTGCCCATCATGAAAACAAAGGGCTCAAGAGCAAAATCAGCCTCAAAAGGCATATCCAACAATCACGTGCGTCTGGTGCGCACGGAAATCAAATCCAAATACAAGTGCCACAATATGCACAAAAGCAAAACTAAGTGCAACAGGTGTGCACGAAAGCATCTGTCCAGTGCAACGGGTGTGCACAACAAAAACATCTAGTGCATCTATTGTACACGAAAGCCTCAATCCAGTGCAACTAACATGCACGAATGAAAATCCCAATCGAGTGCATCCGGTGTGCACATAATCACATCTCATATCATGCGCCCAACAAGCGCGAAAATACAAATCAAGTGCATCCGTCATGCACAAATGAAATCTGTCCGTAAAAAGCATCTAGTGCAGTAGCATGCACGAAAACGAACGTCAAGTGCCAACGCGCACAAAAACACAAATCTGGTAACACAAATGTTCAATGACATAAATCGGGTGCAACCAAGGTACGGAGTATAAATCCGGTGCAACCAATGCACGAAATGCCAAGCCGGTGCAATAAATGCACGAAATAACCATCTAGTGCAACAAATGCACGAAATACAAATCCGGTGCAACAAATGCACGAAAACTCATCAATAACTCAAATGCGTATAAAAAGCAACACCGAGTGTACCAAGGTGTATAAAATCATAACCGCATGCAACTGTGTGCACAAAACACGTATCAATGCACTGCAAGCACATGTAAGCTATACCGAGTGCAAAAATCAAATCGAGTGCGTACCATATGCACAAAATCAAATCAACCGTATGAAATCCACGAAATCATAAACACATGCTACGAGGGTACAAAACTGATCTCAAGTGCAATAAATATGCACCAATCATAAACCAACACAACGGTGTATAAAACATATATCAAGTACAATAACTATGCACAAAAATGTAAATACCCAGCAGGTGCAGCCATGGTGCACGTGTAAGTCCACGTTGCTCACCCCGGTTCTTACGGGGAGGCGGAAACGGCGAAAAACAATTTTTGGTGCTAGACAACATGGACTAACACACGGATCTTTGCTAAACTACAAACTAGCAAACTACTAGAGGTGCTATCTACTATGCCATAAAAATTATACCTCACGATACCGGTCCTTCGGGTCTTCATTCCGCTGTCCCGATCGTCCATCCAATCTCCGAGGATCGATCCGGATCTTGGTCACCTCCGCGACCTCCTTGAGTCGAAGACATTCCACCCGAGAGTTGTACACCGAGCTCCACCTCGAGCCGAGGCAACTAGGGAAACAAGATCGCTAGTCTTGATGTCCTAGGTTATGTAGAAGGGGTAGATGGAAGTGTTTGTCTATTTGGATCCTTTTTCTCTCAGCACATGAGATCAAAGGATTTTTTTTCAAGAGGAGGAAGATGAAGGAGAACTAGCAACCATGGAGCTCTTTTTCTTTTCTTTTCTTCTCACAAGAGAGAGAATGAGAATCATAGAAATGAAATTATCAACTAAAGAAAAAGGGCACCATGGTTCAATAATGCATGAACACCATCATTACCAATCCTTTCATGATAAAGTTGATAGCTACTAATGACTTGACCATTTTCATAATCCAAAAAGAAAAATAAATCCAAAGAAAACTCTAGACCTCTCATGAAGGTCAAAGTCAACTTTGGTCAAACGGTCAACAAAGTCAAGTGTGGTCAAATGGTCAAAGTAATTAGCCATCACATAATTATCACTAAAAAGATTAGTAAATAATGTCCCCGGCTCATAATGGTTTTGACCGAACGAATTGTCAAAACCCTAACGAGTCTACCTCAAAATGGTTTTGACCGAATCAACTGTCAAAACCCAAATGATCCTGCCACATAACGGTTTTGGCCGAATCAACTGCCAAAACCCTAATGAGGCACCTCCTCCTTCATCGCTCCTCAAAACTGTGCATACACACCCGCATCCGCATTCCGGAGAATGCGAATGCACAGAAGAAAAAACAAATCCAATACTGTTGGAGATAGTGCCCTCAGAGTCAATTATTGGATCACAGGCACGTGATTGCAATGATTGAGGGAGGACCTATCCCGGTAGGACAGTCTTACTCGAGATGATAGTATGCTATCTGGTTTATCGTTATCATCGTGTACTGCTTTAGGTGACCTTACGAGTCGCTATTACACGTTGATAGAGCCCCTAGGATTCTTGCTTGACTACCAGCAGTATGAGGGCGATCATATACGTGAGAGCTGGAGTCTATAAGCACATCCTTAAAAGGTCCCTAGTCGTGGGAGTTTCGAGACAGGGCATCGATACTCCAGAGTAGACTAGTGTATACAGTCGAGACCCCGACGAGGGGCGGTGGCCGGTCTCACAAGCCACTGGTGTCAGTTGGTTCACCTAAGATGTATACAGGTGCTCATTAGGTTATGAGTACACCGGACAGGACTCGCCGGGAACCTGCTAGTTGGTATTATACCTGACGTCAGATAGCAGTTCCCTGGTGACATGTGTACAGGTTAGTTTATCGACCTGAGATCGTCATTTGTCTCGTGTGAGTTCCCACTGGGCTTTGATTACTACCCTACCACGGCTCAAAGGAGTCGTGCAAACAGGTTTTAGTTGGGTACAGTCTCGAGCCACATGGAGGCAGTGAGCGGATCTTCACGGGTTCGTCTCTCCCGGTATTGGGGGTGAGGTCACGCTGTGTCTAGGGGAGCCAGAACATGAAAAGTCCTTGGCCAAGGCAGGAGATTTTCTGGTAGGTATTCCAGTAGTATCTCAGGGTGTTCTGGGCTACACTCCGACACGACTTGTACCGCTATTGGGGGTCTGACTTTTACCAACCCCCTAGGCCCGCCATGCGATGCTCATAGACGAACGGACCGGACTGTACGGATATTGTCACTGACAGGCTCAGTAGGGTGTCAGGATGAGTTCGCTCATCGACGTCCCTTTTGGTCAATACCTGGTAGCCCGTCACGTATTGGCTTATACCTCTGACGTGCTAGTGGTTAAATCCACAACCATAGTATTGACGAGTCTTTAGAGTCCACCACACTCAGTTACTCAGGTTTCGGGCGAAACGCTGTAGAGGCCGTATGGAGATATTGCAGGGTTCGATCAGATACGTGCGGTATTGCACGGATCGTGATCGGACGGATTTTACTAGCCGGCTTTGGCTTAAACCGAATCTTAGTAATAGATAGTGTAGTTTTGTCTCTTTGCATTTGTGTTCAGCGGGAATACAAATGCGGGCATGTATTTGCAGTAGCGGGGTTTTCCTGTAATTTATTACAGGATCAGTTTTCTGAGGTTGCCAGTTTACATTCCGTTCCGGCCGGTTTTCTTTTATTCCTTCACGGCCGGACTATCCGTTGGAGGGTGTTATTTGCACATTTGCAAATAACATTTTGTGGAGGGGTTTCTTGCATAATTGTAGCCTCTTCATCATGAGATTCTATTCTACTCTTATTCCTTGCATTTATTGGATGGATATTGTTTTGGATATGGATTAGAAATTGATGTGACCATTTTCTTATTCTTTCTTGCATTTCTCCTCTTGGATTTATTCTTATTGATCTTTTCTTTTTCTCCTTTGAAAAATCAATCAACTTTTTCCCACCCACATAAGGAGGGCCATACACACATTTTAAAAGGAGAATGAGAGAGTTTCTTTTTGGTCAAGTGTGGCTGTTGCTTTTTCTTCTTGTCAAATTTCATGGCCCCCACTTGAATGTGATGGTGAATTCCTTTTCTTGTGTGCTGGGGGCTGATTTATTTAGAGAGAGAGAAGCCCAAGCTAATATATAAAAAAAAAGGCTCATTCTTTTCACAGCAAGAGATATAGCATGCTCCATTCAATTTCCAGCAAGCATCCATGAAAATTCTTGTGCACAAATTCCTCCATAAATGGCAACCTCATAAACCCCAAAGAGACATGGCTACTACACTATTCTACAGCATCCCTTGGACGCGTCGGCTAGCCAACTTCGCGCCCGAGTTGCCTCGGTCAAGAGGTGGGAGCCCGTAAAAGTATTTGGCTACGTGGTGCCCTTTCCGACGAGGAGGAGATGAACGGAGTTTCTGCTGGAGATCGGAGTGGAGACGAAGACCGAAGGACATGGATCGCTTGGTATACTTCTCTACTCTTTTCTTGTTTGCTAGTAGCTAGGTTAATGGCCCGATCCGGGTGAAAAGTGCGCGGTGGTACCGGTTTGCTAGTTTGAAAGTTTTTGTTTCCGCGTTTCCGGCGTCGGTTCGACGGCCGGGGCGCCGCCGCGGACTTACAGTGGTATCAGAGCCACGCCATTAACCATGCCTAGCTTGCTCTAGTATGTTTAGAATTCGATCAAACAAAAATCCCCAAAAACCGTATTTTCAATGCATTGTGTTTTCTGTCGAAATTTTTTCTGCTCCAAAAATTTTTTCAGGTCATTGCAGAAACACAAGCAGGAAATTCTAAGAATTCTGGTAAAATTTGATACAGTGATCGCTTAGTACGGCCGCGGAAACGCGGCCAAACCCCTGGCTTGGCCACGGTTCCGCGGCGGGAAGGTGTGCTCATTGCACCAAAATTTCCCAGTAGGCTTTAGACTTGTAAATAGGGGTTTTGGGATATTATTTTTCGGCCCAGATTTTCTGTAAGTGCTACAGTACTGTTTGGGGCCCACTTGATAAAATTTTCTCGATCGGATATTTTAAACATGCTAGTTCAACGTATTTACATTATATCTGCGACCGTGAATGTCACTCGATCGGTAAATCCAGTCTATCTGCTATAGCCCTTTTAGACGTATTTGCGAACGTGACATTCACGTTGATGTTCTGTGTTGTGCTGTGATGTTGCGGATCGGTCGTGGGAGATAGCCTAGATGCAATGTTAGTACAGTTTTGTTTTATATGTACATTTGATGTTGCGGGGCGAGCGTCCGACATATGGACTGCCGTCACTGCCTGTTTGTATTATTCTTTTGGGGCACGACCAGGTTGCGGTCGATATACCCGTTGTATGTATATTTTACTTTCTGTACTAGGATTACCCCAAGTAGGGGTGCACGGATAGCCGGGTTCTAGAGGGCAACGAGCCCACATCTCATGGCTTTGAGACAGAGGGGGCTTCACTCTAGAATTGGCGGGCTATTCGCCGCACTCGTAGGGGGTATAGGTTGACCCTGGAGGGGTGCCCAAGTTACCGGATTCCGTGAAGTGCTGGGTGGTCCATTCACGTTGCTGAAGGGGGCTGCCTCGCTTCAGGTTTTGGCGGGTAACTTGCCGCGCCCGTAGGGGTCTAGGGTTTTCATTGCACAGGCTATCCACACGACCAGGGGAACGTCGGGTTTCAGTAGCGGCTCTGTGAAACCCGGGGATCCCAGATATCTGTATTGTTCTGTGATGTTGCATTTTATCACGCCTTGAGCGAAAATTATATATTATATATATACTAGTAGATGTTGTATATGTTTTGCATCCGCACTAGTCCAGTCCCCGCTCTGTCGTTAGTTAAGTAACCTAACGGGTGATGATGGGACCCAGTGGCGAATGCGGATGGCATATACGTACGTCATTATTTTCGTTCTTTTTGTGGTGTGATCAATTGATGGGACTGCGTTGATTCGAATCAATGCAAGTTAAACAAACCTATTCTGATGTTGTTGGAACACTTTTTCAAAAAGCTGTTATTGCAAGGGTGTTCACTTTTGTTTTGCATCGTGGTATTCAGTTAGAATATCCTGCTCCTCAGTTGACGAGGCAAGGGCCGAGATCCCTTCATCGGGAGTGACCCCTTGGACAGAAGTTTGCATCAGGGCAATAACTTCACTATAGCCGATTACTTTTGCTTTGCATCGTGGTATTCAGTTGGAATATCCTGCACCCCATCCTACGGGGAAAGAGCCGAGATCCCTTCACCGGGAGTGACCTCTTTAGCGAAGGTTTTCGTCACTATATTTTTATAAAGCTATCAGTTCCTTCAACGATATCAAGTTCACTACGTTAAAGGTTTTCGCCAGAAACCATTCGTAGCCCTCCGTCGTTTCATATGGATAGTCAATAGTATTCAAGCTGTGTATGTTGGCCAAAGTCAAGGCACAGTGTTTGGTAGCTGTTGGGTATTCATATGCGGTATAGATAGATGTGTTGGTTTGGGACAGTCGTACTGCTATTTTGGCCAAGGTCAAGGGTATGTACGGGTGGGTTCAAATTAACCTGGATAATGACAGGTAGAACTTGACATGTGACGTATGATATGTTGGCCAAAGTCAAGGTCATAACAGCATGGGGCAAAAATCCACATCGGGAGTTTCAAAAGAACTGAAACTTGCCAGATATGCGCATACCTTCTGGAGTGTGATAGCATGAGCGGATTCCGTCACGTTATCATGCGATGATAGTTGGATCCCGATTCCCACTGATGAGTTGGTTTACTCCTCGGGTGATCCTGGCTAATTCTTCTTTCAGGTTTGGGGAAGAATTTGACGTTACAGTGGGAGGTTTCCTGATTTGATAAAGTGATAACCATTCTGATCTAGGTTAGAGTGCACGCTGAGTGTTTCTTTTCTCTCTCTCTTTGGCAAAGACCATTGACCCGACCCTAGACTATGACTCAGTGACCAAGTTGACCAAACCTTCTTAAACACGGCTTTTGGATTGTCACAATTGCAGACCTCATTGCCACTCCTACTTTTACCTTTTTCTCCAGGACACCCCGTATTACTACGAACGTCCACTTCCATTGGACAAAACCATCGTATGGTTATATACGAACTCGAAGGGATTTATTCGAGGATGGTTTCTGGTTTTGGAGAAAACGAATAGGACTATTCAGTTGTCTTTTCATTTTACCTTCTCTCAGGTTGCGAGTACTCCTTGGTTTAGGAGATAGTACACCTATTACGCAAATTGGATAAGTCTTCTTCCAAACCATAGGCAGGTGCCGACCGGTAGGGAATGAAGAAAACCAATTAGCCTAAATGGTGTACAGAAGGTATTAAGTTAAGACAAAGAAAGGGATTAGTAAGTGGGCAAAGTAAATTGTGACTGATATTCACGACCAAACCAAGTATTTCTTCGCCAATCCTAAATCACCTTTGTATTTCTCCAGGACACTCCGTATCACTACGAAGATCCCAGTTTATTGGATAATCCATCGTATGGTTATATACGAACTCGAAAGGAACTTGTTCCAGTTCGGGAATGGATTCTCGTTCAGGAGAAATAGGAATAAAGTTCATTCAGGTGTCTTTTATCTTCACTTTCTCTCGCGTTGCGAGTGCTCCTAGGATTAGGACAGTACACCCATTAGGCTTATTGGATAGTCTTCTTCCAAACCATAGGCTGGTGCCGAACGGTAGGGAAGGAAGAAAACCATTTGGCCTAAAGGGGTATACAGAAGGTAATGACTAAAGACATATAAAGGGATTTGGAGAGATGGCAAAGAGATATACGGTTACAGTTGTGAATCTGGATAACGGAAGAGGCATTACTGAGAATACCAGGATACCCCATCGAAACATTTCAATGTTTCAAT